>CM076575.1:1106665064-1107333552 GCA_034641835.2 Pinus albicaulis
AGCAATGAATTCAATGAATCTAGAGCTTTCAACATCCTATTATTTTAGATTCTCATTAGCTGCATGATTATTAACATATTGTTGCAAAGTGGGTGTCAAAATTTTCCATTCATCATGAACAAAAAATTCACAAGCTTGAGGTAATGAACACGAAATGAAATTCCTTGGAACCGCTTCATGTGCCTCCTTAGCTTTGGAGAATTCTCCATCATAAGCTTTCCTATAACCAAGACCCAAATACTGAGGCTCTTCAACAACATTTGGCTCAACTATGCCTTGTACATGTTTGCCTTTAAATGATTACTTCTTCATAGCACATTTTCATCAAAAATTTGGACCTTATTCCTCTAGAGTGTCTCTCAAAAGCACGTACACATTCATTTTCAGATGAAATTGAAGACATAAACCAATAGCTAATTCTTCTAACTAACCTTGGCTAAAATGAGCTAAATTGTACTTTGATACCAGCTTGATTTGAATATGGACAAACTAGTTTTGTTGGGCTATCTCCCTCATCAGTTAAATAAAAATGTGTTTAGGATTGTCTAAAGTTAGCCAATTGGGAAGGGGTTTATGTGTCAAGCTTTAAGTGTATTTTTTGAGAAATTTATGAGTTAATTAGCTTTTTAAAACTCATGTGTACAATAAATAAAATGCAAAATTTTTATTTTGGAAATTTTTTTCCCTCAATCCAGATTCCGATCATTGGACATGTAAGAGGAAGAAAGAGGGAATTCACTTTTCAAATTCTAGAGCTTGTCTAAACCAAAATAAACTAGAGGTTTAGTTTTCAAATACATTCACTTATTTGGAAAATTTCTTGCTACCAAAAGTCCATATGCCAATCTACCTCCTAATAAATCCATTTATTCACCACTGGTTAGTTTTTTGTCTTTCTATATTCTTTATCAACCTCTTCGAGTGATTCTTGAAATGTGGATACTTAAATCCTTCCTAAAAATTTGAGCTCTAAAATGATAAGACATACAAGGCCATTTTAAGTCATTCCTCTACCCAATTATAAAAACCAAGTGAATATTTCTACATGTTGATTTCTATCCCATAAACTATACCATATAGGTCAATTTTTCCTTTAATTTATTTAAATATTGTTAGCGCACAATTTTTCAATGGTCTGATGAAATTTCATTGATAAAGGCATGATTATGCCAATCCATGTTGCATATTTCCATTAACAATGTTTACTTACATGTAAAACAATGTTGTCTCTGCTTTTATGTTATTTTGAGTTTTCTTTTAGTGCTGAAATTGGAATATATGATATTAATTTATCACTTGCAATTATAGCTGCTGAGATTCTATTATTTTTCTCTACTACATTGTTATTTCTAGTCCTTTGGGTGCTTTCTTCATATATATATTTTTTTTTACTAATTGAAGGGATTCGTAATTCTATATTTTACCATATTTCTTGTTGGTTCCATGGAGATTTAATTGACATATAATAGGTGGTTTCTATTTTTGGGATGTCTGTAAAGTTTTTGGCACATCATATTGAATTTCTATAATGTGTAGCTCCCTAACATTCGGATAGAACCTTCATTGAAAAATGTGAGGAGGGTTTCAAATTCACATTGGATAACACCCTCCTCTGGGATAAAAAGGTTTAACAAACACAATAATAGAGAAAAAATTAGTGACGTCACCAAAAGATGTAGCCTCTTCAAGGTATCATATCCTCTCATCAAGGTTAAGAATATATTCACCAAAAATTTCCTATGGAAATGATGGTTTAAGAAACAAAACCAAACAAAAACCTTCAGTGAGAACAAAAAAATCTAAAACCTCTTCAAGGTCTTTAATTTTCTTGTAAAGTTAAATCATGTCTTGATCAAGTCCAACAACAAAGAAACATTCAATGACAACACCAAAATCTACAACTTCTTCAACTTCTTCTAAACCATCTTCAAAGTCAATATTGTGTGCATCAAATTCCTCATCAAGGTCATCAATGGAGTCACCAAACTACTGGTCAAACTCTAATGCCAAAAATAAGTCAAAGAATTCAATTTCTCCCTCCAAAACCTTCTTCTCGAGTGCAAAGCTAACATGATGATGTCATTGATAAATCTAAGAATTCCACAAGGAAACTCTATCAAAAAGCAAAACAAACCTTTCATCCATATTTGACTGCCCACTTTTCGTGAAATCACCAAATTTAAGGACCGGCAATTATGCATTATAAATTTTACCTATTAGGTAGACCTAGAACCCCCAACTTTGCGTGACATGTACAACTGAAGATCCTATGGTAAGTAGTGTGAGAAGACAGTCATGGTCACTGAGTTGAGCAAGAGAAATAGTTTGGTATGACAACCTTACTTGTGATAGGTCTAGCTATCTGACTACCAAAATACATGGTAATGGCATTCAAAATGTGAAAATTCCCATTTCACTTGGAAATAATATGGTAGAGAAAGGTATAGATGAAAGGAGATATCTATCTATGGTAAAGAAATCAAATAGCTCTATCAATTCCACCTTGCAACTCTAAGAGACATTGAATTAAATTTCATCTCAAGACAGGGCTTTGGGAGGACACTCTCAAAGCCAACCTTTGTTATGGCTTTGAAACACATGGTAATTATTGACTCAGCAACGTTATTTGCATAATTTTTTCTAGCAAGGACCTTAATTTCATAGCCTTATTTTGCCTAAAATGAATGCAAATTTCCTTGCAATTTGGCTTGCAACATTCATAATTCATGCTCATGGAACATGATTGTGTTGCAATTATGATAACATCTGTTGTATGCAGAAGCTTTAATAAAAAATGATCGAAAATGACATTTTTTCTTTGTTTTTTTCAAGATTTAAGGAAAATTACACCAAGTAGCTTCCAGCCTCATATGATCATCATGTCAAACTCATCTCAGGATATTGTCCAAGTAAGAGCCACCAAAAGCAAGAAATCTAGTATACATGACTCCCCAATTTCAATTAGCAGCAATGACAGTTCTAAGTATGGTGCAAACATTGCTCCAGATCCTCAATGGGGCATCTTTGATGACAATAATTTGGGGAGTGAGAGAGGGAGATGGTAGGAGAAAAAATTCAAGGAATCCACGGGAAATTGAAAAATATATAACCAATAAGGTTTTGAATAAGATCAAACTAAAAGTCCACAAGATAGGAAATAATTTGTGCTGGATTGAGTTGCTACCTAGATAATAGATGACATCTGGCATAATAATATACACATTTTGTGCTTAACATCATGAATATTGTTAGTAATGGGTAGTTAGTGTGCATCAATTTAATTGTTCAATCATCATGAGGATCATGACATCATGTCCTACCATAGCTTTTTTCCTATTCATTTCTATAGTTCTAATACGATGGATACCTGTGGAGAATGTTTGAACATGATGAATCCTAGTTTCAATGTTGGAATTTTTTTTCTAATTCATTTTCAATATAAATGCAATATATTAACTATCAATAAAATATATTACATGTCAGTAATGTCACACAAAATGGTTCCCAGCTGAGAAGTCTCAATGATTGAAAAAAGTCATGTGAAAATCCCTTGTATCTATAAAAAGTTGCCCAACAAAATAAAACCTATCAAAATTGACACATGGACATCAATTTTAGAAGCAACATTTCTTTAAATCTGCTTGAAATAAGAGGGGGAAAAACCAAAATTCTTTCCATAAAGGCACAAAAGCAGTGTTCATAGATTTCCAAACAATTCACTAACTATCATGATGAAACCTGCAATTAAAGGGGTACCTTATTTTTCATTAGGAATGGACCACAACCATTATTATTTCCCAAAAAAATTGTGATAATGTAAATTCAAACACCATTAACATGATAAAAATATTTGTTTGGCTTCTTATTCTTTGAAATAATGAGGAAAATTGTTAACAACTTATCAATCTAGGGTAGTGGTGGAGGACTACATGGACTAGCTATGGTGATTCTCGCCTTTAGCAATCAACAAAATTAGATTCATGGCTTGGCCTTCTACTAGAATTTTGTGATTCCATAGAGAAAGCAGAGGGAGTATGAGAACCAATGAATTGTTTCCTGCTCATAGTGTAAAGAGATCCCCTAAATATTCTTGCAATTGGCATAGATATTGCACATCCTACTAACTTTTGCATTTGGAAAAAAATTTGCATCTAAATATTGAAGTCTTGCATATGTAGTTTATTTGTTTTCCCAAATAAAAATTTGACCATCTTAGCCATTTTAAAATCTAAACAAGAATTGTTTCTTCTCTTACACACAAGAAATAGAATTCCAGCTCTAATAATCTATTGAGGTCTATGGAAGTTAATGACCTAAGACACTTTGTAACCTAAGAGAGAAACCTGTTAGGAAATGGGTGAAGTTGGTATTACACACCCAATTGGATAACCTCAAGGAGAAAACATTGAACTCCCACTTTATTTGTTGGCATAACCTAGTAAGTGTTATTCACTAGCTTGTATTTTGTAAAGGCCTTGACCTAGTTCTAATTCAACTCCATCCACCAGGTTGTAGAGGATTTCAAGCCTAATTTCATGAGAAGTAAGTTAGGGGTATCACATTGGAACTCGCTTGATGACATGTCTATGAAGATTAACTACCTTGAACTATTTTTCTGCGTAGGGAAAGCGACACATTCCCATGTCTGAGCATGAAAATGTTCTTTCATATTGTTAATGCCTCTAGTGCTTACTTCTACAAGTTCTATACGCAGAGTCTGTAAAGGGCCAGGTAGCCTCTGGATCTCATATTTTATGAAATGTGACATATTCATTAAATGCCCTCACAAATAATAATAGAATGGATCTAAAATAGAAGTTCTTTCATTTTAATATCCATAAAACACAACAACTTTAAGGTAAACTATGTACATGTCATTCTCCCATGTAAAGTAAAGTGTATATGGTAAAATTTTATACCAAGTGCTCCCACCATGTATACCATGTAGCAATTTGGTGAACTTATCATTTTTATAATTTATTTTTTGCTTAAATTGAGTTTCACACATCAATTATTGCTTTGAAAGTTGTGTTCTACATAATTTGTGTACACTAAATTACAAATTGATTTTCTAAAATCTATTTTGTGTAAATCTCCACCAATAGATATATATATCATGGAGGATGAACGAAGAAGATCAACTGAATCCCATATGGAGGTTCATGTAGGGAAAGAGATACATTCCCATGTCTGAGCATGAAAACGTTCTTTGATATTGTTAATGCATCTAGTGTTTACTTCTACAAGTTCTATAGGCAGAGTCTGTAAAGGGCTAGGTAGCCTCTGGATCTCATATTTTATGAAAGGTGACATATCTAGTAAATGCCCCTACAGTCAATCTTTGGAATGGATCTAAATAGAAGTTCTTCATTTTAATATCCATAAAACACAACAACTTTAAGGTAAACTATGTACATGTGTCATTTCTCCCACAAAGTAAAGTGTATAAGTGGTAAATTTTATACCAAGTGTGCTCCCACCATGTAAAGCGCAATTTGGTGAACTTATCATTTTTATAATTTCTTTTTCGATTAAATTGAGTTTCACACATCAATTATTGCTTTGAAAGTTGTGTTCTACATAATTTGTGTAAACTAGATTACAAATTGATTTTCTGAAATCTATTTTGTGTAAATGTCCACCAATAGATATATATATAATGGAGGATGAACGACGAAGATCAGCCAAATCCCATATGGAGGTTCAGGGATCGGGGGATGTTCACGGTATTTAAATATAATCTTAAATCTCCATACATGTGTGTACATATGGAATTGATTTTTTATTAACTTTGTGAGTTAAATTAGTTGTTAATAAGTTTCATTTTTTTTTTTTTAGGAGGTAAGAGGAGAAGGGTTTCTACTCCATCCATGGAGCGTGCCCATGGTTCAACCAGTCGTGGTATGGTTCACGCAATTTAATCAATGAATATGTATATGCATTTATATGTACACATGAATTTATTTTTCAATTGATTATAAATTCGTATTTGTTTATGAATTTTCTCCCTCGTCTCGAGAGGTTGGTGGTGGCTCAAATCCACCTAGAGGGCCATCAATGAGTGGTAGCAGGTTGCGTGAAGGGGGTGATATTTATTCCCCCGAAGGCCAATCAACGTTTGCTGGTTCTCAGCAGGGTCATTTTGGGTCTGGTTCACAGCAGGGTTATTTTGGGTCTGGTTCACAGCAGGGTTATTCTGGGTCTGGTTCTCAGCAGGGTTATGTTGGAGAAGATTCTAACCAACAATGTCAAGGTTTCCATCAATTTCAATATTTTTTTCATTAAATTTGTACAAATTTTTTTACATGTGTTTTTTCTAATATACGAAATTTTATATATATTGATGCAGAGGCCGAAAATGTTCCAACTAGTGGTCAAAATAGACGCAGGGCAACCCGCTACATTCAAGAAGAAGGTTGTCTACACAGCACAACTTATCCAGCCGAGATTACTGATATACCATGGGAAACCAACACGGCACAATGCACCTTACAAAGGTGTGAAAGACTTTATGCAAAATTGCAAAGAGATCTCGTGGCTTTGTCTCTACATGTTGAGAGTCGACAAAGCCTTGAAATAGTTACACATTCATTGAGCGAAATTGTAAATGTGTACAGAAATATTGGGCCAACGACTGATACATTTGTAGAAGTGATGAGAAAGAGAAAAGAAACTGTAATGGGTCTAGATAAATGGGAGGATGTAAAACAAAAAGTTACAAAAGAAGTGGCCAAGTCAATGTTTAATTACAAGGAAGGGCCAAAAAGAAAAATGTTGAAGGTGCAGTATTTCAAGCACCCAGACATAGCTCGTTATTTGTATGATAGGCACCTTGCGGCCTATGGAAGGCTCCCATGGAACGATGAGGTTCCTGTTTATTTTGCACAAATGTTTTATGCAGAATTTTTTTGGGGTATGAAACCCAACTACAATGACCTTCCGTCAGAATTTTTTGGCCCGGGGAAAGGTCGATTATATGACCGTAAGGGCGCTAAGCGAGATGTGGAGTTGCCTCGCCCTGAGCCGCCATTGGTGAGTCGACTGTTTTGGGTCGAAACTCTACGGTCGGAGATGGATGCGACTTCCCAAATAAGTCGAGAAGCAAGGGATGTTATGATCGACAATGTTTATAGCGGATTGGGTGGAGTCGATGTTTTTTTAAATCGACAAAGAGCACGTGAAAATGCACGTGCCAATTTTGTGTATTGTACAGATGAGGAGATTGACAACATGAATGTTGAAGATCTCCGAATATATGCAAAAACTTGTCAAAATGGTTTGCAAGACCTAATTTTTCATGAGGAAGAGGGCACCAGAACGGTATGTGTTAGTGACCTTAGGGTTTGAAATTATTTTAACATACATATACATGTGTGCAATTTGTAATAAATACATGTGTATGTACATGTATACATTTATTTGTATGTACATTAATCTAACAAAAATGTATGATTATATGTTAAAACACCATTTGCAGTTCTCACACATGATGCGTGACGAAAATGTCAATATCAAGTTCGGGGCCTCTGGTTCAAACAATGCAGATGGGTCTGACCATCAAGATATGTTGGCAAATGTTAGTGTTTTTTAAGTGACTTTAAAATAAATAATTGTGCACACATGTACATGTATGTATATATATAATTTGATAAAATGTTTTAACAAATACCGATTCCGTCTGATGTTTTTGGGATGGCAGTACCTTCTTCTTCCTTGGGAGATGTACCTTCTACTTCCTCGGGAGATGAGCCACAAGTATGGACAATTTTTCACAAGTTTAAAATTTATGTTTAAAAGTTATATATATATATATATATATATATATATATTCTACCTCAAAAAGTTATATACATATATATATCTCAATTTTTAATGGAACTTTTTGAGGTAGAATATATATATATATATATATATATAGAGAGAGAGAGAGAGAGAGAGAGAGAGATCTATATTTTGAGTTATTTAAAATTTTTTGAATTTAGGTTCCTATAGAAGATTTCTTTAATCCGCGGACTCTAGCGACAGAGATAGGAACATCCACAACATTTGAACAAGTTGTCTTTAGTTCCTTTTTTTAATATTATTGAAAATAAGTTTATATATGTACACGTGCATTTTCATTTGAAAGTTTTTAATATATATATATATATATATTTAACCGTACATGTATATTGTACAGTTTACCGCTGCAGCTTTTCCTATGGGAGAACTTGTTCATCAAATGGAGAGGGAACCTCATGAGGTATTGCATGATTTTTTTGTTATATTTTGTTTTTTACATGAAGTTCTAGATATATATATTCTCATTCATTTTTAAAACATCAAATTTTAATGTTCAAGTACATGTGCATTGTGTATGTAGGTTTCTCATGATGCTTCACATGATAGGGCGCGGATTGAGACCCTGATAGGAAAGACGCTAGATCCGTCTCTATTTGATGGACATGATTTGTAGATTTGATTTCAAGATTTAGATGGTCTTAAAATTTGTTAAACTTGATACAATTTGATACTTGTGAGATCTACAATTTTTGGACATATTTTATTACTTTGTTAATATAATTTGTTTTATTTAATTTTTGGATGGTTTTAGTACTTTTGGCATGTGAATGTGAAGTAATGTTGTCATCTATAAATTAATGTTGTCATCTGAACTACATTTGGCATTTTATGTAATGACATGTGTTATAATTTGTTTTGTTTTTAAAATTTAAGTTTTGGATGCTTGGAGTACATTTGGCATGTGAAGTAATGTTGTGATCTATAATTTTTTGTTAAATTAAAAGTTGAAAGTTTTGGATGGTTTCAATCTACATTTGGCATGTGATATTTAATGTTAAATTTTTTTATTGGATAGTTGAATTATAATTGGCATGGCATGTGAAGTTTTTAAAACTCAAGTTTTGGATGGTTTCAATTTACATTTCGCATGTGATATTTAATGAACTTTAAATGTTTAATGTTTTAATGTTGCACGATATATAATCAAAAGGTTTTTAAAACTTAAGTTTTGGATGGTTTCAATCTACATTTGGCACATGTGGTATATAATGTTAAATGTTTCTATTGGATCTAGTTGAACTATAATTGGCATGGCATGTGAAGTAACGTTGCATGACATATATAATCAAAAAGTTTTTAAAACTCAAGTTTTGAATGGTTTCAATCTACATTTCACATGTGATATTTAATGTTTTAAATGTTTAATGTTTTAATTTTGCACGATATATTATCATAAGTTTTTAAAATTTTAAAGTTTTGGATGGTTTCAATCTACATTTGGCACATGTGGTATATAATGTTAAATGTTTCTATTGGATAGTTGTTCACTATAATTGGCATGGCATGTCAAGTAATGTTTCACAAATCCCTTTTGGATGGTTGAAGTACTTTTGGAACTTTAAGATTGCTTTTGATCTCTACATGTAGTCTTGTTTGAATGAAAAAATTTCCAATAGGAAGAACATAGCTTTTCAATGCAACTAACCATGTATCAATTGAGCTCTAATTGAAAAAAGAGTTTAAAGAAGTAGATATATGTAAAAATTGTCCCTTTAATTTTGATTGGAAATATAAGTCTAGTACATATATATGTTTGTTGAATTTGGGTCAATGTCGTTAATGCACTCAAATAGGTAGCCTTGTTGATTTATTTACATTGTGGAAACTTTTACCAGAAAATCCAACTAGTTTTTCATCAATGCACATAGAAAAATTACTTGGAACAATTAATTGCATTCTAGAAAATATCTATCCAATACAAGTAAAATTTTTCATCAATGCACATTGAACATATCCGACCATTGGACAAACAAATTTTGTACTAGATTTTCAATCAGGAAGAGAGATGTGGGTCAAATCCCACCAAAAGTCAGAGAAGTGCTCCGAGTCTCTTGTCTGAAAGGAATCTTCGTACAAAACTATATTGTAGATGATTTATTTACATTGTGTCCATACTTTTTACTATAAAATCCAACTATTTTTTCATCAATGCACATAGAAAAACTAGTTCCAGTTAATTGCATTCTAGAACATATATATTGAGTACGTAAATAATTTTTCATCAATGCACATAGTAAAACTAGAACAATTAATTTCATTCTAGAACATATATATATAACATTTTTCATCAATGCACATGTATAGAAAAGCTACTTTCAATTGATACTAGAGCACGTGCTTGTACCAAAACAATTTGTACATTTGCAAACACTTGCACAAATAAAATAAGCAGCTCAATTTTTAGTTGAGTAATGGAAGTTCTAAAACATATTTAATCCAAAGAGAATAAATTTTTGGACAATTCAATCAAAACAATTCTAATGGAATTCCATCTTCAATAATCCGTTCATGATCGGATTTTGACATTTTCCATCTCTTAATTTTCGATTTTTTATTTGATTGAACTTCTATCAACTTTATGCGTGCTGCACACACCAAGTGACTATATTGACAACTTATGGAATCAGGTTCATAATCTTCAAAGTAAACAAAGTCTCCACTTTGATGAGTTTGTTTGAAAAAATAACCTTTCAGTATAATAGACCCTTTGTCATATTGAAATCCATGATCATTATAGTTTTGTAATAATTTCATTTTTCGTTCAGTGCAATGCATCAAATAATACTTCACATTTTCATCGTTGTCAATAGGTGCAATTACAGCAAAAACATCTCCTGCACAATAAAATAAACTTAACAAAATTATACATATTTAAATTTATTTCTAGATCTTTAAATCATTAGAAATTAATTCAAATGTTACCTTCTCTAACAAGATCAGAAACTCGATCACCATCGGATGATATTGTAGTTTCCTCTTATTACATTTCTTCAAACATTGCAACATAAATTTTTCCCTTTGTATTTAGCTCTGTATGTTTCCAATCGTTCACATACATTTGGTTTTCACAAACGTCATTGGATTTTGTGTTGTCTATGCAAACATCACAAAAACAAGAATATTTTCTTTTATCCAATGCAAACACATTTCTGGACAACTTTGTTTGAATTGAATGCAATTTTAGAGTCCCTTTTATTGTTTCAACGTCATTTCCAATTGATCTATCTACGTCTTCGATTCCAATATGCCAGAAAAACCTTTATATGGAAAATTAGAAGAAGAATTTGTAAATATGATATCAAAATACAATCAAAGATAATCATTTCATGATAAATGTACAATGTTTAAAATTAGATTTCCAATATAAATTAAATTGAATGTACCTTCGCACTTCCCTTGATGGGTTAGTCTCATGGCTTAGAGCAGCGATGCACCATTGAACAACTTCTTTAGCGTTCACAAGTTGGCTTGCAGAGGGGTTCATTTGATATCTTTGAAGTGCTCGTTTTATGCATGCTCCTGCACCGTCATGTTCTCCTTTTCCATGGCCAGTCTCAAAGAAATTCCAACAATGTTTAATGCATGTTTTCTTATGAAGACAACACAACCAAAAGAATGATCGTGCAGATTTGAATTGACCTGCGCATCCGTCTGACCATATCCAATGTTCATTTAATGTTATTCCACGATTTTTCAATGAATCATAAATTTTTCCAAAACAATGTTGTACAAAACATGTATCATGTGTACGATCGTCACTGATATAAAAGTGATATTCTTTAATGATATGTCAATTTTCACTCGTGCTTTCTATATGATCGACATTTTGTTCAACATGTCTATATAGAATATGGACGAGCATGGAGACTTGGTCAGAATGATAGTATTCACTTTGAATTTCTTTTTGTGGAACAAATGTGTAGTTTTCTGCAAAATCAATCACTGAAAAAATGGTCCCTGGTCGAAAAAATTCACGAGATTTTTTGAATTGCAAGTCTTTCCATTGAGCTCTATGGGAATGCTTGGTGTATTTGTAAATTTCTGCCTCAAACTTTCTCAAAAAGTCTGTCAGAAAAATTTCGTCTTCTAGTAATTCAATTCTTTTAACATTATTTGCACCTTGAATCGATGTATTGATATATTCATATCTCTTCCATTTCACTTTCATGTTGGACAATGATTGATCATTTATATCAATACAATATTTATTTTTAAATTTAGTCAAATTTCCACAATCATCGCATTTTTTACCACCAACACATTTCTTTTTGTAAAATAGTTCATCGCTTTCTCTTTCACATAGAATTTGAGATATGAAATCACGGATAATGGAAGGAGGAGGTGAATCCTTCCATAATGTTCTACCGAAATCAAGGAATGTGTCATAATATAACTCAAATTCCACATGATAACGGCAACAACAAGTGTCGCGTACGGTGATAGGTTTTACATACCATGGTTTTTGTTGAACAAAAACACTGAGTGAAACATGAATTTGACGATTCTTTTCTTTGAACTTGTTGAATAACTCTATCTGAGTGGTTTCCAAGAGATGTTTTTCATGTTCTTTGTACTGATTTCATGCTATTCTTCTTCACATCACATGCTTTGCAGTTGGTGAAACACGCGAATTGTTCTTCCAATATTCATATATTATTTTCTTAACATTTTCTCCAAGTCTATCTTTGTATGGTTGCCTACAAATAGCTCTCCAACAAGCGAGTTCATCATTTACATCTATTTGCAGCCGAAATTTCCGATGTTTGTGCAAAGTTTTTCGCGAGGTTCCCAGTGCTCGTGCCATAGATGTTACCAAACAATTCTCTTGAGTACTTGATGAAACCATTGCCATATGTATTCCTCTACGTATAATTGAAACATCTTTCTCTCTAGATCTCTTAATTGACTTTATAGCACTACTCATATTTTTTATCACATCTTCCTTCATTTTTTTTTATCTTTGGTTGATTTTCGAATACCCAGTAGTGTCGTAGCTTCTTTTAATTTCCTTAATGATAGGAGACCTTTCAACATTTTAGCCTGAACTGTCACCCGCTCATTTAAGAAATAATTTTCAAAAATGAAGTTAACACGATATCGTATAGCATGGTCAGGTTTTTTATCTCCATATGTGTGAGTGTCAACATTTTCTAACATCTCATTATCGATAGTGATTTCATCTGTACATATTCGAAAAAATAGTACATATTCAATAAATAACTAAATTAATAAATATATCTATAATTTCAATAATATGTGCATGTGTTTAATATATATATATATATATATATATACATACCTTGTGATTCCATTTCTTTATTTGGATTTATTTCAATACTTTCACCATATTCAATCATTGGTTCAATATCTCTTTCAGTTTCTCTTTCAAAATTTTGTATCTCATCATCAATGTTTTGAGGAATATCTCTGTCTGTTTACATTAAACAAAATATTTTTCAAATTAGTTCATCAAATAAAAATTAAGCTTCACATTTTACATTAGGAAAATTTTAAATATATCAATAGATCGTAATATTTACATTTACATACCTGCTTCAATTTTTGCTTGAGGATGATTTTCCTCTTCAATATTTGAGAGGGCTTCTAACTTTCTTTTGCGAGATTGTCTCGTCTCTTCTCTACGTTCCTCAGGGTCTCTTTTTCGATCATATTTTCTCTCACAAGTCCTTCGATTTCCAATGATAATAGGGTATGAAGTTCAAAAAATTAGACAATAACTCAATTAGAAAAAACATCACAAAAGATTTAATTTAAAAAAATTCATTTTAAATTTTTTTCAAAAAATACATACTCCAATCTAAAACACTTACTTCAAAAAATTCGAGAAAAAAATGTCTTATAAAAATGAAACGAAGCTCAACATATTTACTTCAACTCAAAACACGTACATACCTCCAAGAAATGTCCTTTGAATGTATGTCCAAGAAAATTCCTTAAGTCCAAAACAATTTTTTGCAAAATCAGGCCGCTTCCAAGAAATGTCCTCCAAGAAAATTCTTTAAACCCAAAACAATTCTTTGCAAAATCAGTCTACTTCCAAGAAATGCTCTTAAATCCAAACTTTGAAGAAAAGTTTTTAAACCCAAACCAAGACCTTTGTAAAATCAGATGAAATGTGCGAAATGTGCGAAAATTATGAATGATTTTGCGGCAATTTATATTTCCGCAAAATGTGTTTTAGTAGGGGCTCCGCAAAATTTTCCGGCCGACGGAAAATTATACAAAAGTTCGGCCGAAATTTTGATTAAAATTTCAGCCGAACTATTAAATCGTTAGACTTAACGAGCCGTCGGCGCAAAACATAGTTTGGCCGAACTTTTAATCAAAGTTCGGCCGAACTAATGCGTCACCAATTACGCAAAAACCAGGCTCTAAATACGTTTTTGCAACTTTGGACTGATTAAACTCCATGAAAGGTTTTTAATTAACTATCGGAACCAAGACAAGAATTTTCAGAATTGAATCTACTTTCAGGAAATATAACTTTTATGGAATTTCATAAACGTTTACTAATTTTAATTATTTTTCTAATAAAATGGGTGCAAACAATTTCTGAGGGTCATTGTGATTCAGTGAAATCAAAATTTTGTATCTCCCAAAATACATTGTAAAAAAAATCGAAAAAATTATGGGGCATTACATTGGTCCGTCGTCTCTAATGGGTAGGTTTTAGATTTTTAGTTTATAACTTATATGTTAATAAATGTGTTGCGTCGCGAAACATATCCAAAACATGCAGTTTTTCGTATTGGACCAGTTCAAAAAATTCTAGTAATTAATGTATTCATCCATTGGCTTTGTAAATATGACGAAACCAAAGTAGGCTCTGTCTAGATTGTTATAACACATTTTGTTTTCTCAAAAACACAAATTTTCAATGAATACAACATTGCGTCATAACATGACTTCTTATGAATCCTTTGATTGTTAAGAAACACACACTCAAAGAAACGCTAAGTTGACATATCAAATCTACAGAAAAAAAATCTCAAAAAATAAGTAATAGAAAGCTAACAAAATTTCTGACAATTTTTATTTTTATCGCAAAATGAAATTCTAAACAGAAAAATTGTTATAGTTTGCAAAAAGTTGAAGAACCGAAAAAAATGAAATTTTTTTCTCAAAAAAGGGCAAAAAGTGTAAACCAGCTTCACATTTTCACCCAATGGCATTATCACACAAATGTTGTCACATTCATCACAAACTATACCTTTAGTGTCGCACTTGTCATAACTAGTCGTAAAGTTGTTGCATAGAGGGAAATGCTCTATTTGTACGTCATGGATTATCTATTTTGTTGAGTCATCACAATATTCTAATTATGTGACCACAGTCAAAGTTTTGTCACCGTTTACATTGAACTCGCCGATCCCACACTTAGACATTTAAAAAAAAAAATCTCGACCAAGCAACCTAGCTTCATTTGACCTCCCTTGGCTGTGCACTGCGCATTTTCAGTCCTTTGGCTATGACCATTTTTCTTGGAAATACACAATGTGTAGTTCTTTCCTCTAAGGACTACTGCACTGCGCAGTTTATGTGCCCAAGTTCCGACCTTGACCTCTAAAATTGAGTAATCATGTCTCCAAACCCAGCTTAAGCCATGCACTTCACAATCACAAGCCTCAATCTCATTCCTTGAGTCCTTGAACTGCATAGCTGCGCAGTATCCCAACCTTCCTTGTCTCCCTGAACTGTGCAATATTCTCACCTAGTGCCCATTCCCTCGGCCTATCTCACTGTCTCCTAAAACTGTGTAGTTTTGTTCCTCAACCTAGATTGAATTGTGCACTGCGTAGTCTCAAGGCTTAGGGATTCCCCTTTCCTACTTGAACTATGAAACTTTGCGGTCACTGAGCCCCTTTTCCCAACCTGTCACTTGTTTCGAGCTTAGGCTATGTATCTAAATACACCATCTTAGACTATGGGGTTTTCGAATTGATTTCGTCTTGTTATGAGTGAATTGTAGTAATGGGTACCCTAACAAGTCATGAAAAGATGATGAATAAAGAGAATAATGATGGAATCATGCTCAAAGACACCCTTGTAGCTAAATTTACAAGTTGACTGATCCACGACTTGAGATCATTGAATATTCCTTATCACCAAGCCATGTGAAGGTGTAAAGGAAAAAATATTCAAGATGACATTCATCACTCAACAAAAACAATGGCTTGACATTGGCACATCACCCAACAATCCATGTCAGCAGTATCATGTCATGTCATGTATTGTAAAGTGGAAGTCCAAAAGACACACATGGAATATGAAGAGCCACGTAAGTTTAAAATTCATAGGAAGTCAACTAGTCATGAGGGTAGTCAAATAGTCATAAGGAGGATGAATCATCAACCCTTGGTTATATATACTCTCTCATTGTATGAGAAAACAACTTTTCACTTTGGCCCCACCCACAAAGCATTAGAGAGATAAGCTAGTTCTTTTATGGAGCAAGGAGTGGCTCCAACGCTCCACTATTGGATCTAGTGATGTTCATTGTGTACATGTGTCTTGGAAATTTTACTTAATAACAAAAGCCTTAAAGGCCAACACATTCTTTATGCATGGATTATGAATGTTTGTAAGACTATTCTGCGGATGCTTGTATTTCATGTTTTCTTTCACATGTTCTAAAGTAGTTGAAATATTTTGGTTATTTTAGTACTTATCTTATTGAGAATGTGTTGTAATGGTTGTTATCGTTGTCTTGTCCTTGTGGAATATTCCGTAGGATATTAGGAAAAAATTTCTCATTTGTTGTTTGTAATGACCGTCACATCCCTTGTGGACTATTATGCTGGATGTTAGAAGGATCCTTCTAGTCCAAGTGTGACTCTTCTTGGCTAGTAATATTACCTCTCTCTTAGAGGCGCACTTCTCTCTTTCTCCTTTAGTAGAAGAACCTTGACACACTTACAACTAAACACTTGCCAGACACACCCCCTTGCTTTTCAAAAGTACATATGCACTCCTCTCTCTTGCTAACAATTAGAGCCAAGATATATCCACTAGTAGAAAATGAAATTAATGACTAGGTGACTAAAAACGTTAGTCACCGCAATGATTTCAAGTGAATTACTACTAAATTTGAGCAAGTTTAAGTGACCGAACTAAATATGACTAACTTAAATGACTAATTTAGTCTAGGGATAAAATATGCAACTAGATAATAAGTGACTAAACTAAAAATGACTAACTTAAATGACTAATTTAGTCCAGGGATAAAATATACAACTAGATAATAAGTTATTGAACTAAAAGAGACTAACTTTAATGACTAATTTAGTCTAGGATTAAAGTATATGACTAGATAATAAGTGGCAAAATTAATCATGATTAATGTAAATAACTATTATAGTCCAAGAATAAAAATATGACCAAATAATAAGTACACCAAGTATATGAATTAGTCATTTATGTAAGTAATTTTTAATTGTGTGACTCCATAAATAGAAAATTTTGATTTTGATACTGAAGTGTTACATTTCACTACGAGGGTCTCTGAATCCATCTGTAGTGTTAAAATTTAGAGACAAAGGGGTCTCTGAATCCATATACAGTTTTGAAATTCTGAATACCCTTTTGTCTCTAAAGTTTAACACTGTAGATGGATTCATCTACAATCAGAAATATAATTGCATGTATAATTTATCTACTTTACACTAATGCCTTCATTATAATTTTAGTAAAGGTAATATTGACATAGTCAAATTAATATTTATATTTATATTTATATTTATTTGGCCATAAAGTTTAATTTTTAAACTTCATTGATTTATGTTAAAAGTGTGAGTTCATTTAAATCTAGTATTAAATAGTCATATTTACATTTGATAAATACTAAATAGATAAATCTAAAGTATATATTTATATACCTATTTAGTAAATAGACATGGACCTTTATTTTGTGTAAGGCAATGTTCTATTCATATAGGGAAAAAGTTGTATATTCAATCGCTTAGAAAACAAGTGGTCTCACCATGATCATGTTTGTTGACTAATACTTGCACCAGATGACAAAAATACAGAAGGGAAACTAGGTACATTATCCATAAACAGTAGGGTGACAGGCTCCAAAATACAAATAAAACATAAAAAAATGCTAGAGAGCATACTAGTCATCTGACATGATGGAGGCAGGGTTATTTGGCGATGTTCCTGGAGGAGGTGGAGAATGGAAGTCACATTGAACATGCCCTTCAAAGTGCGCCAACCAAGTCTCCAACTTTTCAAATTTCTTGGTTAGTTGCTTTTGGCCTCACCAAACCAACACCAGTCTTTCCCAGACTTGGCACTGAAAATAGTGCAGTCGGTCCAACTTTTCCATCTGCTCTGCATGCTCCTCGGAACAGACTATCTCATCTATTTCCACTCTTTCCATCAGGTTATTGATAAGTGCTCGAAAATTCTCCAAACAACAATGTTGGATACCCTGCCCTTCATTGGCTTCAGCTCGATCAGACCCATGATTCCCTTTTCCACCTCGGGTTCCTCACCCCGATGACATGGATTCTGAACCCACACACCACCATCTGTACTAGTACCTCACTTACCTCCTCCACGAAATCCATGCGCTCCCACACAAGCCAGCCGCAAGAGTCCAGCGGTATTTCCACCCTGACGGGTTGCCACAGAGATAATTGTTGAGTCTGCCACACTCGCAGGGCCGAGGGTGGTTGGCCAGGGGGAACACCCACGCCACATAGGGGGTTTCATAATTCGTAGAGTTGGGGAAGCGCCACATTCAAAACCCATAGGACAGACTCCCCACTATAGAAACCAAACACCAGTGCCAGAGGAACCAAATTCCATCGCCTGCCACACTAGAGAACCACAATACCACCGCCCACTACGAGAAAAGGACACATACCACTACTAGAAAAACCAAATACCTCCACCCACCACACAAACATAGATTATTGAAAGATAGACGAAGAAAATGTAGTCGGCCACTGAGCGCAACTTCCCCCAGAGAAGTGACCAACCTCTGAGTTCTCCTCATAGAGACCACCCACCAATCTGCCAAACACCGTCGCGCCCACACCAGAGGTCAGGAAATCAGAAATTGAAACTAGTTTTCCATCCCTACCTATGGATTTTCCTATACTGTTTATTCTAGCCTCCCCTACTATCTTGATAAAATAGGCTTACCATAAGCCAAGGGGAAATGGAATGGAAGAGCACTCTTCCCTCCGGCTTCCCACCCTCACACATGTAGACAATAAGAAAGGGAATATGTAATAGGGTACAACTTGACACCCTACTCTAGCAACTTCCTTGGATGAGCACACACAAACCACTCCCACCAAATAACCTCATGTGATGCCTAGGTTTTCTCCCCGAAGGCCACCGCAAGGTCCAACACCAGATCAAAGCACAGATAGGAAGGTTTGGTTCTCTCATCTTCCCATACCTTAACCGTTTGCCACCCCCAAACTCCATCATGAAGTAAATACTTGCGCAAGTCATCAACCTGTTGGTAGTACTCTTCCCATTACATCCTCTTTGGTGAAGGGACCAGAAGAACCGTCCCTTGCCCCCACTCCATCTATGTTCACAAATGAGGCTCATCCTCCACATGTGCAAGGACCTCACCCCCATCGGGGAACGTATGAAACTTTATAAATTTAAGTATGAACCTTAATTAAATTTTTGACGGTGTATGAACCTTTGTTAATTTTTAAGATATGAACCTTAATTAAATTTTTAATGGTGTGTGAACTTCTATTAATTGTTTGATATGAGCCTTGATTATTTTTCAATGGTATTATGAACTCTTGTTAATTTTTTAGGTATGAACTTTATTTAATTTTTTAATAATATATAAACCTTCATTAATGATTATAAATATGTAATTCAAAATATTTCCTGATGGTTTATTGTGTAACGATGGATAAATGTGTTTAGTTTTTTCAATTTATATAAGATTTGTACCAATGAATATATTTATTTCATTTAATTCATAATAATACATAATTTACATGATTATATGAAATCAAACAATATATTTTGGTTCTATATTTGATTAACAATCAAAATAGTCGATCCTGAGAGCTTGGTAAAGTATTATGTTTATATTTTAATTATTTTTAATGTTTATATTATAATTATTTTTAATAGTGCATATATTAAGTTGAATGTGCATTTCATTAAAATTTAAAACTCTAATAGTGGATATGAAAGCGAAAGCTGGTATGAAACTGGGTATGAAAGCCCCAAGAACAGAAACCAAATATTTCTTACCTGCGAAAACTTGTTATTATTACCCCGCGAAATGCAAATTTTTTATTTTGACTGTGATGAAGAGGTCCAATCTAGGTTTACCTCGTTCTGAATTTTCCATGAAAACTAGATGTTTTGTCCATAAATATGGCTCTTTGGTGCCAATGTTTTGTCATTGGCGGGATGGTTTTGGTATATTTTGAGAGATTTGAGAGAAATTGATGATGTGGTTAAATATTTTTAGGGCTTGTGAAATTTTCTATATAATTACAACTTTTATCATGGATATAAAATCATTGAAGAGAACTTAGCGTATTTTGAAGAGGCTGGAAACAACTAATTTAGAAGTGAAATCCGCAGTTTTGGAGTTGGAATCACAGGTTAGTTGGATTTATAGGTTTATATTTTTCTATATTCATGCATTTTTACTAAATTTTATTGTCTCCGTTCATTCTATGGTTTTTGGTGTTCATTCTATGGAATTTTATTTTCTTTTGCTAAGGGATCGACTGAAAATGAATGTAGAGTAGAGTGGGAAAGGGACCCTTTGCTCAGCGAATTTTTATTGCTCATTCTATGGTGGTTTAAACTGCTTCTATCCCCTACTTTCATTTTTTTATAAAACCTTTTCTTTGTTAACCTTTTTGGTCCAATTTTTATTTAATACATTTTATTGGTATTCTATGGAATTTGATTTAATACACTTTATTTGTTTTCAATGGAATTTGATCGCCTGAATAAGACATTTTTGTGAAAATTCCTATTGCAATTCATGTATTTTCTTTCAGCAATTGAATATAAAGGCATGAATGGCGTTGAATATAAATAAATGAATTGTGATAATGCCAAATTTCCATTTATGTATTTATCATTCAATCGGTAATTCAATTCATGGTGGTCAGATTCAATGTTTATCAGAATTATAAGTTTCTTCATCTCCATGAATATACTTATAGCTAGTGCCGTCCAAAGAGGATAATGATTGATTTGGAACTTTCCTTGTATTTATTTCTAAACTCCAAAGACAAAGTCCCCATTTGGGCCTCCCTTAGTTCCCTTATTTTGCAAAACATTAATCGATTGTTTGAAAAATCTAAGAGTTGTGTCGATGGGGAATTAGCATTTTGATTACCCACGGTGCTCGCTAGAGCCATTGAATTGCAGTTCTCATATTCATTAAAACTTGATCAGTTTTAGAGGAAATTTTAATTGGTTTTAAAAATGTTAGTTTTTGATAATGCATTAATCAGTCTAAACATTTGCAAATCCAAAACAAAATTTCCCTTAATAGATTTTTTTTTTCAACCCTGCAAAAATTTAGGCCTTCAAAAAAATGATTGATGACACAAGGGGATTGAGGTTACAGATAAATCTTACGCTTTTGGACCAATAGAGGATTAGAATTATTTAGCAATCTAGGCCTCCAATCTAGTGTAGGCTCTCATGCCCTATAATCTTGGCCACAAACCACCCATATCAATATTATGTGGCCCATCACAAGTTGATGTTGATTAGTTTAAGTTGGAGTTGATGTGAAACTTCATACAATACATCCATCTATGTAGCATTCTAATTTGGATCTGTATATATGAAACTACAGAGAGTGCGAGGATATAAAGGATTGATAGGATCTAGACATTGCTACAAACATTTTAGGACTAACTTGACTAGGGTCGCCTCCATGTGCACGAAGATATCAGTATAAGACCAATTTCTCTGCTTCTTCCCTTTGTTTTTTCTCAAATAATATGTGGGACGCATTAAGGACACTAATGACATATTTTATACAAATGATAAAGAGGTTTAGCTACCACCCTTAAATTATGAATTCCATAAAATTAAGCCAGTTAAAATTTGTTGGAAGAAGCTAACATACATGTCCAATCTAAAGCTGTTGAACTCAATTCAATTGTAGATTTGGGGAACATTCTAGAATCTTAATAACAACATCGAGATCAAACAATTTCTTATCCAAATTTTAAATTCCTGGAACATCCTGAAATTCCAAAGACAACAACAAAGTCAAACAATTGACCTCATTGATGTCTATTCCATTTAGGGATATTCCCAAAATATACCATCTAGATAAGGAGAAACCTCTAATAATCACATTTAACATCTAAAATCTTGAAGAGAAATGAATTTATGTTTCTCATCAAGCTTATTTTCTTGTGTTAAATTTTTCTTACAGTTTGAGTCCCTTAAACATTTATCATGAAAATATTTATCAATAAAATCATAGCCAGAAATAAATATAATCTCAGTGGTACTCTCATGTGGAAGTTCAACTTCAACTACTTATAGTGCATTTTCATTTTCTTCCAAGCTCTTCCTTACAACACATATGTACGTATATAAAAAAATATGATAAACTTGAGGCATCGAATACGAAATGACATAATGCTATATCTAGGCTACATTGCTATTCTAGGTACTGAACCCAAAGTTCTTCATTATGGGATTGAGTTTGGTGTTGGAAATTTGAAATTTGAAAAGGCTATTTGGAGAGACACATATATGAAAAATGTGTGCTGGAAGTTGTTTCCAAAACCACCTAATACTTCTATATTGACATCAACAGATGAAAAAATTTGAGAAGGGACAAAATAAGCATCAAGTGTGTTAGGACATTAAATGACACTTTGCGTTTACATCATGTAAGAATGAATTGTCCTGATTGAATTTTGAACAGATATTTGACAAAAATATTGTACATGTCCAAACTCCACCAGCTTTATTTGATCAAGACTAGATTAAATATTTTTTTTTTGAATATTTGAAAAAAAATCCATTGGAGAAAATAAAGTCTTATGACAATGTAAATCATGATAAAGGTGATGAAATTATAAAGATAACAAAGCAAAAAATTAGGAGTATCAAATCTTTCAATCAAGGAACAATTGCCTTGCAAGAACATGAAAGAGTCTTAAAAATTGATGCTACTCACCATCTTGTAGTTGTCAATCCAAGGTATTGGATGGTTGCACTATGGATTCTAGACTATTTATATTTTAGGCTTCTTATTGGTTGTTTCAATACTATTTTCAAGACATAAAATAGATGGACCTCAGAAAAAGAATCCTTGCAATAGACAATGACATTCTCATTCCAACAATTGAGACATAAATGGGGATTTCCATCATTTCTCAGACAAGAAATTTTACCTCAACAATCTTGTGGAAAAACCTTAGAAATATATGCTACTCCTTTGTAATGGGATTCAGGCCTTTTGAGTTATCTACTCTTGGAGAATGGGGATCCTTAAGCTACGTATTTAAGAGAAAACATGACAAAGGAAAAGGGAAAAATTTATCATTTCCAAGATATGAAGTTTCAAATATCCTGAATTTAGAAGGATGTAGAGCATTGGTAGGAGTTTCAAGCTAGAAAATCATGAAAGGTACAATAACGTGGATTAAAACAAAGGAGAGCTAAAATGCAAGGTTATAGTTTTTTAAATGGAGACGAAAATTCTTATTAGAGAACCATGATTTCTAAATCCTACATTGACAAACAAGTCCTCCCTACATTTACTAATAATTCTATTGTATTTTCCTCGGCCATGATCTCAAGAGATTCTAAATCCTTGTGGAAAACTACTAACTGTACATGAAATATGGGCTACCAACTTTTTTTGTAATTGTTCTTATCCCAGTCATATGAATGAAGAGCATCCACATTGAATGTTGCATGACATTTCCATAGAAATGAGATACATGTCAATCTTATAGAGTTCCATATTGTCCACCATACTAGTTAATCACCTATATGTCCCCAGAAGTGGCCACTATTCAATGGAAACTACTCACAAACAATGTCAAATTCAGCGGTAACGGTTATGTAGAGTGTGACTCCAAATATCCCAAAAGGTATCCTCAAAAGACTCTATTTTGTGATGATTCAAACCAAAACATCTATTAGACCTCAATCACAACCAGTGTGGAACTCCCAAACCATGTTGAGAATGTAGGTGCTTATAGCTCAAAATCAAAAGTAATATGTAGGAATTCCTTGAATAGTAATGATTAAAATTCTAATTTCAAGTTCTAATGAATTCAAGATTATCAGAAAATCAACTTTCTTGTTCCTATTTTAAAATATCATTAAGAATGTAGAAGTTATCATAGTGCCTCGGATGAAATTCATGCATGAAGTTTCAATCAATTAGCCACATTGTTAGAAATCCCACTATCACAACATGTAGTAATGCACTAAAATGCTTCATGAGTAATTCCATTAAATATTATTTTCCAATATATTATCACATTCACTTTGATAGCTATAAAAAATTGTTGCCATAATATAAGGCCCCTTTTCTAGGCAACTCATTGACCTGAGAAAAATTATTGGTAGACAAAAATTACTAAAACAAGCTAAACATCAAATCCATCTTTGTTACACATTGTTCATCAATCCACTCCAAAATGTCTAGATGAAAATACATATTTGATGCACTCTTCTGATAAACAAGACATGGTACTAGAGACTGCATCTATGTGAGTGATTTAAGGAGGTCTTATTTCAATGGAAGAAAAGGTAAGTGAGGTGGGATGGCAGGGGTCATTAAAGTACATCTAAATGTGATAGGTAGAGTCATTACTTCTAGTACCATGAGCTAGGAAGATGATACCATTCTGTTTCTATAAACTTGTGAATGTTTTTTACAGAGTCTACTACATGAGGGTATGTCTTTCCAAGGACATAATTTTGTTAGTGTTATTGTGCAGTTAATCCCTAGTTTTTTACAAAGGCTAGAGGGGATACACATAGTTTGTTGAGAAATGTTATTTATCATCTAGTATAGGCCTTAGGGTGTTTTCATATAGTGGTGGTATCTAGGTGTTTGGGTGCTCAAGTTGTTGGGGCTGGCAGGCTTCAAGGTGGAGGATTGTAGTGGATATTAGCACTCTTCCAAAGTCCTCATAGTGTAACTAAAAGGGCTTTTTCTGTATTAGCTTTCTCCCACTCGTGACCTTAGTTGGAACCTTTGGTGGTGGGATTGGTCTCAAGGAACCAAGTGCAAAGGAACCTGTGAAATTCCGATATGGAAATTGATTTTAAATCTTTCCCTTGTTAGTCAATCGAGAAGATATTCATCCTCATGGTTATATCAATATCCCAATCAAAGTAAATCTAGAGGAATAATTTCTACTCCCACATTTGGTGCTTCTATGCATCACAATTAAGAAAGGCATTTAAAGACATTTCAAACTAGATGCTAGGGGGAAGGTTGGTTACCTTAACCTATATTGTGCTTCCGGACCTTGCTTCCTTGCAAGCCCATGGGTTGGAAAATTCCTCTATGTGAACTTTTCCTTCCGATGGCGAGTAACTGAAATAGTTAAAGGGTGGCCTATCAGTTTATCTATGAACATGGCCTTGAATTGGATTGCAATATTATAATAGTAAAAATAACACAACTTCTTCCTATGGAATGAAAAACTACCTGATCTATAATGTAACCATTTTCCTTCAACGCAAACATAAATCAAATGAACCAAATTTAGTTCAGATAGGGGTCAACCATGGCCCTTATATGAATTTGAAGTTAGCTTAAATATGTAGTTCAAGTCGACTCCATACACTGTAATCCATTGTTGCACACATACATATGTCAATATTATCCAAAGTTAGGTGCCTCAATGGTTGGGGTCTTTGTCCCATATACCCCTTTTAGACCTACAACAAAGGTGTGTTGAGCTACCTCGGTTCACATTTTTCTTCCATAGATCACTTATGTTAAAATATGTTGGAGGAGACACTCATACCTAATGTTTTCAACGATTATGTTCCATACTTTGATTCTGCCAACAATTTTGTGCCATAGTCTAATTTCTTATCTTTACTTCTTGAATTTTTCTCTAAATTCTTCTAATTTTCCCTTAAAATACCAATGCAACCATTCCAGAAAGTTTTGATGAAGAGGAGTGTGGAGAACTATAGAAACCATTCACATAAACTTCCAAATATCTCCTCAGTGATGAATCCTACAACCATACTTGGTCATTTAATGACACTAGTTCTGCGGGCCATATGGAGAGAGGCATGGAAATCTCTCTCAACTCATGAACACATGTCCCTATTTGACTCTACGAGATCATATTTTGTACCATAGGAGAAACATAACACACACCGACCATTCAATCATTCATGTTCAACATAAATTTCAAACCTTTCCCTAGATTTGGGAATATCCAGGCTAGACAAGTCATCAACCTACCCTTATGAAACCTTTCATCATCTGATTTATTTCCATAAAACCTTCACTTGAATATTCCTCCAAAAAATTCAACAAGCTATCATTATTTTCTCCACTACCATAACTAAATCGTTTTTCACAACCTCTTGGTGGAATATTGACATATAAGGCCCCATATACATTGACATGCTTCTCCAATATTTTTCACTGTCTCATATCCCTTCAAAAGTTTGTTGATTTTTTCCTTTGCATTTTCAATTGTCTAATCAGTGTCACCATGATGGGAATGAACTTGAGGAAAACCATTTTTAAATGTGTTTTTCAACTTTTGAAACTATCCTTCATTCTGCTACCCATTTCATTCCTAAACTCAACACAATTTGTATATCAAGCATATTTGTATTTAAATTTTCCCTCCTGTAACTTTATTTGGTGCCATAGCTTCCATATATTATGGTTTTCTTTTGGATTTACAATCTGCAATATTCATCTGAGTATATCACAATTTACTTGGGAATGATGCCTCGATACTTGTGCACAAAGTGTCCTTTCCCATTAGAGCTTTTCATATTCCCAACCGTTGGAAAGATAGAATTACTATGCTACCTATCTGAATAATGAAAAATCATGTGTTATCCTTATGAAATAGAGTGGATAACAAGTCATCGGTAATCTAGCACAAAAACACCAAGGATATCTTGGGTGTAGCAGCAATAAACTAGGCAATTTTCACCTCAACTAGCTTTCTGTCACTTTGGGCTAGTGCATGCTAAAAATCAAAACTCATATTTTATGGTTTTAAGTAAAAATTTCACTGGTGCCTTATTAAATTGGGTGAATGGAGAAAGAGGAGAAGAAAATATGAAAAATAGATTAGTTAATTCCAAACCCGTTGATTAAGAAGATTTCCACAAAGAAACAATAACAAGAAATACATTTTCTCTGCCTGACATAATACCATACTATGTATTGGTGTTTGTCACATTCAGTTGGGTTAAATTGAGCTTTGATCATATCCTTTAACACCTCCCAATTAGTCACTGGTGGCTCATTTTCTAGTTCATTTCTAATTGCATCACTCTCCCACCATGTCAAAGCATGGATTCCAAGATTAAATTGGTCAAATGCAATCTTTTTTTACCAATTACTTCATACATATTGCAGTATACATCCAATTATTGTAGCCAATGATTTAGTTCGATCATATCAACTTCCCCAACATAAGGTTTGATATCCACCTTGGCTTCTACATGAAAACCTACTTGTGCCTTACTATAATTGCATTCTCCATTTTTGGTTGATCCTTCCACTTTTTCTTTGGTCTCCTTTATTCTTTATTTGGGTCTCCATTTTTAGCCTTTTTTTATGGTGCTTCCCCACATTTCACCACCAATCATTGTGACACCATTGATGTTAATTGAGCTAGAATATGCTCAAACCTATCTAATATAACCCTTAGATCTTTATCTCTATCTCTTCCTTTATATTACCCTACCATTATTGGGTTTCTACTTCACTAAAACCTTGGAAATGACAATTTTCCACTTCTTCTATAGTCATTATAGGTACTTACCATACAAGTCTCGAAAGGTGCTCAAACTTCAACTTTGATACTATATGATTTGTAAATAGTAGGCCTATGGCCCATCCATCTCACCAATATGGATGCCTCTCAAATCCTATTTGTACAATTTTTCATTCACTACTCACTCACTATATTTCGTAGTAGTATATTATGTGTAGAAGCTTCCATAGCATTAGATTATATGTAAAATAGTCCATAGTAATTTTATTTATTGTAGAAAATTACATGGAAACAACTATTGGAATAAAAAATTTTATTAGAGTTAGATTTATTGTTATTTGTTAGGTAAGTATATATTCCCAACTATAAGAAAATAATCATGCATAAAATTAATTCTTGAAGGAATAAAAGGAGATTCCCAATGACAAGATAATACTCAATTTGACATACTAACAGACTAGTAAGAAGGAAATATCTAGTGGATGGATTTAAAATGCTTATTGGTAAGGAAGATTCCAAAAGGTGAATTTATGCACATAAAAACTATATAAAATACCCAAAAGTGTATTTATACACCCAAAAAATATTTAAAATATTTATTCTTGGAAAGAATATTATGAAAACAAATTATTGAAATTTAAAATTATTAAATTTCCCCTCCCAAAAATTATGAAATTTCCCCCCAAAATTTCAAAGGGTTGTGACCCTTCACCCATGGCATCAATTATAAATAGGCCACCGAGTTCGTTTATTGGGGTTGGCAAAAAATCCTGTTATATTTTCGGTCTTCCTTTGGATGAATGACACAAGGTCTCGACTAAGGGTTTTGGCACCGCACATAAGACTTTTTCTCTTGGAAAAGATAGATGTTGAGTGGGTTCAATGTGGATTCAAATATTGCTAAAGTGACAAGGTTGAATTCTTTGTGTTGTTGTATGTTTAGTTGGATTTTGATTTAATTTTTCTCTAACAAATATTAATGTGCTTATGGTGGTAGGTAACATGGATCCCTATATCATTATCGAGTGTCGAACTTAGAAACAAAAGAGCAGCGTTGCATCCAATGAGTATGCATATTCCTATTCTTTAATGCATATTCCTACACATGAGTATGTGTTGTAGAAGGTGCCCTTCCTCATACCATGAATTGAATAGAGAGCCTTTATAGGTTAAACATTTGATTCCTAGCGTTTAAGTAGTAGTCATATCATACAATAAAAGCAAACAAGTTGAAGAAGCAATTTTTCCCGACAATGATCTTGAAAAAATCGACAAACAAGTTCCCAAAAGCTTTGAGTATATTCAATTAAATATTCTTAAAAAATGTTGAGCATTCGAATATAATTTTTACTGGAAATTTAGTATTCTCTCTGTATTTTCCAAAAATGTTAAGGAATTTAACCTTATGTTGACGTCCCATGGATGGCAGCAGTGATGTGAGATGGTTCGAATGGATGCTGAGAGCTCTCTTATTCACCAAATGTCACGGATCCTGTTAGACAGTGCACCAAGAAATTAAAATTAAAAAAATCAACTGAATGCGATCAAGAAAATCGATATAAGGAAGAAATATTTTCGTCGAATTTAGCTTCTGCGTTGAGTCTGGTTAAAAGGTATAAGCCCCTTAATGTAGCTGGATCTTGAAATTGTTGAATTCTCAGATCCTTTTCTTCTTCTGCAAGTCTTTTCACCTTGGCCTCCATTGCAACCTTCATTATTTAATCCATGCAATTTATTTATGGTGCAAATATGTAAAACTAGAATGCACAAAAGAAAAAATAAAGAGCTGACCTGGTAAGAAAGACTTTAGCCTGAGGTAATCCAACCTTGGAAACATTGCATAAATAAATATCCATAACCTGGGGACTGGAGAGGGTTACGATGGATTAGCAACCTTCTTAGAAATATGGATCGAGCATTAGCTTCCTACATTTTGAGATTGAGCATTAGCTTTCTCATAAATATCACATTTGCGTCCACCATGTTCCAACCACCTACACCAATACAATTCAACACTTAATCTATGAAGGACCAATTATGACCATAACAATTAGACTGCGGAGAAATAACCATAATTTGTGCAAATCTAAGATTTAATCCAAAAAAAAGGCATCTGAACCAAAATGGTATTTTCCAGAGATGAAGCTCATATAACGAGATTCCTCGGGTTAACTATACTCCCCTTTGAAGTAGAAACATTTGGAACTCTCCCATTCTATTTTTGCGGAACTGGCATGGTGACAATTCTCTCATATCCACCCCTGAGCCACAATTCTCTTCTCTTTAAGAGTATTCAAAGACATCAAGCCTTCGTTAACAACCAACAAAAAGAAAAATTCTTAAATATTTTTGATGATTTTTCTCTTGCAACAAATAGTTTCTGTCAGAAGCACGCTCTACATAAAATGCTATGGTTGAGAGATCTTTGATTTATAGGGTAAATTTGGTAAATTGATATCAATCATTCAATCTGGGGAGGCATCGGATCAATCTGACCTATACTACTACAACATTGAAGGTTATTGGGACACACTCTATGCAATTTTACACAACGAGCCAACCAAAGACTACCACTTTGCATGCCCTGGTTGCCTTGCTGTGGGCTAACCAGAATTTGTCCTGGTTTTCTTCAAATCAGAACAAAACCTCAAGCTCAGCTGGATGAGAGTAGTCGGCAATGGTCCAACCTCAACAATACCCCAACATTTGACTTCCAATTGGCTCAACCATCCAAGGGAATCCGGAAAACACTTCAATCTTGGGCCATCAACCAATTTCAATTCGTTCAAATTACTTAGGAAGTTGAGCAAATGTGGCATCATTTTCGAGAAACAGCCCTCTAATTCAATTATGGATTCCTAGTAAGCTTCCACATCATGTTTTTTTTCTTAATTTTTATTTTAGGCTTTTTTTAATCATGGAATCAATAATTAGATCGAGTAAATCTATAGTTGCAACTATACTCTTCACCAAGAGTACTTCGTATATTCCTGGGTTATGTGTAAAGTCCCTGTGTAGAATTAGTACTGATGCTTGGTGTTTAATATTATTTTTTAAATGATAGATTCTTACAATTGAATTTCTCCCTTAAGTGTGTCTAATTCTTTGAATGGAAAATAACAAAACTCCATGTAGCCAATTTACAAAAACAAATGTACTATTCTCATACTATTATGAATAGCTTGTTTGGATAAGTTGCTGCAATAGGGCTTCCTATTATGTCAAAGTATTTAAGGTACTATTTCCTTTTTATGTGGTCCCAAACTCTATAATCATGCTCTTGGTTAGTCAATTGTTTTTTGGTGGCCCCATATGCCCCATCCCCACCGTTTGATCGTGACCTCAATTCAAAAACTCAAGTTAAAAATTAGCTTGAAATATTGTGAATCTTGTGAAATAATGATCAAACATATACTACAGAATGCTACATACGCTTAAGTAATTAGCTCAAAATCCCCCATGGTAAGGCGATACTAACAAATTGTAAAACTTTACAAATGGAGAAAATAGAGGTTGCCATTTATTATTTTGTAAGGAATTTTTAAAACAACACATGCTTGACTCTTGAGATTCCCTAAAAGGACACAACAAATTAGGTGGAGAAACTTTCCCTACCTCAATTAGTTTCAATGCTATATCTTTTAACAAAAGGAAATGGGGATTTTTGTCTTAAGAGAAAAGTTAATGCAACCTTCCACACATAGAGATGTATTGTCAAACTACAGTGGTAATTAGAATTTGTTTAATGGAAAATTAGAATTAGTCTAATCACAAATTATTCCCCATTTTCTTATTGTAGGATTCTGAAGAGCATTGACCATCTTGTCTTCTAAAATTAGGTATTGTGTCTTGAAATATTAGAGATATTTCCATTGATACAACGTCTTTTCTACAAAGTAGTTAAGGTGCATTAGGACATAGACATGTAATGGGTTGGCCTCCTCACCTGAAACATCAAAATCATAGCACAATTCACTATCAAGATTGAGAACACTTCAAGTACTTGTTCCTAACCACAAAAATTCCAGTTTTGGATTTGCATATTCATTAAATTTAACTCATTATGTTGGTCACCATGTGGCTTCAGAGAATGACTCTAGGTTAATAGGTACAGAAATACCATTAGGAATGGTACCAAAATCTCGGGAAAATTTTTCATCTTCCCTTTGCTTTGGTCCCCTGAGCTTTGAATTCCTGTCACATGTCACACCATAATCAAGAGACATTCCTTTCTCACAAAGGAAACAATCTATGTCAAGAAATATTCAAACAGAATGGATTTAAATATTATGCCAAGGGAACACTCTCACTAGTAGTTGACCTACATAATATCTCTTAATTGATTTGAGTGTAATGATATGATCTAGGTAGTCCCACAAATAGCTCTTTGGTTATGGTCTGTGTCCAATCTGCTAACTATTTAAAAACATTGCAATTACAACCCTTCATCTTTAGTTTGATAGAATACACATGCCCTACAAGCTACCAAAATGGAAATGGAACAAAGTCATGAAATCAGACGACGATCTAGATTTTAAGCAACTCGCTAACATGCCTGAAGAATACTCATAGTAAATACCCATAAGTCAATGTTAAAACACATCAAACGAACCCAAACCCTTAGTTTGTTGCAAACATATTTAATATTTATACACACAACTTAGAATGCTTGAATATGATATTACATTTTCTTCTCTCTTTGGAATCCTGATTAACATGGTCGAGGATATAAATATCAAACCTATAACCTCCACTAAATCATATATGTTTGATAATATTTGTCAAGCTCAAAATTGGACCATTAAAAGCCATGGATGCTTGCACTATTTCATTATCATATTATCAGAACATATATGACTGGAATATATTGCAATTAGATGGTTTTTGAGGTATCAGTTGTTGAGGAGATCCAACCCCCTAGCTATCATTTTCTTTCAAACAATAGAATCAAACATCCACTCAACAGTCTGTAGGAAACAATTCTAATTTCCTTGAACAAAGTTTTCACATTGTTGTCACTACTAGGATAGATGCCACAAATTGAAGATATAATTTGAGGGGTAACAGAGTCCACTACAGTGGGTTCCCTCAGGAAATTGGTTGATTGTTGGATTAACTCCTTGTGTGTCCATTGTGTAGCCTTTAAGCTTTAGTTTGGTTTCTCATATGTCTTGGGTTGCTGGGTCATAGCAGGTATATCAAATGGCTTGTGTTGTTGGGTCATATATATATACACATTGTTGGGTCATATATATACACACATTGTTGCATTTATATCCACAATTTGATCCCACTTTAATTACTTTTCTCTTGTATTTAACTTTTTTGTTGGGTAAAACATTTTCCAGCACTATTCCCTGCATTATGAACTCTCCACTACATAAAATTCCACCCTACATCCATTGTATGGGTTAACCCTTTGCATGCATTGTAACATCCATACTCCATAGAAGCAAAGAATCCCTCAAGCTGTAAGGAAGGTTAACAATGTTGTTGTCCATCTGATGCCATGGGCTAGATATAAGAGTAACTAACAAAATGAAAATAAATTGCTATCTAAATTTCTTGATTGTTTTCTCACCAATGAAACATGTTTATTAAAGGATTATGAATCTCATATACTTTATTTGGAATATTTCTAGGTTTGAAGAGTTGAGAGTTCCTTGAATGAGGAAGATGTAAGTGTATGCAGCCTATCAAACCATGATTCTAGAATTCCAACCTGACTGGAAAAAGACTTTAACAACTGAAGAAAGAGATAGAATGAATCAAGAGGGCATAAAGTGGGTTGGGGCATACCCTGATAAACAACAAGGTGATCCTAAATATTTATACTACAAGTAGACAACTATATTGCGTAATTCCAAATGGCCCCTGAGATAGTTTAAAATGTGTTCCCTTGAATCTCATGTGGTAGTGTATTATCAAAAGATATGGCAATATAAGAAGAAACTATTAGCAGATCTTCTTAAGGAATACAATTCAGTGAAAGGGAACCCTCGGGTGCCTAGTTATTGTCCCTACATTGATTATTTTCTATTATTTATTAATGGATGTAGGAGGTATCTCTATTTGATAATTCTATAACTACTCATGTGTTCGTCGAACACTGATCTAAATGCCATAAACAATTTTTTACACCTTATCTTCCTCTTGATGGATCAAAGTGGAAATTTTTTCAGCAAAACGAGAGTTTCATACCACACATTTGGTAACACAATCCCATTATCCTTTTCTAACAGGTATCCAATAAATTTGTTTATAGCACATCAATAAAATGGAATAAAGGTCAACCATACTTGGTTACCTTGGAGGCTAGGGGGAGAGGACATATTACTATTCACTACAACTTGACATATAGCATACTAGGAAAACATACCAATTCCATTTTCTCACACATTTATCACCAAATGCTATCAATTTCATGTCAAACTAGTTTGGACCCCGTATGGGCCCATTAGGTGGTTCTTATCTCACAGTTTTACAACAGTATTATGTGCCATGAAAACACTTTTTGATAGGAAAGAAGAAACATTTTGGACATGCATTAGCACACTTGGAAGGTCATTGCCTACTTTCTCGAGCTATGTTTGAAAGGTCAAGTCACCACCTTCACCATCAAACAGTGAAGGTGGAGGGAAACCTTCACCTTGACCAAAACTTGGGTGAAATATTCTTAACAAATTTGTGCTTGTTATCTTTGATGATATACACATCAACACTACAGTAAAACCTTGAAGGACCACCTCAAGCACATAAATTAGGTATTTTCTATGTTAAAAGAAAAACATTTTTATGCAAAAAGTACCAAATGCATTTTTGGCAAAAAGGAAGTGAATTAGTAGATCGACCATATAAAATCAAAAGGTCGTGTAAAGGTAGACCCAAACCCAAAAAAATCTCTAATTGCAAGGATTCCAAGGGTTAATGGGATATTAAAAAAAAATTATCAAACGTTATGCTCATAATATAGCACCCTTATTTGAGATACCTAGGAAGGACTCTCTTTGATGGAATTAGAAAGCATAACAATATTTTCATCCTATGGAAAAAAGTAATGTCCTCCACTCTAGTATTGCCTATTCCATACTTCTTCAAACAAATCATAATTACATAAGAGGAATTTTGATTCAGAATCAACACATTACTAATGCAAGATGAACGTGGAGGCATATTCCTTGTCAATGGAACATGTACAACTGACACAAGGTTGTACGATTTTGGAAGAGGTTAGAGGAGGAATAGCTACCACCTTTGCAATCACCTTATGAGAAAGCATTCAATTTATTTTATTTTTCATTTTGGTTAAGGTCACTATGCACACCCTTTTATTCCATTGTGAATTAGATGTAGGGCTTATAGAAGTGCTTTTTCTTGAGTTTTTTCTATTTATATATAATATGGTAACTGGGTGACCTTTATGGGAAGATGTAAGGACTTAAAAGACATGTAATTTTGTGCTAGTTTTATTTTTTGAAGAAAAGGGAAGAAAAAAAGTCCCTTTTACATGCAAGTATAGAATGCACATAATAAATTAAATTTCAATTCAAAGTAGGATAGAAATCACAAATTTTTAATTGAAAAATAAAGAATTCCATTTACTACTTTGGACAGCATCAATGACATCTAGACTAGTATAGAAAACACAATCAAATAAAATACATGTAGGTACAATACCATAAAATGCAAGAAGAAACTTCCTTATCAAAGAGACGAAAAATCGTCACCCAAAGAGCTATAAAATACTTAGCCAAAGACATAGATTGTAAATAGAAAATCAATAGAACAAAAATTAGTGAAAATTTGCACCACCTATAGGGCGAATTGGAGCAATTCTGACCAATGTTATCGGAACTAGTGAAACCATCCAGTCCAACCAGTTCTAGTGTTGTACCAGTCTAGTTCAACATTTTGGATTGAATAGATCAAGAAGCCAAAAGAGTCATTGTAATAAGTTGAAGACCCCATCAAACACATTGTAACTTGTAAAAAGAATTATTTTTGTATTTTAATGTGTCAAGAAAACATCCAAGACCAAGTCAGACTTCCTGGAGAGAATTTGGCCTTCATCCACCTAGGAAGCCTATATATAGGAGGTAAATCAACCTCCTAGGGACACAATTAATCCTCTCATCAAGTGAGCAAAGAAGAAGAAGAAAGAAGCTAGCGAACAAAGGAGGAAGAAGATCAAGTGTTTGGGCTATTTTCTCTCTCTCTCCTCAGAGATGTGAAGGAATAAAGCTAGGGTTTTTTTTGTTGGGTTAGGGTTCTGTTATAATATAGTATGATAATACCAACACTAAAACAATTATTGGCTAATGACAGATCAAATATTGAGAAATAACTCTAGATTAATATTGTAATATTCCTACCTCTTTCGCAGATAACTAGGTTTTGCGACAGGCAAGCTTAGTCCATTATTGTTGCTATAAAATTTATTTTTTCTCTCTTAGAATCTTACATCTTAGACATAAGACTCAGTCAAGAGGAATTTATTCTAACCAATGCTTTAAAAATTAGGGTCTGGCATGGAATTGGTGGAGGGTTCACTTGGACTTGGACTCGGACTCAGACTGATTTTATATCAATGATTAAGTTATTAAAATAATAAATTTTAATGAAAATTTTATATTTTGGGGATTCCGAGGCATGATTACAAAACATTATTGAAATTTTGAAACAAAGCATTATGAATAGTTGAGCAAGAACATTTAAATGACAATAATAATTGACAAACAATGTTATACTTGCTTATATTGGGATCCTCATCATTAGTATCGCCCTTTTCCTTGTTTAGCCTTTGCCTCTACCTCAATCCTCTATGGATGTCAGTTAAGACCACCCTATTTTGATGAAACTGTCTAATCCAACATAGTTGAAGTAAAAATCTTGCAAATGACCACCTCAATAATTAGATTAAGAGTTACCTCTAGATAATTGCCAACATGTGTAAAAGAGAATGTTGTTAATGTGGAAAAACCTCCATACTTCGTAGCCTCTGATATTCATCCTTTAATTCAATTATAATATGTTCAACTCCCAATTTCCACTAGACAATTTATATCAATTCCTCAATCAACAATTCCACATGTAGTCACCCAAAGACAGGCCAACATGCAGGGTAACATGATCATCACTCATCAACTTCAAGTCTCACATGATGTAGTTATTGTAGGGAAAATAATACTAAGTTTCCAGTCAGCGACACAATCAAAAATTTATTGCTTAGATTTTGCTATAGAAAGGGAAACTAAGACATAAGGCTCTCTCACCCGCTCAAATCAACCTTTTAGTTGAATCAATTATCAAAATTCTTTACTTGTTCAAGCTGGACTTGGCAGAAGCCATCAGTTTATTCTTGTAAATACAGCTTCCCTCTCCCAAGGAGTTCTAATTAAGAACTAGAAGAGTCCCAATTAAACTTTTCATATCATCTACCACGACCTTCTGGAAGGCCTCCTCAGATAGTTGATTTTTCAAAGCTACTTAATGCCCTCAAAAATACTTTGGAAAATCTGAAAAAGATGTCAATGGGAGTTGAGAGGGTATTTCCAAATAGTTTTGACTCATTTCTACCATTAATTGGAAGACCTAGAAATAATTTACAATCATATATGTCATGTTTGGATAGTTCGATGAAATTCAACATGGTATGAAAGCCAGTAGCTTTAGTTCATGGCCAAATTGTTAGACCATCTATAATTATTTCCTAATATCCAGCCTGTGCAGGAGTGTTGTCAAAACAAGAATGTTCATTTCAGCAGATTGATTCTCATTAATTGGTTAACCATCTAATAATAAAATGAGTAGCTCGAGACAATGTCCTTAATTTGTCCTAATATGGTGTCCACTTCGTCATGCAATTCCCCAGATCATTGATTGATCTCAATCTACAAATCGAGCCATGTTAGATTTGATGAATTTCAAAGCATATTAATTTGTGACAAAAAACGAGGATTAAAAATGATATCTTACACTACATAAGCACCATATCTATTTTTTGTATTATGTATCCTCAATTTCTCCCTTAAATCACTCACTTTCATATTAGCAAATGCTCATATTATCTTCAACAGTAACTTAAAGGTGATCTAATGCCTACCAAATCTAGTCCTTGAGAGCTTAAGTAATTGTAACTTAGAGTGAATCTGGTAAATTTAATTTATCAAATGTTGGTTTTTAACATATGTTGAGTCGTCAAAGACAATGGAAACCCCAATATTTAGCCACTCATATGTAAGTTGTCCTAGAGAGCTATGGAAATCAACATTTTTCATGTCTAGCAATATAACCCCAATATTCAACCACTCATCTATAAGTTGTCCTAGAGAGCTATGGACATCAACATTTTTCATGTCTAGCAATATAGTTCTCGCTTTGTCATATCCAGGGATTTTTTATCCATTAGGGGAAATTATTGATGGACTGAACCATGGCATACCAGTAGGGGGAGTGAAAAACATTGAACGGTATAAGCACAAAGAAGCGTTCTTATATACTTCCTAGGTATAATGTATTTTCAAATCTTATTGTGTTTAGAAAAAATGACCAGAATATGTTATCATATGTGGTTTTATCAAACTTTAATAGGGTGTAATCAGTTATAAGAGTACATTGGTTCTAAGGAAACGACTTGTATTTCAGATTTGGTTTTCCTTTCCTTCATATATTAGATTTCTTTCTATTTCTTGAATAACTTGTAGAGAATCATGAATTGGTTAACAGTTTAATAATCAGATGAGTAGGTCGGGACCGAGATTCGGTTACCATATTTTCACCTCTATCTTTGTTTGTTGCCATTTTTTACATTAATTTATTTTAAAATGTCACAAAGGATGTAAGATTTTATTTGTCCCATATGGCCACGAAGTCTCATGGAATGTTAAATATAAGATATCTATGTAATGACTTGCCTCTTAAATTCTTCTAAGAGCTTAAATGTGAAAATGGTGCTTCTTACCTTTTTAATGCGTCCATTACTCTAGATAGAATGTTTTTTCTTTTTAGTGTTTTTTTTTTGGATTCTAGAATTGCGTATTGAGATGAAATTGAGATAGCGAAGAATGTTAAATTAACTCATCATATCAAACTGTGACACCTTAGAAAAATAATTAATGTAAAAATGTCTATGGAAAATAATGTCATCTCTAATATTTGTCAAGTAAATTTGCTTTATACTACAAAGTTTACATTCATAATATCATATTACTTTGCATAGTTAATATTGGAATGTCGAGAGGTTTCTAAAGGAATATCCAATCAACCATTTGTTTGTTCATGTCACATTAAGTAGGGGAAAGGAGATGCTTTAAGTCAGAGCTTTGGCATGCCTATGTCAGACCGCTTGTGTCCTTACCTGTTGTTGGGAGCAAGGTTGTTTATTTTCCACAGGGTCACAATGAGCAAGTGAGGTGGTTGCTCACTAATTTTTAATTTTCTATCTTCTTTTGGATACAAATGACTAAAAATAATAAATTCTTATACTCTTTCATAATAAAATCTGACCCTAGTATTTTGAAATTTAATGTTACATAATGAAATTGATCATAATCAATGTGATTTCAAGTAGCTTCTTCAACAAACAAGGAGGTTGATGCTCATATATCCAATTATCTTAATATTCCAACTCAATTAATTTTCCAACTTCACAATGTTACAATTCATGTGGGTTCTCTGCATTTCATCCTTGCTTTGGTTGTGAACACTTTTATTCACATCGCTATATATACAAGATGTAAAATTTAATAAACACCTGATTGAATGCCACGAAGATGTGGAAACATATGAAGTATATTCTCAAATGACATTGCAACCTCTTAATGTTGTAAGACATTTTTAGTTTCAGTATATGTTATTTTCTATAATTGCCAATTTTGGTGTGAAACGATTTGGTACTAGTTCCATTTGTGAAGGGAACTAAAAATTGATGATACTGTGAAACAAGAGAAAAAAGTATTATTATTTTGGTTCTTACCTTCGCACACCAAGCAAGCAACCGAATAATTACTTTTTTAAAATGTTGGATGCAAGTAACACTAGCATCGATCATAGATTTTATGTTCCACGTTGCGTTGCAAAAAACGTTTGTCCTCCACTTGTGCAGTTCTTATCTTCCCATAGTTGTTCTATTTGTGATTTAATAGATAAGTGCTTATATTTTTAGACATTTTTTAATATAAGACTTCATTCTTTGAAAGAGAAAAAGGTAAGGGTATTTGTCATATTTGTCTCCTATTAAGATTTTTTTTATTTTGGGCAAGATTTCACTCATCAACCACCTTCCTAGGAACTGATAGCCAAATATATTCATGACAATGAATAGAAATTTCAACATATTTTTCAGGTTAAGTTATAGCAGTTATTTGAAAGTTATTTTGGAATAAAAGTGGATAGTGAACATATAATTATGTGTAGTTTCTTTTGATACTCTTATACCATTGCAATGCATTTTGAAATGTATACAAGTAGTAAATATATCAAATTTGTTGCCACATTTGAGGTCATATGTGGAAAATATATTTAAAATTCTTGTTAATGGTGTTAGTAGCTACCCGTAGACTCTAAAAAGTATCTAATATAGCTAGTCCCTAGTTACTTTACCTTTGAATGTGGAGCTAACATGTTTAGTTTTTCTCTGGATATAATTTGTTGGCTTCTGTGAATTAGATTCCTTTTCTGTTGGAATAGTATTCTAACAATTGAATATTGTTATATTGAGGCTATATTTCTAGTTAGTATCAAATTTACAAAGTATTGTCTCATTCTTTTTTAGTTTTTTGTTGTAATCTTGTGTGAGAAATACTTTGCTCCACCCATTAATTTTCTACTGACGAGTTTTATTGTTGAAGTGTCACTTCTTCCTAAATATAACCAGAGGAAATGATATAACTAAAAAGTGGAGCATGATACATTCTTAGTAGAAATTTCTAGCTCTGTTGTGTTTGATTAAGTTGGATAAATTCAAAGTTGCAATGTACCATAAGCATGGGAATTCAAAGTACTGGGATAGAAATGTGTTCTTATATTTGGATTTATTACTTTAACTGAAGATAACATTTCATCAAAAAAAATTGTACACTGAGAACACAGTATGTACAAAATTCACTCTACGGTGACGTTTTATTTGCTTTGTTTATACAGGTCATTTGGCCAGATAGTGACCACTATTGCCCAACTGAAGAAAACTTGTTCGAGTTTCTTGCTTTTATGGGGAAAAATGACATTACCAATATTTCTTATGTTGAGGTATATATCTTATAAATACTTTATAGTCTAATTTAGTTTATATTCCAGTGTTCATCGACTTTCATTTCTATATTTTTTTTTTCCAGAAAATGAGCTTAGTATTGATGGTAAGAAGCAGGAATTGAAGAAAGAGGAAAGCAACAACACTAGAGCGACAAAATGAAAATTAAAAAGAGAGAATAAAATTGGTCTAGTGGTAACTGTAGAGTCAATATCCCACATAAGACACACACATAGAGACTGATGGGCAAGCCTTCAGGGTTGGTGAATTCACCTGCAATGTCTTGGCAACATAATGATAATATTTTGAAGTGATGACACAATATTTCATGTGTAAATTGTAATCCAACCAATATTAAGTTGGAAACTCATATTGTAATACTTGACATTTTATATAATATAGTTTATGTGGTTGGAATTATTTATAGTTGCACTTGATATTACTTAGTATTGTAATTAACATATGTCACCTTTTTTTTTCATATTAGATGAACATGTACATTGTATGGCATTTTTTTTATAATTTAGTTGGAAATAATATTAATTAATCTATGTTGATTAATAATGAACACATAAAATCAATCTAAAACTACTAAATTAGTAGTTTATGTTTATTAATGAACACAAATAAAATGAATATACAACTAAATTAGTTGTGTATGACGATTGTTAATAAAAGTAAATGAAATGAATAAAAACTACTAAAGTAGTCATTTATATAATGAATATGTAACTACCAAAAAAAGATAAATGACTACTGCAAATGATCAATTTGTGATTACAAATTATAACTAAATTTTGCATATGTACGACTATTAATAGCTAATTTACAGTATCTTATAACATGACTAAAATTTAGTCATATTTCTTGGGTCATTAATTGGTTTCAAACAATGCCTAAAATTTGCATATATATGACTATTAGTAGCTAATTTACAGTATCTTATAACACAGCCAACATTTTGGTCATATTTCTTTGGTCATTAATTGGTTTTCTCGAGTGATCCTTTATAAATATATTTTGTTGTATATTTGGTCATTAATTATGAAAATTAATGACCAAATCAATGATATAAATGACCAAATCAATGACTAAATTAATGACCAAATAAATGATTAAATTAATTACCAGATTAAAGACCAAATATACTACAAGACAACAAAATTGAGATAAGAAATTAATGACTAAGCTAAAACTGACTAAAAATTGGTCGCATTGATATTATAAATTAGCTACTATTGGTCACCGACCGAAAAATATTCGTTTGTATGCAAATTTTAGTCGTTTTTTTAGTAACTAATTAGCCATTTCGTACTAGTGATATTTAAGAATTCAACGATCGAGTATTTTTTCTGGATGGACTCCTACACCAAATGGTTTGAGGTCTAATTAGGACTTCATATCTGGGATATCCCTTAAATGTGTACAGTTCCAGCACCATGAACATTTCTGGCGATAGAAGGAGGGAAGCCAGATTTTTTATGGATGATAAACCCACCGACCCCAAAATCGCATCTTCCAGTCAAGGAAACAACATTCCTTGTACCTCCCCTACTCGTGTTCTTGAATTTTTTGACTCTTCTCAGCCCAATCTCTCACAGACTTGTGAAATCCCATACAATCAGACTCAGGCCTTTGTTGTATAACCCGTCAGTTTGAAAAGGCTATTGTATTGATTATGGGAGTACTCAATATTCCATATTCTCTAAAGAAGAACAAAACCACCCCTACAGGGATATTATTTTCTACCATTGAAGATTGGTTATTGCCACCCTCAAAGAGTTATAAGATTCAGTGGAGAACGTAGAAGACCCCCCACTTTATAACTGTGGTGACAGAGATAATGTTGTACTCTCAGATGAAACCTTATGCGGGTTAGCCAGTGAAGAGGAAGAATAAAAATATCCATCAGATTCAGATAAAGAAGAGAAGGACGAAGACGAAGACATGGCAGACCAAGATCTGGATTCGATGACTCAGGGCCCACTTGCACTTCCAAGTGTTCTACATAAAATTATAAAGCATTCGGAAAAGATCTTAACGAATTATGGCCCTGACAAGATAGTAAAGACAGAGGACCATTTGGAAAACTTATACCTACATATGAAAACACTTGAGGTGCATCATGATGATATTTCATGTAGACTCTTTCCATGTACCTTAGATGGTAGAGCAGTTGTATGGAATCAAAGTCTTCCTCCGAACTCCATCCAGAATTGGATGGGGTTTAAGAAACTCTTCCTTGAATTTTTTTTTGATGATAATACCCACGCTATTTTGTTGAAATAATTGGGTAGTATCAATATGGATCACAAGGATAAAGTGAGATATTTCAATCAAAGGTTTAACCGAATTTTGAATAAATTTCCAGAAAACATGAAACCCCGTGACTCCATCACTATAGATTACTACACTAATTCCTTTCCGGCAAGCATTATGCAATTTGTGAAGCGAACTGTGAAACAAACACTTATGGAAAACTATGAAGAGGAAATTGCAGTTGAAAAGGACTTGCACACAATTGGAGTCATCATAGATGATGAACCAACAAAAGACTCCAAAGACACCGGCAAAATGTCTCAAGCCTCCATAAGCAAGGCCAAATAAAAAGAAACTTTCGATCTTGAAAGTTAGACCCGTGTCGCCAAGAATCTATCAAAGAAGATGGCAGAGCTGAAACAAAGGTCAACTGATACTACCATGAGCAACACGCCTACCAGATTCAACCTGTTTATAAGGACTGCAAATTCTTGTAGAAATAATAACCAACCAACAAATTTTGTGCAAATCTCGAATGTCATGTTGAATATCGAAGGTTTGGGAATGGATATAATGATTGTACATATCATAAAGAATATCATTCCGAGAAAAAATTCCCACAATGGAATCACTCCATGAAATTTCTTACTACGCACATTTGCGATGCAGTAGTTGTTGATGAGTAGACCGAGCTTGAAGAAGAAAAGGAAGAAAATGATGTATTCGAAGAAACTCAAAGTGTGGGGTATGCAATAAACTTGTTTAATTACATACTCACAACCCAAAATAGAACGGCCAATAAATAACCTCTGAGTGATCCTCTAGCCCAAAATAAGACCAACAGGTACAATTTGAGAAGATAATGGTTTTTTGTTGAAGAAGAGTTGACGAAGTAGAAACTGAAATAAAATTTGTTAAGAAAAATCAATCCACTAGTCAGCTTAGCACAGAACACTCAGAGAAAGTCTGAGAAAGTGGTCTCAATGAAAATAAATTTCGTAAATAGTAAGAGTAATACCATCACTCCAGAAGTCAAAATTCAAGTCATGCCCCCATACACTTCAGCCATCCTTACTATTGTATATTACAACATATTTGAGGAAATGAAGAAGGTTTGTGTGAATATTTCAATGTTTGAGCTAACAAAGATCACGATCCAGCGGGACATCCTCCTATGCACACTTTTCTAGTCCTCCATAGTTAATGATGCCCCTTCATACTAGGGATCAGGTACATCCTTTCATTCCCTCGAGTTAGTGCTTAACACTTTAACAATGCAAGAAAATTAATTCTACCCTCCATTTCTGTTAACGTTTAAAATTTTCAATTTCAATGTACACAATTACTTAGTTGATTCTGGTGCATTAGTAAAAGTAATTCCATTATCTGTCGCAAATAAAATCAATGCAAAATGTGATAAAACATATGCACAAATTATTTAGTTGGACATGACTCTTGTCCATGCAGTTGGTGAACTCAGAGACGTGATTATCCGTTTATCATCTAATGATCGTGTTCACCTATGTATAAACATAGTAATTGTGGACATACTAGAAGCATACAAAGTATTTTTTAGCAGATACTGGTCCAAAAAGTTACAAGGGTACTTTTCCACAGACTGGTCACACATATGGCTTTTGTATAAGGGCAGAAAAAATCATATTCGAGTGAACTCGGAGAGATACATGAAACATACTATCACTCCCTTGAATGGAAAAAATGAACCAATGGCTTTCGAAGAACTCATTTTCATAAATTGCTTCCTGGAAACTCAACTAGGGTGTTATCTTGCAAATTCATCCCTAGTTCAACTAGAAACACAGTTGAAGATCATCCCTAGTCCAACTGGTGAAAATGACCTTGGTATAATTAGTAGTAGTAGTATAAATAATAGTACTAGTGTAGTTTGTAGTCCTGGCATGTATGACATGTGGAATTTTTACTTTTATGGTTTCAAAACAGAAGAGGGATCTGGAGCTAGTTGCATTTTAATAGCCCTAGTGCAGAGAAAACATTTGATCTCTATCCACTTGGAATTCAAGTGCACAAACAATACTGCGGAATATGAGGCACTCATCTTGGGCTTGCAAAGAACCATCGACCTCAACGTTTTGTTCCTAAAAGCAGAAGGTGACTTAGGAATTGTTGTACGACAGGTACACGATACCATACATTGTGTGTCACCTCATCTTAAAAGTTAACAACAAGAGGCATGGCGTTTAATTTCAAATTTCTAAGATTTTAATATTATTTATGTTCCAAGAATGCGTAACGCAGTTGTAGATGCATTAGAAAATGTTGTTGCTAGGTTATCACCAAGGGAGGGTTTTTCTGTACAAATTATTTAAAAAGCATCCATCCCCAATAATATTGACATTTTATGTGTTTTTAAAGATGACAAACAAATATTGTGCTTCATGGCGAACGCTAATGTGTTCAAATATTCAGCGATCGATGAAGACGAGCAGGAGAAGTAATTTTAGGATGCATCCAATACAAGTAAAGGAAATATCATTCCAAAGTGTGTCGTATCTTTGGAAAATATGTATTACCTGCATAATTGTTTCTGAGGGCATGTCAATGCTAAAACCCACAGTTCCACATTGTCGCATGAGAAGATTAATTTGGGAAGAGAAAAGGATCTAAAGTATGTAAATATTGGTACATGTTGTACACCACAGGAGCGATAAACCTTTATTTTCTTATTCAAGAAATAGCGAGATGTATTCATGTGGACATACGATGAGCTTAATAATTTTGACACGTGAATCATCCTGCATGTGATTCCGACAAAAGAAAGGGCCAATCCATTTCAACAAAAATTGAGAAAAGTACATCTGATGCTTGAGCCTGTCATTCAAAAAGAGTTAATAAAGTTGTTTGATGCTCAGAACATATACAAAGTGTGACATTCAACTTGGGTATCAAATTTGTTCCTAGTGAGAAAGAAGTCCAGGGAAATATGCTTATGTGTTGATTTTCGAAATCTGAATCGCGCCTCAAACAAAGACAAATACCTCGTTCCATCTATGAAATAGATATTGCAAACAATATCAAGGTCAGAAATGTTTTCTTCATTAGATGGATACTCAGGATACAACCATGTTATGGTCTCAGATTCTAACAAACTTAAAAACACTTTCTGCACGAAGTGGGGCATGTTCACATTCAGGCGAATGCCATTCAGGTTTGTCAATGCTGGTGCAACATTCCAAGTGTAGTGGCCTATCTTGGTGATGTAACAATGTTTTACAAATAGAGATCAGATCAAATACGCCACTTGAGGAAACTTTTCGAGCGATGTCGCAAGTACGAGATATCTCTCAATCCCACAAAGAGTATCTTTGTAGTGTAAGAGGGTAATCTCTTGGGCCACATCATTGCCAAAAGTGGGATTAAGGTAGACCCATAGAGGGTCAAAGAAATCATGTAGATCCCCTTCCCATTAACAAGAAGGATATGTATTCCTTCCTTAAGAAGATCAATTTCCTCTGCAAGTTCATCTCCGACTACGCTCATATTTTCAAGTCAATACAAGAGATGGTGAAGAAGGATGCAATGTAAAAATGGGATAAAATGGAAAAGGACTCGTTCTCTCGTATTAAACAAGCTATCACAGAACCAACCGCATTATAAAACCCATATTTCACTAAATATTTTTTTCTCTACACCTTTGCTTCTAAGACTTCCCTCGTCGTTGTACTCACAAAAAAGGATGATCTGAACAACGAGTGGCCTCTTTTTAATGAGTGCTAGTCTGCAAGGACCCGAACTCAACTACCCCATTGTTGAAGAGAAATATTATGTGGCATGCAAGGAAATGAAACACTTTTGACCCTATCTATTGAAAAATCACTTCATTATCTTTGTCATGCACCCAAAAGTCAGATCACTACTAGTCTAACAAGAGATGGGTGAAAGGATAGAGAACTGGATGACTGGTTTGCAAGAATATGATATAAAAATTAAGCTAGCTCACATAATCAAGGGCCATGGTCTTTTTCGACTAGCGAAAGAAGAAGTGTATGCAAAGGAATAAGAATATCTCTCAAGGTGGGAGAAAGAAATTGAAATGTACAATATCGAGAGAGCCTTCCCCACAGCTAGCACAAAATCTTGGTATGCTAATGTGCCCTAATACCTTGAGCACGACATCCTTCCCTCCCATTTTCCACACGTCAAAAGAGGGCACTCAAACTCAAAGCATTATCTTATCATTTGGTGCATGCGGTTATTTTCACAAAGCACCATAATAGAGTATTGCTCAAGTGTTTGGAAGCACATGATTCAAATAAGGTATTGCGTGATCTCCATGACTGACCAGCCGAGGGACACTTTGTGGGCAACACAACAACGTACAAAATCATGCGGGATAGTTTTTATTGGCCTATAGTATTCAAATATACTCATGCTTATGGCCGCAAATTTCCAGTATGTCAAAGGTGTGCCAATGGAAATAAGAATTCAACCTCCCCATTGTAGCCTATCGCAGTGGAAAAATATTTTCAACAATGGGCTTAGATGTTATTGGAGAAATTTTTCTGCATTCGTCAAAGAAACACTGATATATTCCCACCGCTACATATTATATCATGTGGTGGATAGAAGCAGTTTCGCTCCAACAGGTGAATGATCAGGAATTCATTATATTTCTTCCACATAATATCATTTCTAGGTTCGACATTCCTACATCACTTGTTTTCGACAATGCAACATATTTTTCATCGTTAAAACTCTATGATTTTTCATTATAAAATAGAATTGTGTTGAAACATTCTTCTAATTACTATCCTCAAGGGAATGGTCTTTTTGAATCCACGAATAAGAACCTAATCCAAATCATTAAGAAGACCATATTATATGAATAGAGGAAATGGAGCTCTACTTTAGTAAATGCCTTATGGGCTAACCGAATCATGTCAATACCCTCCCAGAACACCTCCCCTTACTTCCTGGTATACAAAAAAGAAGCTATCCTCCCGCCCAACATCTACTTTTCTGCTCTCCAACTCTGACAAGAAACCCAAGGCATGATATCTCTGTTAGTGCAGCATAGGATGGACACCCTTCACAAGCTATAGGAAGAATGGTTGAAATAAAAATAAAAAATTTCACTCTTTCAAAACCGTATCAAGAGGTGGTTGGACAAGAAGTCTACAGGGAATACCAACTTTAGTGTGGGTGACTTAGCCTTGAAGTGGGAAAATTCCCATGAAGACGAAGGAAAACACACTAGGTTTCAATCCCTATGGATTGGGCCATTCAATGTGCACAAAAATCTTGGCCAACACACTTATCATCTTCAATCATTTGATGGGAAGATTGACTCTCTCCCTGTAAATTTCAAAGGTTTGAAACATTGCATTCAATGACAATCCGGGGTTGCGCCCTACACTATGTACATAATTTTCTTTAGTTTATTGTTGTTGTTGTTATTGTTGTTCTCTTCTTTTCTTGCTTTTCTTGCATTATGTGAATAAGTGTTTTCCTTATACATGTTTTGGTTTCTGAGAATGTATATGGCTGGAGTCTAAGGGAGTATTGTGACACTTCAACATTTGGCTAACATTTGGTCTGTGTTCCTTGTGTTGGTTATGTCTTTTGGCCGATGAAGTTCAGACAAAAAATATGATCTGTCTGTAAAGGAGAGTTTTGGTCAAACCATGAACTCGTGTCTTTTCAAAAAACCTTGACCCTATATTTGGTTCTTTATGTTTTAGTGTTTCCACGCTTATCCAATCCGCAAAAAAGGAGAAGGGGAAAAAATATAAACATGAAAAACTAAATCAGAGGTCTTTATATGCTTCTTTGAAGGAACAACCTCTCCTTCTCTCAATAAGTTGGGATCCCTCTTTTGCCCAAAATGCACAGTCCTATTTAAATAAATAAATGAAGATCAAATAAGAGAAAGGCTTATTGCAAGAGAGGTGAAGAAACAAATTTGTCAGGGTATTGTTTAGGCTCGCTGGCAGTGAAGTCTTGTTTGTGTTCCTATAGTGACTCCACCGGGTTATTGTCCAGGCCTGCTGACAGTGGAGAAACACAAAAGATGAAAAATTACACTTTGAAAATCATAAACTCAAGAGCTTCAATACCCTTCCTAACTCGAAACATTGTGATAATTATGTTGAATTTTGTGTCGAGTTAAACTAAGAGGGAATGATGGGGGACTACATCCATTCATGGGGTAAGTGGGGAAACCAAAGTAATTTTCATGATGAATCAATAATCCCCAAAGAACCAAGGGCCTACAAGAAAGAATTTAACCAAGGCAGAGAAGCTTGAATTTTTCCAGTGTGTCGCCAAGTGTTGTATCTACTACAATGCCCTCCAAAATTTTTGTGTATACCCAATTTCAAATCCTTCCTTGGTATTGTTTATAATATTCACAAACTTTGAAACTCATTCCAGTTGTTTTCTTAGTGTGTTATGTTCCCTTTTTCAAGTTGGAAAAAGTGTCACCTTTTTGCATGTTGTCTATCACATTATGTATATAAGCCCGTTATGGTGGTTCCAAGAGGTCATCTTTGTAAAAATGAGTTGTTCTAACCTTGTAAGTACCCATCACACTCATTTTAAAAGTTTTGAGCATTTCCACACAAGTGTCATCATGGTCGTCACAAAGTGTACCTTTAGTGTCGCACAGGCAATAACTAGTTGTAAATTTGTTGCATGGAGGGAAATTATGTATTCATACATCATGGATGATCTACGTTTTTGAGTCGTCAAAATGGTTTGAATAATCATAATGTTTATATATGTTGGAAGAATATATCCATGCACATGAAACTTTCTAAATAAATGAGGCAAAAATTCAAAGGCCCATTGGACAAGGAAAATGATGTTGAAAATAAGATGCAATTGTTTTGCACTCATTGCCATAATAAAGGTCACCTTGTAGACAAGTGTTGGACTTTGTATCCAACAAGTCATCCACGACATTTGAAGAAGGTGGAAAGAGATATTGACAAGAATGGAAAAGAGGATTCCATAATCTATGAGGGTTAGGATGATTCACATGATGATGAAGTGCAGCTGAAAGAAGCGCCATTGAAATGGTTTGGTAAGGGATGGTTAGATTTCTTATCCAATTAAGGCCTTGCATGTATTTTGATGTTTCATGAATTTCTTTGCAAATTCAAAGTATGGTGCATGTTGCATGAAGCAAGATGTTGAAAGTAGAGTTATGTTGACACACTTAAATGCGACAAATATGGAAATTTGTACATGAACTATTATTTGACTTGAGAGTCAGTTGTTTGAAGAGGCATGTTTTGTCGACTTGTGTTTGGTTGATGGTTTTGTACACCAATATGTAAGAGTACATGGAGATATTCACATGATGTGAATTTTTTTTCTTTGAAGGAGAAAAATTATATGTCGGCGAGCTATGTTTCTTGCATGATGTGTTTTTCAGTTTGATGGTTTTGTTTGTGACAAGACGTCACAAGATTTTGGGAAGGTCCACTCTTGAGCGACAGCCTCATGATTACAACCTAATCATGAGAATCAAATGGGAGTGCATCCTTATTTTGAAAACAAACCTCTAGATAGGATTCTAAGCTACCTAGGACTCAAACCATTATTTTTAAATTTGAAATATCATGTTGTGTTGTTTCAACGCCTAAATCCACAACCCTAACATAAATTGTTTTATTCTTTTTTTTTAGGATTTAGTTGGTTATATTAAAAGTCAGTTGAATTTAAAATTCTTGGCTTAGTGGCATGAACCAAATATATTGTGTATTAAATGAGGAATTTCGCTCTCCCAATCATTTCTAAATCACCCATATCACCAAGAAAACATGTTTTAAAAGAACATACTTTGGTATGGGAAAGACCTTAGGTCCTTTTACTGTGCACATGTGGTGTGAAAAATTGAAATTGACAATTTGAAAAAAAGTGAAATTATGAATGAAACCACGAAAATGAAAAACCCAAAAGTGGTAAATGATTTAAATAGACCTAATTAATTATTTACCAACATAAATTCTTCAAATTTTAGCAACTAAATGATAAGTAAAAAAATAAATATAAATTTGTAATTATGGTTCGAAAGTTACGTAATCTTAAGAAGCATTTTAAATTAATTCTATCTCATAAAAAGTATCCCTCCTAACTTAACAAATACTATCTCTTCTCCTAAGGTTCACGACCTCCCTTCCTTAGCACACAAGACATAAATACAATTAATATTTCAATATGTTAATTCCTATCGAAACAAATGAAAAGTTGTATATAGATGGTTTAAAATATTATAAGAAGGTTTTTGATATGGTTGAGAGAATGTGGAAAATAGAATCCATAAACAAATTATTTTTCAAAACGTATTACTTTCAAAGTATCAACAAGGAATGTACAAGGGTTTTCAATGAATTAACGCTATTTATTTAAATTCCATGATGTATATCTTACTCATAATTTTAACAAATTATTAAATAATGATCTAGATTGGATAATTATATTATTTGTCATATATTTTGATGCTTATAGAGTGAAAAAACTGAAAGAATCAACTTGTAGGGTCATTTTAATGGTGGGTGGAGAATTGGGGTCTAAAACCTTTTGGAGTTATTTTGAGGTATTAAATTACATTTCTGTGGTGAAACGATTATCCCTTGTGTCGAAATCTTGACCATTATTCTGCACTTAAAGACATATCCAATGGTGCAAGAAAAACATCAAATGAAGTTCATTCAAAATTTATGCCTTTAGTAAGTTGACCTATCATGTTGACCACCATGGTACGAGAGAATGTCATTTTAGCCCCATTACTCATGCATAGCAAGCTAGCTACATATGGAATTTTAACAAGACTCTAAAAGGTCTAAAATCACAAACCTCGTTAATGGTTGACAGAGTCAAATCTTACACCTAGTTGGCTATCACGCTATGTTAAATACTTGGCCACTAGGAGGAATAAGAGTTCCATTTGTGTTATTGTATTTTGTTCCATAGTTTAAAATACAACTAGGAGTGTGAAGTTAGAGAGAAAAATGTATGAAGTTAGGTTTTTATAGCAACCTTACACGCCAAAAGTCTTAGCTAACTCTAGAGATATTACCTCTTTCTTTGTACTTACATATTTTCCATACCAGAAAAGAGAGAGTAGAGCATGTTTACATTTTAGTGTTGTTTTTCTCCCATAAGGATTTCCTAGGGAAAAAGGAGTAGAGCATCATTACTTTTTAGGGTTGCTTGTCTCCGATAAGGATTTCCTAGGAAAATAATTGTGTTGATTGTCTAGATATGTATGTGTGTGTTTCATTATGTTCTCTATTTCTTACATTGTGTTTCATTATGTTTTATATTTCTTACATTTGATTGTTTTATTCATTTAAATATAAATTTAGTTATTAAAAGATCTAAAACTTAAATACAAATTAATCTTCATTATATAGATTTCACTTATTTTTCAAATTTGTTGTGAGAAACTATTTCATTATAGTAACTATAAAACTTGACTATTAAATAACAAAATTTTGTATTGATAAACATCTACACTTCTCCAACCTAAAAAAAATACATGTATAACTCTTAGATACATTTAGACGTGTTTTATTTTGGGCGTTCAAGTCCAGTTTGTAAGCAATAACCTTTAACACTTTGGGAGTTCAAGTCCACTTTGTAAGAAATAACCTGACACTTTGGAAGTTCAAAGTAGGTTTGTTTAAGTAATAACCTACGATTTTGTATTAGGTTATGCTAAATACTTTAGAAAATAGAAGTTTCATTATCACTTGAGGTTATTCATTATTCTAAATACAAATATGAATCCATGACTAATTATGGCATTATTCTTACTTTTTATTTTATACATCTAATTTGATATTTTAAAATGTACTATGTCCCATTTTGGTTTTTTTTTCCTTTTTTTCCTTTCAAGATTTTGACCAAACTGAAGAATTAGTGAATGATAGCAGTTGCATATACAAGACATATATTTTAATACTTTTGTTTTGATTCTCATATTTTATAGAGACAAGTCCAGCTGAACTGTGAAAGATCTATGTAATTGTACTTTCTTTTCTAATAAATATGAAATACTGTTTTTTCTATTTGAAAAAAAAAACTAACACTTCTTGTATTAGGTTTTCTGAAATTATTGAAATAATGAAACCTATTGCAGCAACACCGGTTAATGGTGTTCAGCAGCAGCACCGGTTATTGCAGCAGCACCGGTTATGTGGAATTTTTATACTAAAAAAACAACTAGAAATAAACCAATAAACAACTAAAAAAACAATCTGAAGCATAAAGACTCAATGCAACTAAATGCAACTAAGATCCCTACTATTAATTAGTAGTTTCAATTGAATTAATAGTTTTCTATGAAGTTCCTTAATGAAGTTAAAAATTAACTGTAAATTAATAGAGCTAACTTACAGCTAACATTAAATGAAATATGGAACTATTAAATATCAATTGAAACTAAACCATGGGCTAGATAACAGAATAATTTCTATGTTAAGCTAAGTTAACTTCAACAGAAACTACTATATCTCCCAATCAAAAAACAGTCATACAAAAACAGAGCATATGTTGGCTGCCTTTAAGTCAATAACAAGCAAAATAGTTAACTTTATAGTAAATTACCTATATGTTTAGTTTCAACTCTAATATCACTTTTCGTGGGTACTCTTTTCCTTGCAAGATTTTCCCTTAATGAGATTGACATTACTTCTTATCCAGTATTCTTCTGGTTATTTTCATAAATTCATGGCCTACCAAGAGGTCAAGTTTAATGTCATAGTTCTTTTCATACATCATGGATAGCCTCAATAGAGACCGTGCTACTAAAAAGCATCAGAGAGACTGAGGTGGTACTAAATTCAACTAAAAAAACGCAAACATTATTGTCAAATCAAGTTGGACAAGTGATATTGCATAATATGAGATTATGCCATATTGTCAAATCTATCCAATAATCTGAAATCTTCACTACGAAAGTCGGTCCCAATGCTATGCCATATAATTACAAGTTGAGTTGAAGAGTTTAAGGTTTCATACATCAGTTAAAAAAAATCAGAGTTTGAGGTTCAGGAGGAGAAGCAGTGTAGTGAAGGGGAGCAGTAGTGTAGAGGGAATTCATGGAATGATAAAGAGTAAACTCATCCTATGTTTTTTTTTCACAAGAGAAAAAAACGTTGTTTTGATTATATAATATGAAGAAAACAGTCCATGAATCAATACATCCTCACATATGATGATTGGGACCCAATTTTTCCATCCAGAGAAAAAGGTTGTCCCACCCCAGACATTGATAAGTATCCCCATGTCACATACAGAGACAGGATATAAAAACCAGCAATGAACCTCATGATAATGCCGAAATCTAAGTAGTATCCAAGTTTGCCCGAGGCATCTAAAACAAAGTGAAATAGCAACAAGTAAAATAGAAAAGCAAAGTATAGTGTACCGACGTCCATTTGATATCCAATACATATCAATTACCCAAAAACATTGACCAGCAGATCATATCAAGAACCCAAACAACATTGACCAGCATCGCTTAATATGAGAGCAGTGTGATAAGCCGAAAAACATTGACCAGCAGACCATATCAAGAAACCAACAACATTGACCAACATCGCTTAATATGAAGGTAGTGTGATAACCTGTCTACATGGAAAAAAAAGTATCATATTGTGGAGTCAGGTTTATTGTGTGAGAAATTGCAGTGTTAAATACGCCCCCCACTCATCCTATGTTAAGATAGAACAACATTACAGCGCTGGTAAAATTCAACAGATGCCTAATGATGGTGTGTCCAGACAGAGAGGACTATCTTAACATAAATTGCTTTGTTGCTCAGCAGAGTGTTGTTAAAAAGAGGTTATTCTTGTTAAGAAGAGACCTTTCTTGGGAGAGGCGCACCAGTTGTGAACTGTCATGCCAAAATTGCACAAGAAAAATCTAGAATATCTACAGCCCACGAGTGCAAATTCTACTTCATGCTTATTTCCATTGCCAATGAGCTTCTCACATGATTGATGTGGAGAATTGAATAATTGTCTGGGAAGTGAGCTGACGTAACAAACAACCTGAAGAAGAGAGATTAAGGCATTGAACTGTGTTTAAAGTCTACATTAGACCTACAAGTGTTATTTTAATTGTCAGAATGTGTGAAGATCATTTGTGAGATCGAAAGCCAAAAGGAAAACCTCGTGATACGATGCCAGCTTAGGAGGAGATTCAAGGCTTGAATTCATTGCCCATCCATTGTGAATAAGATGGATGTCTATCAAAGGAGTTTGTTAAAACTATTTTATGAATAATAACTACACATACTATGTGTATATGTGGTGAACCTGGCGTGAAACAAACACACAAATTTTTTATTATAGTCTTGGAATGTCAATCATGCGGAGCTTTTGGTGCATTATGGAGCCCCAGGAGTTGGACAACATTGTTGGAGTATTGTTCGAATTACACGTGACGTGTAGTAGACTGGAAAAAAGTTTAAAGGTATGTGTGTGGAGCAATATTGGAGTGTGTGAAACAGATCACACAACTTTCATGTGAACAATTTGTAACAACTAGCGTGGTAGAATTTGTGTGGAGCTGCTAACCCTGGTGGAAGTCAACCATGCTAGGACTAGAGCTAGAGTGGAGCCATAAAATTCATAAAAAATGCCATAAAATTCAATAGACACCTAATGATGGTGTGTCCAGACAGAGAGAACTATCTTAACAGAAATGTCTATTACACTCATTCACAAAAAATGTCATAACAAGAGGACCATACACCATTTGCAGTATACCATACCGCGAGGATGGGAGGAGAAACATACCTTGCAGTAGATGAACAGTGCCAACGAAAGGAGTAACAACGTGGATGGGAGGAGCAACAGTGCGGACAAACAGACCTCTAGTAGACCAACATCGTGGACGGGAGGAGCGAAAATGCGCGAAAAGACCAGCAGCAACAGTGACAAAAATATGCGCAAATAATGAGATCGGTAAACAAATCAACTTCACGGGCGATTTATTTATAGAAACTAGTTCGGCTGAACTATTTTAAAAGTGAAAGTTCGGCCGAAATTTTGTTGTCGGTTTTCCCATCTCCGACAAAAATTCTGTTTACCCACGCCGTCAGTGTGCCATCAATCTAAATGGAATCATGAGTTTGGTTGAACTTTCTAAGAAAGTTCGGCCAAAATATTAAATAGTTCGGTTGAACTTTATAAAATGTTCGGCCGAACTATTGCCAAAAAAAGTTTTCGGCCCCCGATTCTCACAAAAGTGTAACCCAGCTTCACGTTTCCGCCCACTTACAAGGTTAGAGCAACTAATTTTAAAAAATATGACCTCTTGGAACCACCAGAATAAGCTTATATACATAATGTGATAGCCAACATGACAAAAGTTGACACTTTTACCAACTTTCAAAAGGGAACACAACACTCTAAGAAAACAATAGGAATGAGTTTCGAATTTTGTGACGATGATAAACAATACCAATGAAGGCTTTGAAATTGGGTATAGGCCAAAATTTTGGAGGGTGTTGTAGCAGCTACAATAACATATTACCATTTTCTTCACCACAATGAAGATGAAAATGTGGCTTCAACATATGGTACACTCAAATCCAATCTGTAATACTGCAAGGTAAATCCATATTTATTTTCACTTTATTTTCTCGATCAGACAGAGGACATGGAAAATGAATATGAGGCAATACCAATATTAATAAACCTAGTTGAAGACAACATAAAATATTATGAGATGTTATACCTCTGCCCTGAAAAATGACCTACCCTTGATACGTTATACCCTTGCCCTTTCACCTAACCTACCCTTAGAGACGTTATACCTCTGCCTTGAAAAATGACCTACCCCTATGTTAGGTGTGCATATACTTATTAGCATGCTTGCTAGAGATAAAGACAAGATATATCTTGAGGAACAAGAAACATTGATAAAAGGTTTCCATTTGTTGATTTTTTATTGGAGGGAATGATGAAAATGGAGCAAGGAGATTGGTTGGGATGAACGATGTTTTCCCAGCCAAATCCATAGAGAAAAATACTTTTGGAGTAATTAGTGGTGATTAGCAGCAACCAAACATATTGGGTATTTGTTGGAGATCGAAACCTGTGAATGGTAATATTTTTATGATTACGCATTTATTTGATTTTTAATTGGTGATTAGTAGCAACAACCAAAAGTCAAAGGACAACAATGGTCATGGAAGGCACTACCACATTCATGAATCTAGCAATGTCTCGCCCATCTTTCTCAATTGATTAGTGAAAGCTACAATGACAAAGGAGTATGCAAATATTCGTATCTCCACCCATCTTTTTCAATCGGTTAGTGAGAGTCATAGTTGTAGAGGAATACCAATGTTTGCTGGAAGATTAAAAACCCAAGGAACCTTGAACATGCATTCAATCGCTAGAAGTTCAACATAGCGATTAATAGGTGGTGAAATAAATAATTTTTAAATTAATATGTTATTCTTTGATTTGAAACTAAAAACCATCCAAATACTTTTCATATATCTATTGGATAGATGATGTATTAGACGAAAAATATTCTCTTGAAATCCAATCTTGTCCACTCATTTATTTAAAAAAAAAATTTCTCAAGCCTAATTCCAATAAAAATTCCTCAAACCCAATTTCAATATAAACCATGCATAAAACAACTAATCCAATCCAATTAAATTAATAGGCCAAGCTCCAGTGATACAAAGGCAAGCACCTCTTGTAAAAATATACAAGCTTAACAAGCAGGAAATGAAAGAATAAAATGCAAAGGAAGAAGCTACTCATGATGGAGTTCAAGGACTTCCAGAGAAATTTGTGAAATGAATTGAAGTTCTTTGTGTTAATCTTTGACTAGTCATTGAAAATGAAGATGTTTTTTACATTAAAATCAATTTGGAAACATTAACTTGAATTTGGTCTTCAATTTGTATGGCAACAAGTATATAAACATGCACAACAATAGTAAGGGACCATCAAAAAAGACTCTAAGGAATCTTCTCATCAATAGTTGGCATCCTCACAATCTTTCAATTTTGTATCCTCAAAGTAGATATATTCCTTTTTCCTAAAAAAATAAGTAACGTGAGGTATTCTTTGATGATTATTGAGTCTTGAGAAATCATTGTATAATAGTGGAATTTTTGTACATCTTGCAAACACTTAATAACACTTTACATTTGCAAGAGAATAATGTCCTACATTGTGGAAATCAACCATGCAGGCCCTAAAAATTTTCAAAAAAACTGAGTATAACAAAATCATCCTCCATTATTTAGGATCAAAAGAACATCCTTATAAGTGTGCAATTTAAAAATGAAATATTGTGGGATAATGGGATCATCCCACCCTTTATGGCACACATTGTGCAGAAGGTAGTCTTATCTCAGTTTTAATACTGGATAATGAATATACCTCTTAGTAAAGGGGCGGGTGATTCACTCCAGTAACTTTAAAAAAAGTATTTGAATGACCTTCAAGGAATTTATTTGTAACCTAGGTGCGAAAAAATAATATAAGCTTTCGTAGAAGAGAACATGAATCTTCTAATAGCCCTAGAGCCTCATCTTTCAAGTTGTGACACCAAGATACATCTAACCTTGACAAAGTATCATAGGTATTGCGCACAATGGTTAATAATGTATGATTCGAAACCTCTTTTACATTGTTGAGGGAAATTTTAGATAAACAATTCCCTGAAGCACCATTGAATGCGGCAACAACTTCATCATTGAATGGATATCTTTTTAACAATAGGTTTTTAAGTTATCTACATCCATTTGCAAGGTGTCTAAGTGTTGTGTCAGTCAAAAGAGAAATATTGTCCAAAATGAGAACATTCAATTCACAACACACAACACCTATTTCTTCTAGGGTACCACCAGTGAGATTTCCACAATATTATATAGAAAGTTCTTTCAAGTCACAACCTAGATAAGAAATCGTTTCACTGAAAAACTCATCCTTAACACCTAGTATCTCTCCCAATGATAACATTTCCAATTTGTGCATATTATTTAATGAAGGTAGAATCTCGAAGGGTTCTAGCTGATGGCACCAGTCCATACACAATCTCTTAATCACTAGATCCAAAGTGTCAGCTAGAGTATTAATGCCAACTACAGATAATAATACGCACTGAATCAAATCAACAGAACTTAAAAAAGGATCTATCCACACAAATTATCTCAATCCAACATATAATAGGTGATATGCACCCTTTAGAGAGAGGCAAGTTAAGCAAGGAAAGCCTGCAGAAAAACGAGCAAAGGTAGTTTTCAGTAAATGATATGAAAAAGCGCGCCCACACATGTCCAATTGTAGTACCTATAGATTAGTTGTTGAACATTCTTCAATGAGCTTGGTAAGATCTTCCTTTGGTATAAGAGAGTAGTCTAGAATGAAAATTTCTGTTGGAGACCTTGTAATGAATAATCTTAAGGTTCGAGGAGTCATTTTATGCAATGCACATAAAGAAGTACAAATTTTTTTCTTGGCTGAATCAGGAATTCCTTCCAGCATCTCAATATGTTCAATAAGTTTGCACAAAAGTTTTAAACATAAATCATATAGTGAAGGAGGTATAACTTGGGTCACAGAGTCTTTGTCCTAGGAAGGCTTCCATTCATTAACTAAAGAAACAATGTTATGATTGCCAGAAATCTTTTCCCTACAAGCATTCAGTTGGGACCTCTACTGAGAAGATGATGGTTCACCATTTTGAGGATTGAAATATGAAAAATATGAAGCTTTCATTTGAGCTATCAAAAGAAACATCTCTCTGAATGTACTTCTATTCTAATTCAGAGGAGGATGGCATTCTCTTCAATTAAATTTTGTTCAACGACATTAGCACCTAGATTTACATCTTGCTAAACATCATCTCCAAAAAGATTAATTTGAATTGCAGATGGAACAATTTCATTATTCTCTCTTAAGTCCATTGGTGAGAAGATGCAATTGCAGTAATTCCTTCTTCTGCATCGTTAACTAATAAAAAAGGTTGAAATAATATCATACAAATAAAATAATCCAACTGAGAGTTAAAGTAAGCATCACAAAATTGGCAGTTGCGATCATTTCCTCACTGAGAAAAGCCACAAGATATAGCATTCATTATTTGTCATTCCCCCCTAAGTCAGGTCCGCTTATACTTCTTGCCATGCTTTCTAGAGATAAATACGAGATATATCTTGAGGAACAAGAAACGTTGATAAAAAGTTTCCATGTGTTGATTTTTGATGGGAGGGAATGACGAAAATGGAATAAGCAAATTGGTGGGGCTCAACAATGTTTGCCTAGCCAACTCCATAGAGAAAACACATTTCGACATAATGTGCCAACACCCTATGCCCACCCAATGTATTGTCTTTTGTGCACATAATGACAAACATTGCATTGGATTGTAAGGAGGACTTATGTGGAAAATTATTAATGAGACAATGCCCGTATTTTCTCATAGATGCCAGAGATAATGAGAAACTACCTTGTAGTATTTATTTTAATTCTCTTTTATGAAAATGAATGATGGGGTAGAAAAATAAATTATCCAAATGTAAAATATCATGTTAAATTCAAATTATCTTATTAAGCATATTTATTTTCATAAATAAATTTTGTTTTCAATTTTTTTTTTTTTTTTTTTTTTTAACAAAACAAATAATGTTTTGAGTTTTAAAATTTAGATTTTTATAAATAATGAGGATAAATAAGTGATAATTGGGAGGAATTTTAATATTAAATGATGATGATGATGGTGGTGGTTAACGTCCAATGAGACCAATCTTTGGTCTATTGGACCTAAAGAAAAGAGTTATTTAATTTGATTTAAGATTTTATTCCTATGCTCAAAAAGCTTGGAGAGAAGCCTCCCAAGCTCACTATAATTTTGGCATCCTAAAAGGCTAGGAAGGTCAGTATTGCAACAAAGAATATGAAATTGAGCTCTAATGTGATTGTACACGGGGCACTCTAAGAGGAAGTGATTTTCATCCTCGATGTTCATATTCTCATAAAGATGGCAGATCCTTTCCATCAATGGTGTTTTAGGAATTGTCCAACGACCTGTTTCACTATGGAGCTCATGAGAGTCCATTCTAATCTTGGCTATATTAATTTTCTTCTTTGAGCTAGTTAAAACAGAGAGATACTTTTGATCTTCTAAGGTGGGGTTGATGACCTCCTTATAATACCTTAATTTTCTTTCAGCTGCTAGATCTTTCTCGCACCACATTTTTTCTTTGAACTTAGAAGTAACAATTTTTTTAATATTATATATATAGGTAAAATGATATATATGTTGTTTTTAAATTAATATAGATATATTTTATTTCAATATCTATCAAATATCCAAAAAGTAATAAAAAAATCAAGATTTTTATATGGTGCAATTTGATTTATCTAGTTAACATGGATCGAATTAACATAGACATATGCTAATTATTAATAATATTATTTATATTTATATAATATTTCTTTGACTTAATTTATAATTTTATCATTTGAGTTTTGATGTGATATAAGTAGTGAAAACACGTCATTATTTTAATTTATAGCTATTATTATATATATATATATATATATATATATATATATATATATATATATATATATATATATATATATATATATATATTAATTAAATTTATTGAATTTTTATATAATTGAGAGTTATATTTTTTTAAGATGGTTACTATATGAATTATTGTTTTTTTTTAATTTACTTTCATTTATTATACATATTATAATCTTTATTTTATTTTTTGTAATTGAATTAATACATATAAAATTACAAAATATTTAATTAATTTAAATTATTTATTATTTTATTACTTTTTCACTTTTATTATTTTTTATTTAAATGAAATGAAAATTAGATTTTATTATTATCTTTTATATAATATTTTATTTTAAGAGTATTACATCATCTTTGTGGAGAATATATATAGATATAGATAGATGTTGAAGTTTATTGTAGAAAAATGCCAATTGTAACACTAGTTTTCTTTGTTATATATGGTTGATTTTAAAATAAAATCTCGTTCATATTATATCTAGGATTAACCTTTGGAATAGAACCACACTGGCTGGTTCGAAACGCGTCGACCAAATTTATTTGGATGTGATTTTTACCGAAAGATTTTTTCTCAATTTATGGATCACAGAAGCAATATTCCTAAAATTGAAACCATAAGCTTTTTCTCTAAGTCGTTAGTCGTTAGCTATTATTACAAAGCTATATGAAATATTAAGTTAGGATGTTGCAGGAAGAAATGATTTGTAAAAGTCAAGTAAGGTTGTTTTTTCCTCTTACATTTTTAGCATTATTATTGATAAGTTGACTGTTCATAGGTTTGACTCTTTGATAGCGTTATCATTTGATATTGTTTTTACGAAAATGAATGAATTTTAATGACTTCCATGATCATTAAAAGTATTGAAGGATCGATTATCCATGGATTTTCATTCATAATATAGAAATGATTATGGTTATGATTATAGACCAAATTAATATTATGATAATTAAATTCATAAGAATTTATAATAGTAATATTTTTTAAATTGTTTGGATGATATTTCATCCCAAGTTTAATTTAATTAAAATTGTATTGTTGAAAAAAAGTTAAGAGAAAAGGTGGAAAAATTATTAAATGTATTTAAACTAGTAATTCTACCACATGTTGTATAGGAAACGTTGTAAGGTTGTGGTATATGAAAGAATAGCATATAAGAAAGAAGAGGTAGTAGGAACTTTCTCAGCTCCAACTGATCCTTTAGAATAAGTGGTGGAGAATTATGTTTACTGGACCTCAAATCAAAATATCCATATTGGGTAATTCATGTGGAACAACTTCTTTGTTGTTAATTGCATGTAAGATGTGTTTTTTCATAATGGATGAGACATTTTGGCCAAAGTACTCAAGACCTCTATATGACGAAATCTCCCTGTTTATTTTTATTTTTGCATGAAGGAGCACTTGGTTTTTATGACCAAGTTGGGCAGACTTCACCTTCCACAAAATTATTTGCTTCTATCACATTTGCAATGTTGAATTCCTCTGATACTACTCCTAGAACTCTAACTCTGCTCTACAGCTAGAATTATTTAATGGAATAAAAAATTATCACTATGACATGTTGCACTTCATAAGAGACTACTAAGAAGTTTAAGTATGGTAAATCCACCTTCACCTGTCATTTGAACATAGAGCATAGAGTTATCTTAATTGTCAATTTTATGGATAAGAGACATTTGGGCCCTTTTTAACCCTTGGGGATGATTAATTAATCTCAATTCAGATAATTTATATTAGTAAATTATCTACAATCATATTTCCATAATTCCTCTTTGAACAACCAATATTCCACTTCTTTGGAACTTTTCACCTCAGTCAGAATAACAAACATCATGAAGACCCAAAATTAAGAAGAAAAAATCAGCTCATAATCAGGGAATCTAGCAACTTCTTTAAGGATCATAATTCAAAACTTTAGTGTCTTTTAAATATCATTTATTTTCCCATCAAATAAAAAACAACAATCAAATTTTGTAGTGACAAGAATGGCAACAAATTTTAAATGTAATAACTCCCTTCCCTGGTGATAATACATTTATGTTTTGAAATGAAATTATTTTCCCGACCTTTTAAATAATAGATTCCTCTCCAAGTGACTCTTTAGAGATACCTTTTTTTTTTCAACTGATTGCAATAGGTAAGTGTCTTTTGTCTAGTATTTTCTGAGTCATTGAATTTAAGGGCAGAGGTAAAGAGAGTACTAGAAAAAAAGGAGCAGAGTGATAATCTCTTCTGATTTTCTCATGTGGACCTTCTTCAATTGATGAGGTAGTAGGAACTTTCTCCTCCAGAATAAGTGGTGGAGAATTATGTTGAGTGAACTACTACTCATGTAACTTTGACTCCTCCTTACAATTGGAATGTTTCTCTTCCCATAACTCTATCTCGGGCTATAATTCTAGCTTTCTCTTGTTTATGAATAATTATCTCTATATCACTATTGTTTGTCTCTTTTTGAGTGCTTTCTTGAATCAGTGAGATAATGTAGTTCATATGGATTCCAAAATCCTTGAGTAATCCATTTTCTGAAGAGTCCTCTTCTATTTTTAATTCTGCTATTTGGTCCTCCATAGCCTTGTCAACGTCATTTCCTTCTAAAGAATCATACATTCTTGATAAATATCCATTATCCTGATTTTATTCTTCCATATACTTGAGATCTAAATGAATGGAACATGAGATAAGGTTCATGACATTTTCAAAATTCCAATATTTTTCATTGCACTTCTCATGTGTATCAGGGAAAATGGATTCCATACATTCAACAATATGCCTTTTTAGGGCTTGTTGTAAGGTTGGAAGCTTCTCTTCAACATGTCTCCTTTCTTCTGTATCTTTAACTTTGATACACACAATTGTTACCAATCCCTTTAAAGGTAAATTGGAATGTTTCTCTTCCCATAACTCTATCTCGAGTTATAATTCTAGCTTTCTCTTGTTTATGAATAAATTGTCTCTATATCACTATTGTCTGTCTCTTTTTGAGTACTTGCTTGAATTAGTGAGATAATGTAGCTCATCTGGATTCCATAATCCTTGAGTAACCCATTTTCTGACAAGGCCTCTTATGTTTTTAATTCTACTATTTGGTCTTCCATAGCCTTGTAAATGTCGTTTCCTTCTAAAGAATCATACATTCTTGATACGTATCCATTGTACTACTTTTCTTCTTCCATATACTTCAAATCTAAATGAATGGAACATGAGATAAGGTTCGTGACATTTTTCAAATTCCAAGATTTTTCATTTCACTTCTCATGTGTATCAGGAAAATGGATTCCATACATTCAACGTTATGCCTTTTTAGGGCTTGTTGTAAGGTTGGAAGCTTCTCTTCACCATGTCTCCTCTCTTCTGTATCCTTGACTTTAATACAAACAATTTTTACGGACCTCTTTAAAGGTAAATTTAGTGTTATTGAAGAAATGATAACTATGTACATTCATCATTATTGCTCAAGATAAATCATGTCCTCTGAAATAATTTGGAAATTTAAAAAAGATCACATATTTTAAAAAAATCATTATTAATTTAATTTTTTAATGTTAAGAAATAATACTCATGAATTATAAAATAGTTGTAACATAAATAATATATAATAAAAACCGTCTATTTTTTGAATAACAAAATAGTTGTAACAAAAATAATACAGAACAAGAAAAACAATGTATATTTGGATGTATGAAAATTTAGATACATTTTATTAAGTAAAATTTTAAAAGGATAATGGTTATAAACATTTAAAAATAATTTTATTAAATAATTAGTTTAGATCGAGAGTTAAGATTGATTTAGACCATCTTAGTTCCCTCCTATAAAGAAACTATATTCCACATGAATACCATGGGTCAATACCATGCGCTGTATTTCTAGTTTATCATTATTTTATTTTATTATTTTTATTTTTTATTATATTTTGACCTAGTTAAAATGTTCATTACATTATGTAAATCTTTTTATTTAATAAACTAACATTATAAAAAACATATATAAAAATATTTACTTGATGCAATGGCCTAAAACATTTCAATCGTCTAACATTTGATCCAATGGCTAGGGAGTTGTTTTCAAATAGTGACGCCTTATAGCGTAATAAGCGTAAATTAAAATGTTTTCAATTATTAGATAACAAAAAACTTATTTGATAACTTTTGCCATTCTTTTTATTTTTAAGAAATTTATGTTAGTTTTTATATTTTTGTTATAATGAATATGAATAGAAACAAGGTTACGATAATCAATTTTTCTAACATTATTTATGACATTAATAGTTATTTAAGTGTTTTTAAATATTTTTGAATAGTAGTTTGTAAAAATTGTAAGAAATTTGTTATTATTAATGAAATCGAATTGTAATCAAGAGATAAAATTGTTTTTTATTATTCTGCGAAAATGAAAACACACAAATAGAAACACATGCAATAATATTCAACTATCAAAACACAATGAAGACAATGATTTTACAGGGGAACCTAACTGGAAAAAATCCCTTTGTTGCTTTGCATTAATTCAGATGAGAAATAGAAACAATTACAATGTCTTGCTTCAAGTCTGAAGCACACCCTACATTGTGAAACTGTTCTATCGCTTCCTGACCTTATTTGGCCAACACTTAGCCAATCCAAGTCTCAACCAACCTCCTATTTCCATGCGCAATCCTAGACAAATTAAGCTCTTAAAAATAGGGAAATTCCCTATTTCCTTGGGGAATTCCATGCAAATGCAAGGGGAATTTATCACGTTCTCAATACAAAAGCACTGTACACTAAAAAATATACAATTATAAATACAAATGTTCCTTTTTCCATCCACTCAACTAGGAAATTCGAATTCCATGCATGACTGGGTCTATTTTTAGCTGATTGAGTAGTTAAATGAGAGATCAATGAGTTAACAATAGTCATAACTACTCAAATGACCTTTAACTGACTCAACTAAAGCTCAGTTAACTAATTTCAACTAAAAATAACTCCACTAGATTGCTAAATTTTAGCAATCAACCCACACACGACTCTACTTCTAGCCTACAAACTCGAATTCACTAACTTAACTAGTAGAAAAGGTCATGTCACTCTAGCTAATTGCAATCGAAGTCATCTTGCTGATGTGGAAAAATGAATTTTCTCCATTTGACTAAGGCACTAGTCAAATGAAGCATTTTCTTGCTACAATTTCAACACTCCCTCTTAGTAAGAAAAGGGTCACTCACAATCCCAATTTTTCTCCTGTAGGAATGTACTATAACACAACTCCCTCTTGTTGATATTGTTGCTACTGCAACAACTGTAGCTAGGAAGCATCCAAAATATTGAATCAACTATGTCTCTAAGCTACAACTATCTCTTGATTCTTTGACAGCTACTAGCCTGCAACTATCACTCAAGATCTAGCTGCATCAACTGAAATTGATCATTTTGATACTAAATATTATGGGCCCTTGTAGCAAGAGTATTGATCCATGATAAGAGTATATTGCAACTGTTTTTTCTCTCCTATAGACCATGCCCAAATATTTTCAACTTTAGGACTAAGGCTCTACATCGCCCCACCTCTCTCTTGTAGGTGTAGCTGCATGCATGGCAAAATCTACATCTAGCTTGTTGATATTTTTCACTCTAACTCCAATTTGTTTCACTTGTCTAGTAGAGGCATGCTTCAAAAAATATTTTCCCTTACTAAACACCACATCATAACCTTTTTCCTCCAATAAAACTACAAAAATCATTTTTTTCTTCAGGCTAGGCACATACATTGATTTTTTCAATTGATGATGGGAGATTAACTCCCTCTTAAAGGTGATGATACCAATTCATTTTTTACTATACCTTCCATCATCTCCAAATTATATGTTCAAAGTGAGATCTATAGAAATTTCTAAATCTGAATTCTTATGCATAAATTATTTATGTTAATCTAGTTAAGCTTCTCCTACTTATAAAAGTTATCAACTGAATAAATTCAAGTCAACATAAAAGAAAAACACATAACAAATCTCTACCAATTCAGATATAGAATAAGCACATGCACACATAGACAAAGTGACACAGTTATTTCTGGACAAACTGTCCCCGGAAAAACCCAATGTGGGAAAACCGGTCTCTGGCTGCTGGAGGGCTCTATAATTAAGAATATTTCTGAATACACAACTCTGGGTTCCAGACCTGGAAAACCCTACAGAGAAAACTCTAGATCTGCAGCACCTGGGTTGATATAAGACTAAAAATACTGATTGATCCACACCCTCAAACGGGATTTACAGAAATCAGCCAGATCTAGGCCTAGAAGCCCCAAATTTGCCCCTGAAAGACACTGCGTCAACATATGACAACCTCCAAATGCTCAACGCTGTCACTGGAAGGGGATGTGTTACCCCAGACTGGGTGATGCAGTCAGTACGCTGCCCCTAAGGGTCTCTACGTAACCCCTGAAGGGTTTCCTGAAAATCACGTTGTCCTTGTTGATGTTGCTGCGGCTGCCGTCTGTTGTTGTTGCGTCTGTCGTCTTCTGCTGCTCCTGCTGTTGTCTACTGCTGGTGATGTTGCTGTTGTCTGTTGTTGCTGCCTTCCTCTGCGCTGTCTTTCTTGATCTCTTCTCTGCTTCTTGTGTATTGTAGACCTCGGGATTAGATCATCCCCTTGGTCTAAATTCCCCTCTCTGCAATTGAAACAATTCTGAGAATTATTAGCAACCCCTCCCTAGAATCTCAGCTTAGCTTCAGTGCTCTGCCTCTGTGTCACTTACAAATGACTTCAAGCCTTTCCTTTATACTTTTATCGTTGACAATTCAACGACCAAGATTAAATCTTTAATTAATGGATAAGATTAAAAGAAAGCTTGATATGTGTGACTTAAGACAATTTCATCACATGTTTAATTAAATTCACTTTAATTATTTTATTTTCCTAAGTTTTAACTTAGGAAATACATTAAAATAATTAATTAATTTAATATCTCCTAAACCAGATGAAATTTCCCAAATCCATTTATGGGTCTTATAGATCAGGTGAACTCTAGTCCTTCCTCAAAATTTGGGACCTAGAGCACAACTGATGCTACCCCAAATACACAAAATCTCAACACTCCCTCTTAGCATCAAGGGTGTGCTCTAATAATAAATCACAATTATGAATTACATGATTTTGGGCACTGATTCTGTGTTGTTGAAGCTTGGCCTCCTGTCACTCAACTCTGCACTGATGCTGCCATTTTGTACTGTTGCCCATGACTCTGGCACTGCCACTACAACCACTGTACTGCAGCTCCCTCTCAATATGTTGCATCTATGCTGCTCATAGCACTGCCACTGCTGATCTGCTGCATTGCAACTTCAGTTGTTGAGAGAAACAACTAAATCTCCTGCCCAATCTTTAACAGACAAGTCAAATGGGTTGCATCTTCATCACTGAAGCTCCATAATCTACAGATATGTGCTGGCATCTAAAGAACGATGCACAACTACAACTCTACCTACGTAATCAGGCTCCCTCTACACTACTGAAGTCACATCATCTCCTTGTGTTGAAATCTATCACATTGCTACTGCATTTAATTATCCCTCTGAAGCTCTCTGCACTGCGTTGTTGAAGTCACATCAGTCTTTGCGCTGCTACTGCTTCTACGCTGCTGCTGTTATGCTCTGCGCTGCTCCTCCCAGCCTTCAGATCTGCCTCTGCCTCTGCTTCATCTGTGATCTATGCACCCAATGTTCCACTTGTCCCACTACTGTCTTAAGGTTGTCGTAGCTTGCTTGTGATCCAAGAGATTAGCTGCTCAAGGATCTCACCTCACTTCCATGTAGCTCCTCTACATGTCCATGTCACCCCACGTCTGTGGTTTATGAGCACTCATGGCTACATCATCTCCTGACCCATCATCTGCCTTCGCTGCTTTGGAAGAAGATGCTTCTTTATCCTTCTTCTTTTCTGGACAATGGCTGGAAAAATGTCCCATTTTGCCACACTGGAAGAACTTGATCTTAGAAAGATCCTTCTTCTTCTTTAGCTACTTCTTTGATGCTAAGGCTGCATCTTCCTCCTCTTCCTTCTTTAATTTTCTCATCCCAGGGTTGTGCTGCTTCTTGGTGAATCTGCGTAGTTCTTCTTGTCATAGGATTGACCACAAGCTATCCCAATCTGGGAGGTCCACTCTGCCCAAGATACTTTGGAAAAAGGTTTCTCATTCATCCATGATTGCATTGAGGGTAGTCCTGACTATCACTGCATCATCTACGATTGCATCAGTTGCAGTCAGATGATCCCTGATTGACTGCAATATGAAGAGGAAATGCTCGATGTCTTCTCCCTTGGTCATCATGAATGACCTCATTTGGGCTTCCAACAACATCATTATTTAGACTGATTTACCATCATAAAGGGAAGTCAAGGCCTTCCACATCTCATTATCTATCCTCTTCTCAGCTATGTGTGGCACAATATGATCCTTGATACTGTCCATTATGAGCTGATTGGCATGCCTAACAGCTTCTCTATGCTTCCGTAGGAGATCCACATCTATCGATGTGGCCAGGGTCTGTTCTGTATGATATTTTAGACCATATGCCTCTAGGAAAATCAAGATCCTAACCTTCCATACCGAAAATTTTGAGAGGCCCTCTAGCCTATCCTGATCACGCAGTGCATGAGGAGCCATCTGCTCCGAATGTGTCGGAGCTCCTCTTCTCTATGCTAGAGATCTTGGATCTAGGGGCCTTTTCAAACTGGGAACCCTCTGCTCCCTCTGACACTTGATTTCCCTCCTTGGAAATCTACCAAATCAACTATGATTCAACTTCTTCTTTGATCCTCTGACCAAATTGCAAGTTTCCTTTGGCAAGAAACTCTCTAAGAAGCTGATCTCTTCCCAAACTTTGTCACTTGTGCTAAGGTTAAAAATCTGAAAACTTCAGAAGTTTAACCCACCAGTTCTTTTGAATTTATGTAACTTTTCTACAAACTTTTTCTGGATCTGAGAGATTCAGATCTGAATCACACTGGCTGGCTTCAGACCCAACCAACATTGTTTCTAAGCTTCCTCTGCGTAGTAATTGTGTGGGCTTGCTAGGACACCGCGCTGGACAACGTCACCCTTCCCTTGGCGTGAATCTCCTCCTGAAAACTGTGTTGTACCTTCAGATCTTCTTTTCTGCTGCCTTTCCAGCTACTTTCTACAGCTATATCCTTCAGATGCTTCAGCTGATGACCCTTATAGATCTGCAATTCCTCTGATACCATGTAGAAATTTCTGAATCTTAACACTTATGGAGAAATTATTACTTTTAATCCGATTGAGCTTCTCCTACTTATACAAGTTATCAACTGAAGAAATTCAAGTCAACATCAAAGCAAAACACATAACAGATCTCTACGAATTAAGATCTAGAATAAGCACATGCACACATAGACAAATTGACACAGTTATTTCTGGACAAACTGTCCCTAGAAAAACCCAATATGGGAAAACTGGTCTCTGGCTATTGGAGGGCTCTATTATTAAGAATATTTCTAATTACACAACTCTGGGTTCCAGATCTAGAAAACCCTACAGAAAAAACTCTAGATCTGAAACACCTGGCTGATGTAAGACCAAAAATACTGACTGATCCACACCCTCAAACGAGATTTAGAGAACTCAGCTAGATCTAGGCCTAGAAACCCCATATCTTCCCCTAAAAGGCATTATGTCAGCCTCTGAAGGCCTCCAAATGCTCAGCGTTGTCACTGGAAGGGGATGCATTACCCCAGACTAGGTGACGCAGTCACTACGCTACCCCTAAGGGTCTCTGCGTAACCCCTGAAGGGTTTCCTGAAAATCATGCTATCCTTGTTGATGTCGTCTGCTACTATTGTTGCTGCCATCTGCTGTTGTTGTCGTCTGCTACTGCCGTCTGCTGCTACTACTGCTACCTTCCTCTGCGTTGTCTTTCTTGATCTCTTATCTACTTCTTATGTATTCTAAACCTTGGGATCAGATCATCCCCTTGGTCTAAATTCCCCTCTTTGCAACTAAAACACTTTTGAGAATTCTTAGCAACCCCACCCTAGAATCTCAACTTAGCTTCAGTGCTCTGCCTCTGTGTCACTTATAAATGACCCCAAGACTTTCCTTTATACTTTTCTCATTGACAATTCAATGGCCAAGATCAAATCTTTAATCAATGTCTAAGATTAAAAGAAAGTTTGATCCGTGTGACTTAAGACAATTTCATCACATGTTTAATTAAATTCACTTTAATTATTTTATTTTCATAAGTTTTAACTTAGGAAATAAATTAAAATAATTAATTAATTTCATATCTCCTAAACCAGATGAAATTTCCCAAATCCATTTCCAGGTCTTGTAGATCAAGTGAACTCTAGTCCTTCCTCAAAATTTGGGACCTAGAGCACAACTGATGCTACCCAAAATACACAAAATCTCAAGAAGATCCTTCTCCTCTATGTTACTAAATAATTCCTTGTTACCTGTCATATGATATGAGGCACTAGAATCTAGGCACCACTCACTCCCTCTTACTGTGCTTGACATGCAAGAAAAGAGGCTGAAATCTAAATTGAATTGAGATGTCAAAGCATATCCTCTTGCTCCTACTTCATTCTTCTTGTTGTATTTCATGTGCAGCTATTTAGTTGCATAGTATATGTATTCATGGCAATGAAAAGATTTTATTTTACTGAGATCCTTTTTCTTTCCATTTCTCTAGGTTGGAATCTACCCCGCCTTGGGCCTTCATGCCTTTTTCATTCTTTCCTTTTCCAACTATAGCACAATACTCCTCCTCATGTGAAATGGATATGACACCATATCTACTGTTTCTTATGATCTCCTCTAGCAAGAAATGAGACCAAAGTATATCCCAATTTGGAAGCTTGTCTCTTCCATTAGCTGAGTCCTGATAGTTGTGACAGGATTTCATAAGGCCAAGGAGTGGTAAGCTCACAAGTTCATATGAAGGCACATTTTCTCCTGCTCCTCCAAATTCATCTCGAACCTAAGTGAATATGGATAGATACTGAGGAATGGTTTCATTTTTCTACATGTGAATGCTTCTAATTTTATCTCTCAATTCCAATCTCTTGGCATCATCATTGCTCTGTGAGAGTTTTTCACATTGCAAAAGGAGTATCCTTTCCATGCAATTTTGAAACCAATTGATCTCTGACACCCTCTAGAGTAATCCTCCTAGTCTTTGTTGTGTCTTTCTTCCACTAAGGAAGTTCTTGTGCATTTGATGTTACCGGATTTGGAATATCAGTTTGTGTATATTCCCATACTCCATTGTCATCGAGAACAACATCCATCCTGTCTTTCCAAGCCTAAAAATTCGAGGTTCCCTCCAACGCATACTCAAGCCTCAATCTGTTGAAAGACAATTTTGCTACATTGAAAATAATTTGCACCAAAAACTATGCAAATCAGAATTTCTCTAAGAGAATATATGGAACAAGGTTTCTACGCAGTATTTCATAGCTATGATACCATGTATAAATTGCAAGAAATTTTCTACTACTAATGAAATCGAACTGAAATCAACACACAAAAATATCTTCTACTATTCCGCTGAAAGGAAAACACTCGATAGAAAAACATGCAATAACATGCAACCATTAAAACACAAGGAACAAAATGATTTTACATAGGAACCCAACTAGGAAAATACCCTCCCTTTCTTTGCGTTAATTCAGATGAGAAAGAGAAACAATTAAACTTCTTTGCTTCAACTCTGAAGCACACCCTACACTACAAAACTATTCTCCTACTTCTTTACCTCCTCTGGCTAACACTTAGCCAATCCAAGCGGCATCCAACCTCCTATGTCCTTGCGCAATAATATAGGAATTTAGTTTCTAAAAATAGGTAAATTCCCTATTTCCTGGCGCAAATACAAGGGTAATTTATCAGTTGCTCAGTGCAAAATCACTATACACTCAACTATATACAATTATAAATACAAATGTGCCTTTTCCATCCACTCAACTAGGCATTTTGAATTCCATGCATGATTGGGTCTACTTTTAGCTAATTGACTAGTTAACCGAGAGATCATTGAGTTAACAACAGTCAAAACTACTCAACTGACTCAACTAGAGCTCAGTTAGCTAAATTCAAATAGCAATAACTCCACTAGATTGCTAAATTTTAGCAATCAACCAATGCACAACTCTACTTCTAGCCTACAAACTTGAATTTACTGACTTAACTAGTAGACAAGGCCATGTCACTCTAGATAACTACAATCCAAGTCATCCTACTGATGTGGAAAATTGAATTTTCTCCATTTGACTAAGGTACTAGTCAAATGAATCCCTTTCTTGCTACAATTTCAACATATTTGTCATAAGTTTAATTAAAATGATGTTGTTGAAAAAAAGCTTAAAGGTGAAAAAATGATAATAATAAAGGGTGGAAATTTTATTATGGGTTTGAAAACAAATGTTAATTATCACTTTTCAATTATGAGATAAGAAAAAACTTATATTTAATACATCTTTCATTATTTTTAAGAAAAAAAATGTATTTTATGCACATGTCCTTCTTGATAGTCTTGTAGTACTTTTGTTATCTTATAAGGATAAAAAATTTCAAGATGAAGTGTCTCTAGGGAACCTTGGAGAAAAAATTCAAAATAATTTTAAAACTTATCCACTTATAAAAAAAAACAATATATTTTAACTTATTCTCTTCTAGTTCTCTTCATGGAAGCAAAATTTTCCCATGGGTAGATATTTAATGTATAATAGTAACATTAAAAACATGGACGATAAGAGGCTCTGCAATTTTTTTTAGCTTTGCTTAGTTATTTTGTTCTTATCAAGAATCATATTCAACCTCCTATGAATTTATAAAATTTCCCTCCATCTTTTTATAGAGGTAGTACTCACTCTAATGAATCAAAAAGTTTAGCACATTCACATATGAGTGGACTAGGGTGATTAAAAAAATGTTAAATATTGAATATATACTTTAAATAACAATCTCAATAACAATTTCAATGATGATTCATTCCATGGTATACATCCTTTCATAGAATCATGACGAAAACACATTTGAAGTAAATATACACAGATATAAAGTAATAGAGATTCCTGAAATATTTCAGAGAGATCTATACTGATCTCATTCATTTAATACCATAAAGAGGCATAAGAAAACATTATCTCATACTTAACAAGAATGTATAGAACCAAATATGTTATGCATTCTTAGGAATAACATTTTGTAAGAGTCAACTAATATTCTAGATTTGAAACTTAAGTTCAAATAATGTTGATGTCTAAATAACTCCACAAATTTCTTGATACTTAGACGAAACTTGAATTCAATTATCCCTAATCGATTAAGATGGGGCTCTCATGGACCAATAAACAATGTAGTAAGTTGGAAGAAAATAAAGAGATGTAGGATAGGGATCATATTTATAACTATTTAACACAATTCATAAACTTGAATGATCTATGTTGGGATGAAAAGAATGATAAATTCCTTAAAATAGAGTATTTAACACTCACAAAATTGGAGGATGATGAGTGGAATTAATCTTCTCTCTTCAATATCATTAGACATTAGAGTATATATTCGCTTTGTATATTTATTAATGTAATTTTTAGGGAAGCTACTCAAGATTACCAGTATCATTTAACGATATTTTAAGTCATTATTCAATATACTCCCTTCTAACCAAATTATATAGTGTTTTACCCTTAATGCAAATACTTCTTCAATTTGTTTTATTTTTTTAAATCCGAGCATAATTTTTCAATGGTTGATAATTGGTATTCATTACTATTAACAAATGTGACTAACCTGGGTTGTTTTGATGATTTTTAAATCCCCCTCTAGCTAGGATGTTGAAATTAATATGGAGTCTCTAACTATTTGTAGGCTTTGAAGACATTGGACAATAATAATTGTTTTAAAGAAGTCATTACATTTTCGCTCAATGATTTTTATACAACCCCAATACCATCTTTAAACATTTGGATTCAAGAATATCATCTTGCTTTTATTTTCTTGGTTTATTTCTTAATAGGAAGTCCTTATTGAGTTTTCTGGAAACCACTAAGGGTAGTGATTTTGATAATGAATATCATTAAATCATTTCACAAAAAATTCAAACATGTTTCAAGTTTTTATTCAGATAATTGGTTAGAGAATAAAACATTTAAGAAACATTTGTCAAGTACAAACATATATATTTTGTTTCTTTCAGAATACTTATGTGATCACTTATTTATCTTATTTACAACATAAAATTTGATCCCATTCAATGGTTTAATTTCCTTCCTATTTTTTTGGGTGTGCTAGGTGTGATTGGTGGTTTTAGTTCTAGACCTAAAATAGTTGAAGGGGGCATGACTGGAGTTATAATACTTAGGGATTTTTCAAGCTCATTGGATTTCCTTTTTATTGATATGTTTTCAATCTCTAGTTGTGTCACAAAATGAGTAAAGGCATCCCCTATGGTTGTATGTAATCCAGAAGCTTATAAGGTCCCATTATAATATGTCTACCTTGAGCTCCTATTTATTTGTTACCTTTTTATTCTTAATATGTATTTTTTCATTTGGATTTTTTTCCCTATATTTATCATAATGGTTGAAGATTTTGTGTGGTTAACGATTACTCCTCAAATATAGTTGGTTCCTTTATCGCTAATTCTTCCACCGTCTTTTGGATTTCTATCAAGCATAATGCTACTCACTAAGAGGCTACGGTACAATGTACTTCTATATCCTTATGATCGTTAAAATCCATTTTTACTATAACTTTTGTTACTTTTTGAGGAAGTAACAATAACATGAAACTTGCACAAATTAACATGAAGAGGTGGTTCTTCACAATCATCCCCGCCAAAACATCATTCATTACTTTCTTCTTTGGCTACACTTGTCTCTTGTTTTTTGTGTGTTGAGAAGGAATTCCAATGAGTTAGTCTAAAAGATGATGATTGTGCATTTGTAGGGTTTTCCCTCTTTGTTAGTTTTTCTCTTTTCAACTAAATTGGTGAGGAATTGTGTAACTAGTTTATCATTCTATATGAGTTTTTCCTTCTCATTTTCTCTTCATTTTTCCACTTCATTATCTCTAGTTCCCCTTGTGATTTTAATAGACATGTTTCCTTATATTACTAATGATAAATGCTGAAAAAATAACCCCTCGTGATTAAAACTTTAGATGAGTATAGCCTCTTTCAAATTGAAGAGTTTCAACATTTCAGATACCTTTGCTACATGTGAAGAATTTTTCATAGGAAATTTTGCAATTTTGAATGGTAATGAAAAAAATATTTATTTTTTTCGTTCTCAAATAGGATTGACCAAAAATAACATTGTCTACATATTTCTATATAAAAATATCTGTCACAAATGAACACAAGGAATAATATTGGATTTCCTTCATAATCATAAAGTCTTATATATGTATGGTTGCATTCTTGTATAAATTCATTTTTCCCTCGGGAAATATTGTGATTATTGATTCAATCTATGTGGTTCAACAACAATTAATATATGTCTAAATTCCATGAAAAACTTATCTTGTACAAGGAAAAAGTGAAATGGCACTTTACACATACATAAAATGGGACACCGTAATTGCATTGGTTTTATTTCAGGGTTCGTATTATTCTTCATTGGTAAGTCATTGAAAAAATTATAATAAAATATTACTCTCACCAAATAAGTTGTCATGATTTTTTTTTTGATAATTAGCCAATTGACAAGAAATATCATTAGAAATTACCTTTCCCTAGTAAAAATAGTCTCATTATTGAAATAAAATATAAGATATTAAGGTTTGACCTAGAGATGTGGGATGTTGATTCAAATTACATTTTATGTGCTAAGAAAGAGGAAACTATGTAGAGCTATGATAATATTAAGATATTAATAGATGAAAGGTTTGTCGGCACGTTCACTAATTGAACCATTACATATCTAAAAATATTCACACCCCCACCTTGAGAGCCTTGGAAAGCATCCACTTTTGGTAGCTTAAGGTGCCTATTTGGTTCTAATAACTTCAAAATTTTCTTGAAATGTTTCAAATTCAAAATTATTGAATTGTTTTATTCTAGAAAAAATTTAATAATTTTTGTATTATAATGAAAACAAGAACAAGGAAATGACATATATGTAATCAAAGACCTCAAGAACACATCTAGCTTTAACAAGACCCATGGTCTAGAGTTTATTATTAAGCCTCAACGAATGGGTCAAATTCAAATACTACTAGTATATCATCGAGTAATGAAAATTTTTATCTTGTTAGAAAATAAAATTTGTTATATCCCCATAAAATAACCCCTTTCATTTACTCGCCATATTGTGTTACTCCTTCAAGGCACTCTGATATACATGACATGTCAAATGTTGAATTACAAAGCTCTTAGCTATTTAAAAGCTCAGTTTATGGATAATATTTACTAATAAATCTCTTTCATTAGGGCATGCAAGAATAATAATTGAGAGCTAATCATTATGGGCATGTCTTTCATGGAATTAAGGAATATTTGATTCACATAATGCCAGAATTAAGGAATATGTACCGCTTTCATTAGGGCGTGCAAGAATAATAATTGAGAGCTAATCATTATGGGCATGTCTTTCATGGAATTAAGGAATATTTGATTCACATAATGCCAGATTGCCACATTTTTCTTTGAAAATTGTATCATTTTAAATGAGGTTTGAGATTGCTTCGAAATATGAAAAATATATATTCTCATGAATGTCACTAAGTATGGATTGTATGTAGAGATACCCATTAGGGAAATTTTGAGGACTAAAATGGGCCACCTAAGGAAATTATAAAAAATAGTGGAAATTATAAAATAATATTAGATTGCATCATCAAATTTTAGAGGGAAAAAAGAAAAAAACTAATTTTTCAACTCATATTTTCAACTTATCTCCCTAATGTTTTACTCAAATTTCAAGCGAGAACACTCATTGGATGCAAAATTTGATTCCTCGTCCAAGAGGTGCCCATGTTGCATACTTTCGATGGATTTTTCTACACAAAAAATTATAAATACATGAAAAATGTGATTGCAATGGCGTTTTTCATGTATTTAAAAATTTTTGTTCATGTTTTTTCATGTATTTCTCAGTTTTCGTGTAGAAGGGTCCACTGAAAGTATGCAACATGGGTACTCCTTGGATGAGGAGTTACATTTTTCATCCAATGAGTACTCCCACTCGAAATTTGAGTAAAACCTTAGGAAGATAAGTTGAAAATGTAGTTTTATTATTTTATTATTTTTTAATCTTTTTACTTTTTTACCCCAAAAATGGTGAATCATCCCCCATGGTTGGCATCATCATATTGAATCCTATTGGTTCTTATAAATTTTATTTTGGTTGTACATTTTTCTTAGGATGCCCATTTTAGACCTCAAAATTTCTCTAATGACTTTATAAAAGAAAATGATATCATAATGCAGAACATTCATATGTGCAAAGAAATGGGAGTGTGGAAGGATGGAAAGTGTAGATATTTGAGCATGTGGAGAAAGGTTATATAGTGTCTTCCATATATTAATGAAGAGTAACTAAGAAAAATACAAGAGCAACTATATGTGAAGGTGTCGAGAAATAAATGATGCAGTGAAAGATTATTTTTCGGGGTGGAAAGCTTTGAAGAGACTTGAAAAATACAACTAAGTATAAAATTGTTTAAAGAAAAAATAGAAGCATGGATGATTTGTAAGATTGATGAATATTGATGATTTTGAGGCCTAGTTGGGGTAATGCATAAAAATAGGTCAACATATCGGCTCCAACTATGGATAGTGACGTCCTATGGGTTACTAAGAACCTATAAAGCCTTGAATCCATTAGGCATGGAATCATAATCATTTTTACATTTACATAAACAAATTGAATATGTAGAAATATTATATTATTATAATACATAAAGCATTGATAGACTTAGGTGAAAAAGTGCTTAAGATGTTTCCCATTTACTAGAAACCTTAAGAGCTATGAAGATGTATGAATTAAATCCAAAGATCTATCTTATTTTATAAACACATCCTATCCATAATATTTTAAGTTTTGTAAACAGTGATGGATTTTCTTTGGTTTTATTCCATAATGGAACTAGTTGACCCTTAGAAATTTTTTTATCTATATCTCCTCTATGAAAGTGTCTAGTCACTATTGTTTCCTTTTCTAAATATTCAAGAATGTGTGTTCCCTTTGTTCTTACAATTAGATTAATTGATGTCATTGTATTTTCACGGTTGCAATTCCTTCTACGTCTTGAATTCTAGTTGTATAGCTAATGCATTGAGTTCCCTATATGCAATATTTTCCTTTCCATTTACTAAACAAAATTAAGATTAGCATGTGCTACTTTTCAAGGTCATATTGCTATTCCATGAAGAATTCAAGAAATTTTTATGCAAATTTCTTTGATTTTTAGAAACTATTTTCTTAAAATTTGTATCAAAGACTTATTTGTTGATTTAGCTTAACCATTCCCTTGTGGATAATAATTATAATATTGTCTCATTAGTATTCCAAAATTTGCTACAAAAACATGTAGACTTAAAACCAATAAATATTGATACATGATTTACGGTGCTTCAAGTTAGATTGCTTTAGAGCTATAATTTTAGTTCATTTGGTGTACTAATCAATGGCTATTATCATATAAGCATGTCCTACTCTTGATCTAGGATATATAGGACTAATACCATATAAGCCCCATGGGTAAATGATTTCTTAACCTTGATTGTCTTCAGGATCATAATGATTCTATTTTACTTCCATGAATTTTTCTTACATAGAACACACTTTCTTACAAAAGAATATGCATCTCTGAAAAGCATAGGTCAATAAAATCTAGTTTTGAGAATTCTATGAGAAGTTATTACTAGAGAAAAGTGTCCTCCACAAACACCTTCATGAATTTTTTTAATGAGATCCATAGCTTTGGTACTGTTAATAAATCTTAGTAACATCCCATCATGATTTTTCCTAAAAAATATTCCATACACTGACACATAAGTATTAGATTTTATTTTTTGTGTTCTCTTTCTTCGATTGTCATTCCATTTGGAAATTGTCTTAATTTTAAACAAAATAAAATGTCTTGTAATATTTTGACTTAATAGTGATTCATCCTAAGTGAAATATTTTCCATTAGATCATGATTCAATATTTTAAATTCTTCATTTCCACCAATATTTTTTCATAATCCTTGTCCTTTTACAACTTTTAACAATCTTATTTCAACATCACATTGTTGTATTTTTGCCAACTAATTAACTGATTCCCTTTCTCCGAGTTGTTTTTTAAACATCATTTTGACAAGTGGACATGGTACATAAGTGATTACATGAGATGTCAAGATATAGCTTTAAACAATGGATATGCTTGTTTTTCCAATTGAGAGTATTTTAATTCATATTCTTGCAAACACTTAATCATGAATGAGATTTGAAGTTCCTATAATTCATTCTTCTATGTTAATACTACAACTATAGTTTTTCCAAAGCAAAAGAATATAAGATGAAATATTTTGCAAAAATGGGTTGATAAGTACTGGAACTGAAGTAATTGCCATTTTTCTTAATTTACAAAAGTATTTTTTGCATCGTTAGTCCATTCAAAATTCTTATATTTATTTGATAACTTATTTAAATTTCTAACAATTGAAGCATAATTTGGTACAAACCTTCTAACAAAGTTTATATTTTCAAAACATTATTGGATATTTTTGCAACTTGTTGGGACCTTCAATTATGATATGCTTTTGATTCTTTTAGGTTCTATATATTCCTTTTTTACTTACATATCTTCAAGTAACTTTCTTTTGGAAGATACAAATAAACATTTATTAGAATTTAGATATATCCAATATAGTCTACATCTTTCAAAAACCTTTTGAAAATGTTACAAATGAGATACTCTAAATTTATAACAGACTATGAGAACACCTTGATAATAAATCATGATCTTACATATCATCCCTTTGAATGCATAACCCATGGAACTCTAAAATGTAGAGCTTGCACTTTAATCCAAAAGGCATTCAAATATCATCACAGGTTTCTTAAAGTGTGGTAAATGTCGTCTTATGTTTGTTTTCAACAACTACCAATATTTGATTATATCCCAAAAATTTATTTAGCATAGACATTATTGTAGAACTTGTGACTTGTTCTAACATCTCCATATTTCATAAGGGATAGTTATCTTTTAGAGAAGCCTTATACATAATTGGATTTCTCAAATTTTCTCTTTAAATATGACTTGGTTTGAAATCCAATCAAAATATATAAATCAAAGTATAATTTTCACCTTTTCCATTTTTTTTATTTCGAATTTGATCAATATTTTTAACTTTTATTCAAGAATCATTGGCTTCTATCTAAGTGGGTTGGCTTGATTTTTCAAAGGAATAAATTTTTGTATGATTCATTTATCATATTCTTTTAAATCGTGATAATTCCAAGAAAAAATGTCTTGGAAATCCTTAGAAAGCTTGTTATATTGATGTACTTCTTGTTTAACATGTGTGCTTCCTAAATTCATTAACTTTGGATTTAGTGGACTTCCAATATTTACCTTTTGAACCTTTTGGATATTCTTAGCTGACAATTCTTTCAATAATATAATTGTTTATATTTGATCATCTCAAGTAAATAAAGATTCAAAATACAACAACTTGTTATAGGAATCAACCTTATTGAGGCAACAATCTCTAACATATGCAAGCATTAACTTGTTATGGGCACCAACATTTGAAATCTGCAAGCACCAACTTCTTGTAAGCTCCATCTTGATTGAGGCACTCACATCCTTCACCAAAACATAGTGCACCACTTTTCACAATCTTTTAAATAGGATCCACAAGCTCAAGACTCTATAAATATCCCTGACAAATCTGATCATATCAAATCAACCTCAACTTGTTCTTCAATCATCAACTAGTAACATCTTCTTCATTTCTCATTATGATCACTAAGACTAAAGTTGTTCATGAACTCTAAATTTTTTTGAAAAAAGCAAAATAAATATGGCCTCTTCTCCTGAAATATTTGTCTTCGTGACTTTTCATGTCCCCCTTGCATATCAAAAAAAAAAAAAAATCCATTTACCCTTTTTCAAAAATCAATTTGGGCCTCAAAATGATCCACAAGACATTGTAAAAAATATTTATTCAACAAAATGACTATATTCAGTTGAAATAAGGTACCTTTCAGATCCTTCCTATAAAAAATTAACCTTTCAGTGTGCACTCAACAAAATATGCCTTGTTGGTTCGACATAATGCATTTTTTAGGCTCAACAAAATTCCTACCTCTGTGTGTTGATTCCAAATGCCAAAAATAATTTAACCTCAGACTTGAACCCATGACAATTGGAGACCAACACAGGCCCGACACCAACGCGTTTATGTGTTATGTTCACATATCCATACCTTGCAAATAATACATATATATATTATCAAACCAAAAACTGCAAAACATGCCTATCAATCAGACTCAAATCGGTGACCACTACAGAAAAAAATAGGTTTGACACCAACTTGACTATGTTCACAGAACCAGGGGCCTATGATATGTATGTATGCATTATCAAATCGTAGACCAAAAATACGCATGCCAACTGTATTAGAACCTAAGACCACAGAGCTGCAACACCACTACCAATCTGTGAATCTAGACATATTTTTTCACCCTTGTGTCAAAAATAAATGAATGTATTCAACCATGTCGTCGAGGTGCATGTGTGTGTGTGTGTGTGTGTGTTGGGCGACCCATGCAATAAACTATCAATGGATTCAACCAACATATGACCAAGACCTAACAAATCCTAGGTGACCGTACCATATGACCTGAGCCTAGGTGTCCATGGTCAATTGATTGTTGACATCAATGTGATGCCACTGTTCCATGTGGCACCCTTTGGGTGGTGCCACATGTAACCCAAAATTTTCCTTTTTAGAAATTCAGAAGCATGTATTTGACATGCCATGTGTCTACATCGGCAAGCCATGCCACATGTTTGGGTTATACTAGGTATTGTGTAGATGGGTTATGTGTTTATTTTTCGTCGATGTTAGAATTTAATATTGCTAGGTCAAAACATATAATACATTAGATCCACCATGTCAAAAATGATGACAAAATTATATCAAAGATATATTATTCCCCATCAACATATATCATATCGAACCACTATACCCACAATGACATTGGGCCTGCCATGTAAACCATTCAACCCACCACACATATGAATTAACATTAGTTAATAATATATATTTATATAATATGTTTGTGATAAGGCGTGTAGGATGGGTGATGTGCCCTCATGGTTCTCATGTGGATCCAAAACACAACTCAACCAACTCCGCTAGTTGAAGCATTTTTATGTTAAAAAAACATCGTCACCGATCACCAAATCTAGAAGAATTCAATGGCAAAGATGCCCACTATTTAATGAATTTGGGGTTAGACCCATTTTTCTCCATTATAAACATGATTGAATTCAAATCAATATTTCTCCTTATTCAGTGGGAGTTTGACCAGGTTACATACATCAACAAAAACTTCCCAAAGAGAATTATCCAACCAAACCATTTGCAAATTTGTTTGATCAACAAAACTCTAACATATGTTAGTAATCTTTAGGATATCATTATTTCCAGGGTATCATGTTCAAGTCAGATTTTCTTCTTATTCTAGATGTGTTTTATCAAGTGTAGTATAATTTTGGAAATTTATCGAAGAGGACTATCTAAGCATAATTTATACATACACATTTTATCATCATACTTCAACAAATGCTTAATATTATTTAGGCTATCATATATCTTTTGACATCACTGATGCGTCAACAAATGTTCAGTGATATTCCAAGGCATCGTACCTTGTTTCACATCCAAGACATCATATTTCCTTTGACATAACTAATGAAGAAAAAAATTCTCAATGATATTCCAAGGAATCATACCTCTTTTGACATCAATGACATGAAATTGGTGTTATAAATTTTAAAAACATAGCAATGAATCAAAAATATTGGAAACACAGAAAATCATAAAACAAGTGAGACACATATATATGTGGTTCACCTAATCTGAGCTACATCCATGGAGAAAAAACTAGTCATTCCTTTTATATTATCCAACAAATTGAAGAGATACAACCTACAACACATATGATGCAACTTCCTCTTCACTCTCACACAGTCTCCTCTTTTCCTTTTCTCATAGAATAATACATAGCCGTAATGAAATTCCATCATATAAACTGAGGTTTCCTTCTAGGGAAAAAAACCCTAAATTAACATAAATTCTACCATCATATCTTCTGCCTAATGAATGGTCTATATTGACTACGAAATTATAATATTTTACAAGGAAGTTTTCTCAAAAAAATTATGCAGCAATAGTGGACGGGGGGGAGCCCCCCCACACCCCCTCACCGGGGATTGGTATCCAAACGCAGTTGAAACAATATCTCTAAATCAAGAGGATAATCAGAATCCACACCCAACAATTTATTTTCATCAATTACAACACTATGCCCAACAATCTCCCCCTTTGTCATTGATGGAAAAAGCACCATACATTAATGGCCATTGATGTCAACGAATTGAAATCCCCCTGGTCTAGTATATTATTTCTCTTTCATTATTTAATGTATGATTTCTCTCCCCCTTGGACATCAATGGCAAAGGGACCCAGTGAAAATGGTTGTTCATATAGAGATTTCTTATTGTTGATCAAATGCTACACAATTATTCTTGTATCTGCCACTCAACTTGCTTCCCCTCTGAATGAGCTCTCCCCCTGCGGATAAAATCTCTTCTTATAAATTCCTACTGTTATATTGTGGTATGATACTCCCCTTTTTTATTGGGATAGAAGTGAGCCATGTATTATACATTTGAGATTTAACCTGCATAAAACCCTAAACCAATACAGGTGCTCAATATCTAATATGTTCAATCACTGCATAACTTTCTTGGATTTATCAATTACTCTGTTTGATAATTGCTCCCCCTATCCTCGAGCTCCCTTATTTAAATATACAACTATCTTGCATACTCTTTCTTCTTCAAGTTTCATTTCAATTATAAATATACTTGAAGAAGCTTTTACCAGTGGATTTGAATTGAGTGGTCAGATATATCCTAGATTATTCATGTTTCCTTCTCCATGAATTGGTAATATTCCTTGAGTTAGTAGATAGACCTTTGTCCTTGAACCATCTCAAGTTAGTAATGTAATCATGGGATATATGCCCTTGATTGTGGCATTTTTATCATTATTTGTTCAACTTGAACAATGGAAAAAATGGTTCATATGATATATTATAATATTTGATTTAATTTCCCATGTATTTTTTCCTAGAAGTCTGATAATAGCCTCTATTTATGATATAATCAAACATGGCATAGAATCAAAAATCCCTTGCTTTATGTCCAAATTTTGTATATGATAAACAATGACAAAGTAATATATTATGATACATGGTAGAGTTGTATCGATAAATTATTTCTTCTAAAGTTGTTCCACCTTGGACGAGATTCATATCTTTATTGATCCTTGACCCATATTCCACTACTTCTTGTGGATCCCTTGAGAGGATTAAAACGACTTCCTTATATCATCCAAATTTATTTCTTTTCTTTGGCTAGATGTATCTTGTTTATCCCTAGTTCCTTTCTAAATGTCACTTGGGCTACTAAGTGGACATGTTTAGGCTAGTCCCTTACTTGAATAGTGTCTTAAATAATAATGTTGCTAGATTTTATAAATGTACTAACATAGCTCTTAAATACTCCATTTCATGTCCTTGACTGTGATTCATCTTTGGATGTCTCATAATAATCCTTATAATTGACGCCTGTTTTGGTGAGGGGAGAAATCTATAGGGTGAGGATGTGATCTACTGACTAAGAACCCTTAAGGAGCTTGAGGTTTTGATCAAGTTGATATGAGGTATTTTCTAATTTTTTTCTCAAAATAACATCTTCTTCTTCCAAATTTTTCTAGTGTTCCCCCTTTCAATTTAGATACTTTGATAGAATCTTCTTTATCCTCTTAGTTTCTTCTAGTTAAATTTTTAGAGGGATGATAAAATATTCATCGCAATGTTTATCTTTATATTCTTCAAATTGTTGTTCTATTTTATCTACCTTCTTTCTTAGAGGTCTCAGTTCTTCCAAGGCATGTATGCGCTCTCCTTCAAAGTATACTTATGCTTCAATTTATTCTTTAGTGCTTTGATCGCTCATGGCCATGAATAATATCTCTCCCTTTTAATCATCATAAAAGATTTCATTGGTTTCATAACCACTATATTATTTGGATTAAAAGCTTCTACTTTTGATGTTTCATTTTCTTTTATGATCATTAGATTTGAATTTTACTTCATCATCACTATCATTCATTTTTTCATAAGGAAATTTAGAATCATAGTGTATTATTCTTCCACATTCAAAAAATTTAAATGGAATCTTATCTTTAAGAATTCCAATTCCCTTCATTAGCTTTATTACAAATTCTGCTTCCCCTTCATCTGTGTTAGGTCCCTATAATACTAGTGTATCCCATTATTGTTATTATTAGTATTGCCCCCTTATTGTTATTGTTGTTCCCTTGTAGTTCCCATATTGTTAGTGATTGTTAGTGTTGTGCCCCATAGAATCCCAATATTGTTATTGTTGTGCCCTTACATTATTATTGTTATGTCAGGTAGGATTATATTGCAACCTATTGGACTCCTATATATAGAAAGTAGGTTTTTTCATTTGTATCATCCAAGATTTTTTCATTTATGTAATGTAAAGGAGGTTGCCCCCTCGAAGTGGCTTATTTATAAGGTGTTGATCTCTCTTTTTTTCTATTTTTGGGGTCGGTTTCATAACATTTGGTATTAGAGCTTTGGATTCTAGGGTTTCGCTGCTTCAAACAGGTCATCGTGGAATTTTCGTTATAACGTTATTTCTACGAATGTTCAGAAGCTAAAAAAAACCCATTTGCAAAGAAATACTGATGAATGGTGTGTAAAAAGTTTATAGCTTGGGTCACAATATTTTCGGAGATATGATTTGTGTAAGTTAGGGTTTTTGCAAGCTCCCGAATTTCATATAAAAGAGGTGAACTTGGGAAAATCGTCATAGCTCTCTCTCTCTCTCTAAGCATCATATTGGAATTCTATATAAAATGGCCAAAATTACACGTACTGTAGTTTCATGTGTATCAATTTTAGATTTGAAGGAGGAAAAAGTGACATGTGGAATGTTGTACAAGTTCGCTCTACTGAACCAGTCCATAATTAGGTCATTGTGGGAGATTGGGCATAACTTTGCCTTGAAGGAATATTCAGAGGGCTACTATAGGGCCGAATTTATGATATTGAATATCCTAAATCATAGTGATAAATCAACTTCAATATGGACCTCCTAAAAAACAAGAAAAATGTATGTATGTTTTAAACAAGTTTGCATAACATTTGTTTGAAAAATCGGTTTGAAGTGATTCCAAGGGCATATTGAAGCATAGATATCAATATTTAGTTATATAATGCCTCCCAAAAATAATTCCACACCCATTAAGACCTCAAAAAGCTCTACTATGATGCATGAAGAGGAAGAATTGCAGTATGATATATCAAAATTATGGTACCAAGTGCAACAAATTTCGATCTTACAAAGAGAAACCAAAGATGACATAGATGGTTTAAAAGCTGACATGGAGGATAATTTGGATGGTTTTAAGGATCAAATGAAAGATAATATGGATGATAAAGTAGTGGCAGATCACATCGAGCATCAACAACAAGTTCTCCAACTCACAAAGGATAACCTAACTTTGGTGCAAAATCGAATGAAACAACAGGAAGATCAACTGCAGCAAAAGAAGTTCTTAAGCAGTCATGGAAACAAGAATTCGACAACTACGAAATCGATAAATTTCAGAATATATCAGCAAGTGGAATGAGTTACTCGCTGAAGATTCTACATGAGTGTATGAAAATTTTATATAGAAGCATCGAGAAATAATCAAGTGTTGAGCACAACACTTGTTTGAAGGAGAGGGGCATGTTAGGTCCCTATAATACTAGTGTATCCCCTTATTGTTTTTATTAGTATAGCCCCCTTCTTGTTATTTTTGTGACCACTTATTCCCCATATTATTAGTATTTTTCCCCATAGAAGCCCACTATTTTTATTTTTGTGCCCTTACATTGTTATCGTTATGTTGGCTAGGATTATATTGTGACCCATTGGACTCCTATATATAGAAAGGAGGTTTTTTCTATTGTATAATCCAAGAATTGTTCATTTATTTAATGTAAAGGAGGTTTCCCCCTCGAATTAGCTAATTTATAAGGCTTTGATCTCTCTTTTCTTATATTTTTGGAGCTGGTTTCATAACAGTCTGATTCGCGAATGGAGTCTTCTTGAATCCCATGCTTGCTTCATTCTTTGGTTGCTTTGAATGCAACTTATCTGGATCGTGTCTTCTCCTTTTTTTTCCATATTTGATATGCAGTAAGAGTTCAATGATGAGTATCTATGTTTAAATTTTTAATGTTGGATATCTCTTCAATGGTTGAAACTTTAGGATTAAACCTTAAGGGAAAGTGTCTCAATATTTAATGGAGAATATCAACTTCCTTTATTGTTTCTCTGAGGCCTCTGATTGTGTTGACAATACCATCTACTCAAGGGATATATGAGGCAGTATTTCCATCTTCTTCCATTTCTATACATTCAAACTGAACTCTATAATTTTTTGTCTTGTCCTCCTTTATTTTTCATCCCCTTCATATCAACTTTTAAGCTTGTCACATAGTTCTTCAGCTAATTTTCAATGCATCACTTCGACAAATTCTATATCTAATAAACCACTTAAGATGGATCATTTCCCATTACACTAAATGTATAGATAGCTTTACTAGTTTCATAAGTGGGGTGAGTTGCAGGTTCCTAGAACCCATTCTCAATAACCATCCATACATCAATACCTAAAAAATAATGTAGGTTTCCATTCTTATTTTCCATAAATCATAGTTTGTTACATCAAACTTGTAACCACCCCATCACACATTTACCCGCTTTTACAAGCTCCCCAGGGTAAACATGAGCTGAGTGTTATTATGACACCATGTAAAATCCAAGTTCCAGTTAAGGAACTGGGGTCTACTAGCTAGAAACATACTACCATCCCTCAAGGATATTAGATCACCTATATGATTGACAACAACCATTGGCGATCAATCCCTGAGTTGGAACTTTCACTTATCAAGCTTTACACCCCAACCAAATGCTTGACACACTATGCATGTGTTTGGAAGGCTCCAACCACACTCATGAACCTTCCTGCATGTGGTTATAACCGAAATTATCCAATTCAAAGGGTGCGATTGCGAGATCTATTCCACTTTTTTAGGGCTAGCCTATAGGACACTTCCTAGTAACACCAAAAACTCTTCAAGACTCATTCCATAATTAAAACAAATGTTTACAATGAATACTAAGGCTAGAAATTTCTCAAACATGTTAGTCACATGATAATCATTTCACAAAACATTTAATAAATTTAGTAGCTACATATCATGAATGCATATTTGATCATGATAATCTTAACTTCATTATATAATCATCAAGAAGGCTCAATTCCCTCTCAAGCTAGTTGCAACAACACTTGTTATCCCATGCATACATTAACCATTCCCTAATTAATCAAAACAGAAACAAGATCTATAATAAGAGAACATCATTCAACCATGTCTGTAACCAACATATACTAACCAGAATGAAATCCATGACAAACAACCATAAGAGAAACACAATAGCTATCACATGTTCTCATCGATCACAATATGAAAATAACTCATATTAATCATATCTAAAAGGAAAACAAGTTAGGGACTTCCTTCTACCACCCGACCATATATTGGGATGAACCAAATCTCCCTTTCATCCAATCACCCCTGTGTCATATTCCAAACATACATGTCGGATCATATGGGTTAAACCAAAATATAACCAACTAGGGATTCCAAATGTCAAACTACCTCAACACTCAACCACAGTGTTTTCACCTAAACCAATCCAGAAATCACCAACATCAAAGCAAAATTAAATGCCTCCAACTTCCTTCACCTTCTACAAATTATTTTTCCTGTCTCCACCCATTTTTCAAGAGTTCCAGGAGAAATCCCCTCTCCACCCTTGACCCTTGGGAATTTCTCAAGATCACCTCAACCAGGATCCAAGTCTACTGACCATCTGAAGCTTAATCAAATAGAGAACCCACTACATCATGTCTATCGAGGAAATGACAAGGAATGGTTGAAACCACTTTCAATCCAAGAAAATCCCGTGCCAATGATAGAAAAATAACCAAAGAACCACATGCATTTACCATGCATCCAAATCTAAGAAATAAAATCATGCATGCAATATGTTACCTGCACTGAACTCCAAGTATAGTTGTTGATCCAACCTTCTTTTATGTTTCCCAAGATTCCTTTGCTTACCCTTTACTTACTTCTCTCCAATCCAAGTGAATACTAGAATGATCCAAGAATGCTCTAAGAGTGCAAGAGTCTAAGAGAGCTAGTATGAACAATATTTGAGCCAAAAATTGTCAAAAGATGAACTGAAAAAAGATGTGAATTGTTTCTTTGATGCTTTTTTATCATTGATGTCTAGTCCCTTCCTTTCCTTTTTCTTTTTTTCTTCATTTTCCTTCATTTTCTCTCTAATTTCCCTTACATGAATGATTGTGTCTCTTCTTCTCCTTTCTCTCCTATTTTCCTTTATTTCCTTCATTAAATGTCATTTATTTCCTCTTTTCCTTTGCCAATTTCCATAACCATTAATATGCTAGAAGTTACCCCCAATGTGATGTTTTCCCCCTCGTTAGGTTGAAATATGTGTCCCATGACCTTGGTCTTATTTTATTTACTTGAAAAATAAACCTGGGGCTATTACAAACCCCTCCCCCTTGTGGGAACATCGTACTCGAGTTTCTATTACGCTTATGACTAGAAAAACCTATTGCTTATGGATATTATAACACAACTCGATGCAATATTTATAATGAAAAATCCTGAAAACATGACAAAAATACTACTTATGAAGCTTTATAAACCCAGCTCTGTGTAGTATTTACAATGAAAACACATATATACTTATACATATTTTCTTCAACCAACAAATAAAAATATTGTTTATGGAGATTTATAAACACAACTCGATACAATATTTACCATGATATACACATATACATATGCACATTTTATTGAACCAAGAAATAAAAGGATATGATGTCTACATCCATGACAAGGGAGTCCAAAGGCTCACATCTCCACCCTCAAAAGTAGTACCAGTATTCACCTCATTCCCAGGAAGTCCAGAATCCACTGCTAAGATCAAATTATGTGTCCAATGTTCAACACTACAATCCTTGCGCTACATGTTTTCTCAGTGAACAATTAGCGTCCCATTGTTCTAGGGAACACTCCCAATATGCTTCTGATTCGATCTGAAAATGCTAATGACTAAAACAAATTTATTTCCCAACCTTCCTTTCTCTACTTCCCAGTCCCTCGGGTAATTCAGTCACCCCCTTTTGTGCATTCACTCACCTACCAAGTTCCCTGGCATTCCCTTCTTTGTTATCCAGTCCCTCGGGTGATACATCCCTTTATAAGGTTTCCTCACATTGGAAGGTCCATAAACCAAGAGATATTTGTGACTTAAAACCATCATACTAATTATAGCATGCTTATTGAAATCAATGGACACTATTGGGTATCATTGTCCCACAATGGTCCTGCTCCTTAAGTTCTTTATGAGCATATTGTTGCATGTTAAAATTCCTTTTTCTATTGTTGTTAATTCTCTTACAGTCGGTTCCAACCACCCAAACAGGACATCTTCATTCCTTCCTATACCAAGCACATAATTTCCATTAGACTCAAAAGGGATTAATAAATTCAAGTCTTACCTCACTTATAGCTCATCAATAAGATGGCACTTTCAATTATGTTTGATTCTTGTCACAACAAGTCAAATTATCTCCTTGATCAAATTGTCATATATAAACATAACACATTGGGTCAGCTCAAAACTCAACCATCATAAAATATAATCTTATACTGTGTGCATAATTAAAACTTAAATAAAAAGCCAATACTTATCTTTAAATTGTTATTTTCTTCTTCCTTTATTATTTATATTTTCTGTACACACATTGAATCAGTTTCCAAACCTAGTAAGCACCCAATGCCTTCTCTTCTCTTATCTTCCAAAAAACAAGGGAATCCATAGACTATACCGTGTCCCCCCTAATTATCAACAATCAAGGGAATCCAAATACTATATCGCATTTTCCCACAATATCAAAAACTCAAGATTGTTATCTTCCCAAGTTTTCTAAGGCTCCCAGGACTACTATCTCAACCCACAGTCTCTAGGGAACCCAATCTATTATAGTGTGACAACCCACAACCTCTAGGGAACCCAAGCTATTACATGGCTCCAACCCACAACCACTAGGGATCTCAAGAACCAATCCCCTTTAGACCACATACACATACATAGTGTACAACACAACACATATACATACACATAGTACAACACAACAAATAAACATTACATGATACAAAAAATATACATTCCACATTACATAGTACCATGTGTACACAGCACAACATGTACAACATGTACACAAAAATAGTACTACACATCCAAAGACCACACCATCTCTATCGGGAAATATCGCCTCTAGTTTCTTTCCCATGCCTTACTGCACGCATCCACAAGCCAAATCCCGAGTTTGTGGTTCTTTCCAATATCCATGCTTATCCAAAAATGTTGTATATCACATTGATTTCATTTTGCTGATGTATCATTAAACATTTCCTACCATAACATAAAATTAGGCATAGTTATAAGCACATAATATCATAATCATATCCATATGATACTAACGTCATAGGACTTTCAAGGCTAATTGCCTAATTGATTCTTCATAAACCAGGAACCTTTTCATGCCATTCACCTGTATAAAGAAATCATTCTTCCACAAGAATAATCCATGATGACCCTATCAGTTAATGGAATATATATATATATATATATATATATATATATATATATATAATCATGATCAAAACACAAGTAATAGTATCCATAAGGTTAGGGTTAAGAGAACCTCCTTTATCTATGAAGCATGCACATATATATATGTGTGTGTGTGTGTGTGTGTGTGTCTATATATATATATATATAATCATGGTCACAACACAATTACCAATATCCATAAGGTTAGGGTTAAGAGAACTTCCTTTATCTATCAAGCATGCACAACATTGAGAATGACATTTCTCAACATAGCCAAGGAATCTATCACCTCAAGCCCATTTACTTTAACTTTCATGTTACCTTTATCATGATTGTCTTTCCACTATTCATTTATCCCAATGGACCTAACCAGCCCAACTGGATGTGACATTCTTGCCTTTAGTTTCCCTTTATTCATTCATCAGAATTCATTTGGGTCTTACATTAACAGTTGGGTCTCACACAACTCTCCCTAAGCTTCATTAACTTTCCAACTTCCCCAACCAATTCCTAAGACCCTAAAAACATAAAAGGCACGAACAAGAAAGAAAGATAAGGAAAACATGGAAAACCAAACAACAATACAACACCACAAACAAAGTGGCATGGAAATGCACTAGTCACAGTTAAAATGAAAATCAATCACAAACAAATCATGAAACATTGAAGCACAAAAATTTCAACAAACATCATGACTCAACCCCCATGGTTTCCTAGTGCTTCGAGGGGTTCATGAGTGAAAGCTCAGAATGAGCCTTCTTCAAGATATATGACAGACCCTTTTTTCATGTAATTCCCTACATCACATTGTCGTAAACATGAAATTGTCACTGCATAAATAAATATAACAATATCCCATTTACCTTACCTTGTTGTACCCAGCACACTTCCACATCACTTAATATCTGCAGATATCATCTCTCAAGGGATTCCAATTCCCTTGACGAAGAAAGATATATTGGGAACCAAATATCATGCATGCATTTGATCAACCATTTTCCATGTAGATTGCTCGACCCCCAAACTGCTTCCATGCACTTTAACTTGCTTTGTTGCTTGGTCCTGGAGCATGAACTTCTTCCGCTATAGGATGCATTGAGGCTTTTCTTGGAACTCTTCCTCTAGTTCCACCTTCCATCTCGATGATGGATTCTTGATCATTTTTTTGCATGTTATCTGCTTCTACATAGATCCAGGGAATGCTCTGACGTATATCCCCAATTATTTATGCATTATAGATCTAAGTTTTGTCACACTTCGTTGTACAACTCTGATACAAAGGGAAATTATTCCTGCTATGATCATAGGTTCAACACCACAATGGTTCTTTGTCATTGCATTTACTCTGCTACTCCACGGGATGATACCTATGTCCTCTCTCAGATGCATTAAAATTCTTATGCAAAACCACATTTTCCTTGTCACCTACATCCTAATATCTACCTCACTTCTTAGGCCATGTTCCTATATTCTTCTCATTGCCTTTCCAATAATGGTTGAACTCAGGCTTGCGCTTAGACTACTCATAACAATGCTTTAACTTCCCGATGACTTCCTCCAATGACTAAGGCTCATCATACTCAATATGATATTTGAATGCTAAAGGAAATCCACTGATTAGCCTTTGGACCTTTGTTTACTCATCCTTGAGGTAGGAAAAATACCTCAACAACTCCAAAAAATTGGTTGTGTACTCTTCATCTATCATGGAACCCATCTTGATATCATAGAATTCCTTGGCCCTTCTCGTCACCATATCTCTCAGACAAGTACTTATTCCTAAAAAGTATTTTAAAATCTTGCTAACTCAACTCCTCTTCCATGATGCCTCTTACATGCTTAACATATTACCACTAGATATGCATTTTTCCCTTGAAACTGAAGGTAGCTATCTTGGCTTTCACATTCTTTGAATAATCATGTAATCTGAAGAACCTCTTCATCCCAAGTAGCCATGCTTTTGAATATTTTGATATCTTCCACATCAAAAGTAGGAGGTTTGGCATTACTAAACTCATATGTAAAGTATCCCCTCCCACTCCTCCTCTAAGGATGTTTGCGGTAATGAAAATGACGTCTCTCAGAATTAGAGCTAGAATAAAATCCATGAGTTCTAGCTCTCCTGTTAGGGGTATCCAAATATATTCCACCTCTAACTGTATCATCCATGTCAAAACTACACCCCTTCCAAGACCTGATTTCATCTGTAGCATTTGCCTTTTCCTCCTATCCATAACTGATCCCCAGTGATCCCTACTTCTGCAAATATAAAAGGCTTTGAATAATCACTACATTAACCTTTGCTTTATTTTGCTGAGTTCCAGGAATTATTTCTTATGCCTCATTCAACTTGTTATTATCTTCCTTGAAAATTCAAATCTTTTCCCTCAAACTCCTCAGTGTATCTTCTACATCAGGAGAATACTCTTTGTTGAGCCTTGCAATATAAGAAACAACGTGACTTAATCACGGGAAAGAAGATGAGCTAAATACAGTCGAATTGAAGATAAATCAGTAAGGATTAGCACAAGAACGAACGAACTATCTGAGGATAGCATTTTGTCATGGATCCCTCAGGATATCCTGATCCTGAGGGATCACACTTATCTTTCCTTTTAGCTATATAGGGATAGGAAGAGCTAGTTCTCAAGGATCATGAATGATGTATCTTTCATTTTTTGCATAATTCGTAATTGTAATTCATAGAACGTAGTTCTGAACAACAAGATCGGATTGTGATGTTAATTGACTGTGATGATTAATATATAATTCACGTTTCTGTTCATTCAAGTATTCTGGAGTAGTTAAGAAGTATTTTCCGGTGGCTAAGGGCCTGGTCTCTGGTGAATCTCACTGTTGTTCCCTGTGTTATACTTTTCCATTTATTGTAAGTGTATTCTACTTTTCCACTTTCCAGTTGATAATTAGTATTTCTGGTATTTATTTCCATTGAATACACATTTCCAATTTATTTCCTTAAGGAATTAGTTGCTAGTTAAAAGAATTGGTTTTGATTACTTAAAGCATAGACAGTTATTCCCAATACTTTCCTTCTGTTCAATAGTTTAGATCCAGCTGAAAGAGCTCGGTTAATGCTTCAGTGCTATAGGTTTATTATCATTTGAGTTAGTTGAATTAAGAATGAATCATAGTTTTGGGTTATAATGCTTAGATGAATCACTTTCTTTAAAGCTTCAAGATTTATGATTTCATATATATTAAATGATTGGATTTAGCATTACTCTTTGTATGAATAGATTTCACATATTGTGTACATGCTTGAGATAAAAGGACTTACTGTGGTTGATAATTAATGTGAGGCAATTAGGAGTTTTTAAAGACACCTATTAGCACCCAACATTTTGGCGCCGTTATCGGGGAGTGTGTTGCCACTCTGTAAAAAGAGTAATGTATGATTGATGTTTTTTTCTGCTGAGGGAGAATTGGGTATTAAAAATAGAAGGCAAGAACCTGCGTAGTGAACGAGTAAAATGCTCGCTCATCCGCTCACTTTCTAGCAGAATTGCGTAAGAGTTTAAGATAGGAATGAATGTTTGTATTTCTGCATGAATGACTAAAATAATTGAAAAAGACAAAATTCCTCCTTCTAAACCTGAAAAACCTAAGGGACCAGTGACCCTTGGACGATCAACTTTTATCAAAGAAATTTTAAGAAAAGATGAGTCTCAGTCATCAGTAGGACCCCGAATTGTTGCTACCAAACATCCTACTGACTTCCTTCAAGTCACAGGACCACCATCTGTAGCAAACGTTGAGATTCACAGTAAGACTGAAGGGATTGAGCATATTTTTCAAGATATTGAGAATTCACAAACTCACCCTTCACAAGAAGGAAATCCCTGCAACCTACGTGAAGGAGAAGGAGAAACAGGCAATTTTGAAATTAAATTATCAGAACCTATATCTCCTAAAGTAGTGATTGAGCAGAGGACACCCAATGTTCCAGATCAAGGTAGTGTTGTTACAACCATTCTAGCCTTTTGCAGACACCCTAGGAATAACTCTCCAGCTCTAGAAATCCCTGAAGAATACTGGCATATTTTTTACCAAATGGATAATAACAGCAACCCCAAACTTCTACATTGCAATACCCTATTTTTGACACAGCTGTCAATGCCTCATGAAGGCTATCCCATTACAGAACATTCCTACCTTTCATGGGCTAACTTTCGAAGATCCCGATGCATTCCTTTTCGAATTTGATGTCTTATGTAGGGGTTATGACTACACTACCAACCCCCAGAAGCTGAAACTATTCCCATCTACTCTTAAGGGAGCAGCTCTGCGTTGGTTTATGGGACTTGGTGGAGGCACCATCAATGATTGGGACCAAATGAAAACATCTTTCCTTAAAAAATACCAAGATTATTGCAGAACTAGAGAACTAAAAGATGAAAATTTTCAAATGGTAGCTAAGCCTAGCGAGACTCTGGAAGAATATGTAGAGTGTTTCCAATATAATTTGCAAAGATCTCCTTACACAAATCTTCCTGATAGTTTTCTAAAAACCACAATGATCAAAGGTATAAAATACCAATGGGTAGAAACACTAAATATAATGGGTAAAGGTGACATTTATCAAGAAAACTATAACAATATTATAGATTTGTGCACCAAGTGTTCCAGGGGCAGTACAAGGCTAAAACCAGTCGAACGCGATGCAAGCCCCAGAGACAGCAAAGCCTCAGGAGGAAGCATTACACGAAGCGAAATCGCCAATCGATTGGAGGATTTAAAGACTAATATCCTGGGGACCCTGGCGACATAATTGGATGTCATGTAAGCTAAGAAAAAGTAGGCTATGGCAGAACAGAACTTGGCTATTTTTTGCCCCCCTTGCAGATAGAAGCACAGTCATAAATAATGCCCTCTAGATACGATACGAACATGTGCCATATTCACTAAATAACACGCCACGGAAAGTTTCCAACCACTTCCAGGATTAAAAGCAGTCTTCAAGGAAGCGGAAGAAGAAGTGGAACCAGTATATATATTGAACCAACATCGTCAATGGAAAGCGCGTCAGACCAATATGCCTACCGATCCATCTTCATTCTTTCCTCCCTCATAATATAATTCTCAGCAATATTCAGGGGCATCATGGCAGAATCAGCCACCTTTTTTTCCACCTCAAGCATTTTTTATGCCACCATGGCCCAATCAGTCAAATCCAAATAATAATAATTGGCCAAATTCCCCTTACCCGCCACCATTCTGGCAAAACAACCCTTATTCCTCCCAATGGTCCCCTTCCACCTCACAAAACCAGAACTGGAAATAAAATTGGAAATATCTACGAACCAGCCTATGGGGATAGCTCCTCTGCCTCAACCAACTTTACCAACACCTTACACATTGCAACAGAATCCTCAATCTAATATACGACCACAAATTCCAGCTCAACCTAACCCAAATCCTAACAACAGACCAGTTCAGTCAATACAAATCATTGAGGGTCTGGACTCTGAAGATGACTTGAAAGAATGTAACGAACTTAAGTTGAGATGTGGACGCATAATCACTCTAGATAAGGATAAAGATTTGCAACCTGAAGAACCACACACAAATAAGCCTCTTACTGTAGATGATCAACAAATAAAACAAGGGGAAGATATAGTCAGATAAAAAAATCCTGAACAAATCATAACCACTTCCCCCCATTCCTAGAAAGATTGTTGATACCACGCCCAATTGAATATCCTGACTTTGATCTTCTGGGTGAACTTAAGAACATTTGTATAAAATTCCCCTCCTCCAGGCTATCCAAGATATTCCGATATATGCCAAAACTATTAAAGAATTGTGTATAAAGAAGTCTGTGAGGAAAAAAAAAACAACCCCTACTGTCCATGTTGTCAAGACTTTGTCTGATTTATTACTAGGCAAAGAGACTCCTGTAAAATATGAGGATCCCGGAAACCCCATTGTCACAGTCCAAATAAATGGCCATTCTTTTCCCAATGCTTTAGTTGACTTAAGGGCAGCCATTAATATTCTCACAACTACAACTTGTAACATTCTTGGCATCACAGCCTTGAAACCAACAACTACTTTACTGGAACTAGCTGACCGTTCAGTCATTAGACCAGAAGGAAAATTACAAGATGTGATGGTCTCTGTAGACACTTGGGAATACCCGGCAGATTTTTTGATTATTAACCTAGAAACCAGCTAGATGGACATCACTTAATATTAGGAAGGCCTTGGCTAGTGACCGCTATGCTTATATCGGTTGCTGGATAGGCAGTATGACGATAACCAGGGACAATGATGTAAAAATTTTAGCTTTATACCCTCCTGCTCAGCCAAGCTTGACTATTATGAAAACCAGAAAGCAACCTGCAACATACTTAACAGAAAATATTCGGTCACCAATGACTGTGGTAGATGCCCTTGAATTCAAAAACCAAACTAAAGATAATGTCATTAATACTTTTATCAATCATCCTATCATAGTATAAAGTTCAAAATGCCACATGATTAAAGAAATCCTTGACAACGAAATTGAATAAGATCCCCTGAGAGACATCAATGACCAAAAAATACCAACAAACACTATTTATAATAGCAAACCTATCGAAATTGAGCCAAGGAAGATCCTGAACATTAACAGTAATCTGAGTGATGACCAGCAACAAAAACTTATTTAAGTCCTTAGGAAAAATAAAGGGGCTTTCGCTTGGGATTACTCAGATATGAAACGGATTAACCCTCAGCTATGCATGCATCACATCTACACTGAAAATGATGCAAGAACCAATCGACAACCTTAGCATAGATTAAATCCTCACCTAAAAGATATTGTTAAAGAAGAACTTCAAAAACTGTTAGATTTGAATTTTATCTATCCTATATCTCACAATAAATGGGTTTCTCTATTAGTTGTGGTTCCCAAAAAGAATGGGAAATGGCGAATATGCATTGACTATAAAGAACTCAACAAGGCAACGCAAAAAGACCATTTTCCCCTTCCATTTATTGATTAGGTCCTAGATACACTGGTAGGGAAGAAATTTTTTTATTTCCTGGATAACTTCAGTGGCTACAACCAAATTCAGATTGCCCCTAAAGGACAGGATAAGACTACCTTTACCTATCCATGGGGAAAATTTGCTTACAAGGTATTACCTTTTGGATTATGTAACGCACCTGCCACATTCCAAAGAGCCATCCTCAATATTTTTGTATACTTGATAAATGAAGGATTGGAAGCATACATGGATGATTTCACACCCTATGGAGATGACTTTGAGCAAGCATTACAGACATTGGAAAAAGTTCTAGAACGGTGTATTGCTACTAGCCTATGTTTAAGTCACGAAAAATGCCATATGATGATGATAGAAGGTCTAATCTTGGGTCATTACATTTTTGCAGCTAGAATTCAGGTAGATTTGGCAAAAATACAAGTAATTCTCCTACTAGTTACTCCCTGCACTCAAACAGAGGTACGCAGTTTTCTGGGATTTGCTGGATATTATTGTAGATTTATCAAAAAAAAATCACAGATTGCTGCACCATTATATGCCTTAACAGTAAATAGCGATTTCATATGGACTGACAAATGTGAAACTGCCTTTACAGATTTAAAACGGCTAGTATCAACAACACCAGTATTACGAGGCCTGAACTGGGATATTCCATTCCAAATTTCATCAGATGCATCAGACACAGCCATTGGAACAGTTCTTGGCCAAGAAGAAGACAAGAAACCCTACGCTATATACTACATTAGCAAAAACTTAACCCCTGCTGAATTGAATTACACAATAACAAAGAAGGAATTTTTAGCTGTCATTTATGCTATTAACAAATTTAGACACTATATAACTGGATACCTTGTAATTCTGCATACGGATCACTCTGCTATCAAATACTTAGCTAATAAACCCATTACGAATGGAAGAGTGACACGTTGGTTGCTACTTTTGCAAGAATTTGATATAACTATAAGGGATAGACTAGGGAAGGAAAACCTTGTGGTAGATTTCCTCTCTCGAGTGCCAAGAACAGATGACGAAATAGCAGTAGAGGATCAATTTCAGGATGAACACTTGTTTGTTTTAACTGTGAAAATGCCATGGTACACAGATGTGGTGAATTATTTAGCAGTGGGAAAACTACCTAAACATCTGACACCCAAAGAAAGGAAATCGATAGTACAGCAAAGCATTTGGTTCTCTTGGATTGGAGGATACCTTTTTCACATAGGGCCTGATATGCACATCCGCGGGTGTATCAGGGAAGACGAAATTTATGATATCTTAAAAGCCTGCCACAATGGACCTTGCGGTGGACATTTTGCAGGCCGCAGAATTGGACATAAAATTTTACAAATGGGCTACTACTGGCCCACGATTTTTAAGGATGCTAAGAAATTTGTTTAGGCCTGCAATAGTTCTCAAAGGATGGGCCGCCCTGGCCAATCTAATGAGATGCCCCTGCATCCACAGCTAGTCATAGAACCTTTTGAGTGTTGGGTATTAGATTTTTTTGGGCCAATAAACCCATCATCCAGACAAAAATCATATATATTGGTTGCAAAAGAATACGTAACTAAGTGGGTAGAAGTAGTAGCATTACCAAGGGCCATAGAAGAAACTATGATAAACTTTCTTTTCGAAATTTTTGTGCGATATGGGTTACCCAGAGAAGTAATCACTGATGGAGGGTCGCAATTTGTAGGCCACAAGATTGTTGCTACACTAAAAATTCATCATGTTATTACCTCTCCATACCACCCGCAAGCAAATGGGCAAGTAGAAAGCACCAAAAAAGTAATTGAAGCTATTATAACGAAGACAGTCTCATCGCACAGACGAGACTGGGCTACTCGACTGCCAGAAGCCTTGTGGGAATATTGCGCAACTTGGAGGAATACTACTGGATACTCCCCATATCAGCTTGTATTTGGTAAGAAACCTATTTTTCCCATAGAGTTTGAGATACAAACACTAAGGACAGCCCAGGAAGTGGGACTGGATTTAACTGAAGCCCAGATTAATATATTACAACAAATAAATGAATTAGATGAAATTTGGCTTTTGGCTCTTTAACATACTACACTTACTCAACAACAAAGAACCAAATGGTATGATTCTCTGATCAAGAAAAAGACATTTCATGAGGGTGACTGGACACTTCTCTATCATTCTAGGTTTCAAGACTTCCCTGGTAAATTGCAGACTAGGTGGTTAGGTCCCTATGAAATAAAGGAAGTACATGACAATGGCACTCTTACATTGGCCACCATTAATGGGTCTGATTGTTCCTTTAAGGCAAATGGGCATCGGGTGCGCCTCTACCAAAGACCACTTACAAGAGAATCTTTTTGTCAACAGATACACAAGGACTCCACCATGCAAGTTTTAGCTGCAGAAGATAATCCTTCGACAGCTTCGTATTTGTAAAAATTCATTTCTTTGTTCAAAAAAAAAAAACAAAAAAAAACAAAAAAAAACCTGTAAATAGGATTGTTGATTCAATTTGTTTTTTTTCTCTTCTTATTTTGTTGTTCCATCTTCGAAACATCACTTTTTGGTTTTTTTGTTCCATCTTCCGAACAAAAAGTTTTGATTTTTCTGTTCCATCTTCGAAACAACACTTTTTTATTTTACTGTTCCATCTTCGGAACAACACTTTTTGATTTTGTTGTTTCATCTTCGAAACAAAAATTTTTGATTTTTCTGTTCCATCTTCGGAACAAAACTTTTTGATTTTGTTGTTCCATCTTCAAAACAACACTTTTTGATTTTGTTGTTCCATCTTCGAAACATCACTTTTTGATTTTGTTGTTCCATCTTCGGAACAACACTTTTTGATTTTGTTGTTCCATCTTCGGAACAACACTTTTTTATTTTGTTGTTCCATCTTCGAAACAACACTTTTTGGTTTTGTTGTTCCATCTTCGGAACAACACTTTTTGATTTTTCTATTCCATTTTCAGAACATCACTTTTTTATTTTGTTGTTCCATCTTCGGAACAACACTTTTTCGTTTTTTTGTTCCATATTTGGAACAACACTTTTTGGTTTTGTTGTTCCATATTCGAAACAACACTTTTTGATTTTGCTGTTCCATCTTCGGAACAACACTTTTTGATTTTTTTGTTCCATCTACGAAACAACACTTTTTGGTTTTGTTGTTCCATCTTTGGGACAACACTTTTTTATTTTGTTGTTCCATCTTTGGAACAACATTCTCTTTTGTTTTTTGTTCCAATTTTGGAATAGCACTCTTGTTTCTTGTACAATTTTTGTGTGTTCTAAACAACACCTTTCTTTCACAAACACCTCTTTTCCTCTTATCGACTTATTCCTAGCTCATTTCAACCTTATTTATTTGATTCCTTTTATGGCCTCAAGTACAATACCTTCATGCAGATAAGAATTATGGATTTTACTAAAGCAGGTGAATATTTTTAACGTTATGATCTTTGACAAAGACAACTTCTTGATGATAGACTTAAAACAATTGAAAGGGACACAATTATTTATATTTCACTTTACTATACTGATTTCTACTGTATAGATACTGATTGATCATCTTTACCATGCTGGTTCTACTTTCCCTAGTTATAATTCTCTCTGTCTATTATCAATGGGATTATGGGTACAATTTTTCTTATTATTGACATGCTTCAACTTCTTACACCATCCCCACTCTTAAGGAGTACTGAGCCTCCCTCTATTTATCATAAAAATATGTAATGACAACTAAATTTTATCTACAGATAGAGGATAGGGGGTCTCATTAAGAGCCAGCCTACCCTGTTCATAAGGATCTAGCAATGTGACATTCCCACTATGGCCACCACACCAGGGTTATGATCCATTGGATGACTAAAACATCCTTGGAACAGGAGGTCTCATCACGAGCCAACCTGCTCAATTTTGCTACTTCCTAGTGAATGGCAGTATGGTTATCTGGTTACCATGCCAGCACACTAGTCTCTTCTGTAGAAACAACAATGAAAATTTTCAATTATAAATTAAGGATATTGGCTCACATGGGTTAAAAAGAAACTCTGTTGAGGATATGGACGCCTACTGGCAGCAAAATCTCTGCTTATGGTATTGAAGTTCTATTTCCTCAATCAATAATTCTTATAATACCCTCTTCCCATTTATCTTTTTATCCGAGAGATTCTTTCCTCTAAACACTTGCCTACTTTGAACCTTTAAGCATGCGTTCATGTTTTTACTCAATCATATTGTGTACAGCTGAAATATCGTCAGCAAAGCCTCCTTTTGTACATATTATTATCCTCTTTCCTCACATAGCTTATCATCAACCAAAGCGTCTTGTCTCTTGTCATTTACTATGATTATACACCACGCTTTTAATCTATCCATATCTCTTATTGTCCCGTCATTTATTTACGTACTTTGTTCCATTTACTACTGTACCCTTCATCCTTATATTCCGCCATCGGAACAGCCATTCCCCGCCTATTCAGTCGTAGGCGACCTCTCATTTCGAAGGGGGAGAGAATTTCCATTATACTCGCGCATGCGTTGTCAGTATTTCATTGACTGATAAGATATTCCATGATCACGCAGCATGTGGCAATTTAATAACACAATTAATATCAACTACACTTAGCTGTTACAACAACTTGTTGTTCTACCACTCTAAGTGTTGTTGTGTTTTAGTATTGCTCTGTTTTTTCAGTATTGCTGCATTTTTCCATTACACTCATCCTTTTCAATAGTAGGAAGAATTCAAGCATTATGGGTTGTAAGGCAGTGCATCGTGAACCTTTAGTGTTACAGGTCTCCGACAGAGCCAGGGAAATTCTGATCCGTGCAGGGTGGATATCCTATCTCACAATATTTCAGCCCTCGAATGAGGAAATTTCCATTAAATTTCTACAGCATCTGCAGAATGGGGAATCCATGGTGAAAGGTAGAAGAATTACAGTTACAGATGTTGTAATAGTTGAAGTATCTGGGCTGCCGGCGGAAGGAACTATATGGTCACAAAAACATGTATTGTTGCAAGACGTGGTGGAAACTTTCAAAGACAAAGGTGAGAAAGTAGTCAGGAAAGGAAAAGGCATCCAACCATATTCTCTGGCAGAACTATGGAGAGAATTAGCAAAAATTATCCAAATATACATTACCTGCAATCGATGCCAAGATGTGGTAAGACCACGACAACTTAAAATATTAGTTGTCTTGAAAAAAAAACTCATTGTTAATCTTCCATCTCTTTTGAATTATTTACTGCATGATACTGTTGTTAGAATAAGACGGGCCAGACACCCTGAAGCTGTAATAAGTCACCATGGATTGATTAGATTAATCATCAGTCATATCTTGGTTCAATACAACTTGACTTGGGATGGTTTCATAACGGCCCTAGAGAGCGTGCAAAACCCTGTAATCCAACATCTCGAAATTGCGGAGACAAGCCAGCAGAACCCAGTTTCGAAAATAAAAAATACTACCCGTCCAAAGGTTGAACCCCATAAACGTAGGAATTCTGTAAGAATTGAACAAGCCCAGAGGATGTCTGCAAATATTCAGGATGAAAGCAATCAACCTGCGGAGACAACCAGTCTAATTAGGATAAGATATTCGGAATCCGAAGAAGAGGAACCCAATTCCGCATCATAACCCGAAGAAGAGGAACCTAATTCTGCATCAAAGCCTGAAGAAGAGGCCAATTTAGAACAAGAAAAAGAACGGAATTATAATAATGAACTGGAAAGTGAAGAAGGACTGGAGGATCCTTTGGAAGCTTTCGAGACAGGGATGGCCGAGGTACTGGCAAATCTTAATGTATATATGCAACCTGTAGGACCACTTGGTCTCAGCACAATGGAAACACAAGTCCCAGAGAATTCCGGGCATATAGAAACACTGCCATCTCCAAAGGCTACAGACACAGAAATTGTTCAGGAATCTGATAACCATTCTGGCGACACGATTCTGTTGGAATACAGTAATGAGGACCAGCAGAAGTCTGCAAATATAGAAGTTAGTCACTAGTCGGACAATCAGTCAGGTGATAATATTATTTTGGAACACAACCCTGATGACCATCAAGCAACTCTAGAAACCACTGATAAACCTGTTAGTAGAGTGGACGCTCCTCAAAAGATTCAAGGAGCCAGAGCAAAACTTAAGGAGCTGCGACAAAAATACCAAAAGCTCCAGAAGACAGTCAGAAGGCTATGACGAGAAGTTAAAAATTGTAAAACTCAAAACACTGCTCCTGAGGTAACTTCTGTAGCTACAAAAACAAGAATATGCGAGAATAAATCAACAGGAATTCAAGCCGAACTCGCTCCCACTTGAACAATAGCGACCCAGGTTAGTTTGCATGAAAACTTATTAAATTCGGCTGTTCAAACGGAGGTTTGGTCCTCCCACAATAAGGAAATAAAAACTAAAGAGGTATTCTCTCACAACATCAACACTTAGAAATAAGGGCAATCCAAGGACATCTTGTCAAGGAATGACCCTATTATTTTAAAACTTTGAGAAGAAATGACGCAAGCCCAACTTGCTTTAGAACAACATCAACAACAAACAGTCTCCATGCAATAATACCAGAAGTTACAAAAACAATTGAGGGAATTAGCCCTAGCAGAGAATGAGGCTTTTGACAGGGCTAAACAGGAAGAAGAAAAACTGAACAGGATGAAAACTAAGTTTAACAATGTCAAGAATCAGTTAGACACCATTTGTTCATTATATTCGAATATCTTGACCTATCAATCTCCTGCTACGAACTATGCCTTGTTTTTATTAGAACGATATTTATTGTTAAAAATCAAAGCTGTTAGAACTGGCAAGCCAGTTGAGCTGAAGACAATGGAGGATTTTATAAATTGTTGTAAGACACATGGAGTAAAGGTCCAAAGGCTTATTTTTGAATTTTATTTGCATAATTTTATATTAGATAAAGAAGTGGATGTGAATCCTAGCCCTTTTATTATAAATATTCAATTTCAGGCTTTTATCTCTTTTGCAGTCAACCAACTCAAGTGGTTGAAGGCTTATAATTCGTTCCAAAGACAGGAACACAACTTAGATCTTTTGGTAAGAAGTGACCCTACTCACCCTCTGCAATTTTTTAATAAGCATAAAAGACTGATGACACAGGAGGGCATGCTTAAAATTTTAGGACCCATACATAAGGAAATTGTGCTGGAAGAAACAACATATTTCCTCTCCATTAAGGAAAGATCCCTCGTTGCATCCAAAATGAGATGGATGGTTTCAAGCAACAATTTTAAGGAAAGAGAACCATTTAATTATGGAAATTTCAAATCTGCTGCAAGATGGTTAGTCCCATACAGCAATATTCTCTTAATAGAAGGACCCTATTGGGTGGGATGTCACTTTAGAAGCCCCATTATTTGGTATCCTCCTAAAGGGTATCATCCTGACTATGAGTTACCTGAAGGACAAGAAGCGGCAGCCTTTGCAAACCTAGCACGACATCATGGTCTCAGGCCTATTATGGACATATATTCTCTAGCCTACTCTTTAACTTCTTTGCATAAGAATTATTCATTTTTCATGGGGACTTGAAAAAAGGTAAGCAGGGGAGTATGTTGAGCTTGTAATAGAAGAAACAACTGGGACTTAATCATAGGAAAGAAGATGCGCTAAATGCGGTCAAATTGAAGATAAATCAGTAAGGATTAGCGCAAGAACGAATGAAATTTCTGAGGATAGCATTTTGTCGTGGATCCCTCAGGATCTCCTGATCCTGAGGGATCACACTTATCTTTCCTTTTAGCTATAAAGGGACAGGAAGAGCTAGTTATCTAAGGATCATGAATGATGTATCTTTCATTTTTTGCATAATTCGTAATTGTAATTCACAGAACGTATTTCTGAACAACAAGATCGGATTGTGATGTTAATTGACTGTGCTGATTAATATATAATTCGCATTGATGTTCATTCAAGTATTCTGGAGTACTTAAGCAGTATTCGTCGGTGGCTAAGGTCCCGGTCTTTGTTGAATCTCGCTATTGTTCCCTGTGTTATACTTTTCCATTTATTGTAAGTGTAGTCCGCTTTTTCCGCTTTGCAATTGATAATTCATATTTCTGGTATTTATTTCCATTGAATACGCATTTCTAATTTATTTCCTTAAGGAATTAGTTGATAGTTAAAATAATTGGTTTTGATTACTTAAAGAATAGACAGTTATTTCCAATACTTTCCTTCTGTTCAATAGTTTAGATCCAGCTGAAAGAGCTCGGTTAATGCTTCAGTGCTCTCGGTTGATTATCATTTGAGTTAGTTGAATTAATAATGAATCACAGTTTTGGGTTATAATCCTTAGATGAATAATTTTCTTTAAAGCTTCAATATTTATGATTGCATATATATTAAACGATTGACTTTAGCATTAATCTTTGTATGAACAGCTTGCACATATTGTGTACACGCTTGAGATAAAAGAACTTACCCTGGTTGATAATTAATGTGAGGCAATTAGGAGTTTTTAAAGACACCTGTTAGCACCCAACACTCTTCTCCTTGATTCTCAACTAAATTTTATCATTCTGTTGATTTCACATTAGGCTTGTTAGGGGAGTCATGTGAATTGTATTCCACCATTATTCTCTTCCACTCTGATCTTCTATTTCCTACAAAAATACCATGTAAGATAAACCAAATAGAAGACATATCAAAATCATACCTTTGTGTATCTCATGGGAGGTTATCACATCTGCACAACTCAGTCCATATTACTATGATATATATAATAATATCAATATATATCAACATCATGATGCATTCATGATAATAATATAAAATTTTAATAATAACTGCACATATAATATCCATAACCATTTGCATGTACCTCGAGGCCCAATGTTGCAACCTCGCTCTGATAACACCTTGTAACCACCCCGTTCCACATTTACCCACTTTTACAAACTCTCGAAGGTAAACATGAGTTGAGTGTTACTATGACATGACCAACCTTCAAGTTATAGTTACGGAAGTTGGGTCTATGAACGAGAAACATACTACCATCACTCAGGGACACTAGATGATAAATCACCCAGGTAACTGGAAATAACCACTAGCAATCAATCCCTAAGCTTGAACTTTCACTTCTAAATCTATACACCCCAATTACATGCTTGAAACACTATGCATGTGATTGGAAGGTTCCAACCACACTCATGAGCCTTCTTGCATGTAGTTATAACCAAAATTCTCTAGTTTAGAGGGTGCAATTGCGAGATCTGTGTCATTTTTTTAGGGATGGACTATAGGAGAATTCCCAGTACCACCCAAAAATATTTAGGACTCATTCCACAATGAACACAAGTATTTTCAAAGAATACTAATGCTATAAATGTCTCAAACATTTCAGTCACATGATAAAACATTTGTCAAATACGTAGTAAACATAGTAGCTACAAGTCATGAATGCATATCTAATCATGGTCTTCTTAACTTCATTAGAGAATCATCAAGAAGGATCAATTCCCTCTCAAGATATCTACAAAAACACGTGTTAGGCCATGCATACATTAACCATTCCATAACTAATCAAATAATGAACAAAATTCATAGTAAGAGCACATCATTCAACCATGCTTGGAACCAACATATAACCAGAATACAATCCATGAACACTAGCTATAAGATAAAAATAATAACCATTACATGTGCTCATAGATAACAATAGGAAAATAACTCATATTAATCATATGCAAAAGCTAACCAAGTCAGGGACTTCCACATACCACCCAACCATAGATTGGGTTGAACCAAATATCCCTTTCAGCCAATCACCCCCATGCCATATTCCAAGCATTTATGTGGAATCATATGAATTAAATGAAAATATAACCAACCATGGCTTCCAGAGGCCAAACTACCTCAACCCTCAGCCACGGTGATTTCACTTAAACTGGTCGAGAAATCACTAACATAAAAGAAATTTTGGATGCCTCTGACTTTCTTCAGTAGCTCCAAAGGAGTTTTCCTGTCTCCACCTATTTGTTAATATTTCTAGGATAAATCCCATCTACACCCTTGACCCTTAGGAATTTTCCTGAGACAATCTTAACAAGGATCCAACATGTAGCAAGACATATGGAATTTTGGGTGTTTTCTACAAATAATGTGCTTTGTTCTTTATATTCCATCCTCTAGGGTGGTAGAAAGGATGGTAGATCGATTTTTAATTATTTAGTTTTTTTTCCACTAATATAACATAGTAATTTTATTATCAAATTCAACAACTAATTCATTGATTAACCATGTTTTAACGTTAGCAAATGCACATATTGAAAATTTTATTTCTATGCTACTTTGCAAGGTAATATACAAGCTAGATTATAGACCAGATAATGTTGTGAATGTTCTTCTACTAGTGATCCTATCTTTCTCTTTTTAGGCCCTCCTTTTATAATTGTTTTATTCTCACCGCTAAGGAAATATTACTCTAGAGGAACTACAATTTCTTTAATGGGTTAACTAATCAATATTAAACATACAATTTATTATATATCTACTTCTAGAAGTCAATGGTTTAACAATAACTATAGGAGAGATTGTTTCAGTAACCTGAGTGAAAGCTATATGAGTTGAGACATTCATTTTCATTGTTATATCTCAAGAATGAGTAGTTTGAATCGTTGGATTATATATTGAGTAGCAATAATATCAACATGGTCCAGCTTCCAATGGCTTAGCCCTCTTTCATTATTCTCAAAATAGTGATTACATGCATATAAAATGCACAAATGGCCTCAAAACTTGTTCCATCAGCTCCATAATGCCCAAAAAATCAGGTCTAGCCTCTTTCTGATCTGAAATTGGTAAAAAAATGGAGAATTTATGAGCCTCCCTAGCTTTCCTACTAAGCGCTTCATAATTTCCCCAAAATTCGGATCGGTCCTAGAATTTCGCCCTTAATTCGAATAACAAGGCGACAATTTCCCTGAATTCCGGGAAAAATTGTCGAAAACTTAATTCGCCCAATGACACCATAATTCCAAAAAATCAACTATATATTTTGGCGCAACACATTTTTTTTAATAAAAAAAATGTGGAGGGAGGTTAACTGACCATTTGTGGCCTATGCAGGTGGCTCCCTAAGCCAGCGGTCTAGTGGTGGTCTTGGCCAATTGTATGAGTGGTGTCACTTGGAAACTCTCTGCAATTTCTATTACTTTAACTGTTTATAATGGGGTGGCTAGGGTCCAGCCCCGGCCCCCTACCTGCGGTCTTGTGGTGCGGGGATGTCCAGGGGCTAGGCCCTTGCCCCAACCTTCGCTGAAATCAAACATAACTATAGTTTTTGACCCCTTATATATCAATTAATATGTGTGGCATAATGGTATGGTTTGGTATTGTTACAAAGGAGGTCGCAGGTTCGACCCCCACCCGGTCCGCTTGGACCTCGACCATAATTTTGGTGGCACTTGGGCTGCCACGTGGCGGCCTCTGGCTACTCTCAAGATAAATCCCCTCTACAGACAGAGATGATCTCTCTAGCCCTAGAGTGGGTCTAGCAACTTGAAATGCTTTCTAATGCAAATATTTCTTAACTAATATTCAGAATGCGACAAGAAAAGAGATAGAGGTAGCTTTTTCCTAACGCTACATTCGAATCTATTGATGATGACCTTCATCCATGATCCTTTAGGCTCACTCCTTACTACTGTTGGCACAAAAATACCTGCGAATGATCAAGAGGCAACAGTAAATGTAATCCAATACATAATACTCATTAAACATTAGCTATCTAGCAGATCATGTAGTACCAAAAATATTTGCATAAAATATTATATAAATATAGAAAGAAAATGTCATATGTTTTATTGATAAATATGAAAGGAAGATCTTACAACCCAGGCCTTGATGTTGGAGGCCTCCCTTTGGTGAGAATATGAGTCCTTCACCAAATCTCTAAACATTCCTTGTCCCAAACAACTTAAGCATTATCAAATTGAAAGAATGTAAAGGGAATGAGAGTTCGGACTAGACAAACCATCACTAACCAGTAGTGGAAGGATGGGGACCAATTTATAGGAAGGCAGAAGAGGTTGGGAGCCTATGAAAGGAGGAGGAAGGTCCACTTTATAAGGTATAAACCCCCATGTATGAGATCAAAGGTCTAAAATGAGAGAGCTCGACTCTATCACCACCATTTAACAACCAACTCGCCACCTTGGAACTTCTAGAGCTTGAAGCTTCTCCTCCATTTGAGGAAACACTACTAAAAAGGAATCAACGTGGTTTTCCAAGAAATAAGAGCATTGAAAGCACTAAGCCATAACTGTCAATCTGACATTAGCGCAAGCAAGAAACCAGGAAAAACGTTGACCTAGGGAACTAGGATTTTGACCAAGTTTCTTTAGTAATATTCCAAGGAAGTTTTCTTTGAGTCTTCAGGGGATGTCTTAACATAATTCTTCATGTTGGAAACATTACACAGGATCTATGATGAGGCATTTTAGGACCAAGGACAAAAAATGAGCATTGTGACAAATTATTGTGTAACAAATGCCCACTAAAGCATGAAGGAAAAACAGGGAGTGATGGCTGAAACGCTTAATGAACCAAGGCAAAGAACTCATATCAACGCCAGTAAACCTGCCAAATCAAACATTTTATAATATATAACATATATATTATGAATATTCCTAACCACATGACTCTTCACTAGGCATCAAATAACACATGAACCCATGGCATGGTCGAAGCCATCTGTCTAAAGAGATCATAGAAGTGGATCCGCGATATGGACGCAACCATCCATATAGGCAGGATCAAGTATACAGTCATGAATACTCAATAAATCCACGCAGCCTAGACCAGAATTAGATGTGACCTGGGGTCTTAACCATGATCTCAATCAACCCAATGTACGAATCTAGCCATGCGAATAAATGTGTTGGTGTCTAACATGGTAGAAACCACTTGATTACCAGTCAATGATGAAAAATCGTTAATAGGCATGAGAGAGACCACCAATAATGACGATGGTCCTCAAGGTACAATAGCACAATCTACAAGTGTGAATTAATTTGTTGAAGTTGAACACTTGCAGAATCATTCGATTGAAGGCCAATGATGTGAACCTATCATCGAACACGAAGAACTTTCCATTAAGGCATGCAAGCTCCAAGGTACTAAAAAGAAGTTCCTAAACCATCTTCCTAGATAATGAGCTGAAGTCAACACGAAGTGATTCATCGAAGGAGGGTCGTAATGATTCCCACATCATCGACATGAAACAACAGATATCTCAAGATGATAGGAGTGATTCAAGATTATCATATAGGAGATCACATGAGCAAAATATGTTTGACAAAAAGGACATCTCTTGAACATATTAGCAACATGACTCCGGAGTGTGGAAGCATTTGACCAAATGGGATCAAAGGTCGTGATGAAAAAAAATGGTGATCGAATAGGAGGCAAATAGATTTCCAAAACCCGCAGAGGCAAAGTGACAAATGCAAGATGTCCCCAACTCGACACGAACTGCAGATGAGTGTCATGTTCAAGAGCGACAAACTACCCAAAATACACATAGGATGTTCACTTTCAATTTCCCCCCATTATTTCTAACGAGTGCCTATTTATTTTTTATAGCCAGCATGAGGATGGTAACATATGTTGAACGTGTAAGTTCATTCTTTGAATGAATCCATCCTAGTAAGTTTAATGATCCCTGGGAAGGAGGAACTCGGTCTCATCATGGTGACAAGTCTTTCATCATTTAATTTTTAACGAGTCTAACGAAAGAGTAACTTGGTAACTTTTCATGTTTAAGGAGTTTGAAAAGAAACAAAAAAGAAACTCCATCAAGTCCCTTTTTGTAAATGATCATCTCTCGAATCTGAAAAGGTAGAAAACAATATCCGAGAGAACCTCTTGACCATGTTCAATCAAGGTATTCTTTTTTCGTAAATAGTACATCTCAGCCCGAAAAAGGGGTAAACATATATTGAGACCATGTCAATTCATCCACTTTAACGAGTTAAAAATGACAAGTACTTGGAAACATTTTCATTTTTCGAGAGTCAGAAAAGAGTTGAAAGTTGACTCCAGGGGTGTTCCTTTTTTGTAAATTTTTACCGAGTCCAAAAATGAGTTAAAATAAAACTCGTTTGCATCAACAATAATCACTAATAGTGTAAAGGTCCTCTTACTGCACAAAAAATGGAAAACATCACTGATATCAAGGAAAAATAATAAAATATATAAATATAAGAAAAGTAAATTCGTTTTCACCTTTCTATTTTGAGTAAATTGGAGAAGCGCATTTTAACCATTTTCCCTCCAAACTTCAGATCAGCAGTGTAGACGATCCATGACACCATTCAAAAATTCTTCAGCGCCAAGTAAGATCCCAAAGCCTCATCATGATTTTAATTGCATTCTTTTAGCATTTAGATTTAGAAATAGAGAGATTGGGGGAGGATTTCAAACCTCAAAATCGCCCACGGCCAGCGCAGGTTCAAGCTATAGGACCCGCAGTGGTCACGTTTATCTTGTTAGGGTGGCACGCCACCAACACCATGTGGGGAAGATTTTGAAACAAGAAATCTACCCATTTCCATGTATGATTTCCAAAACTACTCTGATGAAATATCGTAAAATTTATTTTGAACGGGTTTTGCAGGTGATTTCAGTAGATATGGTCATCGAATGGAAAGAATGGGGCCACGAGGTGGAAGACCAACAAGCACTTCAAGACCAAAATTTCTTAAATGCATTGTGAAATTATGGATTACGGAAACTATTTTAGACATCAGGGCTAAGAGCTTAGCTACATATGCTCCAGTACTTGATTGAATTATGGGATGTGGATCAACAGATATTCATCACTAGGGACCAAGAACTACAATTAGATGTCATGGAAATCTATTTCATCACAAACTTGTCCGAGAGAGGGGAGAAAATCTAACTCTCCAGAGCTTATGCAGGGAGTGAGAGTATCAATATGCTCATCCAGAGACACTGTCCTGGGGCTCGGAAGACTGAGAGAGGGAAGATAGAGATATCCTCTATAAGAGTCCTTCCCTTGCATATAATTCTTCATTACATGACACGAGTGGTGGGAGCCCAGGCATTGCATGAGGCAACGAAATCCCAATTCTAGTACGCGGTGGGCTGTCTGGCCCCTAAAATTTTTAACTAGTGTGAGGGTTTATTGGCCAATATGAAGAGCCAATTGACCAAGTGCAAGACAGGGCGGCTGAAACACTTTAGGTATGGGCCCATTTTGGTGACCTTCTTCTTGGAGAGAGTACCATTGTTCCAATATCAACGGTTAGCGATCCATGATCCAGCCTCGAGTGACCTGAGACTTATGATGTAGTGCAAGATCATGCCCCTTCAAGGTGGTGCCAACAAATGCATTTCCCAATAGCCTTTTTCAGCTGGTTGCATCATCAAATCATTGTGGTTGAGGACTTTCCATATGTAGGCATTGACTTGAGGGGAAGTCCGGATCTACCCATTCCACCATGCACACAATGGAATGATGTAGGTAAGAATTGTTTTAACATTTTTTACTTTTTGAATTTTTGTGTTTTGTATTCTAAGATGTAAACTTATGATTTTTTTACATATATGGGTCCTCAGAGACCACCAGGCATGTCACCAATCGTGATGAGTGTAGCCTGCCCGATGGAGGATGTCCTTTATGAGAAGGAAGCAGATAGATTAGCCGAGTTAGAGCGTAACTTGGTAGGCCTTATGAGAGGCATCCCAGAGTATGCTACCTTTGATGACATTCCTCTTCAATTTCAGAGGCATACGGTTGGGGTTCCATGCAAATTGCGTCGTTTACTCTGGCGAGTGATTCGAGTAGTCACTTGCTATCACAAGCACCATGTGGGTGGATATCAACCCTGTTTTTACATTTTTGTACTGATGTAGGCTCAAAGAGCCATTTTTGTCACAGAACACATATTTTTTGAGATTTTGATGTAACACACTTGACAAACCATGTGTATGTGTGTTTCTACGAATACTTGTGTATCATAATGATTTGTTGGTTTTTTACATATTGCGCAAATGTCTATCTAATACATGATTTGTTAATGTATATGTTAATGTGTTTAAACATCATGGAATATGTTGATATGTGATATAATCAAAATTCCTTTTCACTAATTGAACACGCAAATACATACGCAAATTTTGAGGATTTCACATAGAATAATGGCAATCTAATTGTAACACAACGATTTGTGAGTCTAATTTAACAACCAAATCTCTAATTCTGAGATCAATAGCATCTGATAATAGCTCGAAAACCGCACTATATTCGTCAATATTTTTAGTTTTTCGTCCCAAACAAATACCTTGTAAATTAATCAACTCACCATCAGGGGCAAAGAGTGCCCATGATGCGGAAGACAAGTTCTATGTGCTATGGCAAGCGCCACCAGTAAAATCAACGTAATGATTCGATGACATCTATAAACCAAGTGGAACATAAGGTGAGCAGAGGAAACATGTCTGCAAAGAAAACAATCACACCAAAAATCCAATTAAAGCACACTAATGAATAAAACACTAATGTACAAAGTATCACACTCATGATTAAGTGTAATATTTTTTTATATAGAGCCCATTCTAGGGCTAGGCCAATTGATTGCCTTCAAAATCTACTAGCTCATAGGCTCTTCTTTCCAATACTCGTTGAATGAGATAGGACCCATGGCACATTTGCTTGATTTTTCCTCCTCCAAATTTGTCGTGGGCTTGATCATAAAGCAGGACCAAGTCACCTTTAGAGAAAATGTGAGGGTTGTTGGATTTGTCATATTGAGCTTTAACTCGTCTTTTATGTGCTTCAATAACTAAAGCAGTAAGACTTGGGGTCTCATTTAGATGCTCTAGGTAAGGAAATAATTCCTCTTCTAGTGAAGTACCAGGAAGCAGTTAGACAGCTAGCTTCAGAGAAGGAATCTCACACTCGATCAGGAGTGTGGCCTCCAGACCATACACCAATTGGAATGGTGTGAATCCAATGGAAATCTTAGCAAAATTTCGGTAATCCCACGTCAGATCTGAGAAAATCATGAGATTCCAATCTCATTTGTGCTTCCCAATGGTGCGTCGAAGCATGGTCACCAAGAATTTTTTGACAGCCTCAACCTATCCATTCTCCTATGGATAATAAGGGGTGGAGCTATCGTGATGTAACCTCAACTGAGCAGTAAGGTATGTCATCATATGGTTGCGAAAATGAGAGCCATGATCAATGAAAATCACTTTCGGGACACCAAACCAAGCTATGACATGATTAAACAGGAATTGTGCCATAGTTAGACCTTCATTATTGTATGTAGGCATCGCTTCATTCCATTTAGTGAAATAATCGACGAAAACGATAATATAGCCATGCCCCCCGGTCGAGCGAGGGTTATAGGTCATGAAATCTATGCCCCATTTTGCAAAAGGTCCTATGGTCACAATTGGGTGCAAGGGTGAGGGTGGGGAACGCTCTTTCCGAGAGTAGACTTGGCATTCATGGAATTTTCATACCACAAAAATCTAGTCTTTAAAGATAGACGACCAAAAATACCCTGCACAAAGGATCTTTGAGCAGTAGCATAATCGGATATGTGACCACCACAGGCCCTCGAGTAGAAGTCATTGAGAACTTTCTCAGCTTCTTCAAGAGTCAAACATAGATGGAGGACTCAGTCAATACCAGTGCGATATAGAGTGTCTCCAACAATACGGTAAGTTTAGGACTGGTATCTAATCCATCGACGCTCAGAGTGTGATAGCTTTGGCCAAAACGTTTGGGTCAATGATGTCTCCATACCATGGATCAAGAGAACTAATGAGAAAGAGAGATTCATCTCGAAGCAACTCATCAAGAGGGGTGGGATCAACCGCGGTAGGAAAATCATAAATCAACTCAGAAAATACCATGGATTTTTCAGACTTAGCAGCAATGAATTCTAAGTCAAAGTCTTCAAGGATGACAATCCATTTCGATTACTTGCCCCCAAAAAACTAACGCATGAGAATGTAAGTCAAGGGGTTGCAATCAAAAATCTCTAAAGTTGTGCGTAGGAGAATGTAGTGATGAAAACATCGAACATCATGGAAAATAGCTAGCACGAGTTTATTTACATGAGAATAACGAGTCTCAGTATCAAAGAGATTGTGGATCAAGTAGTACACTACATTCTCTTGACCATCTTCATCGTCCTGAACCAACACCATATTGGTATTTTCGTCGGAGGTAGCCAAATATAGTCAGTAACCATGGTGATAATTGGGAGGATGCAGCAGAGAATCACTGACGAGGGCTCATTTCAAAGCATTGAAAGAGAATTGGGAAATCTCATCCCATATGAATGGGATTCCCTTTTTGTTGGCAAGCTCAGCATATTTAAGTACGAAGAGATGGAGGAAATTATATTTCCCCTACAAACTATGTAGTTGATGAACAAAAGAGGGAGGAAGCAAATTGATGATTGCCTTGACTTTAAGATGATTGATGTGTATGCCTTCTTTAGACACCATGAAACCTAAGAGTCGACCAGATTCAACGCATAAGAAACACTTATGAAGGTTCAACCTGACATTATAGTGTTGACAGTGAATAAATATGGCTCTGAGGTGTTATAGGTGATCCTGACATTTAACAGAGTGAGCGGGAAGGTCATCGAGATATGGCTGAAATATGTGCTTGATGTTATGAAAAGTATACAGCATAGCTCGATGGAAGGTGGTCTCGGCATTCTTCAAGAGAAAAGGGAGATTTTTATAGGCAAATGTCCCCCACAGATAGATAAATGTGGTTTTGTGTTGATAAGTTGGAGCAATGTTAATATGGTTATAGCTAGAAAAATTGTCCATAAAGAAAAAAATCTTACTCCCGACACATTCATTAATGATTTGTTTGATAAAAGGCATTGGGTAATTTTCCTTACGATACGCTCCATTGATATCAGGGTAATCAACACAAACATGGATGGTCCCATGTTTCTTAGTAACGAGAACAATATTTGAGACCCAATATGTCAATAATAAAACTAGTTTTGATAATTTTTTCAACCTCACCATTTATGGCAGTAGCCTTTCTCGGGTGTATAGGACGAAGTCGTTGGTGAACAGGCTTCGAATATGGATAGGTGGGAATTTCATGCATGACAATATTGAAATCAATGCCAAGCATCTCTTCGTATGACCACACGAAGACATTGTGAAATTCCTAAAAAAGCTCAGTGTAGATCTTGATCTCATCAAGAGAACAAGATGCACCGATGTGGACATTCTCAATTATCCCTAGTTTGACAAAGATGTCGATCGAAATGGTTGGATTAATATTTCCTATATTCCCTTCAGAAAACACTTCATGAATCAAAATCAGATTCTGAAATGGGTCAGTCGTTACAAACGAAGCATGGGATTCCAGACAAGCAGAGATGTCACCTAGGGTTTGGAGAAATTAGGAACGATGATCTCCATCCTCCCATGGTGTTTCTTCAAGAGACATTACCTTCATGATACTTTCGTCAGTGGGGAAATTATCATTCAAGGGATCATCAGATTCCTAATAACTAAACTAGGGAGATTGCGCATAAGTGTCTAGAGAGGAAACCAAATTATCATTGGTTTCAGATGTAGCCTCAAAAGCCATGGGAATATTTTGATACATTTTTTCAGCAAGGCTCAAAGGCATAACTTCACCAAAACTTTTGAGATGTCGGGGATTGGGAACAATCCATGGATCATGACCAAATGATATCATATTGACAGTGGAAACATTTAGAGGTAGGAGTGGAAAATTTACCATAAGGGACAAGTCTTTGAATAGACCCAACCCAATGTTCTCATAGTGGGTAGCAGTATTCCCAACATATGGAATGTTTCCATGGAAGAATCGGAGGAAAATAAATCCAACTGGTCGATAGTCACGATTTTTCCCTGATGAGGAAAACAGAGGACATGAAAGAGGGTGGAGAATACACAAACCATGGCATGAGTCCAACTACATCTAAGAAGTAGATTATAAATCAAGTTTTCATCTACCACCTCAACTTCTAAAGTTACCGTTTTTCCCTCCAACAAGATGGGCAATGATTTGAGAATACCATATGGTCGAGAACCTCTACCATCGAAAGATTCCAAGGTATTCAGCGACTGACTCAATGAAGGAGAGACGATGGCTTTCAATACGCGATGGACATGATTCAGGTCGAAGCGCCTTCACAAAAAATAGTTCTATGAATGTTTTTTCCCATAATGGTAACTTGAATCAGAAAAGCCACCTGAGATGGGAGGTGAGGAACGAAATTCTCAAGATCGAAAGTAATAATATTAGAAGCTATAAGATCAATCCCTCTAATAGTGGAAGGTAGTGCCTTACGTTCTTATGGACACAACTAAAGGACCTCTAAATCATACATCGTCGAAGGTGCTTGAGCTAGATCCTCTACAATATTGTAGCATTGTGCATCTCTCGCATTCGGATTATAGGAAAATTTCTTAAGAACGCCTTTTGGGGGTGGTTGTATGATGGATTCACTAGTAGGTATCTCAATCTAGAGTTCACCAAAAGTAGGAGGCATGGAAGAGGAAGGTTTATTTGTAACTTCTAGTTCCATAGGAGCCTTAGATGGATTGAGGTAGTCTTTTTATCTCATGGTAATAGAGATAGGTTCTGTTCTAGCCATGAAAACCTGAGAGTTTCCAGATGATTGGGTTTGATCTGCCATTTGCGTCTGCTAAGAAGAGAAAGGTTCTTTCAAGAAAACTAGAGTCACAGGGGTGCCTTTCAGAATACGAGAAACTTCAGGACGTTGGGGACAATCCTTGGTGTAATGATCATCATCACATATTAGGCAAGGATATTTAGGCTTGCGTGTGGAAGAATCATCAACATATGACCTTTTTCCTATTTAGGGTTGTCAGATTTGGATTTTACTTTACCATTTTTCTTACCTTTCGAGGATTTGTCTACTGCAGTAGATTGGAAAAAATTTACCTCAGAGGTTTTACCAAGATTCTTCTAGTTATTGGGAGTGGAGGGTGCAGTGGCAGTAATGTACTTAGACTTCGAAGAAATATTAGGTGTGCTACTATCATTTATGAGTCATTGCCTCAATAATGCCATCAATCGGAGGCATAGCAGGAGACTAAGATGATGTGGGATTAGTCGAAGGCCACGGCATGTCAGGCAAGAGCTTGTATAGAGTCCCAGATTGGGAATAAAGTAAATCGAGGTATTGGGATTTGGAAATAACTTCCTCTTCTATGATACATCCACCTATGGAGATATCTTTAACAATCCTGGGAAGGAATGATTTCGTAAACCATTTAGTCAATAGTTGATCAGGGATCTCAAATTTTATGAGGCGACGACGACGTCACCATTCATGAATGTGATCCGAAATATGAGTAGCATTTTACTTCTTTAACGAGGTGAGGAGGTGGGTGTTGGTTTCATACTAGACAAGTAACTGTAAATGAGTGAGGAAATCCATAGCCAAAGAGTTGAAATAAAATAAAATTCCTTAAGGGAGTTGAATATACCACTTGGGTGCAGTACCGATCAAAGTACGCTGGAAAAGAGGAAGACGAATAGAATCATTGACCCAAGAATTAGAAGATCACCATAATTGGTTCGTCATGACATGGGTTTGTGGGTCTTCCCGAGAGTTCCCTTCAAATTTAGGACAATCTCCTGAAGTTTTAGTTGGAACTAGTGGCCAATGCAACTGATGTTGGATGGGGTAATTTGTAAGCTTTGAAACATCTTATAGTTCCAACGTAGCCAAAAATGGCAAGGGAGGATGATGAGGAGAAAAAGGTTGGGGGTTCCAACCTGGTTGATACGGATTCTTCCCCCAATAGGGAATATTTTGTCTTGAATACACATATTGTCCCCATCGCTGGTAAGGACCTTACTGCAGCAGCTTTTGAACATAGGGACCCTACTAGGGCTGTTGATAAAGCCCCTGCTGGATTTGAGGTTGTAGAATTTTCTAGATATAATGTCCAAGGTGAGGTCCTTATTGAACATGAGGTCCATCCTATGGTCCCTGCTAAACATGGGATCCAGCCTATGGTCCTTGTTGAACGTAGGGTTGAGCTTGAGGTCCCACTTAGGCTTGTTGGTACTGAAGAATATACTGATATTGAGCACCAGACTGAGGCCTAGGCTGGGGTTGCTGGTACTGAGCATGAGGAAGTGGCTGGTACTGAGCACCAAGTTGACCCAAAGGGATATTCATACCAGTTTGGGTGAGAGGACCAAATTGAGGGTTAGGCGCAATAGCACCTGTGGGAAGCTGGGGTTGTTGGACATACTGTTGATAAGTTCTTGGTTGAGGAACATATTGATATTTTAATTCGGCTGTTGAACATACTAATGAGGGATGATAGGTTGTTGAACATAGGAATATGGTACGTTCGGTTGCTGAAGGGGCTGGTGAACCTGAGAATACTGAGTGTGGGGTTGGTAAAATACTAATGCGGCTAAAGTAGGTTGACCACTCGAAGGAATGGTGCCTATGATAGTGTTCTTTGGTTGTGAAGACCATGTCCCACTTAGACTAGAGTTAGGTTTTCTTGCCCCAAGAATGGGCCCAGAGTTTAGTGGCCCCCCACCCAAGAGGGGAGATACGTAAAGAGGATTAGGCTACCCCCCAGGTACAGACGAAACCATAGATTGTCTACTCAATGGTGGAACTGCGGTAATCATAGATGGAAAAAAGGGGGTAGAGGATCCTATCAAAATATTTATTTGACCAATAACGATTATAGGCCAAACAACAGGTTGAGACATAGAAGCCACGTTTGAAATGAACAGGCCGGAAGATGGGGGGATACCCATTGACCAATTGGGATCCGGGAATAAAAATGTGGCATCAGAAGCTCTTGAAATCATATTTCCGAAAGGGGTATACCCTTGTGGAAGTGGAGATGCAACTTGAATAAATTATTTTTCGGTCCCACTACCTAAATTGTGAGGTGTGGAGTTGAAAAATTCGCCTTCGGAGGGAAATATGGATGATGAGGCTTCTGAGATCTAGGTGCCAATGGTTTCTTGTAGAGTACTTTGAGAAGCAATCAAGAATGGAACATCATCATCATTGGATGCCATTTCGTTAGGAAAAAATAATGGACAATAGAGCGAGATGCTAAGGGAGAAGCAGGAATGGGAACTCTGGGCTGATCAAAAGGACTATAATCATGTTCAGGCAAGACCACAATCGTATCAAAGAGCATATTTTCAGGAAATACCATAAACTGTGAAGACGGTTCAAGGCTTTCTGGCCCAAAGTCTTTCAATGTCATCCAAGGAGAATCATCAGGCGATGGTCGAGATGAAATGGATTATACACTAATGACAATCCCAAGTTCAAAACCTTGAGTTTCAAGGGGTCCAACTGGAAATTGGGGTACCTCAGGAGGAGGTTCTTGAGATCCTTCAGAGGAGGGATGAGGTGAATTCAACGATTCAGCCACAATGACCTCTAAAAAAAATATCAAAGAAGGAAGAGGTGAAAAAATCCAAAATCCACCATTTACCAAGCAATAACGAGGTTGGAGAATCGCATGGGTAAGATATTTTCATGGGAAGTTACTTTTAGAATTAACGAAAAATAAGTAAAAAGGGGTGTACTAGGCATAAAGGTTTACCAAGTATTCGTAACTATAATATACACCTTGGTGATAAATGATAGTAAAAAATGACCAAGGACTTAACGTACTACAACCGATCTCGCCGAATGTTGTGTTTGGTGTATCACATTTACATGGTGGTCGACTTGGTTACCTATGGTAGGCTTCCAACCTAATGGTGTCTCCACAAATATACGCAACAGTACGTAGGAGTCTAGTCCATAGTAGTGTTTTCTAAAGCGTAACCGTTCAATGAGAGCACCCCAAATATAATTATAATACATCAATATACTTCCATACATGGGATGGGATATCATGCCCGAGATGTAACACATACTGTTAGTGATAGCTCCTACATTTTACGACGTTGGAACACATCTCTAGCCTAGACCACCAAATTTTCTCATTAGTTCCAAATGCTCCTCAAGGTAAATTGGGTAAATTTTAAGGTTTATCTTGAGTTAAGTTTCAGTTTTGGCTCAAAATTGATGTCAACTAAATCCAATAATACAGGCTAAATGAAAAAAGAAAAAATTTCCATTTCAATGAAGTCTAAACTATTTGGGGAAGAGATGTAAGAAAAAGTGAAATCAATGCAGCAAACAATGATGCCCCCCAAACTAGTTCAAAACTACAAAATGCAATTCTTTCTAATCAGATTCAATTTTCCCCAAAAATGCAACTTACTGAAAAAATGAAAACATTTCTCTTTCCCACTAAGATGCATAAAATGAGTTTTTTTTTCTTTTACTTAGAAATGAAATCAAAATTAAAATGAAAAAAATGAATGAAGAAATGCAAAAACAATCCTTTTCACTTTTCTTTCAATCGAACGGAAACAAAAATCACTTTAAAAAAATACACGAATGAAATGCTTTTCACTCCCTTTTTCAAAACGACAAAGACAAGCCGAATCAAAAACTAAAATGAAAATCACTTTCAATTTCTTTTGAATTTGGAAAAAGGACACACTCTTCTAGACTCACGAATCAAACAATTTGTGATCCTATGTTTGACACTAAGTTGAAGGTAAGATCCAAAATGCAGTGATAACCAGTGCATGGGAAAAATCACTTCAAACCAAGTCAGAAGCAATGCGAAAAAAGGTGTTTGAGATGGTGAAAATTCTCCCAACTCACAAACAAGTCAAGAGACGAAAACACTTACTAAAACAAGACAAGTCAGTCAAACACAAAGGCAAGAGGTCATTGAGACTCTATAGACATTCTTCATGGTCCAGGACACACTGGAAAATCAAGGGGAAACACTAAATTTTCCTAGGTTTGAGATCATCACTTCTATGATGAGAACAAGGGTGTTGAAAGAAATATCAATGAGACTATTCTATATAGAACAATGTTGGAAGAACTACTATGTAAACAGTAAACACGTTGGTCACTAAAAAAAAGGAATAACAAAAGGAAATTTCACACAAAATCCAGGCCTGATAGAGTGAAATAACTATCCAACCCTATGCAAACTAATAAATACCTAAGCAAGCTTAGATTTCAGTGATCGATCAATCTCATCCAAGATCAGTCTGAGAAAGGAAGGCTAAGAGGCTAAGCTCCCCAATGGAGTCACCAATTTTGTTTTCAAGATAAATCCCCTCTGCGGTCAAAGGAGATATCTCTAGCCCTAGAGTGGGTCTAACAACTTGAGATACTTTCTAATGAAAATCTTTCTTAACTAATATGCATAATGTGACAAGAAAAGAGATAGAGGTGACTTTTTCCCAACACTATGTTCGAATCCGTTGATGATGACCTTGATCCGCAATCATTTAGGGTCGCTCCTTGCTATTGGTTGCACACGATTATCTGCGGATGATCAAGAGACAACAACAAACATAATCCAATACATAATACTCATTAAACATTAGCTATCTATAAAATCATGGAGTAGAAAAATATTTGCATAAAATATTAGACAAATATAGAAGGAAAACATCATATTTTTTATTGAAAAATATCAAAGGAAGAGCTTACAATCCAAGACTTGATGTTGGAGGCCTCCCTTTGGTGAGAATCCAAGTCCTTCACCAAAGTTCTAAAGAATTCCTTCTCCTGAACAACTTAGGCGTTATCACAGTGCAAGAATGTAAAGGGAACAAGAGTTCAGACTAGCCCAACTATCACCAACCAGTAGTGGAAGGATGGGGACCAATTTATAAGAATGCAAAAGAGGTTGGAATCCCATGAAAGGAGGAAGGTCCACTTTCAAAGGGATAAGCCCCCATGGATGAGATCAAAGCTCTAAAATCAGAGAGCTTGACTATATCACCATCATTTAACAACCAACTCGTTTCCTTGGAACTTCTAGAGGTCGAAGCTTCTCCTCCATTTGAGGAAACACTGCCAGAAAGGGATCAACGTTGTTTTCCAAGAAATAAGAGTGTTGGAAGTGCTAAGCTAGAATTGGAAATTTGACATCAGCACAAGCATGAAACCAGGAAACACACTGACCCAGGAAACTAGGATTTTGACCAATTTTCTTCAGTAATCTTCCAAGGAAGTTTTATTTGATTCTTTAGGGGATGTCTTAACATAATTATTCATGGTGGAAAAATTTCACAGGGTCTGTCACTGGAAATTTCAGGATTAGGGATGGGAAATGAGCATGGTGACAAATTACTATGTAACACTGGCTAGGCCACGTGGCACACTATGGTTGTCCACCTATAAACCAATAAAAATTTGTCACAAAAAAACCATTGATATTGTGCCACTTTGAACCACCTAATTTTCTAGAGAATATACCCTTTGACCATTCAACCTACCAACTGGGCATACCCATACTGCTGACGAGATTGTCCTGCAATTTTTTTCCAAAAAATTGCATGTTTCACAAAAAGGACAGAACGTGTTTCTGGGAGCATATGGTGTTGGTTTTCTGCAAAACGAGTTGCGTTGGATTGAGAATGAAAATATATACGTGGTCGTTCAGGTTCCGCACCATTTCAAAAAATTTCATTTTTGAGCATAATTTTGAGCACCTTATCACTTCTCCCCACTGGAAGCTTTTGGACCCCAACATATCACTTTCAGTTGTTTAATAGATGAGGGTACAATTCCCTCACCTTTCCAATCTCAATCCATTTTGCCTTGCTTGGATTTGTGCCTTTGAGCCCCACACGAAGGTACTCCACATTCCCTCGTTCTGAAGACCTTGTTCTTTTGTCAAGAATGGTGTCTTTTTGTATTTCATCAAGGTATTCAGGAGAAAAATACTCCATGGAAGGAATCTGAACATTTTCTCCTTGATCTTCAATCAAAGGCAGTTCATACATCCTTAAGTTCTCAACATTAACAAGAACATAAATTTTCATATATGAAGGAAAGTCTAACTTGAAGGCATTATCAACAATCTTTTCTAAAATTTGAATGGACCATATCGAATTGGTTTCAATTTTTTACCTTCTCCTTGAAGCCTTTCTTTGCTAATGTGAAGCCAAACTTCATCACCGACTTGAAATTTATGATCTACACGATGCTTATCGTGCCTTATCTTGTACTTGAATTGTCTCTTTTCCAGGTGTTCTTGGACTGTTTGATGCACCAATTGGATTTTTTCAATGAACCTCTTATATTTTCCTATGTCACTATGACCATCAATAGCAACATCCTTTCCAAAATGAAATCAAAAGGATATTTAGGAAAGTATCCAACACATGCCTCAAATGGCGATGTTTGAGTTGAAGAGTGCTTTGCCCCATTGTAACCATGTTGAATGTAGTGCAAGTTTTCATCCCACAACTTAGGATGCTTGTTGCAATAATCAGGAATAATATGTATCGATGTCTTGTTCACCACCTCTATTTGACCATCTGTTTGCGGATGAAATTTTGTACTCTTTTTCAATTTGGTGTCTATGAATCTCTACAAGCTTGACCAAAAGTTCCCAACAAAGCGGGAATATTGATCACTAACAATGGATGTGTGAAATCAAAAATGCACCCATACATTCTGAAAGAAAAACTGAGCAATTTGTTTAGCTATAATTTTATTTTTACATGGCATCAAAATACACATTTTGCTGAACCTATACACAACTACAAAAATATAATCATGATTCCTCATTGACAAGGAAGACCTCCAACAAATTCCATAGAAACACTCTCTCATGGATGAGAAGGTACTGGAACTGGAGTGTAGAATCCTAACTTTCTATTGCTAGGCTTACTAACAGGACATAATCAACAACCTCTAACAAAACGTGGCACATTTTCAAGCATACGAGGCAAATAAAAATACCTATGTAGATGTGCCATTGTCTTACTTACATTGAAATGACCATAAATAATAGAAGTATGCGCCTCTCTTATAATGTTTAATCTTTCCCCCTGTGGAATACAAGGCTTACTAAGATGGTACAACAAGTTATCATGCATGTGATAATCCAATTCCTCTACTTGGTTCCCTTGACTTAAAGTCGCACATACTTCTTCAAAATCACTATCTAAAGCATATTGTTCAACATAGCTCGCGTGCAAAACATAATTATGCTTAACAATAGTAGCAGCACTAACAATAGCCCTATAAAGCATGTCAGCAACTTTATTGTATATAACTTTATTATACCTTATCACCAGGTGTAATTGTTGAAGAAAACCCATCCATCGGAAGTGCCCTGATAGTTGAAACTTTGTTTTCAATTGCAAGTATTGCAATGGTTGATGATCAGTGTGAATGATTGTTTCCATACCCATCAAGTAGTGTTTCCACTTTTCACAATTTGCACCAATGCATACAGCTCCTTGTAATATGTAGGATAGTAATCACTACACCATTAAAAGTTTCCAAATGAAAACAGATAGTCTTACCATGTGTCATGAGGACCGCACCCATGGCACAATCACTAGCATCAGTTTGAATCTCAAATGATTGTCTCAAGTATGGAAATGCAAGTACTGGGGCTGAACTGATATTTTCTTTCAATGAATCAAATGCCTTTTGTTGTTTACCTCCCCTCTGGAAGACTTGCTTCCCACTTGTCAATGCACGCAATGGAGCTTCGATAGAAGAGAAGTTAGCAATAAACTTCCTCCAATATTGGGCTACTCCCAAAAAGCTTCTTACCTCCATAACTGTTTTTGGATTTGGCCAATTAAAAATGACATCAACCTTGGAGGGATCTATTTCCAATTCACCTCCTCCAACAATAAGATCCAAATACACTAAAGAAGTTTTTCCAAACTAACATTTTGACATCTTTAAAAACAATTGTTCTTTCTTCAATACATCAAGTACCTTTTTAACATGCATGACATGTTGTTCACGAGATTTACTGAAATCCAAGATGTCATCTAAGTGTACTATCACAAAATCATCTAGAAATGGCCTCAATACATCATTAATCACACACATAAAGGGAGTCGGAGAATTGAAAATACCAAAAGACATAACAAGCCATTCAAACAAACCTTGCTTTGTTTTGAATGCTGTCTTCCATATGTCACCTTCAACAATTCTAATTTGATGATAGCCACTCCTTAATTCTAACTTAGTAAAATACTTTGCATCTTTCAATTGATCAAGTAAATCATCAATTCTAGGAAGTGGGTAACGGTTCTTTACCGTAATTTTTTTCAATGCACGAAAGTCCACACACATGCGCCATGTTCCATCCTTATTTGGCACCAAAATAATAGGTGACCCGCATGACGAAGTACTTGGTCCGATGATCCCTTTGTCCAAAAACTCTTGAATTTTATTTTTAATTTCTACACTTTCCATCACTGACATCCTATACATGCCAATCTTAGGAAGAGGACAATCTTGCTGCAATTGTATTTCATGTTGGATTTCCCTCTTGGGAGGCAATCCTTTTGGCTCCTGAAACATCTCATCATATTGGTTAACAACCTCAACCAAATCAGATTTTAATACTGAATCAAAACCTTGAAAAGCTTCATTTTCAACATCAATCTTTTGCTTGACCATTAGAAGCACAAAATTCTTGCTCGAGTTAATGAGTCCCTTCATTTTTTGTGCATTTACAAGTGAAAGATTTAGATTTTTTCGATGTGATCTAAAAATGTACTCTATTTCATCTTTGAACAAGTGATACTTGTTTTCATGGCGATGGAAAATAGATTTTCTATCATACAAATATGGGCTTCCCAAAACAATTCCAGAAATATCAACTGGTACTACATCAAGTTCAACTTCATCAAGAAAGTTTGTTGTAATTGAAAATTTAAAGATGCAATGCCTCGTAACTTGTAAGTTTTCATTCTTGCATATCCAACCCAAAGGATATGGTCTTGGTGATGCAAGAGCATCCTACTTGATTTTCATTAAAATGTTGTGTAAATAGGGGGTGATGTCTTTTTAATTATTTTATAAATTATTATGCTTATTTTATTTAAATTAAGAGATAATAATCTCAGTGTGAGGATTATTATAAATATTCTCTTAATTAATTGAGAATATGAGGGAATTGAGTTGGGTAGATAATTTAGGGATTAGGAGTTTCTTAAATGGAACTTAGTTGAGTCAAATAAGGGATAAATATATTTTAGGATTTGGTTGAGATTTGTGTGGAGGAAACCATGGATTGGAGTTAATTCATAATTGTGTATAAATATGAAGTTTGTGAGAGTGAGGAAGACAGTGAGAGATATAGAGAAATGGTGTGAGAGTTCATATGAAGGGCGACAGCCGAGAGGCCCCCAAATGTAATATTCAGGTAAAATGGTTTGAATTTGTAATTTCTGACTGTATTTTATGCAAGTATTTTTGTTTCTAGTTCGGCTCTCTCCTCATATTTAATTTGAGTTAAATATAAATGATTTTTATGAAGCTTATAATTTTGGATTTTGTAATAAAGGGAAATATACACTCTATAGTGCGTAATATTCTGAGTGTACTTGTGAAAATGGAACACGCAATCTATTGTTATGTGCAAGGATCTATTTTAAAATAGAATCCTCGCATCATTTGGTATCGAGCTAAAGATCCATGTCACGAGGGTTGAATTAAGTGCAACACAGATCGAGATTTGCGTAGAGAAGAACAATGATAGTGTGATGAATGCCAAAAGAGAAAAGGGTGGCCAATGAATAGGTGTGCGATGGGAGCCAACTCCATTTGGTAAAACACTGAGAGGGTAGATAGCGTAGAGGCAATCAAATGCTTGTTGTTTTCTTTCCACAGGGGGCCACAGGAGAGCTTAGTCATTGGCACAATTATTCAACACCCATTGTTTCTCTACACGAAGAGAACTTTTGAGTGCTCACAGACTTCGTCAATGCATCTACAACATTCTTCAAAGTGTCCACCTTTACCAGCAACACCCTTTTAGCCTCAACCATATCTCTAACAAAGTGATATTGAACATCATTGTGCTTTGTCTTTGAATGATAAGCAGGGTTCTTAGCCAAGAAAATTGCACTTTGGCTATCACAGTCTATCCTTATAGCTTGCTGTACCAACCCCATACTTGAACACAATCTCTGCAACCAAATTGCTTCCTTGCTTGCATGAGTGGCTGCTATGTATTTTGCTTCTGTAGTTGAAAGAGCCACTACAGATTGTCTTTTACTCATCCAACTGACTGCGCCTCCAAATATGCTAAACACATACCCACTTGTAGATCTTCTTTGGTCCAGATCTCCAGCCCAGTCTGCATCAACAAAACCACGAATGTCCAACATTCTTTCCAATCCTGTTCTTCCCTGGTAGCACAAGCCATAATCACTAGTGCCACGTAAATATCTGAAAACCCGCTTCACTGCTGTCCAATGCTCCTTCCCTGGGTTTGACATAAACCCGCTCAATACTCCCACTGCATGTGCAATGTCTGGTCTAGTACAGACCATTGCATACATCAAGCTACCCACTGCACTTGCATATGGAACACGGGACATATACTCCTCTTCTTCTTGTGTCTTGGGACACTGTTCAGCAGACAACTTTACACCTACAGGAATAGGAACCTTCACTGGTTTACTATCCTGCATATTGAACCTCTGCAATATAGTCTCAACATACTTCCTCTGGTTTAACCAGAGCTTCCTCTTTGCCCGATCTCTCTTAATTTCCATGCCCAAAATATAGTTTGCAGCACTAAGATCCTTCATGTCGAATTTGGAGAACAGTTGGGTCTTCAAATCTTGGATAATTTCTTTGTCATTTCCAATCAACAACATATCATCCACATACAAGACCAGATATATAACACGATCACCAATTAATTTAAAATAAACATAATGATCTTCCTTGCTTCTGGTGAAGCCAAGTCCCCGTATATAGGTATCAAATTTCTGATACCACATCCTTGGTGACTGTTTTAACCCATACATAGACTTCTTCAACCTGCATACCAGTTCTTTCTTACCCTTCACCATAAAGCCTTCAGGTTGCTTCATGTAGATCTCCTCTTCTAGATCCCCATGAAGAAATGATGTCTTCACATCCATCTGTTCTATCTCAAAATCAAATGCAGCAGCAACAGATAAAAGTAATCTAATAGAAGTAACTTTTGCAACAGGAGAAAAAATATCACCAAAATCAATTCCCGGCACCTGGGAATAACCTTTTGCTACCAACCGAGCTTTGTATTTCTCCACCTTGCCTTCTACATTCATCTTCTTCTTAAACACCCATTTGCTCCCAATGGGCTTCCTTCCAGTCGGCAACTCCACCAGATCCCATGCATCGTTTTTGTGTAAGGATGCCATTTCATCAACCATGGCCTCCTTCCAGAGTTTTCCATCCTCTGAATCTACTGCCTCCCTGACAGTTCTGGGTTCATCATCAGTTATAGTTAAGGCAAAACCTGAACATAAAGTAGATGGACTATACCTTTCTGGTTGCCTTCTTTCCCGAACTGATCTTCTCAAAGCTGGAGTTTGTGGCTCTTCATCTTCTGAGTCTTCTTCTATTGTAGAGTCTGATTCATCCTCCTTTAGCTCAAACTCTATCTTCTCAGGTTCCTTTGGTAGGACTTCATGTTTAAAAACATATTTCACTTCTCTAAACACCACATCTCGACTGTACACAACCTTCCTTGTTTCTGGGTTCCAAAGCTTGTAACCCTTTAAACCATCCTTATACCCAATAAAGATGCACCTTTCAGATTTATTATCCAACTTGGTCCTTTTCTCCTTTGGAAAATGTACATATGCATCACATCCAAATACCCTTAGATGTGAAAGAGAGGGTTTCTTACCAGTCCATACCTCATGTGGAGTCTTATCCTCCAACACTGATGAAGGTGATCTGTTAACCAGATAGCATGTAGTCTCCACTACCTCTGCCCAGAATTCTTGTCCTAACCCGGTACCACTGAGCATGCTTCTTGCCTTTTCCATCAGTGTTCTGTTCATTCTTTCTGCAACTCCATTTTGCTGAGGTGTGTATGGAGTAGTCTTCTATCATGCTATACCACACTTCTTACAGAACTCTTCAAATTCCTTCTTGCAGAACTCCCCACCATTATCTATCCTCAACGCTTTTATATTCTTCTCTGTCTATTTTTCCACCAGAGCCTTAAATTCTTTAAATCTGTCAAAGACTTCATATTTCTTCCTCAAGAAATATATCCATGTATTCCTTGAGAAGTCATCTATGAATGAAACATAGTACACAGACTTTCCCAGTGATGGAACTGACACAGGTCCAAACACATCACTGTGCACAATTTCTAATATCTTGGTCACCCTCTTAGCACCAGAAGGAAAACTCACCCGATTCTGCTTCCCATATACACAATGTTCACAGAAATAGAAATCCACAGAGCAATTAGACATACCGTCTACCATACCATTTCTATGCAGTATCTGAAGGCCCTTCTCTCCAATATGTCCAACCCTTTGATGCCATACCATGGTCTTTTCTCCAGAGACAGCTAGGCTTTCCACTCCACTTTCAGGAACCATAGAACTGTTACACCCATCAATAACAGTGCTACCTTGTAGCTTGTACAGAGTTCCAGTCCGAACTCCCTGCATTAATACCAGTGCTCCCCAAACCATCTTGCAGGCATCTTTCTCGAACACTATTTTTACACCTGCATCATCCATCTTTCTTACATAAATCAGATTTCTGGCCAATTCCAGAATATGCAGAACACCAAGAAGTGTTCTAATCCTTCCACCTTGCAGCTTCAGCTTGACCTTTCCACATCCAACGATTCTGGCCTTCCTATCATCCCCTAGGAAGACATCACCACCATCATATTTCTCATACTCACAGAACCACTCCCGATGGGGAGTGAAGTGAAAGGATGCACCTGAGTCAATCAACCATGACTCATGATCTACATGTGTATTTGAAGAAGAAGTCAAATACACATCCCCACCTTCATCCGAGGTGGTTTTTTCCTTTGCAGAAGGAGCATCATCAGATCCCTTTCCTTTCTCAAGAGATTTAGATCTGCACTCCCTTTTGTAGTGCCCTTCCTTTCCGCATTTCCAGCATACCTTTACAAACTTTCCAGGAGATTTAGATCTCCCTCTAGATTTGGATCTCCCACTCGAAACCTTATTCTTGTTTCTATTTTGGGAACTTCCTCGTACAGACAAGGCTTCTCCATTCTGGCCTTCCATATTTCTCCATCTCATTTCCTCAGACAACAAGTCTGAGACAATGTCATCAAAATTCAAGGTAGTTGTATTGCTACCTATTGCAATAACCAGACTGTCCCACGAGTCTGGTAGAGAACACAACAAAATGATGTACTTATCTTCATCTGAGATTTTAATATCAACAGATGATAGCTGACTTACCACGGTATTGAAGGTGTTCAAATGCTCTATCACCGAGTCTCCATCCTTCATCCTCAGGTTATACATCTTTTTCCACAGGAACAACTTATTCACCAAATACTTAGATTGGTACAAAGTCCCAATTTTTTCCCACAAATTCTTCGTCGTAGCTTCCCTAGATACATTCAACAATACTGAATCTAAGACACACAACCGTATTGTGCTCTTAGCCTTCTGATCCAGTTTCTTCCCGTCTTCATCTGAAATTGTCGTTGGTTTAGTACCTGGATCTACCGCGATCCACGGATCTTTATCCACCAGCAGATCCTCCATCTTGATATTCCATAACTCAAAACTATGACCATTAAATTTCTCGATCTCTATCTTTCTGTTGCTCGCCATCTTCTTTCATCGCAAGAATCGATCCCGCAGATCTCCCACTGAACAGGGTCTACCTCAGGCCCGAGCAAAAAACCCTCAGCAGCAAAGGCATCCCCTTGAAGCCGAAACAACTCTGATACCAAATGTAGGTTTTAACCCTGAACAGAAATTATCTACACACGAATCTTATAACATAAAGTAAAGAATATCGAGAGAATAAAACATAAAACATAAAAACACAGATATTTTCCCCTGGATCCCAAATCGGGACAACCAGCTTGATTTTTCATTATATTCCTTTTAGTGTTACAACACATATATATACATGTCGAATCATACATGAACCCTAATCCATTAACCCTGGATTAGAACATAACCATAGTTCCCTTGACCGGATCTACAAAAATACCAAGGGCCGAAAACCATCGTACCCCAAAACCATGTGCAAAACCAAGCACAAAACCATGGGTGCGTGCTTAGTTGTGGAAAGAATATAACACATACCCAACAATGATGTGGATTGAATGCAGAAGCAGGAGAATGTTGAACGTTGAGATGGTAGATAGCGTGGAGGCAATCAAATGTTGGGGATTGAACGCAGAAGGAGCGAAATGTTGAACGCAGCATGGGAGAGTGTTGGAGATAATGCCATAGAGGCAAATCGATACTGAAGACTGTACATTCATTGTTTTTCTTGCCGTTGACGTGCAAGTGTTTTTTCAAGACTGCGTCATAATTTAAAATTTGTCACCATGGAGTTGTGAGTTGATAACCATCTGGTTTGGGACGTTGTAACTGCATACACAGTAGCTCAAAACTAGCATCGATTCCTATTCCGTAACTTTGTTAGCAGTAACACAACTCCATTACAACACGCCTGCCCATACAGCTTTGCTCTTTTATGTCGACGTTTCTTGTATGGTAAATATTCCATTGTGTCTACTTTGCATCAGCATGCTATTACGTTGAATGAATATTGAAATTAATAGTGTGAATTGTGAATCGAAATTATCAATTTTGGCTAATGTAAGTTGCAGTTTTATATTATTTAAAAATCAGAGTTGTGAATGAGATCTCAGAAAATATAGTTTGCGGTCTTGTTGTCCAGCTAACCGCCGCTAGAATTTGGGTGGTAATCAGAGTGTCCAAGCCGAGATAGTCGCCGCAGCCCAACAAGAGCTGCTCAAAGTTTGTTACCGGCTTATCAAATGGAACATGGCTAGTTGATGAACATGACCATAAAAAAACAAAATACATATTTGTACCGCACAATATGGAGTAATGGGATTTATGTTATTTATATGTAAATTTGTTTAAACATACTCTCCGCATCTAATCTTGATATTTTTGGTACTGTGGTGTTCTGTTGTATGGATTTTTACCTCCGTGGAGAGACGATATGTAGATAGAGGGATCTATGTATTAGAGAATACAAGTCGATTTAAATCAATGTATGCTCAGTGTGTTTGCTTGGTTGCATGACTGTATACTAGAGCATGGACGTGAATGTGCATATTATTCCCTAAAAGCCTTCGAAAAATCCTGAGAAAGAAGCTTTGCGTAAATTTTCTTGGTGTGGTGGAACTATGTTAAAGATCATAAAAAAAATTATCTTCATTAGATGATTTACATTATGCATATTTTCTTTAAAAACGCAAGAAGCGAAGCTCTAGAAGATTTTGTTATAAGAGTAAAGGCTGAATGATGGGATTGGAGCAACCAATTGTTTTTATGGGGACAAAAAGGTACAAAATTATAACGTGTGAAGGTGGAAATGTATTGTTTTTTTAAATTGGTCATGTAAATTGAGAATAGTGTGATCGTGAAAGAAAGCTTGCGAAGTTCTCTTCGTTGAAGTAATGTTTGATAAAGTGCCATCAGTATCATCAATTTCATGGATAATATTTGGTCCGGCTACGCCATTATCTTTACAAATATTTTGATAATATTTTTCACTGCTATATATATTGATACTTCGGAAAAAGAGTTGTAGTGCGGAAGCTCAAGAACTATCGGTGGGCACACTATGAAGGTGGTAAGTCAAATGAGTTTTTATGTTATTTAAATAACGTAAAATGGATATGTAATTTAGATTGAGAATAATATTCTTGAAGGCCATATACACTTTATGAGTGTTTCACCAAAATTCATGAGTGGAAAGAGAGATATTTTAATAGAGATAATAATTTAAAGATCATGATTGATCGTTGCTTGTAATGCATGTGAAAGTGTTCACATTGTTTTGTCCCAAAGATAGTCCAGTTTTTGTTTGTTGTTGCCGTAGAAATATGTTGATGCCACCATGTTAAAAGGAAGTTTTGGAAATTTCTTAGGAATGAATTGTTTTGTGCACTAAGAAGAGACGATGTTGCATGAGAATCGTCACTACAAAGAATGAGTTGCAAGGAAGTATAGGGAAACTATTTGCACTAAGAATATGAGCGTGTTGAAGAGGTTATGGTCTTAAGGGAATGAAAATATTCACAGTGATAAAGATGGCACAAAAGAGTGAAATCCGGAAAGTTGAAATTGCAAAGAGAAGGTTTATTAATAACCTTGACGAGAGCATAAGGTATGATAATTCAAAAAGGTATTTTTGAATGTTAAAAATTGAATGTTTTATTTATTTTCACCGTAAAATAAATCTTGGGAAAAATGGATTGCATTTTGATTTAAAGGTTTCAATATCATGTGAAGTGATAATGGGAGAATAATGATATTTTCATAAGAATAGAATATGAGAGAGAGTGAATATTTTACATCATGAGAATGTATTAAGGGTGGATGTTCATTGGAATGTTGTATAACTTGAATTAGAGTCAAAATATCCACTATTGTAATTATTGGGTCAAGCCTTGAAGTTAAATCATATGTTAAGTTCAAATGAAAATTTGGATAGCTTGAGTCAAGTTAAACCATTGAGTTATTGTACAAGAGGGTGTATTTTTCATCTAAGATGAAGAGTTGATGTAAAGTCTGGAGTCAAAGAGTCTTAAATCAAGTCAAAGGTTTCAATGTAATTGGGTGCATGATCGACGGAGCCCGACACCCAAAGAGTTTGGTCATTATAAAACATGAAATACTGTAGTTGTTGTTTGCAGCAAAGAGGAGCAAGATAATTGCCCATAGATGATTCCAAGACAGAGAACCGAAAGATACCTAGAGGAGGAAGAGAGCTTACATTATTGATGGCAAGGATGAAGGCTTTCTGAAAAGTGGATTGAATGAAATCCACACGTGAAGAGATGAAGTTCGCAAAGGAGGAGAAGATGATTATTGATAGTCATTTTAGAGGTTATGAGAAAGACCACAGCAGAATAAAGAAGAAAGAAAATGCCAAGGCAAGTGGCATATGTAAGCAGTTGACTGATGAAGAGTATGAGCGGGAGAAAGCGGAGATAGCAGTTCACCTTGAGTTATTGATGGAATTGTTGCAGATAAATAAAGACCGGAGACATGGTTGGACCATGAGGAAGAAAGTGAAGTGGCAGAGGTTACACGCAAAGAGGGAAAATTAGGTAAACATACAGTTGACAGAAGATCTAAGGAAGCTCAAGCAGATGATGAGTGTGAAAATGAGATTTGAAGAACTCAGAGAGGCAGAGTTGAAAATGGAAGTTTCCATTTGTGGCCCAGAACAAGGTGAAATTCTAGATGAAGAGATCAATGAGAAAGATCTCATGAACTATTGGAATAGTTCAGAAGAATTGGAAAATATGTTGACAAGAGAAGCATATGAGGCTATGAAGCCTTGCATTTTTAAATCTCACAGTTTTTGTATGTTTGCAGGATGTGTGGAAGATGGTGGACAGTCTGGTGAAATTGTCAGAGAGATGGATGAAACTATTAAGGTGAAGTATGAAGGAGAATTGCTTTTAGAGGAGGAAGGTACTTATTTGTTGCAGCAGGAAGAAATCATAAATGAATTATTGTCTAGTGTAAGACAGCTAGTTGAAGCTATCAAGGAGTAGAAGCATAATGAAAATGCCAAAGTGATATTCCAAGGAGGTAAACAAATGAATTTTCTTAATGAAATTGCTGACAGAATTTTGCAACGTGATGATACAGAAACCAGGATAACTCGGGAAGATGTCCAGAAGAAGAATGAAACTGGGAATGAAGGTTGTGATGAAATGATGGAAAGATTTCACATGGAAATAGAGTTCTTGGAATGATGTCTTAAGGAACTTGAAGGGGAGATTAAACTTGCAGAACCTGATACAGAAGAGATTGCAGTTACCGTGCATGATAGGGATGAAATTTTTTTAACATTTAGAGAGCTGAGTGAATGTTATAAATTTTCAAATAATAATGTGACTGTAGGTACAAAAGGAAACATTAATAAATATAATGTTGAAATCAGAGAAATTAAGCAGAAAGTATTTGGAGATGAGATTAAAAATCAGGAGTAGCAAGGAAGTTATGTCCATAGAGACATAAAAGAAACAGAAGTATTGAACCAACAGGAAAAAGATGAAAGCAGCCAGCAATTCAAAACAGGATCTACTGAAATACAAGAAGTCTATAATGGCAGATTGGTGCTTGAAGCATCAAAGGAGGCCAAAAGGTCTTATCTTTTTAAAACTAATAGTTTGTTGATGAATGTAGGTACAACGCCGGATGAGAAATTTGTTACTATAGGAGCAGTCAATGACTATAGTTGTGATCAAGGAGAAATTCTTGATTATTATTCATTACAAAAATTTGAGTGTTCAGTGCAATTGAAGATGAAAGCATCAAACAAAGAGGAGTTACTCCGAGGAATTGGCAGAAGAAATTGTTGTAAACACTGATGGAATCCGATTGACAGAGTGAGTGATGAATTACAAAATGGAGTTGATACTTTAAAGGACCAGTGGCGGAACAGAGTTTGGAATCCTGGAGGGAGAAATTCATTGAGACTTGTGGTTGTCACATTATTACAGAAAAGGGATAGACCTCATAGACAAGATTCTATGGAAACTTATCTACATGGGGAGTCTGATGCAGGAGCATCCTGCTTGATTTTCATTAAAATATTGTGTAAATAGGGGGTGATGTCTTTTTAATTATTTTATAAATTATTATGCTTGTTTTATTTAAATTAAGAGAGAATATTCTGATTGTGAGGATTATTGTAAATATTCTCTTAATTAATTGAGAATATGAGAGAATTGAGATGGGTAGATAATTTAGGGCTTAGGAGTTCCTTAAATGGAGCTTAGTTGATACAAATAAGGGATAAAGATATTTTAGGATTTGGTTGATATTTGTGTGGATGAAATCATGGATTGGAGTTAATTCATAATTGTGTATAAATATGGAGCTTGTGTGACAGAGAGAGGCACAATGAGAGATAGAGAGAAACGGTGTGATAGTTCATATGAAGGGCGAGAGCCGAGAAGCTCACAAATGTAACATTCGGGTAAAATGCTTCGAATTTGTAATTTCTGAATGTGTTTTATGCAATTATTTTTGTTTCTAGTTTGACTCTCTCCTCATATTTAATTTGAGTTAAATCTAAATGATTTTTATGAAGCTTATAATTCTAGATTTTGAAATAGAGGGAAATATACACTTTATAGTGCATAATACTCTGATTGTACTTGTGAAAATGGAACACACAATCTATTATTATGTGCAAGGATATATTTTATAATAGAATCCCTGCATCACTTGGATGAGGAATTGCCTCTAAGTTTAGTTTCTGGACTAAGTCTTCGGAAATAAAATTTTCTCGTGAACCACTATAAAAAAGTGTATCAATTTTGGCATGCTTTAAAATAACCCGAATATGGAAAATTTCAATTCTAGTTTTCTCATCTTCAGTATCATTAGAAAAAATTGAAGAGCTAGTGCTTTCTATGTAATTACCTCTCATTCCCATTGTTTTGATCTTTCTATGTCTTTTGCTTCCCTTTGTTGTTAAAATTCTTTGGTTTCATCTTTGGATGAAGCTTCCAACAATGAGCTTCATCATGACCCTCTTTGGAACAATTTTTGCATGTTATTTTTTCTCCTTATTTTTTGATAGGTGCATTATTCTTTCCATTCCCTTTGAAATGTTTCTTACCCTTGTCTCCACTTCTGAATGGATTCTTGCTACCCTCTTGTGGAATGTTTTTCCCTCTTACTTCAAGTTGAGTTTCCTTTACACAAACTTCATCTAAACTTTTAGGATTAAGCATAAGGATAATATGTCGTAAATAATTGTGTAAACCCCCAATATATTTCAACAAAGTGTCTTGTGAATTCAAATCTACACCTAATATCAAGCATATTCTCCTAAATTCTTGAGTGTAGCTTTGCACACTTTGACCCTTTAGTTGTCTAAAATTCTTCCAATCCATAATAGCCTTTTGCATATAATCCAATGGATAAAATTGTCTTCTAAGTGTACCAATAAAATCTATCAAAGAGGTGGAGACCTTACCATACTTTGTCATATCCTCTTGTGTTTTGGATTCCCACCAAATCAAAGCAATAGTTTCCAACCTCAATGAAGCCAGTTGAATATTTTTTTCATCATCTTTGATGTTTTGGATCTTGCAATAAACTTCAAGTTGATGAACCCAATTGTCAAGTCTTTCAACATTCACTTCACCGTTATACATAGGCAGCTCTAATTTTATATCAAGATTTAGTAATGGAGTTTTACCATGAACCCTTAGGGTACGTGGAGGTGTTTGAGTAACAATGGTTGTTGAAGAGGAAGAAGATGAGGGATAGGATGGAGGTGAAGATGATGGTGGGGAAGAGGGTGGTTTGTCACCATTTCCTTTTGAAGGCTTGTCATCATATCCTCCTTTTCCTCCAGAAGAACCCTCTCCTTTTGAAGGCTTGGAACTTTCACCCTGTAATCTTGAAGTCCTCTCTTGATAAATAACCTTGACCATTTCATTCATGTCAAAGAAATATTTTCTAAAGTCTTTTCATCATCTGACATGTTATCAGTTCCTCCTTCATGAGACATGCTTGTTGAAGCTTCAACTGCAATTTGAGGGAGAATTGGTGGTGGAGCTTGAGGCAAAATTACTCTCCTTATCCTTGACCTAACTTAAGGACTTGCAACCAGAAGCTTTCCTTCTCCTCTCTTGAGCTTCAACCTTGTAAGAATCACATACACTTGCAAACAATTAAATCCTCAAAACGACAAAGAAAACCTAAGCTTTGATACCAAACTTGATCTGTATGAGATCTTAATCAAATTGTGCTTAAGGGTTTGCATATTACAAGTGTTTAAAATGAGTTTTTGAGAAATTTTATGTTAAATTTTAAACATACAAAGCATGTAAATAAACTCTGAAATATGCAGAAACAACAGAAAAATGCACCATAATAATAACTACAAAACATCAGATGATGAAGGATTTCACCCCTGCTAGGCTATATCTCCTTGGTCTATCTTCTAACGGCTTGGCCCTCTTTCATTATGCTAAAAATAATGATTACATGCATATACAGTGCTCAAATGGCTTAAAAACTTGTTCCATCAACTGCGAAATGCCAAAAAAATCATGTATATCCTCTTTCTGATACGAAATTGGTAAAAAAAATGGAGAATTTATGAGTCTCCCTAGTTTTCCTACTAACCGCTTCACAATTTCCCCAAAATTTGGACTAGTCCTACAATTTCTCCCTTAATTCGGCTAACTCGGTGACAATTTCCTAGAATTCCAAGAGAAATTGTTGGAACCTTAATTTTCCCAATGACGCCTTAATTTCAAAAAATCAACTATATAGTTTGAAGCATTACATATTTTTTTTAATAAAAAAATGTGTCAGGTGGTTATAGTAGTGGTGGTCACGTTGGCGGTTAGACGGGCAGATCCCTAAGCCGACGGTCTGATGGCGGTCTTGGCCAACTGTTTGAGCAGTGTCACATGGAAAATATTTGTGGTTTCCGTTACCGTAACCATTTACAATGGGGCAGCTAGGGCCTAGCCCCATGCCCCCTTGCTCGTGGTCCCGTGGCGCGAGAGTGGCTAGGGTCTAGGCCTTAGCCCTAACCTCCACCGAAATCAAACATAAATATAATTTTTGACCCCTTATATGTCAAGTAATATGTGTTTCATAGTGTTATGGCTTGGCGCTGTTACAAAGGAGGTCGCGGGTTCGACCCCATCCTACTCCGCTCGGACCTTGACCATAATTTTGGTGGCCCCCATGTTGCCACATGGTAGCCCCTAGTTGTGCCATGTGGCTCCCTATTGTTGGCCACCTGTAAACCAATAAAAAATTTCCACAACAAACCACTAAGATTGTGCCACTTGGCACCACCTAATTCACTAGAGAATTTATATTGTTTGACTAGTCAACCTTCCAACTGGGTTGTCCTGTAATTTGTTTTCCAAAAATTTTCTTGTTTGACAAAACGAATCGAACGTGTTTCTAGGAGCATACGGTGTCAGTTTTCTGCCAAAAAATTTGCGTCAGATTCAGAACAATGAGATCTACGCGGTCCTTTAGGTTCCACACCATTCCAACAACTTTCATTTTTTAGCATAATTATGAGCACCTGATCACAACAACATTTGGATTTTTCCCCTTTATATTAATATCAATATGCATATTTGTTACCTCTTCTATGTTTCGACCTACAATTTTCATTTCTTGAGTTGATTTAGTGATCGCTTTTTCATTACTCTATGACCTTGAAATTGGATTACTATTTTTTTTTTTAGTAGTTTATAACCCCAGTTCTTCTCGTGTTGCTTCATTTTTAATTTTCTCATCCTTAGTAGGACTTTATTTATCCTTTTATGAATAATGAACAGGGTATCCTTTATTATGTTCTTCACTTTTGTGTTCATCAACCTTCTCTTCATCACTTGGGATGTCATATTTACTACCACCTATTCTACTCTTTTATGCAAAAAAAAACTAATATGTTACTTTCTTCTTGAAGGGTTTGAACCTATACCTTATAATTTTCATGCTCCATACTATAAATTTTAACTTAAAATTACTTACAATATTTTGCGCTTTTGAAAACAAAATCATACGCACATTCCTCATGTGCATATCATTTTGTGTACATATTTGACTTTAAATGCACATTAACAACATCTCTTGGATCATGCCTATAAAATATTGCATGATTTAACCATACATCTTCCAATATTGGGCTCTTTCTTTGAATTATTTGGATTCAATAGAGAATATATTCCAATCTTTAAAGGAAAAGTTGAGCATAATCTCTTTGAAATTTGGCTCAAGGATTTAATTATTCTGGTTGCCATTCTTAGATATGCAATCTCCCTCAATGAAAATCTATTGAGTATATATTTGGGCAAGAAGTGATGTGCTGTTGCACATCCATATATTCTAAGGTACGAAAAAAACTCACCAATATGTCAGTGATCTCCTATATCCTGGATATCATCCTTAGTCTCCTGAGTGACCTTGGGATCTATTTTATCAAATGATAAATAATGTAAAGGAGCCATTAAGAGATCATAAATGTCACTAAAATGGTTTAGACATTTCTTATTTCATAGTACATAGTAATGAACATTGATGGGTTTCTCTTCTAGTGACTAGCTTGAATTCATAAGAGGGAGAGGGTTTGTAGCACACACATCATATACCAACTAAGCTGACATAAAGAATCGAGTCGCAAACCATAGGGGAGATTCTAAATATTTCTTTACTACTTACAAAATGTCTGTAGATAAGATTTGTGCCCAATTAAAAATATTATATTCTCTACAAGTTGGAGCATCAAGGGAACCCATTCTAGTTTAAATTGTTGTGATATTTTTCTCCATATATCTACACATCATTGAAACAATTAAAATATAGGTCATTTTGATTATTAGGATTGGAAATTTTCTATTAATTTGGTTTTGAAAGAATCAAGATCATAATACCAATCCATAATTAAATCTACCATCTCCATTTGTTATGATTTGAATTCTTTTTCCTCAAATTTATATAAAAATTTTCTATCAAAATAGAACTCTAAGTTTTTTAATTTATACATTCTAGCTAAGTCATGTGGTCTACAAGATCCAACCACTTTACAAATTTTAATATTGACATGTGAAATGACCCAACGTGGAATATAATAATAGTGCATAATAGATGGATTAACAACATATTTGTGTAATTATGACCTTTTTAATATCAATAAATGTGTCTTCATCTAATTTATATTCTTCTTCAAAATATCCAACTTCAAATAACTCATAATTATCCTCACAATCATGAAATTTCTTGAGCCTTGTTTTTTGCATAGTGTCTGTAAAGAATACTGCATTTGGGTTCCATTCTTCATCACATTCCTTATCATCGGGGTCTTCTTTATTTAATAGCTTTCCTTTTACCTCTATGTTGGTAAACATTTTTACCCTCTCGCTAAGAGGTCCAACAAAAAGAAACATACAAAAAATGAAAGAAAACTATAGAAATTATACATAAAAACACACAACAACAACTTAATCTAAACAACAAACTACACATCAAATTATATTACACAACATAATTGGTGACTCTCCTTGCCATGGTGGTAGGAGGTTGTGTTTCCCCCACAACTCTCCTCTCAAGCACAAGACCCTGGTATGTAGCTCTCCAAAAGAGAGAGAAAACTCAAATCCCAACACACACAATTCAAAACGCCTAATGCTAAAATATTTTATAATCACGAGGGGAATATTTTAATGTTTTAATTAAATTATCTAATATATGCTTTTCCCTCAATTAGAAATGCACATTTCATGAAATTTCATTTTCTAATTAAACCTTAGTCCCACTTGTATCTCAAAAAACCCTGACACAAATCGTTGGCTTGTCACGTTCCAGGTGTAGTCAGGCATCTATTGTCAATACACTATCCCAATCCACCTCTAAATTTTAAACTATAGGTTTCTCCCTAATATCTACCTTACTTTGCGCCCCCAATTTGCACACTTCTTCTTATTTCAATGGGCGTCCTAGCCTCCTACTCCCAAGACCCTATCTCTGCTCTTCTCGAGTGGGAATCCCAGCCTTTGCTTGCAAGACCCCAACGTATATCAGATTGGGTTGGTAATTCCATTGATGGGAGTAATTACTCCTACTGTCTTAATCTAAGATAGTGTCTTTTTTGGAGGTTGTGGGTATGAAATTCTTGTCCTTTTGGTACATGTCTCATTAACACTTTCGATGTCACAGTCATTGGGTTTGGTATTTCTCTTGAAGTATTAGTTGGTCTTCTGGCATTCTATCCTGTAACTGCAAGTTATAAAACCTATATGTCCTGCTCCATTTATGGACATTGTTGATCGTGTGATGGATGCCAACTGGCCGAGGTTTCATTCTGTAGTTTTGGCTCTTGTAAGGTAAATGAAAATCTGACTGTCTCTGGCGAGCGGTCCTCTCCTATGGATCAGGGGTATTTTCAGTGACTTAGATATTGTGTTGGACTGCCAACGGGTTTCTGTAACTTTCTTACTTTCGAAGCTGGGCTAGTATTGTTTAGATACAATTTTCAACATGATGGTGGATGTTGTCAATATCCTCTCATCGGATACATTGACACATGAGGTGCTCATAGTTGCCATGTTGCAGGCAGAAAAGGATTAGGTGGAAGCGATTGAGCACAGTCAGAGAAGGGGGGTCTCTGAACATAATTCTGATTTGCAATCGACACAGTTTCTGAAGGATGATTTAGGATGGCGAGGGCATGCAAATTATTCTTGCAATGATGAGATGCACATTTCTGTAAATCAGGGTTTGCTTAGACGAAATAATCTTTCAAAGGATCGGTGTTACAAACCGGATGCAAGTGTAAGGAAGTTTATCCTGGAATACAATGATTTGTGGGGTAGGGTGGCTAGTTTGCAGAAGAGGACACTGATTGGGAGATGGTTATTCCCTGAGACTGGAGATGTTGACATGAATGAGTGGGTTAAGACTTTCTGGTGTCCAATGCTTGGATACATTCTGAAAGTGAGAAAAATGATGGGGAATTGGTTCAGTGTTCACTTTCTCCACGAGGATGACTGGAAAAAAATTATGGGTCATACATGGGTTATAGGTAGAAGCTTCATGCAACTTTTTCCATGGTTTCTTGGATTTAATCCTGTTATAGAGGCTCCTAAGAGTAAGTTGGTGCGGGTGAAGCTACCTGGATTACCTCTCGAGTTCTGGACTATAAAATCCCTTAGGGCCATCGGAAACTCTATTGGTATGACAAAGCATATTGACCCTCGAAGCATTGGCACATCTGATAAAGGCATTGCATGGATTCTTGTTGAAGTATCTTTTCAAGGTGGTTTTTCGGTGACGTCGACTTGATTTGGGAAAAGTGCATTCATCGTCAGCAGGTGGATTATTGGGGTCTTCCTTTCTATTGTCTCATCTGCCACCATACGAGACATTTGCAGAGGTATTTCCCTTTAAGGCATAGGAAGAAGGGGAGACACGGTTATAATTCCTATGGATGCATTCGCGGGAAAGTGAAATCTCATACATCTGGCTCAGACCATTAGGGTAATTCGATACCTCCTTTTGACAGTGATAGGTCCATCTCCTCTGATAAGGTTACTATTAATAATCCACCTACCCTAGGTCTGTTTGTTCATGTTTCGGTTTTTGTGCCTTGTAATGATGCTGCTATCTCTCCACATTCCTATAAAACCATTTCTCCGCATCCGGAAAGCCATATTGACGACCCTCTTGGCACATGTTGTTCTGATAAAAATGACGACCACTCTCCCTATCGACGTCTCACTAAGCCACTATTTGTTTCTCCCTATATGCCCCCACGTGAGTGGCTTCTCCGATTTCCTCTCATGAACCAGAGCGGGTTGATATTCTGGACTCCCCTAAGAATACTATTGGGAGTGACCTTGATTCCTTGTTGGGTAATCCACTATTGGATATGGTGGCTCTAACGGTCTTTGACAAAAGCCCTCCAAATCCGTAGCCTTTCATATCCCCTAAGTCTACATCCAACATCACTATTAGGAAGACATATAAGGCTGGTTCTAGACATTTTCGTGGCCGTCTTAAGACCAAATAATTATTCTAGGGGGAATTTTATGACCTACGGGATGTTCCTATTTCTTCTTCTTATGATTTTTGGACCCTTAGAGCATGCATCCCTGATGTTGTTCCCAAATGATGTCTGTCATTTCTCGCAACATTAGGGGGATAGGCAACCCCTCAAAGCTTATGTGCCTACGTGAGATGCTTTCCGAAATACAACCCTCTGTGGTCTTTCTCCAAGAAACTCTATGTGATCGGGCTTTGGTTATTGGTTCATTATTGAGCATTCGACCGAGGTGGCATGTTGTGGGTGTGGATGCCATTGGCTGGGCGGGTGCGATGCTAGTTATTTGGAACCCGCTACTAGTCAACCTAAAGGCTTATAAATTTTTTAGTGGCATTTTTCTACATGGCTCCTTCAGAGCGGTCTCTGAATAGATTTCTCTTATTAACTTATATGCCCCTTGTCATAATCGAGCTGCATTCTAGGAGAGGATGAATAAATCTAGGATTCAAAACTTTACAAATCTCATAGTGATAGGTGATTTCAACTCAACTTTGGCTGCAAATGAATCATGGGGAACACGATTGCGTATGGGCCCTCTTGCAGATAAAATTGGGAAAATATTCTATGATTCAAGTATGATGGATGTTAGGCCTTCTCCCTTGGTCCCAACCTGGACAAACAGACGTATTGGAAATGAATTCATCGGAAAGAGACTTGATTGTGCCATGATAAAAGTATCACTTCTCCGGAATCTGGGAAATATGAGATCTAGGGTGATATCATCTACCCTATTGGACCATATGATTTTTATTCTTTCATGACGCCATGAACCTAAGGTTATTGGGGTTCCTTTCAAGTTTATCCATGTTTGGCTATAGGATCCCACCTTTAACAATTTGGTGGTTGATTTCTAGAGGAAGGATGATTCTAGTGACAGTTTAATGGGATGGGAAAAGTTTATGGACAAGCTTAGACGTCTAAAATCTATTGTAAGTTTTAGGTCCCTATATTACTAATATATTCCCTTATTATTGTTAGTGTAACCCCCTTATTGTTATTATTGTACCCCCGTAACCCCCATATTGTTATTATTGTGCCCTTAGATTATTATTGTTAGGTCAGCTATGATTATATTGTGGTCCCACTAGGATTACATTATGACCCCATGGACTCCTATATATAGAAAGGAGGTTTTGTAATTTGTATCATCCAAGAATTGTTCATTCATGTAATGTATTGTAGGTTTCCCCCTTGAAGTGGCTTATTTATAAGGCATTGATATCTCTTTTCTTCTATTTTTGGAGCTGGTTTCACAACATTTGGTATCAGAGCTTTGGATTCTAGGGTTTCGTTGCTCCAAACAGGTCATCGTGGAATTTTTGCTATAAATTTTTTTCTACAAAGATTCCAAAGCTGAAATTTTTAGAGTGCGAAGTTGAATTCCTGAGGAACATCTTCACAAAATTTTAGAGCTTGGTTCATAATATTTTTAGAGATATGATCTATGGAATTTAGGGATTTTTGCAGGCTCCTGAATTTCACTTAAAAAGGTCATCACAGAATTTGTGCTATAACATTTTTGCTACGAAGGTTCAGAAGCTAAAATGTTTAGAGTGAGAAGCTGAAATCCTGAGGAACATCATTGGAAAATTTCAAAGCTTGGTTTGCAATATTTTCGGAGATATGATCTATGGAAGTTAGGTCTTTTTCAGGCTCCCGAATTTCATCTCAAAGAGGTGATCGTGGGAAAATATTCATAACTCTCTCTCTCTCTGAGCATCAGATTGGAATTCTGTAAAAAGTGACTAGAAGTACACAGACTTTAATTTCCTATCTATAAATTTTAGAGCCAAAGGAGCAAACAATGACACGTGGAAAGTCGTACATTTTCACTCTACTGAACCAGTCCATAATTAGGTCATTGTGGGACATTTGAGATAACTTTGCCTTGAAGAATCCAAATCAAGTCAGACATGTGGCATTTCAAAGAAGCTTCAAAGGACTACTACAAGGCTAAATTTTAGATATTGAGGATCTGCAAGTATATTGATAAGTCAATTTCAATATTGAGCTCCTTAAAAGCAAGTAAAAGGTCTGTATTTTGTTTTCCGAATTGCATAAGTCTTGTTTTAAGAATCAAGTTGAATTGATTCCAAGGGAAGATTGTAGAATAGATATCAGTATTGGATTCTCAAATGGCTCCTAAAAATAATTCAACACCCATTAAGCCTTGAGAGGGCTCTACTATAACTCATGAAGACAAAGAATGGCAACATGACATATCAAAATTACAAGAGCAAGTGCAACAAATTTCGCTCTCGCAAAGAGCAACAAAAAATGACATGGAAGTTTTGAAGAAAGGCATGGAAACTAAGATGGATGGTTTGAAGAAAGGCATGGAATCTAATATGGATGGTTTGAATAATGGCATGGAAGCTAAGATGGATGGCATGGAAGCTGGCATGGAATCTAAGATGGATGACATGGAAGCTAAGATGGAAAACATGAAGAATGATCTAAAAGCAGACATGGAAGGTTTGACAAAGTTGATACAAGAAATGTTTCCTAATGGTGAAAATATAGTAGAGGAAACTCATGATGTGAACAAAATAAATGTTAATCATGATTTCATAAACTCTAATGTTGGAGGGAAGAACCACCATATTCCAAAAATGGATATGAGGAAGTTTGATGGAAAGGATCCTGTAACATGGATACTACAGATGGAGCAATATTTTGATCTCCATAACGTGCAAAACACACAAAAAGGTACGCATTGCAACTTTACATTTAGAACAAAATACATTTGTATGGTATCGATGGCTTTGCTCCCATAAAAAAATTGTCACTTGGTCAATTTTTACGGAGGAAATGATAGCACATTATGAGGATACAAAGAGTAACACTTTCTTTAGCCAATTGATAAATCTCAAACAAAAGTGTTCAATGGGGGAGCACATTGAGGACTTCCAAAAATTGAATATAAGGGTAACTGATATTTTAGAGGAACACGGGATTGATATCTTCATACGTACTTTAAAGGATAACATCCAACATGAATTTCGCGTTTTGGAACCGGATTCATTGGAGAAGGCATTCAGGTTGGCAAGAAAAATTGAATGTAAAATTATGGCGACAAGGAAGCCTACCACTCACTTCTATAAAGAGGGAAGTGTTGCTACTCCTAGATCTCCACAACCTACAAGGTTGACACCACAACAATTGGAAGAAAAAAGAGCAAAAGGGCTTTGCTACAGTTGTGATAGCAAATACACTAAAGGTCATAAGTGTGCTGAGAAGAAATTATTTTACATAGATTGTGAAGAGGAAGAAGAAAATGAACAAGAAGAGGATATACACCAGGAACCAACCCTATAAGAGGAAGAAATGAGTCCGACCATATCATGTAATGCATTGGCAGGAATTACCACTCCTCAAACTCTCAAGATAGAAGGACATATCAAGAAGAAAAAGGTAATAGTGTTGATTGATTCAGGTAGCACCCATAATTTTAGTCATTGTAAGGTAGCCAAGGAATTAAATTGTTTCCTATACCCAGCACCAGAATGTCAAGTGATGGTTGCAAATGGAGGAACTATAAATTTCTCTGGAAAATGCCATAATATCAAGCTAACCATGGGGGAATATGTGTTGACTAGTCCAATGCTTTCCATTCCTATGGGAGGTGCCGATGTTGTATTAGGAGTACAATGGTTACAATCTTTGGGGACAGTAGCTTTTAATTTTCAAGAACTTTTCTTGAAATTTTTTTCAGAAGGAAAGGAAGTCGAATTACGGGGTATTGAAGGGAAGCCAGGAAGGATAATAAGCTCTAATGTCATGAAAAAGCTTCTAAAGAAAGAACAACAAGGTGTAATTGCACAATTATGCTCACTAGAAGTTCCAACATCAAAATCATCTATTTCTGCAGATCTCCAACAAGTCTTGGACAATCATTCCAAGGTGTTTGAAACTCCCAAAGTACTCCCACCTATTCGTGATCATGATCATGCTATTCATTTGATTCCAGGAAGTGTTCCTCCAAACATCAGGCCTTATAGATATCCTTACTTCCAAAAGAGCGAAATTGAACGTATGATTGCGGAAATGTTAGAGGCGGGTATAATTCAACCTAGTCAAAGTTATTTCTCCGCTCCTGCAGTATTGGTACGCAAGAAGGATGGATCATGGCGAATGTGTCCGGATTATAGGGAGCTCAATAAGCTCACCATTAAAGATAAATTTCCCATTCTTTTGATTGATGAATTATTGGATGAATTACATGGAGCAATTTATTTTACCAAGTTGGATCTTCATTCAGGATATCATCAAATTAGAATGAAGACTGAAGATATTCCAGAAACAACATTTCAAACTCATGAGGGTTATTATGAATTTTTGGTCATGCCTTTTGGCCTTACCAATGCACCTTCTACATTTCAAGGGTTGATGAATTCCATTTTCAAACCCTTCCTTAGAAAATTTGTGCTAGTATTTTTTGATGATATACTAATCTACAACAGGTCTTGGAAGGATCATGTTCAATATGTTGATAGGGTGCTCAAACTATTGCAGGAGAAACAATTATATGCAAAAACATCCAAATGTTTCTTTGGAGTACAAGAGGTGGAATATCTGGGTCATATTGTATCTCACGAGGGTGTTAAGGTAGACCCTAAAAAAATTAAAGCCATTAAATAATGGAAAGTCCCCACAACCATAAAGCAGTTGCGAGGATTTCTCGGGTTAACAGGGTATTATCGCAAGTTTGTTAAGAATTATGGGAGAATAGCAGCTCCTCTAACAACATTATTGAAGAAAGATGCATTTTCATGGACTCCTGAAGCAACTAAGGCCTTTGAACATCTTAAAGAGGCAATGTGCCTCGCACCGGTCTTAGCTACGCCAGACTTCACAAAAACCTTTATTGTGGAATGTGATGCCTCAGGAAATGGAATTGGTGCTGTTTTAATGTAGGAAGGAAGACCCATTGCTTTTGAAAGTCGTCCAATCAAAGGAAAGTATTTACAGAAACCTATTTATGAGAAGGAAATTTTAGCAATACTACATGCACTAAAGAAATGGCGAACTTACCTAATGGGAAGACACTTCAAGGTAAAAACTGATCATGATAGTCTTAAACACTTTTTGGAACAAAAAATATCTTCAGAAGAGCAGCAAAAATGGGTCACAAAGATGTTGGGTTATGACTTTGAAATAATCTACAAAAAAGGAAAGCTTAATTTTGTTGCATATGCACTCTCAAGAAAGAATGAAGAGGTGGAAGCATTGCTTTGTACCATTTCTATTATCCAACCAGATTGGATAACCGAAGCAAGAGATGAATGGAAGAAGGACAAAGATGTATGGACACTCATTCAAAAGTTGCAGCAAGATCCTAGTACATCTGATACATTTAGTTGGAAAAATGATTCCTTATGGTTCAAATATCGCTTATATCTTTGTAAGAATTCCCAACTAAAACAAAATATTTTTCTGGAATTGCACACTTCTCCTTTAGGAGGACACTCAGGATTTTTAAAAACTTACCACAGGGTGAAGAAAGAATTTTTTTGGGATGGCCTTAAATCTGATATTCAAAAGTTTGTGGCGGAATGTTTGGTTTGCCAGCAGAATAAAGTTGAGACAACTAAGACCCCGGGACTTCTACAACCTTTATCCATTCCAAGTCAACATTGGGAGGAGATTTCAATGGATTTTATCACAGGTTTACCTAAGTCTGAAGGAAAAAGTGTCATCATGGTGGTAGTTGATAGACTTACCAAGTATGCACACTTTTGTGCATTATCTCATCCATTTAAAGCAAGTACAGTTGCTACTACATTTATGGACAGAATTCAAAGCTACATGGAAGCCCAAGGGTTATTGTGAGCGACAGAGATCCCATTTTTACTGGAAATTTTTGGACGGAGTTATTTTCTTGTTTGGGTACTCAATTAGCTCATAGCTCATCTTATCATCCTCAACCTGATGGTCAAACTGAGATAGTAAATAAATGTTTGGAAGGATATCTTCGTTTTTTTTTATCTGATAAACAAACACAATGGGTCAAGTGGTTACCTCTTGCTGAATGGTGGTATAACACTTCCTTCCATACCGCAACAAAAATGACCCCATTTATGGCACTTTATGGATATCATCCACCATCCATCACATCATCTTTAAGGGAAAATTCGAAGGTTCAAGCAGTGGAAGATCACATCGAGCATCAGCAAGAAGTTCTCCAACTTTTAAAGGATAACCTGAATTTGGCACAAAATCGAATGAAACAACAGGCAGATCAACATCGCAGCGAGAGAAGTTTTGATATAGGAGATTGGGTATTTTTACGGCTACAACCATATAAACAAATGTCCCTCAAGCAAGCTAAGAAGGATAATAAATTATCGCCAAAGTACTATGGTCCTTACAAGGTGTTGCAAAGGATTGGTACTATGGCATACAAATTGGAGCTTCCTGCTTCTTCACGAGTGCATCCAGTTTTCCATGTTTCATGCTTAAAGAAGGTTATATGTGAAAATCTTCCAGTTCAAACAATATTTCCAGAACTTGATGAGGAAGGAAAAATCATATTGGAACCTGAAGCGGTCACGGAAATAAGAACTCGACAACTACGGAATCGATCAATTTCAGAGTATCTCATCAAGTGGAAGAACTTACCCACCGAAGATTCTACATGGGAGGATGAGAATTTTATACAGAAGCACCCAGAGCTACTCAAGCGTTGAGGACAACACTTTTTTGAAGGAGAGGGGCATGTTAGGTCCCTATATTACTAGTATTGTCCCTTATTGTTGTTATTGTAACCCCCTTATTGTTATTATTGTACCCCTGTAACCCCCATATTGTTATTATTGTGCCCTTAAATTATTATTGTTAGGTCGGCTAGGATTACATTATGGCCCCACTAGGATTACATTGTGGCCCCATGGACTCCTATATATAGAAAGGAGGTTTTTTAATTTGTATCATCCAAGAATGTTTCATTCATGTAATGTATTGGAGGTTGCCCCCTCGAAGTGGCTTATTTTTAAGGCGTTGATATCTCTTTTATTCTAATTTTTGGAGCTGGTTTCACAACAGTAAAGAAATGGAAAAAGGGGAAAATTTAGGAATTACGATTGCAGATGCAAGATATAAAAGGAAAAGTATCTCAGATCTACGTGGAGATGATGGATGCTCCTCTGGACTCCAAATTTTATTCTAGTCTTGATAGTTTGTACGCATGAAAACTGGAAATATTAAAAATCGAGGAGACTTCATGGAAGCTTAAAAGTAGAATTCAATGGTTGAAGGAGGGAGATTTGAATACAAAGTTTTTTCATAATTGTGCAAATGGGCGTAGGAATAAGAATTCTATATGGGGGATAAGGGCTGCAAATGGATCAATGAAACACTCAAAAAAGGAGATACAGCTTGAGGCACCCAAATACTTTTTTGAATTTTATAAAGCTAATATGGAGATTGATCATCAATGCCAAATATGAGTTCTGGAGAAAATGCCTCACATGTTTGATCAAGATGCAAATAATATTTTGAAGGCGGCAGTAACAAAATGGGAAATTGATGCAGTTCTAAAATCATTTTCACATGACAAAATTCCTGGTCCGGACAGCTGGCCGGCTGAATTTTATCTTCATTTCTATAATCTATTGGAGGATGAACTGCTTGATGTGGTTGAGCAGGTTCATGTGTTGGTGTTTGTACCAGGAGATATGAATTCCACTTTCCTGACCATTATCCCCAAGATTTCTGATCATATACATTTTGCAGACTTTAGACAAATTTCTTTATGCAATGTGGTGTACAAGATTACCTCTGAAATCATTGAAAATAGAATCTAGGGGACTTTATAGACTTTCATATCAATGGAGCAATATGCATTCTTAAAAGGAGGTCTATTCATGATTATTTGGCTATTGCACAGGAGGCGATGCACTCGATACACGAATATAAGAAGGAGGCACTTATCATGAAGATTGACATTCACAAGGCATATGATTCAGCTGATTGGTCTTTTTTTGACTTGTTCTCCTCAAGGTGGGATTATCGATGTCATCAATCAGATGGAAAATGGCCTGCATATCTTCTGTAAGATATGTTGTCCTTATAAATGGTTTTCCAACGGACTTCTTCATGGTTGAAAGGGGGATTTGACAAGGTTGTACACTATCTCCACTTATATTTATTCTTATTATGGATGGTTTTAGTAATCTATTGAGAATGGAAAAAAATGTTGGTTTATTAGAAGTTATATCTTTTTCTCCAATGGTATGCATAACTCACTCTCTATTTGTGGATGACTTGCTGGCCTTTAGGAAACTAATTAGGAATCAATGGTTTTATTTTCACTTTATACTCATTCGGTTTGGGGCAGCTACTGGGCTATGCATTAATAGAGATAAATCCTTCTTAATATATGACTCGGGAGATATGGAAGAAATTAATTTCATTATTGAGCTTATGGGGGATCATAAGAATCATATTATGACGAGATTTACATATCTCGGTTTTAGACTTAAACCATGTGCATACAAGATAAGGGACTAGACCTAGTTGATTGATACATTCATAAAAAATATCATGAAGTGGACAAACATGTGGCTTTCACTTGGTGGTAGATACATTATGGTTCAAGCAGTTTTATCCCAATTTTTTGTCTACTGGACTCACTTGTATTATCTTCCTGTCAATAAGGTGGATACAATCAATGCTATTATTTCAAATTTTATATGGGAGGGAGCCAAGGGTTTCAGGAAAATTCATCTTTGTAAATTGGTTCATATCTCTATTCCAAAAAAATTTGGGGGTTCGGGCCTATTAAACCTAAGGGTGTTCTCAAATTCGTTACTTGTAAAATCTTTGTGGCGGGATTTAAAGGGTGAAGGGGCCTGGTCTCAAATCATTTATCACAAATACATAGATGTTGATCCTATTCTTGCACTATATCAGGGAAGCTCATGCACTGTAAAAAAAGTGTCTCAGATTTGGCATAGCTTTAAAAAGGTTATGCACATGATGGGACAGAGGTTAGTATGGCACTTTGGAAACGAACAGAAGATTATGCTTGGCATTAATAGATTCTTAGCAACGGAGGGTTCTCTTTGTATCGATCCACACTTATTGCATCGACTAAAATAGAGAGGTATATTTTTTTTTATCCCATCTTATTTCTTGTTGGAGTTTAGGATCTCTGATTTGGAAATCAACAAAGATGTTGGGTTTGCAGGGAGGGGAGGCAAGAAAGTGGGAAATTTTAAAAGAATCTTTACAGTCCGCGGGTTTTTCCTTCAGAGGTGAAGAAGATGAATTGGTATGGGGTGTTAAGTGTCTTGATGGTGGTATTCAAGTAAAGGATATTTATGTACACTCAATCAAGGAGCAGATCACTGATGTTTCCCTGTCTCCTTTTAATAAAGCATGGCATTGGAATATTCCCGCCAAGATATTATTGTTTGGTTAGATTCTATGAAAAAATAAAGTTCTTACATGCAATTATCTTATGAAGCAATGTTTTCAAGGGCCGGGAAGATGCCCGTTATGCCTTCAATATGAGGAGACAGTTGTACACCTATTATTTAATTGCACCATCTCTCTTAGAATTTGGAATTTGTTTACTTTTATCCCAGGGGACCAGTCTTGGAGACATGTTGATTGTATTTAGACTATAATCATGGTATGGGGGGCTTCAAGTTGCACTTTTAAATCTCTGCCTTTTTATGTTTTCTGGGAGATCTGGAGTGCCCGGAATCATATAATTTTTGAAGATATTCCTATCAGTTTGACTATAATTCATGGAAACATTATACAATGGATGTATGATCTCTCTCTGCCTCCTCGGGGTATCATGGATCTATCTATCCAGAACCTCCCTCATCATACTGACCTCCCTGCGATATAATTTGATGGGGCGTGGAAGGATGGGGTATGCGGTTGTGGGGCTTGGATAAAGCTCTTAGAGAATGAGCGGTATCATATTTGTTGGAATGGAGGTACAGGCTCGAGTAATAAGGCTAATATTATGCCTTTATGGAGTGGGATCATGACTGCATACCATCTCAAATTTTCGACTATACATATTTATGGAGACTCAAAATTCACTATTGACGGTATTGTTGGTCGTTGTCAGCTGCACTGTCAGAATCTAAGAGGGTAGATTCAATGGTTAATGTATCTTTTGAAAATTTTTGATTCCTTCTCATTGCAGCACATATACAGAGAAAACAACACGCATGTTGATTCACTGTCAAAGAAAGGCCTGCTGGCACCATTTGGAACTATATAGATCACTCATTACAGGGATTCAAATTTGATGGAATCATATGTTTTTCCTATGCCTTAAAGTTTACTTCGAACCTGCGGCAAGTGAGCCTGAAATGGTCAAGCGAACTGGCTATCTCTTTCCTTGCCTTTTATGTTTTTCTTCACATTCTCCTATCATAACAATGGGCGCATATATGTTTTTTTTTTTGGCATTATTCACTGACCATATATGATGTTTTTATTGTCTATAGGATGTCACCAAATTTTTTTGTCTGACCTTTTCTGTGTGTGGATGATTTCCAAGAACCATAGGACTATATCTTTATGATGGATTTTGATCTGGCGCTCATATGGTCGGTTCTCATTGACTGGCTTAGTTTTTTCTCATGTAATAGGCTATACGGTTCACATTTTATATGTAAATATAAGGATTATGTATAAATTTTATTGATGATTTCGGATGGAAGGCAGCACTGATGATTGCGTATCATGCCAATATCGGGACATGAACAAGCACTAGCTTCTTTTGAATATGTATCTAGTTTATGTATTGTTTTTAATACAACAACATTTTTTCTTCTTCGAAAAAACTAATTATTGCAACCCACATTCATCTTTTTGTTGTTCTCCCTTATTCCACTATCCATGTCCATCGTACTTGCTCAATCCCTTTGTCTTCGGTCAGTATTTGTCAATACTATTGGATTTCTCCTTTGTTTTTGGGGATCTCACTTCCTATTCTCAAAGCTGCATGGGTCTCTATGGACTGACTGATGTTACATCAGAAAATCATAAAATGAAATGAATGTGGGAAGCTAGTGCACATTTTTTGGCAAATGGATGCAAATATAGGCATGTAACCAAAATTTAAAATGTTGTTGTAACAATTTTTGGGTTTTTTTGTGTTCTGGTTTGTCACTCCCAGACACAATGTGCTACAAAATTTTGAACCATAATTGTGAGCTCTATAACTGATGGTTGGGATTCTTCCTTGTGGCCTTTCCTCTGGTGAATTATTGCACATTTTCTCGAGAATTATCTTAAAAAATTGCATCTCGCACAATGCTTTGAAGTGGTCCCTCGTCCTTAAACAAAAAAATTGTTTTGTACATCCGAGAGCACCAACTTCCTATCCTCCCTTTTCTGGCTATTGTACACACGAATCCTCAATCCCCTATTTTTCCCATTGAAGTTTCATAATATCTTGGGGTGAATCATTGTATAGGGAAACATTGAAGTTTCACAATGATTACACCCCTATGTTCAGCAGGATCATAGAAGTTCATCTCACAATCCACAGTGACACCAAAATTCTCTATCATATCAGAAGGCACGAGGTTTAAGCACATGACATCTAGTTTTTTATCACTATTTCATTTGATGTTGGTTTTAAACTCCACTGACCAATAATGGCACTAGATGTTATCATCGCAGGTGTGACAATCATGGGAGACTCACATTTCGAAAGAAACATCAATGATATGTGCTCTCTTGTTCTTGAATCCATGAGTAGTGCTATATTAAAATAATATCAGGTTTTAAGGCCCGTCGTAAAGCAATAGTCACAAGAGTTGTCGTCATTGTTCCAACACCATGAATTCCAAATATTGTATTATTTCTCCACTATGTTTTCCTGCGCAACACCATCCTAGCTCAAAGTTACAAGCTGGCCTAGTCATTCCTTCGTCTTATAAGTTACCACAAATTCATCCTCCTGGACTTCTTGCCATCGCTGATGACACCCAATTGAAGAGGAACCATGTTTTTCTTGTTGGTCTAAATTTTTGATAAAAAGTTTTAGGCCCTGGCTACCATGGCAGTAGGGAGGTTGCGTTGCTTCATGGCTCTCCTCTCGAGCACAAGACCCTCGCATGCAACTCTCCAAAGGAGAGAAAACTCCAATCCCAACGCACACTTTAAAACCCCTAACTCTAAAATCTTTTATAATTATGAGGGGGTATTTTAATGAAAATATCTAATAATTGTTTTTTCCTCAATCTCAGGGACACATTTCATTTTCTAATTAAATGGTAGTCCCACTTAGAAGCCCTTAAAAAAATTCATATAAATTTAATCAAATTTAAATTGATAATGAAGAAAAATATATGAGTTTTATTACCAAGAGTAAAATAATCTCAAAAATTAGCTCTCATAATTAATTTTCATTGGTGTCAACAATGAAGAAGGTATAGATTTTATTGATAAACCATAGTTTTCATTTTTTTCGGTTTAATATTGTGAAGAAGTTCCCTACGATATGATTGTTGTTCCCTCCGCTCTGGTTTTTGTTCCCTATACTCTGATTTTTGTTCCCTCTACTCTAATTTTTGTTCCCTCTAATTTGATAGTTGTTCTCTCTCCTCTAATTGTTGTTCCCTCCACTTTGATTGTTCTTCCCTCTAATCTAATTTTTGTTCCCTCTGCTCTGATCAAGCTTGCATATCTGTGTTTGTTTCCTCTGCGGTCCTTTTTTAGGATTGAACACGTGAAGGACCTCCTTAATCAGCTGAAAGAACATAATAGAATTATATATCAACAACAGTTTAGAAGAAAGAAATTCCTTGAATAAGTATAAGTTTTTTCAGTAATCAGTTCCAGCTATGAAACATAAGTTTATTTTGTTTTGAAGCGGAGTTTTAGGATCTACAAATCCAATGTTGTTGGAGGAACACCTTTCCCTGATGTAAAATCACAAGAATATGATCCCAGTAGCTTCTCCCCCTCCTCCATTTTGCATCTTTCATCAATATTGTAAGTGGGAGCTTGTTTCCTTTTCGAAGAGTAATACAAATATCCGACATTATTATTAAAAAAAAATGCGGAGAAGCAAATTTCTTACGAAATGACTAAATCTTAGCCATTATGAACCTTAAGCTAATAACACTTTTCTTTCATTATTTTTAGCATACGGTGATTTAATTTATCTAATAATTAAAAAAAAAATGGTGGCATTAATCATTAATTTAAAATCGGTAGGAAAATAAGACTTAAATGTCTCTTGGCTTGATGAAGATTATTAATATCCAAAACATCACTTGACTTAACATCTTAATGAATCTCAGATTCGAATATGAATTTTTTTAAAAGGTACATATAGAAATTGGGAGGTCAAACCATTTACAACATGGATCACTTATTGGGAGACCTAGATTTAGATATAACATAAAAACAATAACACAATACAATAGCATAATGGGTAAAGATATCCAAAATGTGGAACTTTATAGAAAAAGGTTTTATCAAAATACTCAGGCTCATTATAAAATGTTGAAATCAAATATAAAACGATATCTGATCTCTAGGATTTCATAGAAAAAAATATTATCGAGAGATCTAAATCCAATTATAGAAGGAATGTGTTGGAGAAATGACTAAATTTATTTGATATGTAAAAGTTATAATAATTTTTATGAATGTTGAAAATATGGGTAATGAAAAAATATTGACGAGGGCCTTGAAAACATCTTATCGACAATATTGGTGAAAATATCAGCAAAATATCGACAAACATAAAAAATGCATAGTATATTCAATTTTTTTCATATTTTTAAAATATGAAGCAATAACAACATTAAATAAACACATTAGCACATAAATATGAAGAATACACTAATATATTTTATGTAGTGGATGTAAAATAAAAATGATACATCAAAGGCGATACCAAATCATGTTGATCCCTAATAATTGTCCAAATCAAGGACTCAAAGGTGGAGATGTTGTGTAACCAGCTTCAAAAATAGAAGAAAAGAGATATCAATGCCTTAGAAATAAGCCACTTCGAGGGGAAAACCTCCAATACATTACATAAATGCACAATTCTTGGATGATACAATTTACAAAACCTCCTTTCTATATATAGGAGTCCATGGGGCCATAATGTAATCCTAGTGGGCCACAATGTAATCCTAGCCGACCTAACAATAATAATTTAAGGGCACAATAATAACAAAATGGGGGTTACATGGGTACAATAATAACAATAAGGGGTTTACACTAACAATAATAAGGGGCTATACTAGTGATATAGGGACCTAACATGCCCCTCTCCTTCAAAAAAAGTGTTGTCCTCAACACTTGAGTAGCTCCGGGTGCTTCTGTATAAAATTCTCATCCTCCCATGTAGAATCTTCAGTGGGTAAGTTTTTCCACTTGATGAGATACTCTGAAATTGATCGATTTCGTAGCTGTCGAGTTCTTGTTTCCGTGACTGCTTCAGGTTCCAATATGATTTTTCCTTCCTCATCAAGTTCGGGCAATATTGTTTGAACTGGAAGATTTTCACCTATAACCTTCTTTAAGCATGAAACATGGAAAATTGGATGCACTCGTGAAGAAGCAGGAAGCTCCAATTTGTATGCCATAGTACCAATCTTTTGCAACACCTTGTAAGGACCATAGTACTTTGGCGATAATTTATTATCCTTCTTAGCTTCTTGAGGGACATTTGTTTGTATGGTTGTAGCCATAAAAATACCCAATCTCCTACATCAAAACTTCTCTTGCTGCGATGTTGATCTTCCTGTTGTTTCATTCGATTTTGTGACAAATTCAGGTTATCCTTTAAGAGTTGGAGAACTTCTTGCTGATGCTCGATGTGATCTTCCACTGCTTGAACCTTCGAATTTTCTCTTAAATATGATGTGATGGATGGTGGATGATATCCATAAAGTGCCATAAATGGAGTCATTTTTGCTGCAGTATGGAAGGAAGTGTTATACCACCATTCAGCAAGAGGTAACCACTTGACCCATTGTGTTTGTTTATCAGATACAAAACAACGAAGATATCCTTCCAAACATTTATTTACTATCTCACTTTGACCATCAGATTGAGGATGATAAGATGAGCTATGAGCTAATTGAGTACCCAAACAAGAAAATAACTCCGTCCAAAAATTTCCAGTAAAAATGGGATCTCTGTCGCTCACAATAACCCTTAGGCTTCCATGTAGCTTTTGAATTCTGTCCATAAATGTAGTAGCAACCGTACTTGCTTTAAATGGATGAGATAATGCACAAAAGTGTGCATACTTGGTAAGTCTATCAACTACCACCATGATGACACTCTTTCCTTCGAACTTAGGTAAACCTATGATAAAATCCATTGAAATCTCCTCCCAACGTTGACTTGGAATGGATAAAGGTTGTAGAAGTCCCGGGGTCTTAATTGTTTCCACTTTATTCTGCTTGCAAACCAAACATTCCGCCACAAACTTTTGAATATCATATTTAAGGCCATCCCAAAAAAATTCTTTCTTCACCCTGTGGTAAGTTTTTTAAAATCCCGAGTGTCCTCCTAAAGGAGAAATGTGCAATTCCAGAAGAATATTTTGTTTTAGATGGGAATTCTTACAAAGATATAAGCGATCTTTGTACCATAAGGAATCATTTTTCCAACTAAATGTACCAGATGTACTAGGATCTTGCTGCAACTTTTGGATGAGTGTCCATACATATTTTTCCTTCTTCCATTCATCTCTTGCTTCAATTATCCAATCTGGTTGGATAATAGAAATGGCACAAAGCAATGCTTCCACCTCTTCATTCTTTCTTGAGAGTGCATCTGCAACAACATTAAGCTTTCCTTTTTTGTAGATTATTTCTAAGTCATAACCCAACATCTTTGTGACCCATTTTTTATGCTCTTCTGAAGATAGTATTTGTTCCAAAAAGTGTTTAAGACTATCATGATCAGTTTTTACCTTGAAGTGTCTTCCCATTAGGTAAGTTCGCCATTTCTTTAGTGCATGTAGTATTGCTAACATTTCCTTCTCATAAATAGGTTTCAGTAAATACTTTCCTTTGATTGGACGACTTTCAAAAGCAATGGGTCTTCCTTCCTGCATTAAAACTGCACCAATTCCATTTCCTGAGGCATCACATTCCACAATAAAGGTTTTTGTGAAGTCTGGTGTAGCTAAGACCGGTGCTAGGCACATTGCCTCTTAAGACGTTCAAAGGCCTTAGTTGCTTCAGGAGTCCATGAAAATGCATCTTTCTTCAATAATGTTGTTAGAGGTGCTGCTATTCTCCCATAATTCTTAACAAACTTGCGATAATACCCTGTTAACCCGAGAAATCCTCGTAACTTCTTTATGGTTGTGGGGACTTTCCATTCCTTAATGGCTTTAATTTTGTTAGGGTCTACTTTAACACCCTCGTGAGATACAATATGACCCAGATATTCCACCTCTTGTACTCCAAAGAAACATTTGGATTTTTTTCCATATAATTGTTTCTCCTACAATAGTTTGAGCAGCCTATCAACATGTTCAACATGATCCTTCCAAGAGCTGCTGTAGATTAGTATATCATCAAAAAATACTAGCACAAATTTTCTAAGGAAGGGTTTGAAAATGGAATTCATCAACCCTTGAAATGTAGAAGGTGCATTGGTAAGTCCAAAAGGCATTACCAAAAATTCATAATGACCCTCATGAGTTCAAAATGCTGTTTTTGGAATATCTTCACTCTTCATTCTAATTTGATGATATCCTGAACGAAGATCCAACTTGGTAAAATAAATTGCTCCATGTAATTCATCCAATAATTCATCAATCACAGGAATGGGAAATTTGTCTTTAATGGTGAGCTTATTGAGTTCCCTATAATCCGGACACATTCGCCATGATCCATCCTTCTTGTGTACCAATAATACAGGAGCAGAGAAAGAACTTTGACTAGGTTGAATTATACCCGCCTCTAACATTTCTGCAATCATACGTTCAATTTCGCTCTTTTGGAAGTAAGGATATCTATAAGGCCTGATGTTTGGAGGAACACTTCCCGGAATCAAATGAATAGCATGATCATGATCACGAATAGGTGGGAGTCCTTTGGGAGTTTCAAACACCTTGGAATGATTGTCCAAGATTTGTTGGAGATCTGCGGAAATAGATGATTTTGATGTCGGAACTTCTAGAGAGCATAATTGTGCAATTACGCCTCGTTGTTCTTTCTTTAGAAGCTTTGTCATGACATTAGAGCTTATTATCCTTCCCGGCTTCCCTTCAATACCCCGTAATTCAACTTCCTTTCCTTCTGAAAAAAATTTCAAGAAAAGTTCTTGAAAATTAAAAGCTACCGTCCCCAAAGATCGTAACCATTGTACTCCTAGTACAACATCAGCACCTCCCATAGGAATGGAAAGCATTGGACTAGTCAATACATATTCCCCCATGGTTAGCTTGATATTATGGCATTTTCCAGAGCATTTTATAGTTCCTCCATTTGCAACCATCACTTGACATTCTGGTGCTGGGTATAGGAAACAATTTAATTCCTTGGCTACCTTACAATGAATAAAATTATGGGTGCTACCCGAATCAATCAACACTATTACCTTTTTCTTCTTGATTTTTCCTTCTATCTTGAGAGTTTGAGGAGTGGTAATTCCTGCCAGTGCATTACATGATATGGTTGGATTCATTTCTTCCTCTTCTAGGGCTGGTTCCTGGTGTATATCCTCTTCTTGTTCATTTTCTTCTTCCTCTTCACAATCTATGTAAAATAATTTCTTCTCAGCACACTTATGACCTTTAGTGTATTTGCTATCACAACCGTAGCAAAGCCCTTTTGCTCTTTTTTCTTCCAATTGTTGTGGTGTCAACCTTGTAGGTTGTGGAAATCTAGGCATAGCAACACTTCCTTCTTTATAGAATTAAGTGGTAGGCTTCCTTGTCGCCATAATTTTACATTCAACTTTTCTTGCCAACCTGAATGCCTTCTCCAATGAATCAGCTTCCAAAACACGAACTTCATGTTGGATGTTATCCTTTAGAGTACCTATGAAGAGATCAATATTGTGTTCCTCTGGAATATCAATTACCCTTATATTCAATTTTTGGAAGTCCTCAATGTGTTGCCCCACTAAACCCTTTTGTTTGAGATTTATCAATTGGCTAAAGAAGGTGTTTCTCTTTGTATCCTCATAATGTGCTATCATTTCCTCCGTAAAATTGACCAAGTGACAATTTTTTTACGGGAGCAAAGCCATCGATACCATACAAATGTATTTTGTTCTAAATGTAAAGTTGCAATGCGTACCTTTTGTGTGTTTTGCACATTATGGAGATCAAAATATTGTTCCATCTGTAGTATCCATGTTACAGGATCCTTTCCATCAAACTTCCTCATATCCATCTTTGGAATATGGTGGTTCTTCCCGCCAACATTAGAGTTTATGAAATCACAATTAACATTTATTTTGTTCTCATCATGAGGTTCTTCTACTATCTTTTCGCCATTAGGAAACCTTTCTTGTATCAACTTTGTCAAAACTTCCATGTCTGCTTTTAGAAAATTCTTCATGTTTTCCATTTTCTCATCGATCTTAGCTTCCATGTCATCCATCTTAGATTCCATGCCAGCCTCCATGCCATCCATCTTAGCTTCCACGCCATCCATATTTGATTGCACGCCATCCATCTTCGATTGCACGCCATCCATCTTAGCTTGCACGCCATCCATCTTAGCTTCCATGCCTTTCTTCAAAACTTCCATTTCATTTTTTGTTGCTCTTTGCGAGAGTGAAATTTGTGCACTTGCTCTTGTAATTTTGATAGATCATGTTGCAATTCTTCGTCTTCATGAGTCATAGTAGAGCTTTCCAAAGGCTTAATGGGTGTTGAATTATTTTTTGGGGCCATTTTATAATCCAATACTGATATCTATTCTACAATATGCCCTTGTAATCAATTCAACTTGATTCTTCAAGCAAGACTTATGCAATTCGGAAAAAAAATACACACCTTTTACTTGCTTTTGAGGAGTTTGATATTGAAATTGTATTATCTTTGTGATTGCAACTCTTCTATATCTGAAATTCAGCATTGAAGTATCCTTCTGAATTCTCTTTTGAATGCCACAGGTCTGACCTGATTTGGATTCTCCAAGACAAAGTTGTGTCCAATCTCCCACAATGACCTAATTATGGACTAGTTCAGTAGAGCAAACTTGTACGACTTGCCACGTGTCACTGTTTTGTCCTTTTTCTCTGAAATTGATATCCAAGAAACTACAGTCTGTGTACTTGGGACCACTTTTTACGGAACTCCAATCCGATGACCAGAGAGAGAGTTATTGAACTTTTTTCATGATCACCTCTTTGAGATGAAATTCAGGAGCCTGAAAAAGCACTACCTTCCACAGATCATATCTCCAAAAATATTGCGAACCAAGATCTGAAATTTTTTGAAGACTTTCCTCCAAATTTTAGCTTCGCACCATATGAATTTTATATTTTGAACCTTCGTAGAAAATAGTTATAGCACAAATTCCACGATGACCTGTTTAGGAGCCTGAAAAAAGACCTAACTTCCACAGATCATATCTCCGAAAATATTGCGAACCAAGCTCTGAAATTTTTAGACAATCTTCCTCAGGCTTTCGGCTTCGCACTCTAAAAATTTCAGCTTCTGCAACTTCGTAGAAACAAAGTTATAGCGAAAATGTCACGATGACCTGTTTGGAGCAGCGAAACCCTAGAATCCAAAGCTCTGATACCAAATGTTGTGTAACCAGCTTCAAAAATAGAAGAAAAGAGATATCAACGCCTTATAAATAAGCCACTTCGAGGGGGCAACCTCCAATACATTACATAAATGCACAATTCTTGGATGATACAATTTACAAAACCTCCTTTCTATATATAGGAGTTCATGGGGCCATAATGTAATCCTAGTGGGCCACAATGTAATCCTAGCCGACCTAACAATAATAATTTAAGGGCACAATAATAAAAAAATGGGGGTTACAAGGGTACAATAATAACAATAAGGGGGTTACACTAACAATAATAAGGGACTATACTAGTGATATAGGGACTTAACAGGAGAACTAATACAAAATAACATCACATATATAAAATTATCTCATCATCATGAGTTATATGTAGAAAAAAAAATAAAACTAGCAGCTATTAATCTGAGATCAGTGTCATCTCCACCTTTTACAGGAAAACATGATGGGTTGTTTTCCAGGCCTGCCCCTAGCAGTAGAAGGCCATGCCCCTGCACCTAATGTCAAATAATTAATGTTGGGTATGGATTTGTGATCTCCTATATCTATATCGGATGGTTCTGACATTGATGCTCCCATAGTCTCCTCCTCAACCTCCTCTTCCTCCTGCTCCTCCTCCTCATGTTGCACCTGAGACTCCACCATCCACTGAGACAATACATCAATATTATCTAAGGAAATAGCATTTGGATCCATTGGTGTTTCTATTTTCTTCACTCAAAGTCAGAGATTGTATACACATACACTAAATCATTGATGTGTGATAAATCCAACTTGTAAGAATGTCAAAAAAACTAATGAGTCTTGACTCTTGACACTTGAGGGTCATAAATTAAAATTAAAATAAATCTAATTTCTCAACTGAAGGCTGAAGCTCAAATTTATTCCTGTCACACTTTTCTGAGTGTATTTTCTCAAATGCACTCCAATTACGCTCACACCCTGAAGAGATACATGTTAAATCCGTATTCTTATGGCCAATCTCTGCAAATTTGGTGACCTTGCACCATAGCTTCGCCACCAAATATCTACAACAAAATAAATAAATAAAAGAGTCAAAAACTTAAAATTATTATAATTAAAATTTTAAATATAACTTACATAATTGAATTTTAAAAATCTACAATTATAAATAAGTAAATTCTAAATTGAAAACTCTAATGAGTCATGAATTTTCACTTGCGTGGCATGAAGAGTGTCACTTCCCTAATAGCATCATCAAAGCCAAATAGGCCAACAAAATTCCGATAAAACTCTATCTCACGATTGATTTTTCTACGAAGCTCAAGATCAGGTACCATCCTCTGAATACAAGAATGGAGCCCTTCCATCACCTCACCATTAAAATCAAAGACACATTTGTATGAAAATGTGTGGTTGATGAAGAGTGTTGCTGCATGAATGAGTAGATGAAGCATCCTTGTCCACCGAATATCAATCACATCCCATAACATCATATGTTTATCAAGCCCAACAGAACCCTTATCTGCATAATAAGAAAAAATAAACTCCTTGAACCTATCCATGGCCTCATACAAATAAACCATTGCAGGATTGTCCCCATTCACCAATATCAGAACCTTTACTATAGGTTCACTAACTGAGCACACTTATTCTACTCCCTGCCAAAATGTGTCAGTGTACACCATTTTTTCAATGGCTCTCTCGTCGTGTCTCCTGTTGTATCTACAATCACACCACTCATAAAAATTAAAAATTAAAAATTAAAAAAAAAAAAACATTTTCTTGAACTCAAATTGGCATCGAAGAAAATACTAAAGAGTAATAAAGTTGGTGGGAAAACGTGTGATTGCAAGATGTCGCAACTCCGTATTTCTAGTGTATCTCCTCATGAGGATAAGAACAAAAGCATGGTTATATATACACTTGGGGATTCTCCTAGCCATATCAATCACCTCCTTGATGAAGGATAGTTTCCTGATATCCTTAGGCAGCAAATCGATACAATGTGTTGCACATGGAGTTGAGAACAATATGTGGTGCCTCTCCATAAAAATATTTCTGACAGACACACAAGTAGCTGCATTATCTATTATGACTTGCACCACATTTTTCATACCAATCTCTCAGATGAAACCATATAAAAACTCACATATCATTGTTGAATCTTTTATATGTGTTGATGCATCCACTGATTTAATAAACATGGTACCTTTAGGATAGTGTACCAAGAAATTTAGAAGGGTCATACCTTTCCTATTTGTCCAACCATCATACATCATTGTGCATCCAGACACTTCCCATGTCTATTTCAACTACACAAATCTAGAGATGATGTCCTAATTTTCTTCTTAAAGGATTTCCCCCGCAACTTCTCACACATAGCACTTTTGTATCTGGGACCACAACAACAATAGCATCACACATTGGCTGCCAAAATGGATTTTTTTTTGTTATGTTGAGAGATAAGTTGATCTAGAAAAGACACCTCCCCATAACTCTATCTACTTCTTGCTTCTCCTTTTTTTAACAACTGATTTTATGGAAGGTTGTGCTCTATCTCTTGTTCGTGGAACAAAAAATGATGACCCACTCCTAGTAACATTATCACTAGTATGTGACAATTTGGAGCCCCTCTCACTACCCTCAACCTCAAAATTAGAAGAAGATATCCTGAAAATTCTACCTGCACATTCAACCTTATTTCTTTATGCCTCTTCCTTATTTATATATTTTTCATCAATTTCTTCAAGAGCTTTTTGTATAAGCTCATCACTAGAAATCGTACAAAGCCCAACATCAACTACAAGGAAAAGACCCTCTAGCAGATGTTTTTGAGGAATCCCTTATAAAAATAGCCCAGATATCCATTTGTAGAGGAGGTCATTAGAGGAGGTTGGCAGGTAGAGGTTTTTGCGGATATTTTTTTTGCGGTGTGTTTCTAATCATAAAACGCACCGGTGTGTTTTATGAAAAGTGCACCGATGCATTTTATGAAAATTGCACCAGTGTGTACTATCAATTAGCACATCGAGACACTATGCTCTTTGTACAAACCGGCCCGGTGCATCTAAGTACTCCAGCGCACCGATGCTCTACGTACAAACTAGCCCGGTGCGTCTCTATAATCCAGCGCACCGTAACGATGTGCGGTGTGCCATTGATAAAACCACCAGTGTGTCTCAAAATCGAGTGCACCGAAAAAGGGTTATTAAAAAAAAAAATTATCAGTCGTAAAAACCTATTTTTTACTTATTCAGTGCTATAGACCTCTCAAGCACTGGTGTGAGTTTGTCTTCTCTAAGGCATCATGCCATTGGTGCTCCCATTGCCCACATTACTATCATCCATTGCTCACTGTGTGGAGTTCGAATTTTCAAAAAGGATGGGAAAATTTGTTTTTTTCAATTCCTCAACAAAGATTCCCCCTCGACGTGCAAATGTACAGGTAATCTACTTGTTTCTCAGTAAATAAAAGTTTTAGAAGATTAAAATTTCAAATTAACTTAAAATTAACTGTTTAAAAATAATAATAATAATAATAAAATTGTGCGGTGCATTCGAGTCGTTCATCTTGCACCATTTACGGTGCTGATTGTAAAATTTACAAGTCGCACCGCGAACAATGTTAATGGAAACAACACCAGGTTCCGTTGCAATACCGAGAAAACACACACTGATAAAAATTTTAAAAAAAATAACATGGCGGTGTGGTATTTTACAGTACCACACCGTTGATTATGTAATGTTGTCAGGAGGGCGGTGTGGTATTTTACAGTACCACACCGTTGCTAGCCAGTGTTGATGATCACTCATTCGCGATGATGTCGTGTCTGTACACCAGTTTGGATTGGCGAGGGTGTACCAACATCCTCTTCATAGAAGATGAGCCACCGGATGCGAGAGGTAATATTAGTGTTTTCTTTAAATTAATATAGTTTAATTTTATTGTCTTAATTAATTAATTAGAATAAAATTTATTCTAACACGTTCTTTAACTTGTTTTATTAAATTGTTTAGTGAAATTTTCTAATTATTTTTGTGTACTATATATTTTGTAGATATTGGAACATTCGTTGGGGACATGATTCCACCCCCACCGGATGATATGGGTGTAGAGCATGACGAGGAGACGCGACAGATCAGGGTGACAGACCTAATCCTCGAGTGAAGATACTCACGGGGGTACGATGTAGGGCAGACACCCGATTCAGGATGGAGTTGGGTGATAGACTGTGTAGACTCCTAGTTGATGAGGGATTTTGCCCTGCTACAATCAGAGAGATCCAGACTGATCGTAGGCTCATATATTTCTCGAGAGACATGCCCCACGATATGATGACCCTTATGCATCATACCGTTCAAGCTTCTAGAGTATTGGCAGCTAGGAGGGATAGGCGTCGTGGATATGCACAATAGAGAAACTCATTTGATGATCATGATCACAAGGGGAGTGCTCATTATTCTATTAATCCGTCTCCTCATCCTTCACCTCGTGCGAGAGATCATGAGAAACCTGCATCGAGTCTTGATCAGAAGGCATCTTCGAAGCAGTCTACACCATCTCAACAGGCACCTAGTCTTGAGCAGACACGACCATCAACTGAGCAGGCACCTAATCCTGAGCAGACAGGTCCATCTGAGAAGGTTGGACCATCCACTAAGCAGATTGCACAATTGACGATTCATTAGTAGCCAGTTCCTTCGCAGACTGCACCATCTTATCAGCATGCACCTCTTGAGAAGACTGCACTAATTAGTAGGCATGTCATCCATCTGAGCATGAGGTTGCACCATCAACTGAGCAGGCCTTGACTAGTACTAGTATTGATGTAGTACCTCCAGATATTTGACATTTATATGCAGTTATATTACAGTTGTATATTTTTTACACTATATATATATATATATGGTGCATGTATTTTATGTTCATGTCAATGTACTTAATTTACATGGTGGTGTTCATCATGATGTGTATATTGTTAGGTCATGTTAGATATGTTCATTTAATGTTCTTGTAGATAGATGTGTATGTAATAGTAGTTATTTGACATGAGATATATAGTTGATGTTTGTGTTTTGATGATGTTATACGATGCTTGTACTAGTACATTTGGTGGAAATTCTGAGACTTTGGGTCAGACACTTTTCACCAAATGTCGGAAATTTCCCCAAAATTTATCAATTTTTCAAATCCCGCCCACAACTGTCGCTATACCGACGTTTGGAGGTAAGTGTCGGTATTGCGACACATAGAAGTTAGTGTCAGTCTTGTGACGTTTGTAGCAAAGCGTTGGAATTGTGATAGTTTGGGAAAAAGCGTCGGAATTGCGACGGATTAGAGCTAAGTGTCGCTATTGCGATGTTTGGAGGAAAGCGTCGCTATTGCGACAGTTTGGGCAAAAGCGTCGCTATTGCGACAGTTTGGGAAAAAGAGTCGCTATTGAGACAGTTTGGGCTATGTGTCACTCTTGCAACGTTTGTATGAAAGCGTAGCTATTGCGATGGATTTTAAATTAATTTCTTTGGTCTCTCCTTTAATAAATAATAATCTAACTTGGGTCCCATTTTTGAATGGTTGGAGAAACCTAATAAGATATCTTTAGTTGACATATCACATTGTGATGAAGATGGAAGGTGGTTATGATGGGACTTCTAAGGAGTTTCATAAAATATTAAAGACGTGATGCGCTCACTCCTTGGTTCACTTTTAATGTGTGCCCCCAACCATGGTCGGACGCGTTGTGTCACGCAGTGTGAGGTCGCTCGACCGGGCACGTTCAGGTCGGGCCATTTCGTTCGAGGGCACCCGTATCATTTTTGCTAAGTTGTGACCACCCGTGTGCCTTGTGCACATTCGGGTGGCCCGATTGCCGTTTTCTCCCTTGTGGCATCGTTCGTTCGGGCGCGCCGTGTCGCGCCGTGTGAGGTCGCCCGACCAGGCGCGTTTGGGTCACGCTGTTTCATTCAAGGGCGCCCATATCAGTTTTGCTAAGTTGTGACTGCCCGGGTCCCTTGTACACATTTGAGCGGCCCGTTTACCATTTTCTCCCTTGTGGCATCGTTCGGTCGGGCGCACCGTGTCGCGTCGTGTGAGGTCGCTCGAATGGGCGCATTCGAGTCAGGTTGGGTCATTTCATTCAAGGGCACCTGTATCAATTTTGCTACGTTGTGACCACCCGGGTGCCTTGTGCACGTTCAGGCGGCCTGTTTTCCATTTGCTCCCTTGTGGCATCGTTCGGTCGGGCGCGTCGTATCACGTCATGTGAGGTCGCCCGACCGGGCGCGTTCAGGTCGGGTTGTTTCGTTCGAGGGCGCCCGTATCAGTTTTGCTCAGTTGTGACCACCTAGCTGCCTTGTCCACGTTCGTGTGGCATGTTTGTCATTTTCTCCCTTGTGGCATATTTTGGTCAGGAGCGTCGTGTCACACCATGTGAGGTCGCCTAACCGAGCGCGTTCGGGTCGAGTCGGGCCATTTCGTTCGAGGGCGCCCATATCAATTTTGCTAAGTTGTGACTGCCCGGGTGCCTTGTGCACATTCAGGCGGCCTGTTTTCCGTTTGCTCCCTTGTGGCATCGTTTGGTCGGACGCACTGTGTCGCAGCGTGTGAGGTCACCCGACTGGGCGCGTTCGGGTTGGGTCAGGTCGTTTCGTTCGACGGTCGGGCTGTTTCGTTCGAGGTTTGGGCCGTTTCGTTTGGGTCGGATCAGGCTGTTTCGTTTGAGGGTCGGGCCGTTTCGTTCGAGGGTCGGGTTGGGCCGTTTCGGGTCGAGTCAAGCCGTTTCGTTCGAGGGTCGGGTCGGGCCATTTCATTCGAGGGTCGAGCCATTTCAATCGAGGGTCGGGCCATTTTTGGGTCGGGTCGATCCGTTTCAGGTCGGGTCGAGCCGTTTTGTTTTGCTAAGTTGTGAGCACCCAAGTACCTTGTGCACGTTCGAGTGGCCCATTTTCCATTTTCTCCCTTGTGGCATTGTTTGGTCAGGCACGTCGTGTCGCGTCGTACTGTGAGGTCGCCGACCGGGCGCATTCAGGTTGGGTCGTTTTGTTCGAGGGTGCCCGTATCAGTTTTGCTGAGTTATGACTGCCCGTGTGCATTGTACATGTTCGGGTGGCCCATTTTCCATTTTCTCCATTGTGGCATCATTCGGTCGGGCGCGCCGTGTTGAGTCGTACTGTGAGGTCACCCGACCGGGCACGTTCGAGTCAATTCGGGTCGTTTCGTTCGAGGGCGCCCGTATCAGTTTTGCTAAGTTGTGACCGCCTGGGTGCCTTGTGCACATTCGGGTGGCCTGTTTGACATTTGCTCCATTGTGGCATCGTTCGGTCGAGCGTGCCGTGTCACGCCGTGTGAGGTCACCCGACCGGGCGTGTTCGAGTCGGGTCAGGCCGTTTCGTTCGAAGGCGCCCGTATCAGTTTTGTTAAGTTGTGACCACCTGGGTGCCTTGTGCACGTTCGAGCCGCTCATTTTTTGTTTTCTCCCTTGTGGCATCGACGTTCATTCGGGCACATCGTGTCACGCCATGTGAGGTCGGCACCCGACCAGGCACGTTCTAGTCGGGCCATTTCGTTCGAGGGCGCCCGTATCAGTTTTTCTAAGTTGTGACCACCCGGGTCCCTTATACACATTCGGGCGGCCCATTTGTCGTTTTTTCCCTTGTGGCATCGTTTGGTCGGGTGCGCCGTGTTGCGCCATGTGAGATCACCTGACCAGGCGCGTTCGGTTCGAGTCGGTTCGTTTCATTCGAGGGCGCCCGTATCATTTTTGCTAAGTTGTGACCACCTGAGTGCCTTGTGCACGATCAGGTAGCCCGTTTGTTGTTTTATCCCTTGTGGCATCGTTCGGTCGGGCACGCCATGTCGCGCCATGCAAGGTCGCCCAACCAAGTGCATTCGAGTCGGGTTGTTTCGTTCGAGGGCGTCCATATCATTTTTGCTAGGTTGTGACTGCCCGGTGCCTTATGCACGTTCGGGTGGCCCATTTTCCATTTTCTCCCTTATGGAATCATTTGGTTGGGCACGTCATGTCACACCATGTGAGGTTGCCCGACCGGGCGCGTTTAGGTTGGGCCGTTTAGTTCGAGGGCGCCCGTATCAGTTTTGCTAATTTGTGACTACCTGGATGCCTTGTGCATGTTCAGGCGGCCCGTTTTCCATTTTCTCCATTGTGGCATCGTTCGGTCGGGCGCGCTGTGTTGCGCCATGTGAGGTCACCCGACTGAGCACGTTCAGGTCGGGTCGATTCGTTCGAGGGCGCCCGTATCATTTTTGCTGAGTTGTGACCCCCCGGATGCCTTGTGCACATTCAGGTGGCCTGTTTTCTCCCTTGTGGTATCGGTCATTCGACCGGGCCATGTCACGTCGTGTGAGGTCGCCCGACCGGGCGCGTTCGGTTCGGGTCGGGCCGTTTCATTCGAGGGCACCCGTATCAGTTTTTTTAAGTTGTGACCACCCGAGTGCCTTATGCACGTTCGAGCAGCTCATTTTTCATTTGCTCCCTTGTGGCATCGTTCGGTCAGACATGTTGTGTCGCGTCGTGTGAGGTCACCCGACTGGGCGCGTTCAGGTCGGGCCGTTTCGTTCGAGGCCGCCCGTATCAATTCTGCTAAGTTGTGACCACCCGGGTGCCTTGTACACTTTCGGGTGGCTCATTTTTCGTTTTCTTCCTTATGGCATCATTCGTTCGGGGGCTCTGTGTCATGCTGTGTAAGGTCGCCAGACTAGGTGCGTTCGGGTCGGTTTGTTTCGTTCGAGGGCGCCCGTATCAGTTTTGCTAAGTTGTGACCACCCAGGTCCCTTGTTCATGTTCAGGTGGCCCATTTTCTATTTTCTCCCTTGTGGCATCGTTCGGTCGAGCGCACAGTGTCACGCCGTGTGAGGTCGCCTGACCGGGGGCATTTGGGTCGGGTTGGGCTGTTTCGTACTTCGAGGGCGCCCGTATCAGTTTTCCTAAGTTATGACTGTCCAGGTGCCTTGTGCACGTTTAGGTGGCCCATTTTCCATTTGCTCCCTTATGGCATCGTTCGGTCAGGCGCGTCGTGTCGCGTCGTGCGAGGTCACCCGACCGGGCACGTTCCATTCGGGTCATTTTGTTCGAGGGCGCCCGTATCAGTTTTGCTAAGTTGTGACCGCCTGGGTGCCTTGTGCACGTATCGATGGCCCGTTTGCTGTTTGCTCCCTTGTGGCATATTCGGTTGATCGGGCACGCCGTGTCGCGCCGTGCGAGGGCGCCCGACCAGGTGCGTTCGAGTCGCATCATTTCGTTCGAGGGCGCCTGTATCAGTTTTTCTAAGTTGAGACCGCCCGGGTGCCTTGTGCATGTAATTAGGGCAGCCCATTTTTCGTTTGCTCCATTGTGGCGTCGTTCGGTCAGGCGCGTCGTGTCGCGTTGTGTGAGGGTTCCCGACCGGGCGCGTTCGTGTCACACTGTTTCGTTCGAGGATGCCCGTGTTAGTTTTTCTAAGTTGTGACTGCCCGGGTGCCTTATGCACATTTGGGCAGCCCATTTGCCATTTTCTCCCTTGTGGCATTGTTCAGTCGTTTAGCCCCATTAACCCGTAACGACCTCTAAACCCTTAACCCCTAACCCAGCCTAAACCCTTAACCCCTACCCCATTTAACCCCCTAAACCCCTAGTAACCCCCTAAACCCTAAACCTATAAACCCTTAACCCCTAGCCCCTTAAACCCTAAACCATTAAACCCTTAACCCTAACCCCTTAAACCCTAATTCATGACCCCTAACCCATCTAACCCCCTAAAACCTAGCCCCATTAGCCCCTAAATTCTAACCCCTAAAATCCTTAACTATTAAAACCCCTAACCCCCTAAACCCCTAACCCATTTAACCCCCTAAACCCTAAACCTATAACCCCTAACCCATTTAACCCCCTAAACCATAAACCTCTAAACCCCTAACCCATTTAACCCCTAAACCCTTAACCTCTAAACCCTTAACCACTAACCCTTAAACCCTTAACCCCTAACCCATTTAACCCCCTGAACCCCTAAACCCCTAACCCATTTAACCCCTAAACCCTAAACCTCTAAACCCTTAATCCCTAACCCTTTAAACCCTATTTCCCAACCAGCCTAACCCATTTAAACCCCTAAAATCCTAACCCATTTAACCCCCTACCCTAACCCTTAACTACTAAATCCCCTAACCCCCTAAACCTCTATAACCCATTTAAATCCCTAAACCCTAAACCTCTAACCCCTTAATCCCTTAACTCCTAACCCCTAGCTAAAATCCTAATTGCTAAATCCCCCAAGCCCCTAAACCTCTAAATGCACACCTAACCCATTTAACCCCCTAAACCCTAAACCTCTAACCCTTAACCCCTAACCCTATAAACACTAATTCCCAACCCCCAACCCATTTAACCCCCTAAACCCCTAAAACCCTAACCCATTTAACCCCCTAAAACCCTAACCCATTTAACCCCCTAAACCCTAGCCCCATTAACTCATAACGACCCCTAACCCCTAAAATCCTTAACTCCTAAATCCACTAACCCCCTAAACCTCTAAAACCCTAACCCATTTAACTCCATAAACCCTAGCCCCTGCACTAACCCGTAACGACCCCTAACCCCTAAAATCTTTAACTGCTAAATCCACTAACCCCCTAAACCTCTAAAACCCTAACCCATTTAACCCCCTAAACCCCAAACATCTAACCCCTAAACCCCTTAACCCCTTGATCTGCTAGGGGCTGGTTACCTTGATATTAATGGTGGTGTATTCATACTCCTTCTGAATAACCAATAAAGGGTCAAGGAAATTGACCAATATTTTGTCAAGTTTTATCTTATCCATCTCTGGGGTAAGCTGCTTTTCAGCTAACTCCACTACTTTTGATCTCAATTTTTCTAATTGCTTCCTTCTCTCATATGATACCTGAGCCTTTGCCTTTCTCTTCCCTTCTAATTCCGTAATAGTGTCATAGTGATGCCAATCAAATTCTTTGGAAAGCCTTCCTAGCGGACAATACTTGTGACCTGGCTGAAGCCTCGACACTTTCAGAGCATCTGGAATGACCTCTCTCTTCCCCAATCTCCCTCTCTCTCTCTCTCTCTCTACCCTACAATACTCTCACAGCTATATCCCTCCCTCTATCCTTCTTTCTGCCCCCCTTCCATCTTTGTGTCACTATCTCCCTCTCTTCCCCTTCTCTACCTCTCTCACTCCTCTCCCTCTCTCTCTCTTAGCTGATCCATTCCTTCTCTCCCCTCTCCTTCAGTTTACCTCCATCTCTCCCTTGTGACTCCCCTTGTCTCTCCACCTCTATCAATCTATGTCCTTATAATTATTCCTTCTCATATATATCTAGAGTTAATATATATCATGACATATTGGGACCTATGATTGGGTTAATTTCGCCTTGTTGGCAAGGTTAAAATGTGCACAAACAGAGACCAATGAAACTATCATCTTAACCCCTAACCCATTTAACCCCCTAAACCTCTAGTAAACCCCTAACCCATTTAACCCCTAAACCATAAACCCCTAAACTCTTAACCCCTAACCCCTAACCCCTAACCCATTTAACCCCCTAAACCTATAAACCCTTAACCCTTAACCCCTTAAACCCTAAACCATTAAACCCGTAACCCATCTAACCCCTTAAACCCTAAACCTATAAACCCTTAACCCCAAAAACCTAACCCCATTAGCCCTTAACTTCTAACCCCTAAAATCCTTAACTGCTAAATCCCCTAACCCATTTGACCCCCTAAACCCTAAACCTATAACCCCTTAACCCTAACCCATTTAACCCCCTAAACCATAAACCTCTAAACCCCTAACCCATTTAACCCCCTAAACCCTAAACCTATAACCCATTAACCTCTAACCCATTTAACCCCCTAAACCCTAAACCTGTAAACCCCTAACCCCTAACCCCCAATCCCCGGCTAAGCCCTCCAAATTCGAATTAGATTTGAAGAAGTAATTGTTTTCTTACTTATGTCTAATTCACTATATAATCATATCATGAATGTGAGAAGGCTTCTGGTTGTAAGCATGGTTGTGGTATGTTGATGTTCAGACGAAAACTACAACTTGTAGCCCTTGATCTGTTAGGGGCCGGTTACCTTGATATTAACGATGGTGTATTCATACTCCTTCTGAATAACCAATAAAGGGTCAAGGAAATTGACCAATATGTTGTCAAGTTTTATCTTATCCATCTCTGGGGCAAGCTGCTTTTCGGCTAACTCCACTGCTTTTGATCTCAATTTTTCCAATTGCTTCCTTCTCTCATATGATACCTGAGCCTTTGCCTTTCTCTTCCCTTCTAATTCTGTAATAGTGTCATAGTGATGCCATCCAACTTCTTTGGAGGCCTTCCTAGCACACAATACTAGGTTATGAGGGTATCATGTGTTTGTGGGTAATGCCATTATTATCATGTGTTTGTAGACTAATTAGTAAATATTAATTAAATTTATTAATTCATAATTAATCAATTGATACATGATTAAAGACCCCTAATTAATCAATTTATATCATTAATATATGATTAATCATAATTAATCAATTGATAGCATTAATACATGATTAAAGATCCCTAGCTTGGCCTATTTTTTTAAATTCCAACAAATTAGCCTAATTACCTTACCCACGCGCCCTATTCCACCTATTCAAATTTTCTTAATTGACCTATTCAATTTTGTTCTCCCGCTCCGCTTGTTCAAACTTTATGCCTTCTTTCCCATGATTCCATTATGCCCTATGATGCTTGCTTTTTTCCAAATTCTTGCAGAAGCATGGACGCTCTGAAACCCTAAAGTGGCCACAGTCCATTAACGGCTTGAAATCCACAGTAGCTAGTGGAGTTATTTTGAGTTTTACCGATGTTCAGAAATCTTTGGGAGATCTGAAGATAAATTTATCGTGGAAGAATGCTCTCTTCTTCTGAAAGAATCCGATTGGTATTTCCCTTGTCTTACCCCATTCAAACTTGCTATTTTCTTCTACGCTATCTTGGTTATGAGATATAGATGGTTGTAGGTCTGAAATATATTACATTTCTCATGGAAACATTGTACACAGCCTGGTTCTCATGAACTCTGAGCATGGAAAAATACTCTTTTTAAAATATTACTTTAGCATTTGTCTTGAGTGGTAGAAGTAGCAGATACATGAACTTTTACAATTATCAAAAGCTCTCTGTCTTCATCACTATGTAATGGGATGGCTAACATTTCTGTCTCCCCTTTTGTATTCTGGCAACTCTTATTGGGCTTTACTGGTAGATCATGATCTGCACCTATAAGCTCCCTGGCTCTCTAGGCTTACAGAATCCAATATGTTCGAAGCAGAACGTACAACATAAGCGTGACACAAGATGCCTGAGTTGCCAGTAGTCCAAGCCAGAGGCCCTCAAAATAAAAATTGAATACGAAACCCATGAGAATAACAACTAGCTTGCCAACAAAGTAGAAGGAGCCGAGATTGATGTTTGCACCGGTGGTAGGACAGGTTGTTCCCCTGAGAACACCACACCCTATTGTTTGTGGGCAGTTTCCAAGCTCACAGAGGCCTATGATGGGAAATGCCAAAGATGTTAGGGAAATTATTTCTTGGTCGTCTGTAAACATTCTAGCCCACCTATGACGCATGGTGGTGGTGAAATTAATGGCTAGGAATTCCAGTACAATAGCCATAGAAAGTGCTACAATCATGGCCCTCCGTGATTTTCCAGGCCTATTGGCACCTAGCTCGTTTCCTACTCTAGTCGAAACCCCAAAGCTCAATGACGAGGGGAATATGTACACAAGAGAGGTTTTCTGGATGAGAATTCCCATGGAGGCAACAGTTGCTTTAGGATTTACAAGCAGCCCACACAAAATAATCATGAACTCGTACCAACACCACTCCAGACAAACAGAAACACAACTCAGGATGGCCAGACTGAGCAATGACCTCCATCCTTTCAAACATTCTTTGGAAAGCCCCTCCTAATATTTCTTGTACACCCTTGAGAACCAAAAAGTATAAGGCCAACCAAGAATTTTAGTGTAACTACCAAAAATCTGTCCTGGTTTTATCCAAGGATAAATATTTATATTACGAGTGTATAATTAAAGTTCATGAATAGACCTAAGCCCCTTAAAGTGACTGTCTCATCAAATTATACAAGTCAAAATTTTGTCGAACTCTGAGGTGTTCCATAGTCGTTCAAATAGAGATAATTTTCTAAGATAATATATGCTTTTAAAGGGTGCTATTGCAGGTAACTGAGTATGTGAACCTCAAACTAAAACTTCTTTTATTTTTCCATTGTGTGTTTGAAAATTATGTATGTTCGCATGCTGTTGACTCTTGAGTGCCTTTCAAAAGGAATATCTAATGGGAACACAAACTGTCAGAGTTTTAGTTAATAGTAAATACTAAATACACATTCTTATCTTGAAAATCAATTGGAAACACCAGTAAAAAGACGTTGTATAGAGGCAGTAAGTTGGGAACTATGGATGCATATTACAAAAAGTTTTAGCCAGCTAAAACCTGGAAATAATATATTCCTTAAAATTTTGGCTACGTAGGATGATTCTTCATATTTTTTTTCCAGTTATCTATTTAAAGAAAGCTTGTTCCTGGAGGTAAGTAAATAAAATAGATGGATGATAAGGACTCACAATTGTTGAGGTTCCAACAAAAGCTGCATTTAAATTCTCCACTATTAATATTTTCTCTAGCATGAGTCCTGGTTTCTGTTGCATTATATTATTATAACATATGTTGTATGTAAAGGTCCTGATTGGAGTTCCTGGTCATTCCTTAGGTGCTTTACGTGATATGCCCCTTTGCTGAACCATTTGTAGTACTTCAGACTATTGTGGAAGCTTGCAGTTCTCTTGGAGCAATAATTAGCAGTCCAGATAGAGAGAGAAGGTTGTTAAATTATAGTCAAGTATTAATATTTTCATTAATACCATTGTTGTTAAATTATTTTAAGTTGGAGAATGTCATTCATGCTTTCCACAAATGTAAATCAAATGATTATGCCTCTTTTTGTATTTTTAATTGCAAACGAATTCTAGCTCAACTCTCTGGTTTGTTGGTAAATTGAAGGATATGTTGTATTAAATATATATCATGCCTATCGGGTGTGTTTGGACAAGTAATCCTTCAAATTGCAGTTTGTCTCACTTTAATTCAATTCCAAATTGTGACTCTTATGTTGTATATGGCAAGAAAATGCATTCTACTTTCCTGATTAGGATAATCTTAATTTTTGTGCTTTCTTGTATGTATTTGTATTAAATTTGAATATTCTTTTTTCTTTTTTCTTGGAAAATTGAAGTACACATTTCTTTTAAATAATTTTCTTAGATGTTGGATGTGTCTGTACATTAGTTTTTACAAGTGGTTTTCTGATTGCCTGCAGGTGCAACTCAAGGTGCTTCTCTGGGAATATCAAACTACATGGAAGGTTTAAACTCAGTAAATTCAATTGCATCAACAATGGTTTCAAACTTGTTTGTTCTTTCACATGGTCTCCGTTTTATCCCTCCCGTACCCCTACAATTTCCTACATGCCTTACATCTGAGTCTCCACCACTGGCACACTTATTACATAGCAAAGGATTTGCATCCCCTTTTGGTACTAGTTTTGTAGTATCCAAACCAACTCCCTCCATCAGAAGAGATTCCATGCAATGTATTTCCAAAGATGAGTGGCCATCTACTCTTATGGTGAGCTTGGTAGATTATTATGGGGGAACATGTACTATATCGATTGACCAGCAAGGATCTGTTACATCTGAAACTACAGGGAAAGGTAAGCAAAACCGTTTACCTGTTGTAGAAGGAAAGGACTGTGAAGCTGAGGCTCATTAGATTTTGGAGTTTGTAGCAGCAGAACTACATGCAATTTCATGGTTATCAGTGAGTCCTTCATTCTTAGACCGACATACTGCTATACCATTTCACTGTGATATGGTTTAGCGATTACGAAGACTTCTCCATTATGCTGATAAGGATTTTGGGATGTCTGGAGTGTAGCCAAAACATCGTTTTAATTATTGGATTTTGATCTATAAAGTATGCCTGTAGCATATGTTGTCGTCTTATGATTATTATTTCTATACCCAAGTGGTGCTCAAATCTATAATTGGCATTGAGGGGAAGATTTGAAAAATGCTCTTAGGTTTAGAAACAACAAAGATACAAAGAAAGCCTTGTCAATCTCATGGTGATAGCTCAAAGTGTTATAAAAGTGAATTTGTTCTGCATAATTTTGTGGTGTAATTTTGCCATTGGTTGGTTGTACTGAAACAGTAAATGCTGCCATTTGTTTGATTCATAATCTTGGAGTTTTGGGTGTTGGAATTCAAACAATCTGACATCAACCTTATAGTGCGAGATTGCAGTGGTGTTCTAGGGTACCACTCTTTCCATATAACGTCAAATATTTGTACCAATTTGTATCCTTTTATCAATCCTTTGGATATGCCTATTTGTAACTTTAAATGTGGCAAGAACCTTCTCAGGGGACTATTTATATGACTGAAAGTGAATACTACAGAAATTCGTAACAGGTCCGCAGTGTTGTACAGTGGAATGTTTCAGCCTGTAGAGGAAATGCAAATGGATTTCTTAGCCATAATATTATTCCATAGAGGAATGTTCTAACTCAACATCACAATGACATGGAAAACTGTTTATTTATGACCTTGTCGATAGTGCATTATTCTTTTGGTCTGCAAGGTTGCCTCCTACATGATTTCCACAATCTCTCTAATTAGAGAAATATTCTTTTAAATCCTCTATCTAAGATTATAATGTGCATTTTATGGAAGGGACGTAACTTAAACATGGTTATATGTACACGCCTTCTCTATAATTAATCCTCAAGATTATTTAAGCAATTTATATTTTTCATTTCAAGAGCATGTGGGGATGCTCCTATCAATGTATAATAGGTATGAATGAGTAATTATCAAATATATCATAACCTAATACCAAATAATCTGTTGGTTTATGTAAACCATATGTTTGATACAGTTGCCAGCACAGTAACAGAATTTGGTCGAATTGGCCCTCTATTGAAATTTGGCAAAACTTTTCTCAAATTTGGATTTATTGGTACAGAAACTCTGTCCATCCATATGATATAATTATATTCACTGAAAGTGTATTAAGATTTTCATTAATACCATTGTAGACAGTAAAGGATTTCAGAGAGTCAATATTCAATGCAAAACATCGTGTTTAATTTTTATTTTTTTTAATTTTTATCAAAGCGTCAAAAGACCGACGCCTTCAAAGCGTTGGAAGAGTGACTTCTGCACAACGTCGGTATTGCGACACTTCTTCAAAGTTCTGGTATTGCGACACTTCTGAAAAGCATCGGTATTGCGCCACTTCTGCAGAGCGTCGGTATTGCGACACTTCACCAAAGCGTCGGTATTGCGACATTTCACAAGCATCGGTATTGCGACACTTCACAAGCATCGGTATTGCAACACTTTCCAAGCGTCGGTATTGCAACACTTTGCAAAACGTCGGAAAAAGTGTCGCTCTTCCGACACTTTATTGAAGTGTCAGAATTGAGACGTAATGGCTAACCATGTTTTTTCTGGCCTCAAACTGTCGCTCTTGCGACGACTATGTGTCGGAATAGTGGCGAAGTGGCCGTCGGAAATTGGGCCAAATTTACTAGTGAATTGTGTTTTGTTAGATGATCATGATCATGATGATTAGATGATGTTAGCAAATTTGAATGTGTATTTTAGAATATGATGTTTGTAAGATGGTTATCATGATCGTGATGTTTATTTTTAATATTAAATCATGATATTTATTAAATATTATGTATTGGTAATTGTAAAATTGTGTAATTGTAATTGTATGTATCGTGATTGTAATTGTAATTTTAATTGTAATTGTATGTAACATTGTAAAATTGTAATTGTAATTGAAAGTGAAATTTTAATTGTAATTGTATGTAAAATTGTAAAATTGTAATTGTAATTGTATGTAAAATATTTGTAAAATTCTAATTGTAATTGCAAATGTATGCATCATGATTGTAATTGTAATTGTATGTAAAATTGTAAAATTGCAATTGTAATTGTAATTTTATGTAAAACTGTAAAATTGTAATTATAATTCTAATTCTAATTGTAATTGTAATGTTAATTGTAATTGTATGTAAAATATTTGTAAAATTGTAATTGTAATTGTAATTGTATTATGAAATGATTGTAATTGTAATTGTAATTGTAATTGTAATTGTAATCGTAATTCTAAATGTAATTGTATGTAAAATATTTGTAAGGTTGTAATTGTAATTGTATTGTGAATTTGTGAAATTGTAATTGTAATTGTATGCATTGTCATGATTCAATTTTATTAAAATCGTAAAATTTGTAAATTTGTAAAATTGTAAAATTGTAAATTAATTGTCAATTTTGAACCATAACTACCATAAGTAAAATGTATATTGTACATATTGTTAAATTACCATAATTGTAAAATTATAAATTTATAAATTTGTATGAATATAAATAATTGTAAAATAATAAATCTAGAATAATATGAATTTTTGTAACATAATAAAGTTTAGAAAATAATGCAAATAAATTCATGTCTAGAATTATCATTATCTTATTATGATCTTACATTCCAAAAATAATAGTATACATTAACAATTTTTTTTAAATTTTGAAGATATTATTCACACACATTTAAAGCAATCAAGTAGTTGTATTATTTTAGGAATTGACATAAAAGAAAAAAGAAATTGATACAACACATTCTTTTCGAGATCAACATAATTGCAAATTATCAAGTGAAATGATTTTAAAATTAACACAATGCAAACCAGTTAATTAAAAATACATATTATAATGTTTCGAAAAAAAGAGTCTTAGTTATAAGGTTAAGTCCTTTTCTTTATAAAAACCCATCTCAAATAGTATAAATGATGAAATAGAAAATATACCATATAACCCTCTGTTCTCATGATCACCCTCATTATCTTCCAACTCACTTGGCATGATAACACTATTGTTCTTAAAAATATGTTTTGATCTAGGGTCATATCTCAATACTAACCACCAATCCCTATCCAACACATCTAGGTAAAAAAACATCTAGTTGGAGTGTTTGGGGAAAACATAAGGCTCCTTAGCTTCATCCCACATCTTTCTAGAGTTGATAAATATCAGCCTAATATTGTGATCTTCCTTTACATTATTCCCATCAAAGGTGTCCCACCACTTGCACCTAAAAATAACACATTGGAAAGAAGAGAAGTCCACTTTAATGATCTCTTGTATCTTTCCGACGTAACCTAAATTCCCTCGTACTAGGTTTTGATCACGGTGACTAGCTCGACTAGATTGATTGAACTCAACTTCCACTCCACAGTCTCGTGTCATGTGTCCATCATCGACATTTTCTGTGTGAAAATGGTGTCCATATGCCCACATAGATGGGAACAAATGCACCTATAAAAAAGTTTAAAAAATCATAGTGCCATGTGTCTTATAATAACCCAACTGTTAAAATATGAAATATAGATGTTACATTTCAAAGGCGAATTATTAAGTTTAAAATGTACATAAATATATTATTACCGAGTTGTTGCATCCAATCCCTACGTTTATCGCATCCTCTTCAGAACGCGGGTAACGATCGGTTGCACCGTTTTTCTCTCTAACTTGGTCAACAACCCAATTGTTCGGGCATATAATTGGCATATTTCCATTTAAATGATCAGGATAAGGCACATTTCTACCATTCAACCATCTGAATTATTTCCTGTCACTATCTCATTTCATCCTCTTTTATTTGTACAATGCGACCCACGGTTGTGTCACTTCGTAATTGTAAAGAACGAATTTATTGATTGCTTATATTTATGCATTTGTTGATGAAATAAAACTAACATATAGTACATATGAGATCAAAACATACAGTATATTGGAGTTCAAGGTGAATATTTACTTTGTGTAAATTTAAAAAATTATAATTCGCTTACTCTTTAATAAGTGCCTTTTTCCATTTGTTTTGAGAAGCTCCCCTTCTCTTTTGTCTTCATCCCTTTCATCATCCCAAATCACTGGACCTGGTTTGTTGTCGATCTTCTTGATGTAATCACTAACATAACAGAAAGATTCATATGATATGTAACCCTCTGCCATATATCCCTCGGGTTTTTCCCTTTTTCGAAAAAAACCTCTCAATTTCTTCATGTACCTCTCTAAGAAGAACATCCAACGACAAGAAACCACCCCAACTAATTCAACCTCATCTACTAGGTGGATTAGAAGATTAACCTGCAAGTCCATGAAACTCGTCGGCAGTTCCTTCTCAAACATACAAGCAATCTCAACTATCTTTTGATGCCACCATGTAATGCTAGCCACATGAATCTCCTTTGACATGATCCAACGTACAAATGCAGATAATTTATATATGGCACATCCCAGGTCTTGGGGGAAGTTATGTTTCACACATCCACGCACGAACAAAGGATGCTGACACTTCAAATTTATAAATGCATGCAATAATATACAAAATTAGTTATGTTTTATGATCCCTGCATGGGATAAAATTTATTAATATAAAAAATAATAAAATCATGCATTTGACATTATACATAATCTTAGAAGATTCAAATGGTCATGCGATTTCAACCCCACAAATAATCTTCCACGGTGAAGCAGCGCCGTAGTGAAGACCCCTATGAAGATGGCACCCTCACACCCATTATAACATCCTTTGCCGAAGAAAGATCATAGTATTTTAAAATCCATGGGACATCACCTTATTTGAAATACCATGAATCAGAGGGACCAGTGCCTCCTCTCGATCATTTACACCACTGATTAAATATATGGATGATTAAATATTATAATGAAGAGATGCGAAATATGATGATATGATATAAAAAATTAATCCAAACATCACATTAAAGTGCACTAATAAAAATTTAATTGATATGAATACTGTTATAAGATATGTGTGAACTTTTGATGAATAATGAATTTTAAAAAATCACAATAATTGCACTGTGACAGGTCGATGTTTCTAAAAATATAAAATGAACACTGGTGCATGTTAGTTATTGCACACTAGTTCGTTTGTATGATACTGTGCACCGGTGTGTTTATATGACCTATGGGCACCACACAAATATGAATACCAATTAGAACGCCCGATGTGCTTTATTGACGACTACCACCTAGGCGGTCGGATAGGTATTCACTACAAGGAAAAGACCCTCTAGTGAATGCTTTTGAGGACCCCCTATAAAAATACCCCAGACATCCATTTGTAGCAGAGGTTACTAGAGGAAGTTGGCGGGTGGAGGTTTTTGCGGATGTTTTTCTTCGAGTGCATTTATCATCCTAAACTGCACCGATGCGTTCAACTAGAGAAAGCATCAGTGCGCACAAAACATTGGAACACTAGGACACCTTGTGCTCAGTACAAACCCGCCATGTGCATCTTATTACTATAGCGCACAAGTGCTTTCCAAAGATTTTGCACCGGTACGTCCTAAAACCCCACGCCAAAATTGAAACAACCCAGTGCGGTTTTAAGAAACCACACTGGTATGCCTATAAAACCCGCGCACCATAACAAGGTTAAATAAAAATATATATATATATATATATATTACGAACAAAAATCTACATTTTTCACTTTTCAGTGCTCCAGAGCTCTCAAGCACTGGTGCAACTTTACCTTGTGTGAGGCGCCCTGCCATCGGTTCTCCCATTGCACACACTGCTGTTGTCCATTGCCCACCATATCCATTTTGAATTTTGTAAAACAGTGAGAAAATTTAGTTTTGAAAATTCTACAACCAAAAAAAAGATGCATTGTTACAGGTGCATGCCTGTTTTTTGTGGCACAACAAATTTTTTTTTTTCAAAAAAAATTATATATGTATATTCCTAAATTCATGTCTCATTTAATAAAAAAATTGTATTTAATATGTCAAGCATTCAACAACGTGAAAGGAGAGAAGAGACGGAACAACAACAACAACATGCAGACTAGTATAACATGGTTCGCCTCTGGAAGGCACGAGAGAGGGAGAGAGATGCATACCCTTGCCCTATTACACAACTAACCAGGGGCTCCTGAGGCAGGTAAGCCTCCTAAATTTCTATGAGGAGGCTACATCCCTAAAGGGCCATGGTGTGTTCATTTGAAATCTTATATGTAGGTGGAATGCCCACCTATAGGCTTTCCAGGTTGTTCCTAACGAGTGGTATGCACCCATTGAGGAGGACATCTATTTCATTACTAGCATATTGAGGAGAAGGCTGGATTTTCCCTCGTTCCCATAGGTCCCAGTTGGCTATGCAACAGGGAGTCAATTGGTGTACTCCCAGAGATACATTAGCGTGGATATACTATCTCCTTCAGATTTTCAGGTCTCTGGAGGTCAGTTACTTATTGCTAGAGAGGAGGTGAGGTGCCTCTCACTACTGATTTTGACGATTTCACACAACACCGGTGACGGGAAACACATTAGTTTCCCACTTCTATTTTATGTTGATTCTTTAGTATAGGAGCCACGACTTGTGAGGTGGTCTGCCATTTTTTTGCGGCAGTTCTATATAGCTTTAAATAGATGCCATGCTCATGCATAAGGGAGGGTGAACTTCCCTTTTGCTTCAAATCTGTTTTGTTAATTTTTTGAGAGGTTTCCAGAGACGAGGCCTACTTTTTTTTTCGGTAGCCTCATAGGCTGATGCTGCATGTAAGAATGCACATGTGGGGACAGATGATGCCCAAGAGGGCCGAGTCTGATTTTTCCGCGAGGATATCACATGATGCATTGGAGTTTCTAGCCAGTGTTGATGAGCATCCCTTCATTATAGTCCCCTATCCTTATGCTGGTTTAGATTGGCGAGGGTGTGCCAACATCCTCTTCACAGATTATGAGCTGTCGGATGATAGAGGTAATATTACTATTTTATTTAAATTTATTCTAACATGTTCTTTAACTTTTTTTTGTTAAATTATTTAATGAAATTGTCTAATTATTGTTGTGTACTTATATATATTTTGTAGACATTGGGTCATTTGATGGCGATGATATGCCAGCACCACCAAATGATCCAGGTGTGGATCTCGATTTCGATCAGGATATGGCAGATGTCGAGGATCATGAGGTCGTTGCAGATAGACCTGGTCCTCATGGTGTGTCGGTACAACCTTTTGCTAGGTGCAGGCTTGACTGTAGATTGAGGATGGAGTTGAGCGACCAAATCTGTGCATTTTTTGTGGAGGTGGGATTCAGGCCCGCCACTATGAGAGATATACAAGCCGATGCTAGGCTGGTACATATGTGGAGAGGCATGTCGCGTGACATGTGCAGCCTAATGTGGCATGTCATAGGAGCTACGAGCTTAGTTATGCGGTTGAGGAGGGACCTTCAAAATTATACGCATGGTTAAGACATAGTACGTCAATAGTCCTCAAGCAATGACACATCATCTAATGATCACAATCAGGGGGGTGATTATCATTCACCTCGCGCCGCACCAGATGAGTAGCCTGCAGCATCAACCAACAGTCATGATGCAGAGCAGGATGGACCATCGACCACATCGAGTCAGCAGCCTGCAGCATCCAACAGTACTCATGATCATGAACAGGCTGGACCATCGACCATGTTGATTCATCATGATGAGAAGTCGACAGTTGATCCTAATCAGCATGAGGCACTAGTACCAGATCAACATGCACATGATGATAGACATGTATCTGAGCTTGTCGAGGCTACACCATTGACTAAGTAGGCCTCGACTAGTGCTATGTACCACCAGTTGATATTTGACATTTATATTACAGTTGTATATTTTTTACATTATATATATATATATATATATATATATATATATTTCGAGGCTACACCATTGACTAAGTAGGCCTCGACTAGTGCTACTATTGATGATGTACCACTAGTTGATATTTGACATTTATATTACAGTTGTATATTTTTTACATTATATATATATATATGGTCCATGTATTTTATGTTCATGTTGCAGTTGTACTTAATTTACATGTTGGTGATGATCATGATGTGTATATTGTTAGGTCATGTTAGATATGTTCATTTAATGTGCATCTTGCAGATAGATGTGTATGTGATAGTAGTTATTTGACATGAGATGTATATTTGATGTTTGTGTTGTGATGATGTTATACAATTCTAATTATGTTTTGTTAGATGATCATGATCACAATGATTAGATGATGTTAGCAAATTTGAATGTGTTTTTTAGTCGAATATGATGTTTGTACGGTGGTTATCATGATCATGATGTTTATTTAATTTAATATTAAATGATCATGGTATTTATTAAATATTATGTCGTAATTGTAATTGAAATTTTAATTTTAATTGTATGCAAAATTGGAAAATTGTATTTGTATTTGTAATTGTAATTGTATGTAGAATATTTGTAAAATTTTAATTATAATTGTAATATTTAATTTATTTGTGAAATGATTGTAATTGTAATTTTAATTGCAATTGTATATATGTAAAATTCTAAAATTCTAAAATTGTAATTGTATTTGTAATTGTATGTAAAATATTTGTAAAATTTTAATTGTAATTGTAATATTTAATTTATTGTGAAATGGTTGTAATTGTAATTTTAATTTTAATTGTATATATGAAAAATTATAAAATTGTAATTGTAAAATATTTGTAAAATTTTAATTATAATTGTAATATTTAATTTATTGTGAAATGGTCGTAATTGTAATTTTAATTTTAATTGTATATATGAAAAATTGTAAAATTTTAATTGTAAAATATTTGCAAAATTTTAATTGTAATTGTATATAAAATATTTGTAAAATTTTAATTGTATTAATGTGAAATGATTTTATTAAAATTTGTAAATTTGTAAATTTGTAAATTTTAAATAATTGTAAAATAATAAATCTAGAATAATATGAATTTTTGTAACATAATAAAGTTAAAATAACGCAAATAAATGCATGTACTTTAGAATTATCATTATTTTATTATGATCTTACATACAAAAAAAACACTTTATATAGTACGTCATTGTTTTTGAGATCAACACAATTGCAAATTATCAAGTGAAATATCGATTTTAACATTTTTATTTCTACTAGGAGAATTGGCAACGGCACTGGCATTGTACTTGTGTGACACGAGGTCGAATCCCGTTGGCTACCACTATACTCCTAGGAGGAACTGCCAAGCCCGCCACAATAGCCCTCGAGTTATCCGGGACTTGAACTCGTGACCTGCACAGCGGCACAAACGCCTTAGCATTGTGTCTGCTGGCCACTAGACCAAACCCCGACGGGCTTATCAATTTTAACATTAACACAATGCAAATTACCAATTAATTCAAAATACATATTATAATGTTTCGAAAAAAAGAGTCTTATAAGTTATAAGGTATTTAAGCCCTCTCCTTTATAAAAACCCATCTTAAAAAATATAAATTTTGATGAAATAACACACGTGCCATATCGCTCTTAGTTCTCATGATCACCCTCATTATCTTCCAGCTCACATGGCACGTGTTAAACACCATGTTGAAGCACACACATGGTGTATGAGGAAGATGAGCACACACACACAAGAGACTCAACACAATGAAGGATAAGCGTGACGCTTTCTTATTTTCCATTATACAAAGATGTACATTTATAGTACAATGGTGTGACTCTTGGTTTCACATTCCAAGGTCACTTGGACTCCATTGTGACTTTTCGTATTCCACACCTACCCATGTAGGATTAGGTGTTCCAACATCCCCCCTTAATCCAAAGGGGTATGTGTGAGTCCAAGAAAAGAGTTGTAATACAAATCTGCAAAGTATGCATGACAACACTTGGCTGAATCAACTCTCTGAAATGTTGGAAAAAAGAGGTGGTTTTAGGATGACCACAAACACTGGAATGCAATACTTGTTGCAGTTCCCGGAACTCTTCCAAAACTGGCAAGAAGCTAAAAGCTTCTGCTAGAGGAATTGTCCCTCATAAAAAAGGGAGACCTTCAACCTAAAAGAAGGGAGGTCTACTACCTGTGGTGGTTTTAGGTTGTCCACCAACCAAAGATGATGGTTTTAGGTTATCCACCAACCGAAAATGTTGGTTTTAGGTTATCCACCAACCAAAGATGATGGTTTTAGGTTATCCACCAACTGAAGGTATGCTCATGGGCATCTGTATCTCTGGCTACATCTCTGAATCCGGAATGACGAATTGTGGCTCAGGCTCGCTTGAACTGTTGGCTACAACTCTGAACATGGAATGAGAGATTGTGGCTCAGGCTCGCTTGATCTGTCGTCAAAGCTTGTACATGACCACCCTTTTCCCCCTGTCAGGGACAAGGTGAGATGATGGCGAAAACTCAACTGCAAGTTTGTTCAATATCCGTGAACAAGTTCTAACATGTGTCGTAAACATCTTCTTGGCTATTGATGCCCATTGCCAAGAAGCGATCCATCCAAGATGAATCTTGGTTCTTGCAGGAGGCTTGTGTCTGAAGCATCTGTCTGAAGAATGGGTGTGCCGACCACAATGCTTGCATGGATGAAGATCAAAACAGTGATCTTTCATATGGCCAACTCGATCACAGTGTTGGCATTTTACAATCTGATGTTGTTGTGGAACAGGATCTGGAACAGCTGCAGGTGAACTGTCATATAGGAATCCGGCACTCTGAAATATGATGGGCTTGGTGTAGTCTGGAATATGAAAGGTCACATCCTTGTCATATCCAAGACCAGTTCGGTGCTTGTTGTGGACAAGCTCTTCCCAAGGTCTGATGATGGGCTTAGGAAGTGCAGGCTGAGCTGCTGCATCTGCATGTACATCTGCTCTAGTACAAGGAACTGAATGTGAATCATCTGCAACTTTATCTTCTTTCTTTTGATGAGAGTCCTTCACAATCTTCTGAACAGAAACAGGTTCAGAATGGTGACTCTTTTGCTGAAGTTCGTCTTGTTGGAGTTGAGATTCCAACTGCAAAAACTCAATCTTTTCTTGTGCATCTAGCAAACAACTTTGAATGTTACAAAGAGCATCCTTGCTCATTTTTATCATATCATGAACATTTGAATGAATGAGGTTATTCAAAAACACTAATGCCTCATTGATTTTGGCCATTTTCAACAACTTAGGCTCAAAAAATGAAAGGGTGTCGGCTTCAACCGAAAATGCACCCGTTTACAATGTGATGCAACAACAAATACAAATGACTCAAGAGAATTTCCAACTATGGAAATCTCAAAGTACAAAATCTTCTCCTCAAATGATGGAGGGCAATCAATAATCCAACAACTCAAATACACTTCAAGTCTTGAATGAAGATGCAAATCAATGTCACTTCAATACAATATTTCTGCAAAAATATGTGTAAATGTGTAGCTGAAAACATGTGCAAGAAGCCTTTAAGGCAGCTGAATTTTCCTCTTCAAATAGCTGTTTTCAATGATGGCAAACTTGTCTTCAAGTGTAAATTTCTTCAGAAAAACACCCTCTTATATATGCCACAAATCACAATGTCAAATCTGCAATTTTCTCGATGTGTACAGTCCATCTTCTTCATATTCCATTTCCTTCATTTTTGTTGTTCATATCTCTCTTTCCTCTCTCTTTGCTGTTTTTTTTTTTTTTTTTTTTTTTAAATTAATTAAAATTAATTAAAAAATAAATTAATTAAAAAATGGATTAATTAAAAATAGAAATTAAAAATGGGAGGAAGGGAATTAAAAAGAAGTGGGAAATTTATTGAAATGGGATAAATGGGAATGAATTTAAAATATGGGAGAGGAAATTTATGAGAGAAGGGGCGAATACAAAGTCGAAATTTATTTGGGGAGGAGGGTTATTACATGGGGGGGTTATAAAAATATTTTAAAAATATAAAGAACGAATTGTGAAAAGAAGGGGAGGGGTATTTTAAAAGTTTTAAAAATTAAAATATGAAACCAAAATGGTGGAGGAGGATTCGTGTAATGTTTGAGTGTGAGAGAGATGAGTGTTAATGAAACGCAGAGTGCCGAAAGTTGGGAATGGGCCGTGAAGCCGTTGTGAGGGAGTAATAAGGAGGGGGTGTGGAGTATTTCTGAGGAGTGGAGATTGGGTAACGGAGGAGAGCACGAGGGTAGGGTGAGTGCGTGTGTAAGGGTAGAGGCTGTGCGTTAAATGTTGTGGTGCGAGCGGTGGGTAGAGGGTGGTGCGGGTAGGTGGGTAACGCAGGCTATGGAGCGTTAAGAGGAGTGGGCGGTGGGTGAGTTGAAAGGATGGACGCGGGTAGTGGAGTAGGGAAGCGTTGTTGCAGTGAGGAGGTGTGAGAGTTTTGATGTGCTGGGTAAGGTAGGCATGGAGGGGAGTAATAAGGGCCGAGTTGGCCGATTGTTGCAGGAATATTAAAAAAAATGCAGATTGCAAGGGGGTAAAGAGGGGCCCAAAGGCCAATTATTTTTTTTTTTTTTCTATTTTTTTTTTAATTTTAATTTTAAAACAGCAGAGAATAGAGAATAGAGAGCAGAGGATTTTTTTTTCGTCCAGCAGCAGATTTTTCCAGATATTGCAGAGAAAACTCAGAAATTTTTCAAATAGACCAACAGCAGAAGAATATGTAGTCCAGAAGCTCAGAAATTTTTCAATGAAAACCCCAGAATTTTTCAGAATATTATAGCAGCAAAAAATCCAGTAAAAACTCAGAATTCTTTTGCAGTGAAACCAAAAAATTCTTCAAAAAACCCTCTTTAAATAGCATTTTCCAGCAACTCTTTAAAATGCAGAATAAAGGCAGAAATTGCAAGCAAAATAAGCAGTGAGAAAACCTTCAGATGTGCTTCTTCAATACCACTGCGGCTCTTCTTCAAAGTCAATTTCTGAAAGCTGCCACGGATTTTGAATGCTGCTCCACTTCTGAATGCGGCAAAAAGGGCTGCTGCAGAAACTCTCTAAAATGTTGCAAAAACGCCAAGAATTTTTGCAGATATGCACAGGCCATAAACACAAATGGCTCACTCAATTTGGAGCAGGGCCAGCAATCGCCCGCTCCGATACCATGTTAAACACCATGTTGAAGCACACACATGGTGTATGAGGAAGATGAGCACACACACACAAGAGACTCAACACAATGAAGGATAAGCGTGAGGCTTTCTTATTTTCCATTATACAAAGATGTACATTTATAGTACAATGGTTGACTCTTGGTTTCACATTCCAAGGTCACTTGGACTCCATTGTGACTTTTCGCATTCCACACCTACCCATGTAGGATTAGGTGTTCCAACAGCACGATAACACTATTTTTCTCAAAAATATGTTTTAATCTAGGGTCATGTCTCAATACGAACCACCAATCCCTATCCAACACATATGGGTAAAAAAACACTTGGTTTAGTGTTTGGGGAAAACATAGGGCTCCTTAGCTTCATCCCACATCTTTCTAGAGTTAATACAAATCAGCCTACTATCGTGATCTTCCTTTACATTATTCCGATCAAAGGTGTCCCACCACTTGCACCTAAAATTAACACATTGGAAAGAAGAGAAATCCAATTCAATGATCTCTTGTATCTTTCCAACGTAACCTAACGTCCATCGTACTAGGTTTTGATCACAGTGGCTAGATCGACTAGATTAATCGAACTCGACTTCCACTCCACAATATGATGTGATGTGTTCATCATCTGCATTTTTTGTGCAAAAATGGTGTCCATATGCCCACATAGATGGGAACAACTGCACCAATAAAAAAGTAAAAAACTCATAGTGTCATGTGTCTTACAATAACCCAACAGTTAAAATATGAAATATAGATGTAATTACATTTGAAAGATGAATTATTAAGTTTCAATGTACATATAAATTAAATATATTATTACCGAGTTGTTGCACCCAATCCCTACGTTTAGTGCATCCTCTTCAGCACATGGGTAACAACTAGTTGCACCGTATTTCTCTCTGACTTGGTCAGCAACCCAACTATTGGGGCATATTTTCTTTTAAATTATCAGGATAAAGCACACTTCTACCATTCAACCATCTGAATTCTTTCTTGTTGCGCTGAGAAGCGCATTCTATAGCCTAGTATGACCCCGATGTGTAAGTATGTCAGAAGCCAAAATAAAAAACTAATTTTTTAAATAAAATATAAATAATTTTGGTTTTAAAAATAACTTACAAAACCATATAAATAAACAATTAAAAATAAATTTAAACAATATAAATTTAAAATATGAAGAGTTTTACAAACACTCAAAAACAAAATATGGTAAATAAATAAAAATATAAATAAACCAAAGGTATGATAAATAAATAAAACCTCTTTTTATACTTACTCCAAAGGTATAGTAAATAAATAAAAATATAAATAAACTAGAGGTATGGTAAATAAATAAAACCTATTTTAATATTTACTCCATAAATCTCTTTATATTTACAAAAACTTAAAAAGAAGTTTTATTTAGGTGAAGCCTATAGACCAAATACCATGGGACAAATATTTTATCAATACCATGAGCCACATTAATAATAATACCATGAAAAAAAAAAATATTAACCCTAACATTAATATTAAAATTTATTAACTTTATATTAATACAATATTAAATTTGTTATATATATATTAACTCTAGATATATATGGGAGGGAAGAACAAACACATATGATAGAGGTGGAAAAATAGAGGGAGTGACAAGGGAGAGATGGAGATAAATTGAAGAAGAGGGGAGAGGAGGAATGAAGAGAGAGAGAGGGAGAGGAGCAAGAGAGGTAGAGAAGGGTAAGAGAGGGAGAGGGAGACATAAATATGGATGTGGGGGAGAGAGAGAAGGAGAGAGGGAGGGAGAAGGGTAAAGGATTGGAGGATAGATAGAGAGAGAGAGAAGGAGGTAGGAGAGAAAGGGAGAGAGAGGAAGGATGAGAGGAGGAGAGAGGGAGGGATAGAGAGACGGATTTGGAGGGGGAGAGAAGAGTAAATACATATAGAGTGAGAAGTGGAGAGAGATGGAGTGACAAGGCAAAGATGGAGAGAGAGTGTGTATGTTTAGGGGTGAGATAAAGAGACATAGAAGGAAATATGGAGACAATGGGGAGCAAAGGAGGGAGAAGAATAAAGGGATGGATATAGTAACATAGTTGGAGAGATAGAAAGAGTGATGGGGGAAGAGAGAGGATTTGAGGGTAGAGAGAGGGAGAGGGAGAGAGAGGGGGGAGGCGGAGGGTGGGATGGTGAAGATAGAATGAGGCAGGCGATAAAGGGAGAGAGAGGACTTGAGAGAGAGGAAGAGAGTGATGCGTGAATACATAAGATTTTATGGGAGAGAGGGGGAGAGAGAGAGAGAGATGGGGGAAGAGAGAGGGAGGTAGGAGAGAAAGGGAGAGAGAGAATGGAAAAGAAAGGAGACTTGAGAGAGAGGAGGAGAGAGGGAGGGATATAGATATGGAGTTGGAGGGGAGAGAGGGAAGGATAGAGAGATGGAGTTGGATGGGGAGAGAGGAAGGGATAGAGAGATAGAGTTGGAGAGGGAGATAGGGATGGATAGAGAGATGGAGTTGGACAGGGAGAGAGGAAGATGGACGGCTAGAAGAAAGACATATAGAGTGACAAGTGGAGAGAGAGAGGGAGTGACAAGGGAGAGGTGGAGAGAGAGTGTGTATGTTTTGGGGTGAGATAAAGAGACAAATAAGAAGATACAAAGATAATTGGGGAGAGAAGGAGAGAGAGAGAGAGGCATATAGTGAAAAATTTAGAGAGAGAGAGAGATGTGGGAGAGAAATGAAGATAGAGAGTGGAGAGAGGTAGGGAAAGAGAGATGGAGATGGAGGGGGAGGGAGAGGGAGGTAAGAAGAAATACATAGAGAGTTAATGTCGGAGAAAGAGAGTGGATAGAGGTAGGGAAAGAGAGATGGAGATGGAGGGGGAGAGAGAGGGAGGTAAGAAGAAATACATAGAGAGTTAATTTTGGAGAAAGAGAGAGGAGTTATAAGGAAGATGGACGAAGAGTGAGAGAGGATAGAAGGAGGGAAGAGAGATAGAAGTGGGGGAGAGGCAAGGAAGGGGAAGAGAGAGAGTGAGGGAGAGGAGGAGGGAGTGATAGATAGATATATTGGAGAAAGAGAGCGTATGTTTTGGGGTTGATATAGAGAGACAAAAGGAGATATAGATATAAATGGAAGGTGAAGAGAAAGAAGAGATAGATGGAGATAGGGAGGGAGGGAAAAAAAGATACATAAATATGGAGTGAGAGAGTGTGTGTGTTTGTGGGGGTGAGATAAAGAGACAAATAAGGAGAGATGGAGGAACATATAGATATATATGAAGGGGGAAGAGTAGGAATAAGATTTCTTACAATAGATGCATTGATTTAAGTGTAGATGGTGATTTATAATCCTATTTGATTGCTTGCACTAGATGCATTGATTTTAGTATAGATTTTGATTTCTAATTATATTTGATTACTTTCACTAGATGCATTGGTTGCAATATAGGTGATTTCTAATTCTATTTGGTTGCTTGCACTAAATTGATTGATTTCAGTGTAGATGGTGATTTCTAATCCTATTTGATTGCTTGCACTCGATGCATTAATTTCAATGTAGATGCTGATTTATAATTATATTTGATTGCTTACACTATATGCATTGATTTCAATATAGATGATTTATAATCCTATTTGTTTTCTTGCACTAAATGCATTGATTTCAGTGTAGATGGTGATTTATAATCCTATTTGAGTTCTTGCACTAGATGCATTGATTTTAGTGTATATGTTGGTTTTTAATCCTATTTTCTTACTTGCACTAGATGCATTAATTTGAGTGTAAATGTTGATTTCTAATACTATTAGATTACTTGCATTGATTTATGTGTAGATGTTGTTTTCTAATCTTATTTGATTTCTTGCATTAGATACATTGATTTCAGTGTATATGTTGATTTCTGATTTGATGTAATTGGATGTATGATGGTACGTTAATTTTAAAGTCATTGGATTAATAGTGTGCATTGATTTCAATGTAAGCACAAAACGTATTTGACAATGTAGAACTATTTTTGTGTTATAGTAATTAAACCTAACAATATTGGAGAGCAAGAGAGACACGGTATGATGTTTACGACAACAACTCGAACTAAATATTTAAATGGTTCATGATTTATGTTTTCTATTGTCTTTTTCATATAATCGATATGAAAAGATGACAAAACTAACAAGGGTGACAATAAGAATAGTAGAAGAAACTAGTTTGATATTAATCACAATGAATACTGTTTGTAATTGATTACATTCTTATTATTCAAATTTTATATCATTCAATATTATTACATTTTCACTTTTCATTCAAAAATTTCATTTCATCATTAAATTTATTTTACAATATTGATCATCTCAAAACGAGGTAACTAAGAAAATTTAAAATTAAATGACTCGATAAATCTTAAACATATTTAGAATATTTAAAATTGTTATATTAATACTAGATGTATTTACATATTATTGATAAAACTAATCATATGTTCCTCATAATATTAATATATTTTTCTTGGTAGCACATGACAGAAACTAGACTAGATCCATCTTAACTACGGATCTATCAAGCGCCGAGAGGGATCAAATCTCTTGAGGTGTAAACCTTTCCTCAAGTTTTGCACTCAAAAAAGTGGTTTTCACCTCGAGATATTTGATCCCTCTGGCACTTGATAGATCCGTAGTTAAGATGGATCTAGGTTGGTCACTATCCCATTTCATCCTCTTTTGTTCGTACAATGCAACCCACGGTTGTGTCACTTCGAAATTATAAAGAATGAATTTATTGATTGCTTCAATGTCTACACTCGCTGATGAAATCAAACCGTCATTATATAGTACATAGAGATCAAAATATAAATTATATCAAAGTTCAACATGAATATTTACTTTGTGTAAATTTGAAAAATTATAAGTCACTTACTCTTTATCAAACACTTATTTCCATTTGTTTGGAGCGTTGGGTATGTGTTATATTCTTTCCACGACTAGCCCCACGCATTGTACGTTGCGCCGGGTGCAGCTGGGGGGTCACAGAGGGGCGGCAGCCCCCCTTGTCGGGTTTCGGGGCAGCACCCCGGCGAAATTTTTTTTGGTGTGCGGTCCCACTGATAGGCGGACCCACCCATGTTTTGTGCATGATTTTGCACATGGTTTTTTGGGTACGATGGTTTTCGACCCCTAGTATTTTGTAGATCGGTCAAGGGAACTACGGTTATGTTCTAATCCAGGGTTAATGGATTTGGGTTTATGTATGCTTCGGCATGTATATATATGTGTTGTAATACTAAAAGGAATATAATGAAAAATCAAGCTATTCATCCCGATTTGGGATCCAGGGGAAAATATCTGTGTTTATGTGTTTTATGTTTTACGCTCTAACTATTGTTTATTTTCTGTTATAAGATTCGTGTGTAGATAATTTTTGTTCAGGGTTAAAACCTACATTTGGTATCAGAGTTGTTTCGGCTTCAAGGGGACGCCTTTTCTGCTGAGGGTTTTTTTCTTGGGCCAAAGGTAGACCCTGTTCAGTGGGATATCTGCGGGATCGATTCTTGCCGTGAAATAAGATGGTGAGCGGTGGAAAGATAGAGATCGAGAAATTTAATGGTCAGAGTTTTGAGTTGTGGAAGCTCAAGATGGAGGATCTGCTGGTGGATAAAGATTAGTGGATCGTGGTAGATCCAGGTACTAAACCAACAACAATGTCAGATGAAGACTGGAAGAAACTGGATCGGAAGGCTAAGAGCACAATACGGTTGTGTGTCTCAGATTCAGTATTGTTGAATGTATCTGGGGAAGCTATGGCGAAGAATTTGTGGGAAAAACTTGGGACTTTGTACTAATGTAAGTCTCTGGTAAATAAGTTGTTCCTGTGGAAAAATCTGTATAACCTGAGGATGAAGGATGGAGACTCGGTGACAGAGCATCTGAACACCTTCAATACTGTGGTAAGTCAGTTGTCATCTGTTGATATTAAAATCTCATATGAAGATAAGTGCATCAGTTTGTTGTGTTCTCTACCAGATTCGTGGGACAATCTGGTTATTGCAATAGGTAGCAATACAACTACCTTTAATTTTGATGACATTGTCTCATCCTTGCTGTCGGAGGAAATGAGACGGAGAAATATGGAGGGTTAGAATGGAGATGCCTTATCTGTGTGAGGAAGGTCCCAGAACAGAAACAAGAATAAGGTTTCAAGTGGGAGACCTAAATCTAGAGGGAGATCTAAATCTCTTGGAAAGTTTGTAAAGGTATGCTGGAAATGCAGAAAGGAAGGGCACTACAAAAAGGACTGCAGATCTAAAGCTCCTGAGAAAGGAAAGGGATCTGATGATGCTCCTTCTGCAGAGGCAAAAACCACCTTGGATGAAGGTGGGGATGTGTATTTGGCTTCTTCTTCAAATACACAAGTAGATCATAAGTCATGGTTGATTGACTGAGGTGCATCCTTTCACTTCACTCCCCATAGGGAGTGGTTCTGCGAGTATGAGAAATATGATGGTGGTGATGTCTTCCTAGGTGATGATAGGAAGGCCAGAATCGTCAGACGTGGAAAGATCAAGTTGAAGCTGCAAGGTGGAAGGATTAGAACACTTCCTAGTGTTCTGCATATTCCTGCATTGGCCAGAAATTTGATTTATGTAAGCAAGATAGATGATGCAGGTGTTAAAATAGTGTTCGAGAAAGATGCCTGCAAGATGGTTCGGGGAGCACTTGTATTAATGCGGGGAGTTCGGACTGGAACTCTATAGAAGCTACAAGGTAGCACTGTTATTGATGGATGTAATAGTTCTGTGGTTCCTGAAAGTGGAGCGAGAAGCCTAGCTGTCTCTGGAGAAAATACCATGCTATGGCATCAAAGTCTTGGACATATTGGAGATAAGGGCCTTCGGATACTGCATAGAAATGGTATGGTAGAAGGTATGTCTAATTTCTCTCTAGATTTCTATTTCTGTGAAGATTGTGTATATGGGAAGCAAAATTGGGTGATTTTTTCTTCTGGTGCTAAGAGGGCGAAATAGATATTAGAACTTGTGCACAGTGATGTGTTTGGACCTGTGTCAGTTCCTGTTGGGAAAAATACTGAGAGGGGGGGGTGAATCAGTATTTAGGACATACTCAAAACTTTTTACTTTTTCTTACTTCAAAACACATACGCGACTTTCCTGAAGCCAACTCGCGTATACACGAGAATATACTTAATAAAACATGCGTATGTCTAGCAAACTTATTATGCAGATAATTCTTCACTTATTATCATTCCATCATTCATTCATTAGATGTTCAATAAACAGTAAGCATGTGCAGTAATAATAGAATAAACCATCACACATAAGCAACACACATGAACACCAAGATTTTAGGTGGAAACCCAAGTTAGGAGAAAACCACCGCTGCCGTTGTCTCAGCCTTCAATATTTTATTATAGAGAAAACATCTTACAACCATGTATTGGCGCAGACTCATACCAGCACGCAGGCACCCACCTGCAGAAGGCTACAACCTTCTCTCGTTTACCAGCCTCTCCTGGAAGGGAGCTACAACCCCCTGCTCTCGTTTACCAGCCTCTCCTGGAAGGGAGCGACAACCCCTTGCTCTCATTTACCAGCCTCTCCTGGAAGGGAGCTACAACCCCCTGACTGAAGGCTTCAACCTTCAACACCTTTGTGGACCACGTTTCATCAATTTTCATACTGGATCCAACCCACACAATTAAGCTCAAGGAACATTCATCAAACCAACAACTTGCTCTATAGCAGCATAATCAATATTCGAACAACCTAGATCATCATTGACAGATAGTAGTAAAACAACATAACAGATCAGACATTTCATACCACATACTTCGGCAAACCCTAAATTACATACGCGCTTTTTCTTCACTGAACCTGCGTATATATGCGCTTTCACAAATACCAAACTACGTATACATCTGCACACATTTCAAAGCTGGCTTCAATTCCCATATGCGCTTTCACTGAATACAAGTCGCGTATATGCACGCTTTCTCCTTGACGAACCTGCGTATAGATCTTCAGACATTTTAGGGTAGTGCAGCTCTCCAGAACAGATAAACAACTCAGATCTTCATTCTTTACTTCAGCACAAATTTTCCAGATCACAGATCTAATCATTCCATAAACAGATCCAGAAGATACATATACATTTCAGATCTAGAGATCCCTCTTCATCATTTTCTTCATAGGTGCATCATAGATTCAGATCTATCATCAAACTGTTACCCTTTCCATTCAGACATACTTCAGAGTGAAGTATACATTCAAACCCAGACTCATGCACACACATTGCACAATGAATTTCTTCTCCTTAAATAGATCTAGCCTTTGACAATACCATGAGCCAAAACCACACAACTTCCGATGGTATTCTTGGACGGGATCACATAGACAATCCAGCGCTCAATACAATGGGTCAATACCATGGTAGTAACCCCTGGTTTTATTCTTTTAGAGCACAATTGAGCATACGCAACTTGGCACGTACTTTTCCGCGTACATACGCTACTTCGCCTTAACAAATCCGTGTATGCCTTGTGACATACCTTGTTTAACATTATTCTAGCACTTTATGATATTTCTTTCTTCTGTTACTTCTGAGCTACTTGTAGAACATCAGATTTACATCATTAATAAACTCATCAAGCATCAAGAACAACTTCATTAAGTAGGTTTCCATCATCTTCATCAAGTGGGTTGCCATCAAGGACAACACTCTGCATCATATTGCCAACAATCTCCCCCTTTGGACTTGATGGCAACCACGATGGTGTTTGATCACAACAGATAGATACATTAAGCATAATGATATTCTCCCCTATTCAAACACCATGTTAGTCTCCCCCTTTGACATCAAGGGAAAAGGGTGGATCAAAACCAACACAAGGTTGTTTTCTCCTCATGTAGATAGAAGAGCGCAGTAGATATGATGTGCACTGAAGTTACCATGCTCCCCCTGAGTTCATGCTGAATCTTCAAACATATTTTTCAATGAAGTGCATGACTCTATGACCTTCCTATCACCAAGGACTCATACTTTACATCAAAGATCCAACCAAGTGGATTTACATATGAGACTCAAATACCCAACCAAGTGGGTTTACACAATTTGACTCAAGTACCCAACCAAGAGGGTTTACACATTTTGACTCAAGTACCCAACCAAGTGGGTTTACATATTTTGAATAAGTCCTTTACATGACTGAATATTACAATTTACATCATAGGTCACAGCCTTTTTCATCAAATTACACATATGATTTTTTTTTTTTTATAACCAATATCAAAAAGACCTCAAGAGAGATCAAAATTCAGAATCATCATAATGCCAACAATGCATTACATTCAGCAAGGCTAATGCTCCCCCTGAAAATGTCCATCCAAGCATCCTTTCCATATGACCAAGGCTCCTCCTTAGCTTGTGCAATCTGAAACTCTTTCAACAACAAGTTATCAGCAATAATCTCTGCATGATCTATCCTTATCTCTGAATCATAAGACTTCCATCTCATCCATGTGTGAAAACAAAGAATACTTCTTCAGCAAAAAGCAAACAGGGCTCATCCATAATCTCATCATAAGAAACCAGTTATCATGTCATCATCATTTAGAACTGAGAAATAAGCAGATATAGTGCCAATAATACAGTCATTAGAAATTAGACTGATGCTCCCCCTGAACCTGTGCTCCAGATCTTTAGCTTGTCATACTATTTTTTCTTGTCATAAATGCATACGTGACTGTCTCCATTGTAACTCGCGTGTATACGTGGCTTTAGTTTACAGAACCCGCGTATGGAAAGTGAAACATTGAAAACTTCACATTCCTTCATCTCCCCCTGAATTTGTACCACCTGTACCTGTCTTCTTCACATCAGATGCTCAGTCAGAAATAAACATAACCAGAATAATCAAACCAACCATGAGAATCATCATACATTGCTCCCCCTGTGATGATACATTACTAATATCTATAATGTATCTCACATCATTCCTGCAGTCATTATGAGAAGTAAGCTTTAGAAGCGGATGACTGCAGTAGGGTCAATATTCCCTACGTTTCTGACCGGTCCTCCTTCCTTTTCCAACTTTGCTTGAACTTTCTTATTGTGTGTTGGAATTTCTCCAATTTTTCAGATTTATTCATCTTGCATTCCTTTTCTACATGTCCATACTTGTTACAAGTATAGCATCTTATGTGACCAGAAAAGTAAGCATAAGGATCATAATGTGTTATTCTATTATTCCTTCTATTGCAATCAACTACTTTATGACCATACTTGTTGCATGAAAAACAATATCCCTTGAAGAAACCCGAGTACCTTTCTGTGTAGAATCTGTTTGTTTGTGACTGAAACAATCTGCTTCTACAATTGGCTGCAACATGCCCATAATTATGACATTTAAAGCATTCAACATTATTGAATGATTTCCTTTGAGTGTTCACGATTTTTGGTTGACTTCTTGTTTCTTTCAACTCTTCTGGTTTTGCATTGACATCCTTTGAATCTTTAGCACTTCCTTGTGAACTAGATTCTCCTTTAACAGTTTCATGAAAACCAAGACCAAGTTTAATAGCAGGAGACCTTTGATTACTAAGAATATTGTCCAGAATCTTAGTACTATCTTGAAACCTCAAGAGTTTATCCTTTTCTTCTAATTTACCATTGAGAATGTTTACCTCAACCTCCAATTTTTGGCATTGCTTCATCATGCTTTCTTCAACCCTTTTTCCTTCTTCTACTTGATCATTCAATTTTAAAATTTCTTCCTTCAACCAATTTTCTTGTTCTTCACATGTTTGTAACAGCTCTTCATTCTTCTTATTTGATTTTTCCAAATCTTCTTTGAGAGAGATGATTTCTGCTTCAAGTCCTTCCTTTTCAAATGATGGTGTTCTTCATTCTTCTTATTTGATTTTTCCAGATCTTCTTTGAGAGAGATGATTTTTGCTTCAAGTCTTTCACTTTGATTGGTTGCATGAACATACAACTTTTGATACTTGTCTACCTGTCCATTCAGTATTTCTTTATGTTCATTCATTCTAGAGATCATATCTTTGTAGATAGATTCTCTCTTATGAAATTGATTCCAATCATTGCTTTCATCCTTGATCTTGAGATTTGCTTCAAGACTTATGTTGTTACTTTCACTATCTTCACCATTGCATGTACAAGAAGATGAATCACAAGAACAACAATCAATACCTGTTTCCTCTTCTTCATTTTCTGTTGCGCATGTTTTCTGAGGTATCTTCTTTCTTTGAGTAGCCTTCTTCTTTTGCTTCTTTGCCATGAGTACTTGCAAAACTTGGTCAGAATCTTCTTCATCCTCATTTGACATTTCATCATTATTTTCATTTGCATAATAACTCTTTCTCTTTTCAAATTGTTTCCCTTTATCATGATTTTCTTCATAAGGACATTTAGCAGCATAATGACCAACTCTCCCACAAGTAAAACACTTGAAGGGTAGCTTACCTTTGAATCTTCCAGTACCTGGTTGGAGTCTCCTTACAAAATTTGCTTCTTCTTCTTCTGATATATAAATTGATTCCTTGACAACTTCCTTTTCTTTTCTTTTTGCACACGCCTTAAAAGAAGCTTCTTTGATTTGAGAGGGACCTCCTTGTCTCATTTCATAAGCAGTCAGAATACCATGTAGTTGAACAATAGTAAGAGTTTGCAGATCTTGCCTTTCTTCAATAGATGACACTTTGACTCAAATTTTGAAGTTAAAGATCTTAAGACTTTTTCAACCAGAGTAGTATCGGTTAAGGTTTCACCCAAACTTCTCATACGATTTACAATATCATCTAGACGTAAAAAGAAACTGGCAATACTCTCATCACTATGCATCCTTAAATTTTCATATTCAATTATGAGAGTTTGGAGTTTTGCACTTTTTACCTTTGTATCTTCTTCATAGCTCAGAATGATTTTGTCCCATATTTCTTTTGTTGAATTTAGCTGCATCACTTTAGCAAATTCTGGTTCAGACATGCTTCCTAATAAGACATTGACGGCTTTGGCATTGATTTCATATTTCTTCCTTTCTGCTGCATCAGTAGGAATACTTGTCGGATACTGATAACCTTCTTCCACGATTTCCCATACTTTTGCACCAAGACTTTTCAGATATGCTTTTTTTCGTATCTTCCAGAATAACAGATTATTTCCATTGAATAGAGGTGGCCTTATAGACATTACCCCTTCATGACTTCCCATTTCGACGGATCTCCTTCAAGCGATCAAGCTTCTGCAGAAGGACCTGCTTTGATACCAATTGTTGGGAAAAATACTGAGAGGGGGGGGGTGAATCAGTATTTAGGGCATACTCAAGACTTTTTACTTTTTCTTACTTGAAAACACATACGCGACTTTCATGTAGCCAACTCGCGTATACACGCGGATATACTTAATAAAACATGCGTATGTCCAGCAATCTTATTATGCAGATAATTCTTCACTTATATCATTCCATCATTCATTCATTAGATGTTCAATAAACAGTAAGCATGATCAGTAATAACAGAATAAACCATCACACATAAGCAACACACATGAACACCAGGATTTTAGGTGGAAACCCAAGTCGGGAGAAAACCACCGCTGCCGTTGTCTCAGCCTTCAATATTTTATTATAGAGAAAACATCTTACAACCATGTACTGGCGCAGACTCATACCAGCACGCAGGCACCCACCTGCAGAATGCTACAACCTTCTCTCGTTTACCAGCCTCTCCTGGAAGGGAGCTACGACCCCCTTCTCTCGTTTACCAGCCTCACCCGGAAGGGAGCTACAACCCCCTGCTCTCGTTTACCAACCTCTCCTGGAAGGGAGCTACAACCCCCTGACTAAAGGCTTCAACCTTCAGCACCTTTGTGGACCACGTTTCATCAATTTTCATACTGGATCCAACCCACACAATTAAGCTCAAGGAAAATTCATCAAACCAACAACTTGCTCTATAGCAGCATAATCATTATTCGAACAACCCAGATCATCATTGACAGATAGCAGTAAAACAACAGAACTGATCAGACATTTCTTTCCACACACTTCAGCATACCCTAGATTACATACGCGCTTTTTATTCACTGATCTTGCGTATATACACGCTTTCACAAATACCAACCCGCGTATACATTTGCACACATTTCAGAGCTTACTTCAATTCCCATACGCGCTTTTTCTGAATACAAGCTGCGTATATACGCGCTTTCTCCTCGACGAACCTGCGTATAGATCTTCAGAAATTTTAGGGCAGTGTAGCTCTCAGAATAGATAAACAGCTCAGATCTTCATTATTTACTTCAGCACAGATTCGCCAGATCACAGATCTAATCATTCCATAAACAGATCCAGAAGATACATATACATTTCAGATCTAGAGATCCCTCTTCATCATTTTCTTCATAGGTGTATCATAGATTTATATCAAACTATTACCCTTTCCATTCAGACATACTTCAGAGTGAAGTATACATTCACACCCAGACTCATGCACCCTCTTGCACAATGAATTTCTTCTCCTTAAATAGATCTAGCCTTTGACAATACCATGAGCCAAAACCACACAACTTCCGATGGTATTCCTGGACGGGATCACATAGACAATCCAGCGCTCAATACAATGGGTCAATACCATGGTAGTAACCCCTGGTTTTATTCTTTTAGAGCGCAATTGATCGTACGCGACTTGGCACGTACTTTTCCGTGTACATACGCTACTTCGCCTTAACAAATCCGCGTATGCCTTGTGACATACCTTGTTTAACATTATTCTAGCACTTTCTGATATTTCTTTCTTCTGTTACTTCTGAGCTACTTGTAGAACATCATATTTACATCATTAATAAACTCATCAAGCATCAAGAACAACTTCATTAAGTAGGTTGTCATCATCTTCATCAAGTGGGTTGCCATCAAGGACAACACTCTGCATCATATTGCCAACAGTTCCATCACTGGAAAAGTTTGTGTACTATGTTTCATTCATACATGATTTCTCAAGGAATACACAGATATATTTCTTGAGGAAGAAATCTGAAGCCTTTGACAAATTTAAAGAATTTAAGGCTCTGGTGGAAAACCAGACAGAGAAGAAGATAAAGGCGCTGAGGACAGATAATGGTGGGGAGTTCTGCAAGAAGGAATTTTAAGATTTCTGTAAGAAGTGTGGTATAGCACGGTAGAAGACTACTCTATACACACCTCAACAAAACGAAGTTGTAGAAAGAATGAACAAAATGCTGATGGAAAAGGCAAGAAGCATGCTCAGTGGTACCAGGTTAGGACAAGAATTTTGGGCAGAGGCAGTGGAGTCTGCATGTTACTTAGTTAACAGATCACCTTCATCAGCGTTGGAGGATAAGACTCCACATGAGGTATGGACTGGTAAGAAACCCTCTCTTTCACATCTAAGGGTATTTGGATGTGATGCATGTGTACATGTTCCAAAGGAGAAAAGGACCAAGTTGGATAATAAATCTGAAAGGTGCATCTTTATTGGGTATAAGGATGGTTTAAAGGGTTACAAGCTTTGGAACCCAGAAACAAGGAAGGTTGTGTACAACTGAGATGTGGTGTTTAGAGAAGTGAAAGATGTTGTTAAACATGAATTCCTACCAAAGGAACCTGCGAAGATAGAGTTTGAGCTAAAGGAGGATGAATCAGACTCTACAACAGAAGAAGACTCAGAAGATGAAGAGCCACAAACTCCAGCTTTGAGAAGATCAGTTCGGGAAAGAAGGCAACCAGAAAGGTATAGTCCATCTGTTTTTTGTTCAGGTTTTGCCTTAACTATAACTGATGATGAACCCAGAACTGTCAGGGAGGCAGTAGATTCAGAGGATGGAAAACTCTGGAAGGAGGCCATGGTTGATGAAATGGCATCCTTGCACAAAAATGAGGCATGGGATATGGTGGAGTTGCCGGCTGGAAGGAAGCCCATTGGGAGAAAATGGGTGTTTAAGAAGAAGATGAATGTAGAAGGCAAGGTGGAGAAATACAAAGCTCGGTTGGTAGCAAAAGGTTATTCCCAGGTGCCAGGAATTGATTTTGGTGATATTTTTTCTCCTGTTGCCAAAGTTACTTCTATTATATTACTTTTATCTGTTGCTGCTGCATTTGATTTTGAGATAGAACAGATGGATGTGAAGACAACATTTCTTCACGGGGATCTAGAAGAAGAGATCTACATGAAGCAACCTGAAGGCTTTATGGTGAAGGGTAAGAAAGAACTAGTATGCAGGTTGAAGAAGTCTCTGTATGGGTTAAAACGGTCACCAAGGATGTGGTATCAGAAATTTGATACCTATATATGGGGACTTGGCTTCACCAGAAGCAAGGAGGATCACTGTGTTTATTTTAAATTAATTGGTGACCGTGTTATTTATTTGGTCCTGTATGTGGATGATATGTTGTTGATTGGAAATGACAAAGAAATTATCCAATATTTGAAGACCCAGCTATTCTCCAAATTCGACATGAAGGATCTTGGTGCTGCAAACTATTTTTTGGGCATGGAAATTAAGAGAGATCAGGCAAAGAGGAAGCTTTGGTTAAACCAGACGAAGTATGTCGAGACTATATTGCAGAGATTCAATATGCAGGATAGTAAACCAGTAAATGTTCCTATTCCTATAGGTGTAAAGCTATCTACTAAACAGTGTCCCAAGACACAAGAAGAAGAGGAGGATATGTCCCATGTTCCATATGCAAGTGCAGTGGGATGCCTAATGTATGCAATGGTTTGTACTAGACCAGACATTGCACATGCAGTGGGAGTATTGAGCAAGTTTATGTCAAACCCATGGAAGGAGCATTGGACAGCAGTGAAGCGGGTTTTCAGATATTTACGTGGCACTAGTGATTATGGCTTGTGCTACCAAGGAAGACCAATATTAGAAAGAATGTTGGACATTCGTGGTTTTGTTGATGCAGACTGGGCTGGAGATCTAGACCAAAGAAGATATACTAGCCTATTTGAAAGTGCAGTTAGTTGGATGAGTAAAAGACAGTCTGTAGTGGTGCTTTCAACTACAGAGGAAGAAAACATAGCAGCCACTCATGCAAGCAAGGAAGTAGTTTGGTTGCAGAGATTGTGTTCAAGTATGGGGTTGGTACAACAAGCTATAAGGATAGACTGTGATAGCCAAAGTGCAATTTTCTTGGCTAAGAACCTTGCTTGTCATTCAAAGACAAAGCACATTGATGTTTAATATCACTTTGTTAGAGATATGGTTGAGGCTAAAAGGGTGTTTCTGGTAAAGGTGGACACTTTGAAGAATGTTGCAGATGCATTGAAGAAGTTTGTGAGCACTCAGAAGTTCTCTTGGTGTAGAGAAACAATGGGTGTTGAAGAATTGGCCCAATGACTAAGCTCTCCTGTGGCCCCCTGTGGAAAGAAAAAAACAAGTGGGAGAATGTTGGGTATGTGTTATATTCTTTCCATGACTAGCTCGACGCATTGTACGTTGCGCCGGGCGCAGCAAGGGTGTCACAGGGGGGGTGGCAGCCCCCCCTGTCAGGGTCCGTGGCAGTGCCCCAGCGAAAAAAATTTCCGTGTGCGATCCCACTCATAGGTAGACCCACCCATGTTTTGTGCATGAGTTTGCACATGGTTTTTGGTGTAAGATGGTTTTCGACCCCTGGTATTTTGTAGATCCAGTCAAGGGAACTACGGTTATGTTCTAATCCAGGGTTAATGGATTGGGGTTTATATATGCTTTGGCATATATATATATGTGTTGTAACACTAAAAGGAATATAATGAAAAATCAAGCTCGTCGTCCCGATTTTGGATCCAGGGGAAAATCTCCGTGTTTATCTGTTTTATGTTTTATGCTCTCGCTATTGTTTATTTTCTGTTATAAGATTCGTGTGTAGATCATTTTTGTTCAGGGTTAAAACCTACATTTGGTATCATAGCTGTTTCGGCTTCAAGGGGACGTCTTTGCTACTGAGGGTTTTTTGCTTGGGCCTGAGGTAGACCCTGTTCAGTGGGAGATCTACGGGATCGATTCCTGCTGTGAAAGAAGATGGCGAGCGGCGGAAAGATAGAGATCGAGAAATTTAATGGTCAGAGTTTTGAGTTGTGGAAGCTCAAGATGGAGGATCTGCTGGTGGATAAAGATCAGTGGATCGCGGTAGATCCAGGTATTAAACCAACGGCAATGCCAGATGAAGACTGGAAGAAACTGGATCGGAAGGTTAAGAGCACAATACGGTTATGTGTCTCAGATTCAGTATTGTTGAATGTATCTGGGGAAGCTATGGCGAATAATTTGTGGGAAAAACCTGGGACTTTGTACCAATGTAAGTCTCTGGTGAATAAGTTGTTCCTGTGGAAAAAGTTGTATAACCTGAGGATGAAGGATGGAGACTCGGTGACAGAGCATCTGAACGCCTTCAATATTGTGGTAAGTCAGTTGTCATCTGTTGATATTAAAATCTCAGATGAAGATAAGTGCATCAGTTTGTTGTGTTCTATACCAGATTCGTGGGACAATCTGGTTATTGCAATAGGTAGCAATACAACTACCTTGAATTTTGATGACATTGTCTCAGCCTTACTGTCTGAGGAAATGAGACGGAGAAATATGGAGGGTCAGAATGGAGATGCCTTATCTGTACGAGGAAGGTCCCAGAACAGAAACAAGAATAAGATTCAAGTGGGAGACCTAAATCTAGAGGGAGATCTAAATCTCCTGGAAAGTTTGTAAAGGTATGCTGGAAATGCGGAAAGGAAGGGCACTACAAAAAGGACTGCAGATCTAAAGCTCCTGAGAAAGGAAAGGGATCTTATGATGCTCCTTCTGCAGAGGCAAAAACCACCTCGGATGAAGGTGGGGATGTGTATTTGGCTTCTTCTTCAAATACACATGTAGATCATGAGTCATGGTTGATTGACTCAGGTGCATCCTTTCACTTCACTCCCCATAGGGAGTGGTTCTGCGTGTATGAGAAATATGATGGTGGTGATGTCTTCCTAGGTGATGATAGGAAGGCCAGAATCGTCGGACATGGAAAGGTCAAGCTGAAGCTGCAAGGTGGAAGGATTATAACACTTCCTGGTGTTCCGCATATTCCCGCATTGGCCATAAATTTTATTTCTGTAAGCAAGATGGATGATGCAGGTGTAAAAACAGTGCTCGAGAAAGATGCCTGCAAGATGGTTCGAGGAGCACTGGTATTAATGTGGGGAGTTCGGACTGGAACTCTGTACAAGCTACAAGGTAGCACTGTTATTGATGGGTGTAATAGTTCTGTGGTTCCTGAAAGTGGAGCGGAAAGCCTAGCTGTCTCTGGAGAAAAGACCATGCTATGGCATCAAATGCTTGGACATATTGGAGAGAAGGGCCTTCGGATACTGCATAGAAATGGTATGGTAGAAGGTGTGTCTAATTTCTCTCTGGATTTCGATTTCTGTGAACATTGTGTATATGGAAAGCAAAATCAGGTGAGTTTTTCTTATGGTGCTAAGAGGACGAACAAGATATTAGAACTTGTGCACAGTGATGTGTTTGGATCTGTGTCAGTTCCATCACTGGAAGATTATGTGTACTATGTTTCATTCATAGATGAATTCTCAAGGAATACACGGATATATTTCTTGACTAAGAAATATGAAGTCTTTGACAAATTTAAAGAATTTAAGGCTCTGGTGGAAAACCAGACAGAGAAGAAGATAAAGGTGTTGCGGATAGATAATGGTGGGGAGTTCTGCAGGAAGGAATTTGAAGAGTTCTGTAAGAAGTGTGGGATAGCACGACAGAAGACTACTCCATACACACCTCAACAAAACAAAGTTGCAGAAAGAATGGACAGAACTCTGGTGGAAAAGGCAAGAAGCATGCTCAGTGGTACCGGGTTAGGACAAGAATTTTGGGCAGAGGCAGTGGAGACTGCATGTTACTTAGTTAACAGATCACCTTCATCAACATTGGGGGATAAGACTCCACATGAGGTATGGACTGGTAAGAAACCCTCTCTTTCACATCTAAGGGTATTTGGATGTGATCCATATGTACATGTTCCAAAGGAGAAAAGGACCAAGTTGGATAATAAATCTGAAAGGTGCATCTTTATTGCGTATAAGGATGGTTTAAAGGGTTACACGTTTTGGAATCCAGAAACAAGGAAGGTTGTGTACAGCTGATATGTGGTGTTTAGAGAGGTCAAAGATGTTGTTACACATGGAGTCCTACCAAAGGAATCTGAGAGGATAGAGTTTGAGCTAAAGGAGGATGAATCAAACTCTACAACAGAAGAAGACTCAAAAGAGGAAGAGCCACAAACTCCAGCTTTGAGAAGATCAGTTCAGGAAAGAAGGAAACCAGAAAGGTATAGTCCATCTTCTTTCTATTCAGGTTTTGCCTTAAATATAATTGATGATGATCCCAGAACTGTTAGGGAGGCAGTAGATTCATAGGATGGAAAACTCTAGAAGGAGGCGATGGTTGATGAAATGGCATCCTTGCACAAAAATGAGGCATGGGATCTGGTGGAGTTGTCGGCTGGAAGGAAGCCCATCGGGAGAAAATGGGTGTTTAAGAAGAAGATGAATGTAGAAGGCAAGGTGGAGAAATACAAAGCTCGGTTGGTAGCCAAAGGTTATTCCCAGGTGCCAGGAATTGATTTTGGTGATATTTTTTCTCTTGTTGCCAAAGTTACTTCTATTAGATTACTTTTATCTGTTGCTGCTGCATTTGACTTTGAGATAGAACAGATGGATGTGAAGACAACATTTCTTCACGAGGATATAGAACAGGAGATCTACATGAAACAACCTGAAGGCTTTATGGTGAAGGGTAGGAAAGAACTGGTATGCAGGTTGAAGAAGTCTCAATATGGATTAAAACAGTCACCAAGGATGTGGTATCAGAAATTTGATACCTATATATAGGGACTTGGCTTCACCAGAAGAAAGGAGGATCACTGTGTTTATTTTAAATTAATTGGTGACCGTGTTATTTATTTGGTCTTGTATGTGGATGACATGTTGTTGATTGGAAATGACAAAGAAATTATCCAATATTTGAAGACCCAGTTGTTCTCCAAATTCGACATGAAGGATCTTGGTGCTGCAAACTATATTTTGGGCATGGAAATTAAGAGAGATCGGGCAAAGAGGAAGCTCTGGTCAAACAAGAGGAAGTATGTCGAGACTATATTGCAAAGATTCAATATGCAGGATAGTAAACCGGTAAATGTTCCTATTCCTATAGGTGTAAAGTTGTCTGCTGAACAGTGTCCCAAGACACAAGAATAAGAGGAGGATATGTCCCGTGTTCCATATGCAAGTGCAGTGGGAAGCTTGATGTATTCAATGGTTTGTACTAGACCAGACATTGCACATGCAGTGGGAGTATTGAGCAGGTTTATGTCAAACCCAGGGAAGGAGCATTGGACAGCAGTGAAGCGGGTTTTCAGATATTTACGTGGCACTAGTGATTATGGCTTGTGCTACCAAGGAATACCAGGATTAGAAATAATGTTGGACATTCGTGGTTTTGTTGATACATACTGGGGTGGAGATCTGGACCAAAGAATATCTACAAGTAGGTATGTGTTTAGCCTATTTGGAGGTGCAGTTTGATGGATGAGTAATACACAGTCTGTAGTGGCGCTTTCAACTACAGATGCAGAATACATAGCAACCACTCATGCAAGAAAGGAAGTAGTTTGGTTGCAGAGATTATGTTCAAGTATGGGGTTGGTACAGCAAGCTATAAGGATAGACTGTGATAGCCAAAGTGCAATTTTCTTTGCTAAGAACCCTGCTTATCATTCAAAGACAAAGCACATTGATGTTTAATATCACTTTGTTAGAGATATGGTTGAGGCTAAAAGGGTGTTGCTGGTAAAGGTGGACACTTTGAAAAATGTTGCAGATGCATTGACGAATTCTGTGAGCACTCAGAAGTTCTCTTGGTGTAGAGAAACAATGGGTGTTGAAGAATTTTCCCAATGACTAAGCTCTCCCGTGGCCCCCTATGGAAAGAAAACAACAAGTGGGATAATGTTGGGTATGTGTTATATTCTTTCCACGACTAGCTCAACGCGATGTACGTTGCGCCGGCCGCAGTAGGGGTGTCACTGGGGGGGTGGCAGCCCCCCCTGTCAGGGTTCAGGGCAGCGCCCCAGCGAAAAAAAATTTGGGCTGCGATCCCACTCATAGGTGGACCCACCCATGTTTTGTGCATGAGTTTGCACATGGTCGTTGGGGTACGATGGTTTTCAACCCCTGGTATTTTGTAGATCTGGTCAAGGGAACTACGGTTATGTTCTAATCTAAGGTTAATGGATTGGGGTTTATGTATGCTTTGGCATGTATATATATGTGTTGTAACACTAAAAGGAATATAATGAAATCAAGCTGGTCGTCCCGATTTGGGATCCAGGAGAAAATCTCTATGTTTATATGTTTTATGTTTTACGCTCTCGCTATTGTTTATTTTCTGTTATAAGATTCGTGTGTAGATAATTTTTGTTCAGGGTTAAAACCTACATTTGGTATCAGAGTTGTTTCGGCTTCAAGGGGACGCCTTTGTTGTTGCTGTGAGACCCTGTTCAGTGGGAGATCTTCGGGATCGATTCTTGCTGTGAAAGAAGATGGCGAGCGGCAGAAAGATAGAGATCGAGAAATTTAATGGTCAGAGTTTTGAGTTGTGGAAGCTCAAGACGGAGGATTTGCTAGTGGATAAAGATCAGTGGATCGCAGTAGACCTAGGTACTAAACCAACGGAAATTTCAGATGAAGACTGGAAGAAACTGGATCGGAAGGCTAAGAGCACAATACAGTTGTGTATCTCAGATTCAGTATTGTTGAATGTATCTGGGGAAGCTATGGCGAAGAATTTGTGGGAAAAACTTGGGACTTTGTACAAATCTAAGTCTCTAGTGAATAAGTTGTTCCAGCGGAAAAAGCTGTATAACCTAAGGATGAAGGATGGAGACTCGGTGACAGAGCATCTGAACGCCTTCAATACTTTTGTAAGTCAGTTTTCATCTGTTGATATTAAAATCTCAGATGAAGATAAGTGCATCAGTTTGTTGTGTTCTCTACCAGATTCGTGGGACTGTCTGGTTATTGCAATAGGTAGCAATACAACTACCTTGAATTTTGATGACATTGTCTCAGCCTTGCTGTCGGAGGAAATGAGACGTAGAAATATGGAGGGTCAGAATGGAGATGCCTTATCTGTACGAGGAAGGTCCCAGAACAGAAACAAGAATAAGGTTTCAAGTGGGAGACCTAAATCTAGAGGGAGATCTAAATCTCCTGGAAATTTTGTAAAGGTATGCTGGAAATGCGGAAAGGAAGGGCACTACCAAAAGGACTGCAGATCTAAAGCTCCTGAGAAAGGAAAGGGATCTGATGATGCTCCTTCTACAGAGGCAAAAACCACCTCGGATGAAGGTGGGGATGTGTATTTGGCTTCTTCTTCAAATACACATGTAGATCATGAGTCATGGTTGATTGACTCAGGCACATCCTTTCTCTTCACTTCCCAAAGGGAGTGGTTCTGCGAGTATGAGAAATATGACGGTGGTGATGTCTTCCTAGGTGATGATAGGAAGGCCAGAATCGTCGGACGTGGAAAGTTCAGCTAAAGCTGCAAGGTGGAAGGATTAGAACACTTCCTGGTGTTCTGCATATTCCTGCATTGGCCAGAAATTTTAATTCTGTAAGCAAGATGGATGATACAGGTGTAAAAACAGTGTTCGAGAAATATGCCTGCAAGATGGTTCAGGGAGCACTAGCATTAATGCGGGGAGTTCAGACTGGAACTTTGTACGAGCTACAAGGTAGCATTGTTATTGATGGGTGTAATAGTTCTGTGGTTCTTGAAAGTGGAGCGGAAAGCCTAGCTGTCTCTGGAGAAAAGACCATGTTATGGCATCAAAGGCTTGGACATATTGGAGAGAAGGGCCTTCGGATACTGCATAGAAATGGTATGGTAGAAGGTATGTCTAATTTCTCTCTGGATTTCGATTTCTGTGAACATTGTGTATATGGGAAGCAAAATTGGGTGAGTTTTTCTTCTGGTGCTAAGAGAGCGAAAAAGATATTAGAACTTGTGCACATTGATGTGTTTGGACCTGTGTCAGTTCCATTACTGGAAAAGTCTGTGTACTATGTTTCATTCATAGATGACTTATCAAGGAATACACGGATATATTTCTTGAAGAATAAATCTAAAGTCTTTGAAAAATTTAAATAATTTAAGGCTCTGGTGGAAAACCAGACAGAGAAGAAGATAAAGGCGCTGAGGACAGATAATGGTGGGGAGTTCTGTAAGAAGGAATTTGAAGAGTTTTGTAAGAAGTGTGGTATAGCATGGCAGAAGAATACTCCATACACACCTCAACAAAATAGAGTTGCAGAAAGAATGAATAGAATGCTGATGGAAAAGGCAAGAAGCATGCTCAGTGGTACCGGGTTAGGACAAGAATTTTGGGCAGAGGCAGTGGAGATTGCATGTTACTTAGTTAACAGATCACCTTCATCAGCGTTGGAGGATAAGACTCCACATGTGGTATGGACTGGTAAGAAACCCTCTCTTTCACATCTAAGGGTATTTGGATGTGATGCATATGTACATGTTCCAAAGGAGAAAAGGACCAAGTTGGATAATAAATCTGAAAGGTGCATCTTTATTGGGTATAAGGATGGTTTAAAGTGTTACAAGCTTTGGAACCCAGAAACAAGGAAGGTTGTGTACAACCGAGATGTGGTGTTTAGAGAGGTGAAAGATGTTGTTACACATGAAGTCCTACCAAAGGAACCTGAGAAGATATAATTTGAGCTAAAAGAGGATGAATCATACTCTACAACAGAAGAAGATTCGGAAGAGGAAGAGCCACAAACTCCAGCTTTGAGAAGATCGGTTCGGGAAAGAAGGCAACCAGAAAGGTATAGTATATCTACTTTCTGTTTAGGTTTTGCCTTAACTATAACTGATGACGATCCCAGAACTGTCAGGGAGGCAGTAGATTCCAAGGATGGAAAAATCTGGAAGGAGGCCATGGTTGATGAAATGGCATCCTTGCACAAAAATGAGGCATGGGATCTGGTGGAGTTGTCGGCTGGAAGGAAGCCCATTGGGAGCAAATGGGTGTTTAATAAGAAGATGAATGTAGAAGGCAAGGTGGAGAAATACAAAGCTCGGTTGGTAGCGAAAGGTTATTCCCAGGTGCCGGGAATTGATTTTGGTGATATTTTTTCTCCTGTTGCCAAATTTACTTCTATTAGATTACTTTTATCTGTTGTTGCTGCATTTGATTTTGAGATAGAACATATGGATGTGAAGACAACATTTCTTCACGGGGATCTAGAAGAGGAGATCTACATGAAGCAACCTGAAGGCTTTATGGTGAAGGGTAAGAAAGAACTGGTATGCGGGTTGAAGAAGTCTCTGTATGGGTTAAAACAGTCACCAAGGATGTGGTATCAGAAATTTGATACCTATATACGGGGACTTGGCTTCACCAGAAGCAAGGAGGATCACTGTGTTTATTTTAAATTAATTGGTGACCGTGTTATTTATTGGTCTTGTATGTGGATGATATGTTGTTGATTGGAAATGACAAAGAAATTATCCAATATTTGAAGACCCAACTGTTCTCCAAATTCGACATGAAGGATCTTGGTGCTGCAAACTATATTCTGGGCATGGAAATTAAGAGAGATCAGGCAAAGAGGAAGCTCTGGTTAAACCAGAGGAAGTATGTCGAGACTATATTGCAAAGGTTCAATATGCAGGATAGTAAACCGGTGAGTGTTCCTATTCCTGTAGGTGCAAAGCTGTCTACTGAACAGTGTCCCAAGACACAAGAAGAAGAGGAGGATATGTCCCGTGTTCCATATGCAAGTGCAGTGGGTAGCCTGATGTATGCAATGGTTTGTACTAGACTAGAAATTGCACATGCAGTGGGAGTATTGAGCAGGTTTATGTCAAACCCAGGGAAGGAGCATTGGACAGCAGTGAAGCAGGTTTTCAGATATTTACATGGCACTAGTGATTATGGCTTATGCTACCAAGGAAGACCAAGATTATAAATAATGTTGGACATTCGTGGTTTTATTGATGTAGACTGGGCTGGAGATCTGGACCAAAGAATATCTACAAGTGGGTATGTGTTTAGCCTATTTGGAGGTGCAGTTAGTTGGATGAGTAAAAGACATTCTGTAGTGGCGCTTTCAACTACAGGGGCAGAATACATAACAGCCACTCATGCAAGCAAGGAAGAATTTTGGTTGCAGAGATTGTGTTCAAGTATGGGGTTGGTACAACAAGCTATAAGGATAGACTGTGATAGCCAAAGTGCAATTTTCTTGGCTAATAACCTTTCTTATCATTCAAAGACAAAGCACATTGATGTTTAATATCACTTTGTTAGAGATATGGTTGAGGCTAAAAGGGTGTTGCTGGTAAAGGTGGACACTTTGAAGAATGTTGCAGATGCATTGACGAAGTCTGTGAGCACTCAGAAGTTCTCTTGGTGTAGAGAAACAATGGTTGTTGAAGAATTGACCCAATGACTAAGCTCTCATGTGGCCCCCTGTGGAAAGAAAACAACAAGTGGGAGAATGTTGGGTATGTGTTATATTCTTTCCACGAATAGCTCAACGTGTTGTACGTTGCGCCGACGCAGCAGGGGTGTCACAGGGGGGGTGGCAGCCCCCCCTATCAGGTTCCGGGGTAGCGCCCCTGCGAAAATTTTTTTGGTGTGCGGTCCCACTCATAGGCGCACCCACCCATGTTTTTTGCATGAGTTTGCACATGGTTTTTGGTGTACGATGGTTTTCGACCCCTGGTATTTTGTAGATCCGGTCAAGGGAACTACGGCTATGTTCTAATCTAGGGTTAATGGATTGGGGTTTATGTATGCTTCGGCATGTATATATAATATGTGTTGTAACACTAAAAGGAATATAATGAAAAATCAAGTTGGTCGTCCCGATTTGGGATCCAGGGGAAAATCCCTGTGTTTTTCTGTTTTATGTTTTATGCTCTCGCTATTGTTTATTTTCTGTTATAAGATTCGTGTGTAGATAATTTATGTTCAGGGTTAAAACCTACATTTGGTATCAGAGTTGTTTCGGCTTCAAGGGGACACCTTTGCTGCTGAGGGTTTTTTTCTTGGGCCTGAGGTAGACCCTGTTCAGTGGGAGCTCTCCAGGATCGATTCTTGTTGTGAAAGAAGATGGCGAGCAACGGAAAGATAGAGATCGAGAAATTTAATGGTCAGAGTTTTGAGTTGTGGAAGCTCAAGATGGAGGATCTGCCGGTGGATAAAGATCAGTGGATCGCACTAGATCTAGGTACTAAACCAACGGAAATGTCAGATGAAGACTGGAAGAAACTAGATCGGAAGGCTAAGAGCACAATATGGTTGTGTGTCTCAGATTCAGTATTGTTGAATGTATCTGGGGAAGCTACGGCGAAGAATTTGTGCGAAAAACTTGGGACTTTGTACCAATCTAAGTCTCTGGTGAATAAGTTGTTCCTACGGAAAAAGATGTATAACCTGAGGATGAAGGATGGAGACTCGGTGACAGAGCATCTGAACGCCTTCAATACTGTGGTAAGTCAGTTTTCATCTATTGATATGAAAATCTCAGATGAAGATAAGTGCATCAGTTTGTTGTGTTCTCTACCAGATTCGTGGGACTGTCTGGTTATTGCAATAGGTAGCAATACAACTACCTTGAATTTTGATGACATTGTCTCAGCCTTGCTGTCGGAGGAAATGAGACGGAGAAATATGGAGGGTCGAAATGGAGATGCCTTATCTATATGAGGAAGGTCCCAGAACAGAAACAAGAATAACGTTTCAAGTGGGAGACCTAAATCTAGAGGGAGATCTAAATCTCCTGGAAATTTTGTAAAGGTATGCTAGAAATGCAGAAAGGAAGGGCACTACAAAAAGGACTGCAGATCTAAAGCTCCTGAGAAAGGAAAGAGATCTTATGATGCTCGTTCTGCAGAGGAAAAACCCACCTCGGATGAAGGTGGGGATGTGTATTTGACTTCTTCTTCAAATACACATGTAGATCATGAGTCATGGTTGATTGACTCCGGGGCATCCTTTCACTTCACTCCCCATAGGGAGTTGTTCTGCGAGTATGAGAAATATGATGGTGGTGATGTCTTCCTAGGTGATGATAGGAAGGCTAGAATCGTTGGACGTGGAAAGGTCAAGTTGAAGCTGCAAGGTGGAAGGATTAGAACACTTCCTGGTGTTCTGCATATTCCTGCATTGGCCAAAAATTTGATTTCTGTAAGAAAGATGGATGATGCAGGTGTAAAAACAGTGTTCGAGAAAGATGCCTGCAAGATGGTTCGGGGAGCATTTGTATTAATGCGGGGAGTTCAGACTGGAACTCTGTACAAGCTACAAGGTAGCACTGTTATTGATGGGTGTAATAGTTATGTGGTTCCTGAAAGTGGAGTGGAAAGCCTAGCTGTCTCTGGAGAAAAGACCATGATATGGCATCAAAGGCTTGGACATATTGGAGAGAAGGGCCTTCGGATACTGCATAGAAATGGTATGGTAGAAGGTATGTCTAATTGCTCTCTGAATTTCGATTTCTGTGAACATTGTGTATATGGGAAGCAAAATTGGGTGAGTTTTTCTTCTGGTGCTAAGAGGGCGAACAAGATGTTAGAACTTGTGCACAATGATGTGTTTGGACCTGTGTCAGTTCCATCACTGGAAAAGTCTATGTACTATGTTTCATTCATATATGACTTCTCAAGGAATACACAGATATATTTCTTGAGGAATAAATCTGAATTCTTTGAAAAATTTAAAGAATTTAAGGCTCTGGTGGAAAACCAGACAGAGAAGAAGATAAAGGCGCTGAGGACAGATAATGGTGGGGAGTTTTGCTGGAAGGAATTTGAAGAGTTTTGTCAGAAGTGTGGTATAGCACGGCAGAAGACTACTCCATACACACCTCAAAAAAATGGAGTTGCAGAAAGAATGAACAGAACTCTGATGGAAAAGGCAAGAAGCATGCTCAGTGGTACCGGGTTAGGACAAGAATTTTGGGCAGAGGCAGTGGAGACTTCATGTTACTTAGTTAACAAATCACCTTCATCAGCGTTGGAGGATAAGACTCCACATGAGGTATGGACTGGTAAGAAACCCTCTCTTTCACATCTAAGGGTATTTGGATGTGATGCATATGTATATGTTCCAAAGGAGAAAAGGACCAAGTTGGATAATAAATCTGAAAGGTGCATCTTTATTGGGTATAAGGATGGTTTAAAGGGTTACAAGCTTTGGAATCCAGAAACAAGGAAGGTTGTGTACAGCCGAGATGTGGTGTTTAGAGAGGTGAAAGATGTTGTTACACATGAAGTCCTACCAAAGGAATCTGAGAAGATAGAGTTTGAGCTAAAGGAGGATGAATCAGACTCTACAACAGAAGAAGACTCAGAAGAGGAAGAGCCACAAAATCCAGCTTTGAGAAGATCAGTTCAGGAAAGAAGGCAACCAGAAAGGTATAGTCCATCTCCTTTCTATTCAGGTTTTGCCTTAGCTATAACTCATGATGATCCCAGAACTGTCAGGGAGGCAGTAGATTCAGAGGATGGAAAACTCTAGAAGGAGGCCATGGTTGATGAAATGGCATCCTCGCACAAAAATGAGGCATGGGATCTGGTGGAGTTGTTGACTGGAAGGAAGCCCATCGGGAGCAAATGCGTGTTTAAGAAGAAGATGAATGTAGAAGGCAAGGTGGAGAAATACAAAGCTCGGTTGGTAGCCAAATGTTATTCCCAGGTGCCGGGAATTGATTTTGGTGATATTTTTTCTCTCTTTTCCAAAGTTACTTCTATTAGATTACTTTTATCTGTTGCTGCTGCATTTGAATTTGAGATAGAATAGATGGATGTGAAGACAGAATTTCTTCACGGGGATCTAGAAGAGGAGATATACATGAAACAACCTAAAGGCTTTATGGTGAAGGGTAAGAAAGAACTGGTATGCAGTTTGAAGAAGTCTCTGTATGGGTTAAAACAGTCACCAAGGATGTGGTATCAAAAATTTGATACCTATATACAGGGACTTGGCTTCACCAGAAGCAAGGAGGATCACTGTGTTTATTTTAAATTAATTGGTGATCATGTTATTTATTTGGTCTTGTATGTGGATGATATGTTGTTGATTGGAAATGACAAAGAAATTATCCAAGATTTGAAGACCCAGCTGTTCTCCAAATTCGACATGAAGGATCTTGGTGCTGCAAACTATATTTTGGGCATGGAAATTAAGAGAGATAGGGAAAAGAGGAAGCTCTGGTCAAACCAAAGGAAGTGTGTCGAGACTATATTGCAGAGATTAAATATGCGAGATAGTAAACCGGTAAATGTTCCTATTTCTGTAGGTGTAAAGTTGTTTGTTGAACAGTGTCCCAAGACACAAGAAGAAGAGGAGGATATGTCCTGTGTTCCATATGCAAGTGCAGTGGGAAGCTTGATGTATGCAATGGTTTGTACCAGACCATACATTGCACATGCAGTGGGAGTATTGAGCAGGTTTATGTCAAACCCAGGGAAGGAGCATTGGACAGCAGTGAAGCGAGTTTTCAGATATTTACGTGGCACTAGTGATTATGGCTTGTGCTACCAAGGAAGACCAGGATTAGAAAGAATGTTGGACATTCATGGTTTTTTTGATGCAGACTGGGCTAGAGATATGGATCAAATAAGATCTACAAGTGGGTATGTTTTTAGCCTATTTGGAGGTGCAGTTAGTTGGATGAGTAAAAGACAGTTTGTAGTGGCGCTTTCAACTATAGAGGCAGAATACATAGCAGCCACTCATGCAAGCGAGGAAGTAGTTTGGTTGCAGAGATTGTGTTCAAGTATGGGGTTGGTACAGCAAGCTATAAGGATAGACTGTGATAGCCAAAGTGAAATTTTCTTGGCTAAGAAACATGCTTATCATTCAAAGACAAAGCACATTGATGTTTAATATCACTTTGTTAGAGATATGGTTGAGGCTAAAAGGGTGTTGCTGGTAAAGGTGGACACTTTGAAGAATGTTGCAGATGCATTGACGAAGTCTGTGAGCACTCGGAAGTTCTCTTGGTGTAGAGAAACAATGGGTGTTGAAGAATTGGCCCAATGACTAAGCTCTCCTGTGGCCCCCTGTGGAAAGAAAACAACAAGTGGGAGAATGTTGGGTATGTGTTATATTCTTTCCACGACTAGCTCGACGCGATGTACGTTGCGCCGGGTGCAGCAGGGGTGTCACAGGGGGGGTGGCAGCCCCCCTGTCGGGGTTCGGGGCAGTGCCCCAGCGAATTTTTTTTTGGTGTGCGGTCCCACTCATAGGCGGACCCACCCATGTTTTTTGCATGAGTTTGCACATGGTTTTGAGGTACGATGGTTTTCGACCCCTTGTATTTTGTAGATCCGGTCAAGGGAACTACGGTTATGTTCTAATCCAGGGTTAATGGATTGGGGTTTATGTATGCTTCAGCATGTGTATATATGTGTTGTAACACTAAAAGGAATATAATGAAAAATCAAGCTGGTCGTCCTGATTTGGGATCCAGGGGAAAATCTCTGTGTTTATATGTTTTATGTTTTATGCTCTCGCTATTGTTTATTTTCTGTTATAAGATTCGTTTGTAGATAATTTCTGTTCAGGGTTAAAACCTACATGGAGAAACTCCCCTTATCTTTTGTCTTCATCCCTTTCATCGTCCCAAATCACCGCACGTGGTCTCTTGTCGATATGCTTGATGTACTCAATGGCATAATGTTGGAAATATGGTGTAATATGTTGTCCTTGATGGCAACCTACTTGATGAAGTTGGTCTTGATAGAAACATACTTGATGAGTTCTTTTTTGATAGCAACCTATTTGTTAAAGATCTAAAAATGATGTATCTACAGATCAGTTCAGAAGTGACAGAGAAAAGAATTCCAGTAAGTGCAAGAGAAATGATAAATATAATATGTCACAATGTATGCGCAGGTTTGATGAAGGCAACCCGTGTATGGATGCAATCTATATGGTACTTTTATGAAGGCAACCCGCATATACATTCAGGGTTAGCATATATGCAGTTTTGATGAATAAAAATCATGTATACACGTGGGGACGAAGAATAAAATTCGTCTATGCCTTTTGCGCTCGAAATTTATGATACCAAGGGGCATTACCATGGTATTAGCCCACAGTATTGAGCGTTGTATTTTCTATTTGATTCCATCCAATAATACCATCAGAAGTTGTGTGGTTTGGCTCATGCTATTGGTAAAGGCTAAAACTATATAAGGAGAAGAAGATCATAGTGCAAAGGTGTAAAAATGTCTAGGCATTGAATGCATACTTCACTCTGAAGTATATCTGCATGGAATGGGTTGCAGTTTATTGATAGATCTGAATTAATAATGTACCTATGAATAAAATGATGGATCAGGATCTCTAGACCTGAAATGACTATGTATTTTCTAGATCTGTTTATGGAATGTTTAGATTTGTGATCTGGCGAATTTTTGCTGAAGTAAAGGGTAAGATCTGAACTGATTATTTATTCTGAAGAGCTGCGCAGTCCTGAAAAATTTTCAGATCTATACGCAGGTTAGTCTCAGCAAAAGCGCGTATATACGCAGGTTAGTTTCAGCAAAAGCGTGTATGGAATCTAAGGTTAGTCCTGAAATATTTGCAGATATATACGCAAGTTTGTCTCTGTGAAAGCGTGTATATATGTGGGTTCAGTGAAGAAAAAGTGTGTATGGAATCTAGGGTTTTGTTGAAGTGTGCGAAAAGAAATGTCTAATCTATTTTTTTGTTCTACTGATGTCTGTCAATGATGTCTTCATACAGATCTAGGTTGTTTGAATACTGATTATGCTGCTAGTTGATTATGATTAAAGATCAGTTGTTGGTTGATTGGTTGACGATTCAATGAATGAATTGAATGGGTTATAAGTTTCAGTTTGATGTATGTTCTTTGAGCTTAAATGTGTGGAGTGGGTCCAGTCTGAAAATCTGATGAAAATAGGCCTACAAGGTGTATTGTGTGGAAGCTATTGGATCCAGTGTGAAAATTTATGAAACGTGGTCCATGGTGGTGTTAAGGGTCGAAGCCTTCAGTGAGGGGGTTGAAGCTCCCTTCCAGTGGTAGCTAGTAAACGAGATCAGGGGGTAGTAGCTCCCTTCCAGTGGTAGCTAGTAAACGAGATAAGGGGGTAGTAGCTCCCTTCCAGGAGTGGCTGGTAAAAAATATCAGGGTGTTGGAGCTCCCTTCCAGTAGTAGCTGGAGAAAGAGAGAAGGTTGCAGCCTTCTGCAGGTGGGTGCCTGCGTGCTGGTATGATTCTGTGCCAGTACAAGATTGTAAGCAGTTTTCTTTATAATCAATATTGAAGATAGAGATGACAGCAGCAGTGGTTTTCTCCCAAATTGGGTTTCCACCTTAAATCCTGGTGTTCATGTGTGTTGCTTGTATGTGATGATTTATTATGTTCTTGCTGCACATGCTTACTGCTTGCTAAACATCTGATGAATGGATGATGCACTGATCTAAGTAAAGAATTATCTGCATATTAAGATCTCTGGACATACGCAAGTTTGCTTAAATGTATCTGCATATATAAGCGAGTTGGGTTAATTAAAGTCGCGTATAGAATTTTGTAAAGAAAAAGTAAAAGTTCACAGTGAGCTCAAAATATTGATTCCCCCCTCTCAGTATTTTTCCCAACACATAATAGAAAGACTCATATAATATGTACCCCTCTACCATAGACCCCTCTGGTTTTTCCCTTTGTCGAACAAAACCTTTCAATTTCTTCATGTACCTCTCTAAGAAGAACATCCAACAACAAGAAACCACCCCAACTAATCCAACCTCATCTACTAGGTGGATTAGAAGATGAACATGCAAGTCCATGAAACTCGTCGGCAATTCCTTCTCAAACATATAAACAATCTCAACTATCTCTTGATGCCACCATGGAATGTTATCCACATGAATTTCCTTTGACGTGATCCAACGTACAAATGCAAATAATTTAGATATGGCATGTCCTAGGTCTTGAGGGAATTCATGTTTCACACACCCCAGCACGAACAAAGGATAATGACACTATAAAGTTATAAACACGTGAAATAATATACAAAATTAGTTATGTTTTATGATCCATGCATGGGATAAAATTTATTAATATAAAAAATAATAAAATCATGCTTTGGACATTATACGTACTCTTAGAATATTCAAATGGTCATTCGATTTCAACCCCGACAAATGGTCATCCACGGCAAAGCAGCACTGTAGTGAAGACTCATATGAAGATGGTACCCTCATACCCATTATAACTTCCTTTACCAAAGAAAGATCGTATTTTTTTTAAATCCATGGGACATCACCTTATTTGAAATACCATGAATTAGAGGGACTAGTGCCTGCCTTTGATCTTGTACTTTCTAATCGTTTTTCCCAATGTTTCTTTTTAGTTTTTGAAGTAATAAGATCTTTCCTAACATCCAATGTGTCACTTTTTTTCGATGATATGTGCCTCAATAAAGAAGATGAACCATTTTTAAATATATGCATGGGATCTAATAAGTGGGTAATCTTAAGATGCTCCCAATATGGGAGGTTATAAAAGATAGATTTCCTTTTCATACCAATGAGCAATTTCTCAACATAGGTGTCTAAGAATTCTGGACCATCGAACATAGGCTCCCCATTTGAATTGAACATTTATATGAACTCCTTGTAGAAATTTATTAATACTGATGTATTACCAGATTCTTCTGATCTAACAATATTTATCTTCTTGCTAAATACAAAATCCTTCCACTGTTAAACTTGCACAAATTTAAAACTCAATTTCAAACACGTGAATAAATTAAATCGCACATAACAGAGTTGTTTAATGGGAAATCTTAAAGCTAAAAACCCCAACTATCATATATTATGTATATCAATGGATCATATAATAATCTCATACAAAGCTTAGTACATCAAGCTCTTAATACAATCAGAAATCATTACACACTGTCATGCAAAAATTTGCATATCTATGCACCAATTTCTTGCCTCTTGACAGCCTGCCTACACTGCGCAATCCCTGCTGAAGAAGACCCTTGAATGAATTCGAATTGGCCTTCCCTTGACTGCACAATCCTCATTGGAAGATGCACTGAATGCATCATTATAGTCACAACAGATAGTCCATCTCACCCTTTCACCTATCTCTCCACTGGGTCTCCACTGGAACTGACATGCAAGTAGTTAACTGTGTATTTTTTCAGTTGTTAGTGAGTTATTATTTATGAATTAATTAACTAATTAATTCACTAAACTCTCACTAGTGTATCTTTCAGTTAGACTAGATATAACTAGCTCAACTAAGTTTAACACACTTAACTGAGTTAAACTAAATAACAACTCCTCTAACTACTCTTCCAACTCTGTCATAACTTTTCCACTTCAGTTCTAACTGAGTCCTCCATGCATGAGCCACCAATAACCCTAGGAATTGCGTAATTCCTTCAGCCCACTGATTTTCAAAATCTGTTCACTGAAATAAAGTGCTCCAACAGAATAAGTTGATATTTATTGTCAGATTATTATTAAGGGCTAATAATAATTGACATGCACCTATTTTTATATTGACGATCTATAAATAGACTTCGCCCAATATTCTAATAATAGAATTTCATCTATTTTTCACATTTGATCAACCATCTACAAATAGTATCCTGCAGCTTATATAATATGCTCACCATGTCTAAAAATAGACATACACCTAAAAATATCCTGCGGGCCCCACTTAATTAAGGTGCTTACTTTTCACTAAGCTCATCATCTTGTTGAATATCAACACTCCCTCCCAACAAGATAGGGATTATCCTTCACCCTGATCCTGCCTCTATGGTATTCAAATTTGCTCCTGTCGAGCACCTTCGTCAGAATATCTGCATCTTGATCTTCCGTAGGAATGTACTGAAGCAACACGATCTTCCACTGCACACAATATTTGATATGATCATACCGGATATCAATATGTTTAGATCTATCATGAAACACGAGATTAATAGAGAATTTAATGCAACTCTGATTATCACAATGTATCATTGTAGGATCTAAATGAGAACCGAACAAACCGACCAGGATCTTCCTCATCCAGATAGCCTCACATGCAGCTTGACTTGTTGCTATGTATTCTGCTTCCACTGAACTGAGTGCCATGGATCTTTGTTTCCTAATGTACCAAGAAACTGCTGTAGATCCGATACTGAAAACCCCTCCTGATGTGCTCTTTCTATATGTTGGGCTGCCTGCCCAATCTGCATCCGTGAAGTCATGCAACTTCACCTCATTCGTCTGTCTGTACCATAAGCCATACTCAGATGTGCCCCTGAGATACCTCAGGACATGCTTGCCTGCCTTCCAAAAGAGCTTGGTAGTATTAACCATCGCTTGTGAATGTTGGTTCACTGCATAGCATATGTTCGGTCTTGTATTAACTAAATACATGAGTGAACCCACCAACTGTCGATAAAAAATGGCATCCACTACCTCTACCGATGTAGCATCCTCTTTCCTCCAATTTCCTGGAAGAGGAGTATCCATGGGCTTGCAGTCCTCCATGTGAAACTTACCAAGTATCTCCCAAGCATACTTGCCTTGAGACACAAACAATTCACCTTCTTGTTGCCATATTGCCATTCTAGGGAAATAATGAAGGAGGCCCAAATCCTTCATCTCAAACTCCTTTGAAAGATCTGCCTTGCATGAGTGTACCAACTTCTCATCACCCGTTAGTCTTAAATCATCAACATAAAGAACAATGATTAAAAGCTTACCCTCCACCACAATTTGGTACAGGTTTTCATCCGCCTCACTCTTGGTGAAGCCAAGTCCAGTGAAATAGTTGTTGATCCATGTGTATCAAGCACGAGGTGCTTGCTTCAACCAGTACAACACTCTTTTGAGTCTGTGTAGAAATTAGCTGAATAAATCACTTATTCAATGAAGATTAACCCGATCATACATCAATTTCGAATTGCATGCATAACACATAACCTTCTTCTATAATTAATTGTCACATGCGAAAATAATAGAAGCAATCTCACATCAAATCAATCACACATTAACTCAGTATGTATGGGGAAAGCCTATAGCTGAAAACCCCGAAGCTATTGTGTATATTATAATGGAGAAATCATGTAACCAAACAAGTACAATACTCCTCACAAGTACTCAGTACTTTCTCATAAAGTCACACACAATCTAGCTTAGTTTTGAACAAGTCACTGGTTCAAAACTCCCTGCCAATTGCCTTACCTCTATTGCGCAATCATGGCCTGTATATGAAGAGATCCAAGGTTCGAATCCCCTTGGCTTGACTGCGCAATTGTCATGGACAATTCCTCCAAGTGTAATGCAAATCCCATGCAAAACTGATCCTCCAACTGATAGCTTTACTCACCCTTTCATCTACCTCTTCCACTGGTCTCCACTGAACTGATCATGCACTATAGTGAACTGAAGTGTTCTTGAGTTGACTAATGAGTTAATAATTAGTGAATTAAATATTATTTAATTCACTCCACTCATATCTAGTTGATTATCTAGTTAACTAATCTCAACTAGTTCAACTAAAACAAACAGAACACAACTCCACTATCTGTCCCGTTAACTCCTCCAAAACTTCTGCCACTGAAGTCTAACTGAAGCCAACCATGCAAGATGCCATAAAACCCTAGGAACCACGTGATTCCTTGTGTCAGTTGCATGAGCCACCTCCATGACTCAAACTGAAGTGCGCCAAGAGAGTAAACTGCTGTTTATAGTCGAAATATTATTAAGGGTAAATAATATTTGACTTCCATATTTTTAGGAGATCAGTCTAAAAATAGCCTGGGTCCTAAAAATTAGGGTCTCATCTATTTTTACCGACATGTCGCATACTCCAAGAATCTCCAAGTAGAATTCCCAAATTATGCTCCGTATGTCTAAAAATAGACATAGTCTAAAAATAGACTTTGCGCGAGAATTTGCCTGCGGGCCCACTTAGTGAAGGCGACTTCATTTCACTAAGCTCCATCATCTTGCTGCATTCTCAACACTCCCTCTCAGCAAGATATGGATTATCTGCAATCCCTATCCTGCCTCTGTGGAATTCGAACTTGCTCCTGGTGAGCGCCTTCGTCGGGATGTCGGCATCCTGATCCTCCGTGGGAACATATGAAAGCATCATGATCCTCCGCTGAACACAATCTCTGATGTGATGGTACCTGATGTCGATATGTTTGGACCTATCATGAAATACTGGATTAGCCGAGAGCTTGATGCAGCTCTGGTTATCACAGTAGATCACTGTAGGCTCCAAATGCAACCTGAAAAAACCTGCGAGGATCTTCCTCATCCAAATAGCCTCACATGCAGCCAAGCTTGCTGCCATGTACTCGGCCTCTGCTGAACTGAGTGCTACGGATCTCTGCTTCCTGCTGTACCAGGAAACTGCTGTCGACCCAATGCTGAAAACTCCTCCAGAAGTGCTCTTCCGGTCTGTTGGGCTCCCTGCCCAATCTGCATCAGTGAAACCAGAAAGCTTCACTCCATCCTCCTGTCTGTACCATAGACCATATCCCGATGTGCCTCTGATATAGCGCAATACATGCTTGCCCGCCTTCCAAAAGAGCTTGGTAGGCTTAACCATAGCTTACGAAAGCTGGTTAACTGCATATCATATATCGGGTCGAGTATTGACCAGATACATCAACGACCCCACCAACTGTCGATAGATAGTGGCATCCACTACCTCCTCCGAAGTAGCATCTCCCTTCCTCCAACCACCAGGAAGAGGAGTGTCAACAGGCTTGCAGCCTTGCATGTTGAACCTCTCCAGAATCTCACGGGCATACTTGCCCTGAGAAACAAACAGTCCTCCACTGCGCTGCCAAATCTCCAATCCCAGGAAATAATGAAGGATGCCCGGGTCCTTCATCTCAAACTCTCGTGCAAGATCATCCTTGCATGAAAGTATCAACTGCTCGTCGCCAGTCAAAATCAGATCATCTACATACAGTACGATGATCAACAGCTTCCCCTCCACCACAATCTCGTACAGGTTTGGATCCGCCTCACTCTTGGAGAATCCAAGCCCGGTGAAGTAGCTGTCTATCCGAGTGTACCAAGCACGAGGTGCTTGCTTCAGCCCATACGGTGCTCTCTTGAGTCGGCACACATGCGACTCACTGCTGAAGATCTCAAAACCTTCAGGCTGCTCTATGTACACCTCTTCCTCAATAACTCCATTGAGGAACGCAGTCTTCACATCCATCTGATGAGTGTGCCACCCCATCTGCGCTGAGAGAGCAAGGATCGTCCGTATGGAAGAGTACCTTGCGACAGGTGCAAAAGTCTCCTCATAGTCGATCCCCTCGATCTGTGAGAAGCCACGGGCGAAAAATCTCGCCTTGTACTTCTCCACACTCCCGTCAGCCGCCTGCTTCACCTTGTAGATCCATCGCGAACCTACAACTGATTTCCCAACCGGTCTTGGGACAATCTCCCATGCACTGTTCCTGATGATCGAATCATATTCTTCGATCATGGCATCAACCCATGCGGGTTCCTCCACAGCTTCCTCAAAAGAGGATGGCTTCGTCACAACACATTGACTCACAAGAGCCATGTATCCAGTGTATCGATCCGGTGATTGTCTCTGTCTGCGCTGTGCTGTAGGTGGTCCTACAACCTTCTCTGCATCCCGAGCCAGTCGCTCAGCTTCTGTAGTGCGCATGCGCCCTCTGATGGTTGGCGCTGCCTGGGTGGTTTCTTCCACCTCCTGAACCTCCTCTTGTGGCTGATCCACATCCCGAAGCTCCTCCTTAGGAACTAACAGCTCCTCATCTGCATGCAAGTGTAGCTCCCTCTCAAGCGAACACTGCATGGCTTTCTCCTCCTGAAATTTTATATCCCGTCGCACAACAGTCTTGCGACTGTCTGGCACATACACTCGATAGTTATGAGGTGTATCGGTGTACCCCACAAATATTCCAACTTCAGCAGTTGGATCCAGCTTCCTTCTTGCATCCTTCGTCACATGCATGTAGACAGGAGATCCGAAAATCCGCAAATGGGAAATATCGGGCCTCTTGCCAGAATAAGCCTCCTCTGGTGTACTCATGCCAAGAACCTTGTGAGGACAACGGTTCTGCACATACACTGCTGTATTGCATGCCTCAGCCCACAAGTGAAGGGGTAGGCCCTGATCATGCAACATCGCCCGTGCAGCACCCACGATCGTTCCGTTCTTCCGCTCAGCCACCCCGTTCTGCTGTGGGTTATGGGGTGCGATGAGCTCTCTCCGAATCCCTTCTGCGCTGCAGAACTCCTTGAATTCAGCCGAGATGAATTCACCACCGTTATCACTCCTTAGAGCAATCACCTTCTTCCCCGACTCCTTCTCGACCGGTGCTTTAAACTCACAGAACTTCGTGAATGTATCGCTCTTCTTCTGCATGAAGAAGATCCAACACTTTCAAGAGAAATCATCAACAAAGATCACATAATACTTGTGCTTTGCTGTCGAAGCAACTGAGAAAGGACCACACACGTCTGTGTGAACTCTCTCAAGGATCGTCGTGGCGCGACTATCCTTCTCGTGAAAGGTGGCTTTCACATGCTTCCCTAAAGTACACCCCTTGCACTGATCTGACTGCGCAAGAGTGCCCTTAGGAAGTCCAGTAGAAATCTGCTGCAGAATCTTCAAAGCTCCATGGTGAAGATGGCCCAATCTCCTGTGCCATAGTTCGCCCTCATCATCCCGACTCACCACTTCTCCCGCCTTGCATGCCATAGCTGCGCAGTCATCTACCTGCAACTGATAAAGGTTCTGAGTTCGAACCCCTATCTTCCGGGTCTCTCCAGTAGTCTTACTGCGCAGGAAGGCTTTTCCTTCGCTGAAGACCACATCATACCCCTTATCCTCCAACATCGCTACTGAAATCAGGTTCTTCTTCAATCCAGGTACATGCATGACATCCTTTAAGACAAAGGGTTTACATGTGCACACCCAAATCTTTGTTCTCCAGATCTGAGAACAACTCTCGATCTCCCGTCATATGAAATGACGCACCGTTGTCCAAGAACCACACCGATCCCATCACACTTGAAACCAAGCATGCAATCAGTGAAAAGTCAAGCTCGAACTGTGAAGCCAAAGCTTCTCCATCTGCATATCTTCCCGCTTGCTTGTTCTTCTTCTTCTTTGGACAATTGGTAGCATCATGTCCGTGATCATGGCAGTGAAAACACTTCACTTTCGCCATATCCTGCTTCTTGCCCTTAGCACCAGAATGAGAGGTTTTCTTACCCTTCCCCTTCTTTGCTTTGGACACCAAAGCGCAGTTTTCTTCATCAGCTCCCTTTGATGAAGATCCATCTCAAGTAGTCCTCCTTATCTCCTCCTGCATGAGATCCGCCCAAAGGCGCTCCCATCCCGGCAGCTTCTCCCGACCATTGACACTATCTTGGTATGAGTGCCAAGCCTTCGGAAGACCAAGGAGAGCCAGGTCGACCATGTCCTCGTCTTCGACAGTCACCCCCACACTTCCCAGCTCATCTCTGCATTGAGTGAACTTCGTAAGGTATTTGGCGATACTGTCACCCTTCTCCATCTTGATGTTCCTGAGCTTATCTTTGAGCGCCAGCTTCCTTTGGTCGCTCTTACTCTGGAATAGATCCGTCAAAGCTTTCCACATTAAATATGGAGTAACCTTTCCATGCAGGCTGGATACAATATGATCCTTGACGCCCTCCAACAGGATCCTTCGACATTTCACCATCTTCTTTTGCCATGCTTCAACTGCAGCTGCATCAGTGGGCTTTTGGACATCCGTATCTACGAAATCCTTCAGACCATTATCTTCTAACACTGCTTCCATGCGATCCTTCCATGCAACATAATTCGAACTGCCTTCAAGAGCATATTCGAGTCGCAAACCGTTGAAAGACATTTTCAACACCGGCACCAAGAAAACAAAGCTGTTGCAAAATTCGAATTCCAAACTCCAAGCTCTATCGCTTCCGATCTACACTTGAGAACAAATTATTTCCAAATCAGAGATTGACTGCAAGGGGCGTTTACCAGACCTTTCACTTTCCGAAGAAAGATGAATCCGGAGGCTTCCTGGCCCGTATGCAGACTCTGTCCGAGGAAATAAGTTTGCAATCACCGTAATAGATCTCGACAATTAATCTCCCTCTAATACCATGTAGAAATTAGCTGAATAAATCACTTATTCAATGGAGATTAACCCGATTACACATCAATTTCGAATTGCATGCATAACACATAATCTCATCTACAATTAATTGTTACATGCGGAAATAATAGAAGCGATCGCACATCAAATCAATCACACATTAACTCAGTATGTATGGGGAAAGCCTATAGCTGAAAACCCCGCAGATATTGTGTATATTATAATGGAGAAATCATGTAATCAAACAAGTACAATACTCCTCACAAGTACTCAGTACTTTCTCATAAAGTCACACACAATCTAGCTTAGTTTTGAACAAGTCACTGGTTCAAAACTCCCTGCCAATTGCCTTGCCTCTATTGCGCAATCATGGCCTGTATATGAAGAGATCCAAGGTTTGAATCCCCTTGGCTTGACTGCGCAATTTTCATGGACAATTCCTCCAAGTGTAATGCAAATCCCATGCAAAATTGATCCTCCAACTGATAGCTTTACTCACCCTTTCATCTACCTCTTCCACTGGTCTCCACTGAACTGATCATGCACTGTAGTGAACTGAAGTGTTCTTGAGTTGACTAATGAGTTAATATTTAGTAAATTAAATATTATTTAATTTACTCCACTCATATCTAGTTGATTAGTTAGTTAACTAATCCTAACTAGTTCAACTAAAACAAACAGAACACAACTCCACTATCTGTCCCGTTAACTCCTCCAAAACTTCTGCCACTGAAGTCTAACTGAAGCCAACCATGCAAGATGCCATCAAACCCCAGGAACCACGTGATTCCTTGTGTCAGTTGCATGAGTCACCTCCATGACTCAAACTGAAGTGCGCCAAGAGAGTAAACTGCTGTTTATAGTCAAAATATTATTAAGGGTAAATAATATTTGACTTCCATATTTTTAGGAGATCAGTCTAAAAATAGCTCGGGTCCTAAAAATAAGGGTCTCATCTATTTTTACCGACATGTCGCATACTTTAAGAATCTCCAAGTAGAATTCCCAAATTATGCTCCGTATGTCTAAAAATAGACATAGTCTAAAAATAGACTTTGCGCCAGAATTTGCCTGCGGGCCCACTTAGTGAAGGCGACTTCATTTCACTAAGCTCCATCATCTTGCTGCATTCTCAACAGTTTGCACACATGCTACTCGCTGCTAAAGATCTCAAATCCTTCAGGCTGCTCAATGTACACTTCTTCCTCAATGATCCCATTAAAGAACGCAGTCTTCACATCCATCTGATGAATTTTCCAACCCATCTGTACTGAGATAGCAAGGATGGTCCTTATGGAAGAATACCATGCAACAGGTGCAAAGGTTTCTTCAAAATCAATCCCCTTGATCTGTGAGAAGCCTCATGCAACAAATCTTGCCTTATACTTCTTGACGCTCCCATCAACATATTGCTTTACCTTGTAGATCCATCTTGAACCTACCACTGATTTACCAACAGGCCTTGGAACAATCTCCCAAGCATTGTTTCCGAAAATGGATTTGTACTCCTCTACCATGGCATCTACCCATGTGGGCTCCTACGATGCTTCTTCAAAAGAATATGGCTCTGTCACGATACACTTGCTCATAGGAGCCATGTATCCAGTAAATCTTTTAGGTGACTGTCTCTGTCTGCGCTATGATGTAGGGACTCCAACATTTTGTGCCACATCAAGATTCAGTCTCTCAACTTCTGTAATACTCTTTCTGCTAGTTCTGATGTTTGACTTTGCGGGAGTGGACTCCTCCACTCCATGAACTTCCTCTTGTGGCTGATCCACATCTAGAGGTTCATCTTTTGGAACAGACAACTCCTCCTCTGCATGCAAGTCTAGCTTCCTCTCAAGCATAGTTCGTGAAGCACCCACGATTGTTATGTTCTTCCTCTCTGCGACCCCATTCTTTTGTGGGTTATGAGGCGCTATGAGTTCTCTTCAAATTCCTTCTTTTCTATAGAAGTCTTTGAATTCGTTCGAGATATATTCACCACCATTATCACTCCACAGAGCCTTCACTTGCTTCCCCAACTCCTTCTCCACCAATACTTTAAACTCACAGAACTTTGAGAATATTTCGCTCTTCTTCTGCATGAAGAAGATCCAGCATCTACGAGAATAGTCATAAACAAATATAATATAATACTTTTGTTTTTTTGTTGAAGCAACCGAGAAAGTTCCACACAAGTCTATGTGAATTCTCTCCAGGATCACCGAAGCACGGTTCTCCTTCTCATGAAAGGTGTTCTTCACAAAATTACCCATAGTACATCCCTTGCACTGATCTGACTGCACAAGAGTACCCTTGGGTAGTCCAAAAGAAATCTGTTGCAAAATCTTCAAGGCGCCATGGTGAAGATGGCCCAATATCCTGTGCCATAATTCGCCCTCATCCCGGCTCACCACTTCTTCTGCTTTTCCCATCATTGCAGCGTAGCCATCTACCTTCAGCTTTTACATATTCTTAACTCGAATCCCTATCCTCTTGGTTTGACCCATTATTTTATGTTGCAGGAAGGATTTTTCCTTGCTGAAAACAACGTCATAACCTCCGTCCTCCAACATGGTGACCGAGACCAAGTTCTTCTTCAGACCTGGAACATGCATAACATATTTCAACATAAATGGTTTACCTGACTCCCTCTCAAAGGTAATGGTTCCAATGTTGGTCGCACTGTATCTACCATCGTCGCCCATCTCTATATGCATTTGGAGATCCTTCTCCTCCAAGTCACTAAACAACTCCTTGTCTCCCGTCATATGAAAGGAAGCACCACTATCAAGATATCACACCGATCCCATTGCACTTGAAACCAAGCATGCGATCAAGGAGAAATCAAGTTCAAATTGTGAGGCTAAGGCCTCACCCGCTGTAGCTCCAGCAACCTTCTTATTCTTCTTTTGTTGTGGGCAGTTAGTGGCGAGATGCCCATGTTCGTGACAGTGAAAACACTTCACTTTGGAAAAATCCAGCTTCTTGCATTTAGCCTCAGATTTTGGATGGGATTTCTTCCCCTTCCCTTTCCTTGCTTTGGCAGCCAAAGCACAATTCTCTTCATCATCATTCTTCGATGAAGAGCCATCCCTGGTATTCCACCTTATCTCCTCCTGCACAAGATCCGACCAAAGTCGCTCCCAATCCGGTAGTTTCTCCCATCCATTGATAGAGTCTTCGTATCTATGCCAACTATTTGGAATCCAAAGGAGAGCCAAGCTCACCAAGTAATCATCTGCAACTGTAATTCCCACACTCCCCAGCTCATCCCTGCATTGGACAAACTTCGTGAGATATTTTGGAATACTATCGCCCTTCTCCATTTTTATTTTTCTGAGCTTATCTTTCACCGCCAACTTCCTATGGTCGTTGCTGCTTTCGAAAATATATATCAAATCCTTCCACGTTGCAAATGGAGTGGCTTTCCCATGAAGGCTTGACACAATATGGTCTTTCACACCTTCCAACAAAATTCTTCTTGTCTTTGCTACCTTATTTTTCCTTGTGTCAAGACCTGCAGCATCGCTAAAAGTAGGCTTAGGAACATCGCTATCAATGAACTCCTTCAGTCCATTATCTTCAAGCACCGCCTCCATCCTATCCTTCCAGGCTATGTAATTCAAGCTACCCTCAAGGGCATACTCCAATTGCAACCCATTGAAATACATTTCAATGAATACTCAACTGTCGCACCAAGAAATTTCTGCAGCAAATTTGAATTGTCCACCAACACAAAACTCAACACTTATTCACAATTTCAATCCCCAGTGATCAATACTACTCTCATACCATGTATAAATTTATTAATACTGATGTATTACCCAATTCTCATGATCTAACAATATTTATATTCTTTCTAAATATAGAATCCTTCCATTGTTAAACTTGCGGAAATTTAAAACTCAATTGCAAACACATGTGAATAAATTCAATCGCACATAACGCAGTTGTTTAACGGGAAAGCTTAAAGATAAAAAAACCCAACTATCATATATTATGTATATCAATGGATCATGTAATAATCTTATACAAAGCTTAGTGCATCAATCTCTCAGTACAATCAACAATCATTACACACTGTCATGCAGAAATTTGCATATATATGCACCAATTTCTTGCCTCCTGACAGCCTGCCTCCATTGCACAATCCCTGCTGAAGAAGACCCCTTAATGAATTCGAATTGACCTTGCCTTAACTGTGCAATCCTCATTGGCATCTCCAATGTGTGTCAAATTCATTTAATGCATCACTATAGTCACAACAAATAGTCCATCTCACCCTTTCACCTATCTCTCCATTGGGTCTCCACTGGAACTGACATGCGAGTAGTTAACTACTGTATTTTTTATGTTGTTAGTGAGTTATTAGTTGTGAATTAATTAACTAATTAATTCACTATACTATCACTAGTGTATCTTTCAGTTACACTAGATACAACTAGCTCAACTGAGTTTAACTCACTTAACTGAGTTAAACTAAATAACAACTCTTGTAACTACTCTTCCAACTCTGTCATAAATTTTCTACTTCAGTTATAACTGAGTCCCCCATGCATGAGCCACCAATAACCCTACGAATTGTGTAATTCCTTCAGCCCACTGATTTGCTAAATCTGTTCACTGAAATAAAGTGCTCCAAGAGAATAAGTTGATATTTATTATCGGATTATTATTAAGGGCTAATAATAATCGACATGCACCTATTTTTAGATTGACGATCTATAAATAGACTTCGCCCAATATTCTAAAAATAGAATTTCATCTATTTTTCACATTTAACAATTTACTCCTCCAAATAGCATCCTGCAACTTATAGAATATGCTCACCATGTCTAAAAATAGACATACACCTAAAAATAGTCTGCGGGCCCCACTTAGTGAAGGTGCTTACTTTTCACTAAGCTCATCATCTTTTTGAATCTCAACACTCCTTCTCCTTCTCTCTCTCATCATCTCTAAGCCATTCATCTGTTTTCGTTATTGGAGGCCTTTGGGTTCTCTCTCGTTTACCATTGAAAGCAGATGATGCTCTTCTGTAAGGGTTTTTTTCTGGGAGGAATACCCTAGATCAATCATACACTAGCTTTCGTAGGTCCTCGGACCATCTAGCTTTTTGAGAAGGTCCAAAAAATTTACATCCAAAATGCCCTTTTGTTACAAGACCTACAAGATTATTGTATACAATTTATATTCATGAAACGTTAAAGAATATCATGAAGATCAGAACAATTACAACAAATTAAATAACTAATATGCAAAATAATATTGTTACATATATAAACAAATCAATAAGCATGTAATTTTACTAGAGAAAACTCCTAAACCTGGATAATCATGTGTCGTGTAAGCCCATATGCCATACAACATAAAACTCCTCTCTACTTCTATGGGTCTTGATACATCGTATACATTTATCCCATCCCATATTTCCTTCAATTCATCTACCAGTGGTTGTAAGTAGACATCCATATTCTTCACTTTTCTTCTACCAGGGAATATGAGAGCCAACATAAGATTTTCATTCTTCACAGACAACCATGCGGGGATATTGTTATTGATCACTAATACAGGCCAAACAGAATAGTTGGTGTTCTGGAGTGAATATGGGTTGACCCCATCCATGACTATGCTGAGTCGTAGACTTCTTACTTCATCCTTGAATTTTTTGGGCCATGTATCCTCTATATGCTTCATGGCTATTGAATCAGTTGGGATTCACATAACTCCCAACTCACTTCCATGTGAGGCATGCTATCCCTACAACATAACTAATTCTTTACAACGAAAGAGCCTTTGAATCCTTGGGATTATAGGCATGTGCCTCAATATCTTAAAAGGAGGACCACGTGATTTACCCTTCTTTTTTTATTTATCATACCTGTCATGCCCACATTTCGGACATATCTCTTTGTCTAAAATATTCTCCTCTATATAGAATACAATCATTTGGACATGCATGATATGATATGTACTCAACACCCAACATTTTCAATAATTTCTTTGCCTCTTCACAGCTACCGGACAAGACATTATCACTTGGACAAACCTTATCTTTGAATAACCTGTAGTTGGTGATCATGGAAAATATTAAATGTACATTAATTCTAATATAAGTATTAACATTCATAAAATTTACCATTTTTAATGTTCATTGTATGATTATATTTCTCAAATTTATATAAGGGAGGACTTTATGGTAACTTACCTCAAAATTTCCAAGAAACATGCATTCGACAAGCCAAAATTTTCTTTCAAGTTGTATAGTAACATCATTTTCCCCAACTGGGTAGACTTTGACTGACCGCCAGGTCCAAAGTGAGGGGTGGTGGAAGAAAATTTAAGGCTTTCGAAAAAGGTGTCAGCGATATGAGCATCATCCCCTAGTTGATCATAATTTTGGAATGTATCTAACAACATTGTCTCTATGGCAGTCGTATCCCTTAAGTAATTATCCATACCAACCTCTATTTGATTGCCTCCATTGCCAGCTTGTGAAGAACTACTATTGTTGTAGTCATTCCTAATTGGTGAATCTGGACATAACAGGAATTGAATCGGTGCTTCATTCAACCATTCTTGGTATCGTTCCTCTCTAATTTTTTCTCTTAATTGAACCTTCTCTCGATTTTCATTGTTGTGGGGTGCAACGGAAGACAATAGGTAGGTCGCTCATCATCACTAGAATCCTAATAATTTCAAAAAATATACTTGTACATGATTAGTACAAAAACTATGATATCAATTAGTAAGAAGATTGACAATGCATGATTAATTTGTTTGACGTTGAAATAATTTCATTAATATACGAAACAATTATTATTACCATCATTTTCCTGGGATTGTGGCTAGAAGATGCAATATTGTCACAATTGGCAGGGTGAAGCGGTTGTCCATTTTCATCTAGCAAATGCGCCTTCTGGTATGCTGCTCCTGATAAGAGCTTCCGACATTTTGGAGTTGTTTGATTATTTTTTGCATCTTAACTCGATTTTGAATCCGCATGAACCTGCAAATTTGTATACATTATAAATTTTATTAAGCTGATTGAGATGGATAAAAAACATAAATTCAATTAGATAATGAAAATGTAATTAAAATATGAAGTAAATATTATGTCTTGAGATGGATAGGGAGAACTCCGCGATGGACTTTGAGAAATAATACGGAATTAGCTAGGTTTTGAATAATTGTCCATTCGATATAATTATGATATTTTCTCCCTGCATTTGAGCAAAATCAACAATAAATTTTAGTGCACACACCTAAAAGTAATTTCGGTGCCTTAAAAATGGACTTATTGTTATCGGTGCTTATGTACAGATAACCACACCGGTGTTGTTTTAGTTACTACGCATCAGTGTCATGTTATTAACTAATGCACTAGTGCAGTGTTATTAATTGACACACCGGTGACGAAAAGCTACAAATTAAAAAAAGAGCAACTTATTTTTTTTAAGTGAAAAAAAAACAGTAAATTGAAAAATGAGCAGCAAATTTTTTTTGAAAATCTAATTTCATAAAACAATTCTTTAAATACTAAACACTTTTCATTATTTCATTATTTTTGCAAAAAAAATCAGCCAGAGATTTGCATGAGACATACCTAGAGCAAGAGAGCATGAGAGCAGTGTCAAGCAACAAAATACTTTCGAACAGAACTATTCAGACAATCAGAATTCCAAACCTCTGGTGATTTAAACCCTGTAGCATAGAATTTCAAACGATCTCATGATTAAATTTTATTGTTTTTTTACATTTTCTGCAGTATTTTTAAGCAGTAAGTAAAAAATTTCAATTTGTTGTTCATTTTCAGAAGAAAAAAAATAAAAAATAAATAAATAAAATAAAAATAAAAATAAATAAAATAAAATAAAAATAAAAAATAATTATAAATAAATAAATAAAATAAAATAAAAATCATCCATTTTTACCCTAAAACCTTCATTCTTTTTGTTTCTGCCCTTGCTTCTTCCTTTTTCTATGATTTCAAAATTAGGGCTTTTCATTTTAGATTTATAGGGTTTGTATTTCTATATATATAGGCCCATGGCATCCAACCCATGGAACGACTTGCATAGTCGGATCCCAATCCATGTCGGCCCTTGCGAGAATGTTTTAAAAACATAATTTTTTTAATCGGTGTGCCATGTGTAACCTAGCGCACTGGTGTGTTGGCTTATCCCAGCGCACCGCACACATACTTTTTGATAATAAAAAAATTAAAAACATTTTTTTCAATCAGTGCGCCATCTGTAAAATAGGGCACCAGTGCGTTATTTCATTATAGCGCACTACTCACATACTGTTTGGAAAAAATATTTTTTTATTTTGTGTTAATCGATGCACCATGTAACATATAACGTACTGGTTCTCCTAGTTGAAAGAGAGCACCGTACGGTGATCCCTTGTTTGCGTGGGGCGTTTATAAGAATAAAAAAATACTGATAACACATCAAGAAAAGGCAAGTTCTTTGTAAATTATTTACAAAAAATATTATTTTTGAACTACATGTAATTTTAACTAAAATGTATTATTTACTGTGTATCATGCAGAGCCACAAAATGATGAAGCTCGATAAGATTATTTCTGATCTAGGACCAGAAGAGTGTAAAATCTTGATGGAAAAATTGTAAAAGAATGAATCGAGTGAATGAAAATATACTATCGATCTAATATGAGTTTCTTTTTTTAATTTTCATTAATAATATACTTAAAATTATTAGATAATGTGTTTCAAACAATCTATTAATTCACATATGCTTAATGTTCTACAGGGACCAACAACTCAGAAAAGAAATGTTGTTATAAGAAAAGGAAAAAATAGAACATGCAAATGAAAATGAATTGCTTCTTAGCTCTGTAGAAATTTGAATAACTGATATGTTATCCACCGAGATTCTCCTGATCACACACTATTTTAGCTTCATGCATAATACAGAATCTCTTCTACCATTGATCATCACATGCGGAAATAAAATCAATTGCATGCACTCCCTCTGCCCGTCTGGCACGAAATTTCTCTGCATGAGTGGTCTCTTCCACTCCATGATCCTCTTGTGGATGCTCCACACCCCGAGGTTCACTTTCACCTGCATGCAAAACCCGCTCCCTCTCAAGCTCCAATTGCATGTCTTTCTCGCCTGCATGAAAAACTTGCTCCCTCTCAAGCATCAATTGCATGTCTTTCTTGCACTTCCCAACAGTAGGAAGCTCCATAGACATCCCATCTACTTCAATTCTGTAGAGATTCTTTGCTCGAATCCCAACCTTCTTGACTTGTCCGGTTTCCTTGTGCCAAAGGAAAACTTTTCCTTCACTGAAGACAACTTCATGCTGCCCCATCCTCTAGCATTGCGGCGAGATCGATTCTTTGTTGGGCCACGGTACATGCAATACATCTTGTAAAGGAATGATTTTGCCTGACTCCCTCTGAAAGGTTATGGTACCAATGCCGATCGCATTGTATTGTCCACCGGTGCCCAACTCAACATGCATACGGAACCCTTCTCCACCTATGATCAACGAAAAGATTCATCTCAAGTCAACAGAAGGAAGAAAAAGCACTATCAATATACCACCCCGATCCCAATGCACTAGACAACATGCATGCGATCAATGAGAAGTCCAGCTCAAATTTTGAGGCAAGAGCCTCACCAGCTGCAGATCCAGCAGTCTGCTTGTTCTTCTTCTTCTTGGGGAAATTCGTGGCGTAATGTCCATGATCGTGACAGTGAAAACACTTCACTTTGGACATATCACGCTCTTTACCATCCGCTCCGGATTGAGAAGCCTTCTCCTTGCCCTTCCCCTTCCTTGCTTTGGCAGCCAAAGCGCAGTCTTCTTCATCAGCTACCTTTGACGAAGAACCATCTCACAGTATTTCGGCGGATCTCCTCTTGCGAGATCGGACCACGGTCTCACCATCCGGGAACTTTCCCGACCGACTGACACTATCTTGATATGCATACCAAGCCTTCGGAGAGACCAAGGAGAGCTAGGTCCACCAATTCCTCATCATCGACAGTCACCCCCACACTTCCCAGCTCATCTCTGCATTGAGTGAACTTCGTGAGGTATTTTGCGATGTTGTCGCCTTTCTCCATCTTAATGTTTCTGAGTTTATCTTTGAGCGCCAACTTCCTTTGGTCGCTCTTGCTCTGGAACAGATCTGTTAATGCTTTCCACATTAAATATGGAGAAGATTTTCCATGCAGGCTGGATACAATGTGATCCTTTACGCCCTCCAACAGAATCCTTCAACATTTTGCTTGTTTCTTTTGCCATGCTTCGACAACAGCAGCATCAGTAGAAGTAGGCTTTGGAATCTCTTTCTCCACGAATTCCAACAGTCCATTATCATCTAATACGGCCTCTATGCGGTCTTTCCATGCAACATAATTCGAACTGCCTTCCAAGGCATATTCTAGTCGCAATCCGTTGAAAGACATTTTCACCGCGGCACCAAGAGGCCTGAAATGCGCAAGCTCGATTTCACCACCCAGGAGTGATAACTCAATAAACTCGATCCTGCACTTGAGAACAAATTATTTTAAATCGATGTTGCATGGGCTTTTACCAGACCTTTCACTTTCCAAAGAAAGATGAATCCGGAGGCTATCTGGCCCGTATGCAGGCTTTGTCCGAGGAAATAAGTTTGCAATCACCGCAATAGATCTCGACAATTAATATTGCTCCGATACCATGTCTAACAAAGAATCTGATCTCAGTCGCAATGTTAGAGGATAAAGGGTATGAAGTTGTCTTTAGAGAAGGGAAAGTTTTCCTTCGGCACAAGGCAACGGGACAAGTCAAGAAGGTTGGGGTTCGAGCAAAGAATCTCTACAGACTTGAAGTAGATGGGATGTCTATGGAGCTTCCTACTGTTGGGAAGCGGGAGGAAGACATGCAACTGAAGCTTGAGAGGGAGCAAGTGTTGCATGCAGGCGAGAAAGACATGCAATTGGAGCTTGAGAGGGAGCGGGTTTTGCATGCGGGGTGAAAGTGAACCGCGAAATTGGAGCAGCCACAAGAGGATCATAGGTGGAAGAAGCCACTCATGCGAGAGAGACTAGGTGCCCCGGATGGGCGGGGAGGTGCATGTACGGCTATGCCACCGAGGTATGAGGTGGGGGCGACATGCATGAGTAATCCTTGAGGAGATTTACCTGGTGGACTAACAGAGATGGTGTGAATCTCATGGATTGAACAGTACGAATTATGACATGGCGATAACAAGATCGGTTGGAGTGATGCGGGCAACCAAAGTGACGAGTGTTAGATGCGTGCCGGATCGAAGATTGATAGCAAAGTGCAACATGCGCAGGTGCGAGTGTTCACTTATTGTGATGGTTCACGATGACATGTGCAGTTGGCCAAGCAGAAGTCGAAGACTTTGATGATATATGCTAGATGCATCAGGACTGATTGAGTTGTTTGGAGCCTATTTAGTTTCAGAGGAGTTGCAGAGCAGATGCATGGAGTTGCATGGTGCATGCATGAGTTTTCATGGCACATGCAAAGGGTGCATGGCGAATGCATGGAGTTTCATGTCACATGCATGGAGTTGCATAGCGCTTGTGAAGGTTGCAGGGCGAATGCATGGAGTTGCATGTCGCATGCAAAGACAGTCCTTTCTTGTTGAGAGGGAGTGTTGAAAATGGCAACAAGAAACAGTGAAGGAGGCCTCCTGAAACATCTTTCCTGATCCTAGTTGGAAAGTGATCACCTAAACTAGGTGGGGACCACACATGTGATTTTTGTTGGAAAAATCTATTTTTAGACTATGTCTATTTTTAGACATATGGAGCATGGTTCAGGGATTGCATGTATGAGATTCTTGGAGTATGTGTCATGTTGGTAAAAATAGATGGGACTCTATTTTTTAGGTCAAAGAGGTCAAAGGCTATTTTTAGATTGCCTCTCCTAAAAATATGGAAGTCAAATATTATTTACCCTTAATAATATTTAGACTATAAACAGCAGTTTACTCTCTTGGAGCACTTCAGTTCGAGTCATGGAGGTGGCTCATGCAACTGACAGGGGAATCACGTGGTTCCTAGGGTTTGATGGCATCTTGCATGTTAGACTTCAGTTAGACTCATGTGGCAGAGTTTTGGTGGAGTTGATTGAGGAGTTAATGGAGGTGGTGTTCTGGTTAACTAGTTGAACTAGTTGTATTTAGTTTAACTGGCTAATACACTAGAGATGAGTTTTGTGAATTAAATATTATTTAATTCACTAATTATTAACTCATTATTCAACTAAAGAACACATCAGTTTAACTCAGTGCATGGACAGTTCAGTGGCGACAAGTGAAAGAGGTAGATGAAAGGGTTGAGTTAGCTATCAGTTGCGACATTAGTTGTGCATGAGATTTGCACTACACTTGGAGGAAATTACCAATGACAATTACGCAGTTGGAGCCAGTGAGATTCGAACTTGGATATCTATTTAGACCAGCCTTGATTGCGCAATAGAGGCAGGGAAATTAGTGGGTGTGTTTTGAACCTGTGACTTGTTCAAAACCAAGCTAGTTTTATTGGCAACTTTGGGGAATAATCTTATATTGTAGTGAGGTTGTACTATCTATTGCAAGCCATGTTCTCTCCATTTGCAGCCTTATACCATAATTGAAGTTTTCAGCTATAAGAAAACTTTCCCCAACCACTCCATATTCATCATTGATGATTTGTTACTACTCCTTCTATTTTTTCAGCATGTGACAATTAATTGTAGAAGAGGTTATGTGTTATACATGCAATTCGAAATTGATATATGATCAAGTTAATCTTCATTGAATAAGTAGTTATTTAATAAATTTCCTGAAGCTCATCTTGAAATTGGTGTTGGAGGATTAACAAAGGGAAAAACTTTACAAAAGTTGGGGATCGAACGGAGAAATGTAGGCGTTATTTCTACTTACAATACAAAAATCAATCAAATGATTCCAAGAACCAAATTTTATCTAAACAACAAGAAGAGTTTCCCGGAGAATTGAGTCAATAAGGCCAAATTTTAATATAGCATGTAACAAAAAATGATAACATCATCTTCTTTTTATGCTTTCTGGAGGACCTTTCATGATGCTTATAAATATCATTTTGTTATATTTACTTTTCATATATCAATATAAAAATTAAATAGTTTATTTTCATGTTACATTTTCAGGAAGATTATGAAAATCTCAAAACATGAACGAGCTGATATCATAAATATGCCAATAGGAATGTCCAAAAAGATGTACAAGGAGATGGTCAAAGAAATCGACAAAATCGCATCGCAGGAGGAGCCATCTCAACAACAACGTGCTTCAAATGTAATATGTAATCATTGAATTTTTCAATCATTAGGTACAATAAATAAACAATTTAGCATTAAATATTTTTTCAATTATTTTCTTGCAGAAAAGAAAAGAAAATGGAACCCATTCAGCACATAAAACATGACAAGGAAGAAATGGGTTGATACCTAAGTTTGTTAGTAAGTGTTACTTCCTTATAACAACTTAACTAGATTTCATTTTTGTATATTTTAAGTTGTTTTACAAAAATCATCATTGAGTGTCTTCAAACAGGTGCTAACATACAAAGAAGAACCATGAGATGAATTGATTGACATTGGGTTAAATATGGGTTGTGAGTATATGTTGGCATATCATAAATTAATTGTCGAATTTGTAAGCATCTATCGATCTTGTTTTACTTAGCTCCATCTATAATTAATAGAACAAAAAAACATTTTATATTAAATATATGACTTTTATGGGGTATAAAACTTGCAGGAAACAAAGTATGGAACTGCGCCAACAGATGAAATCTTGAAAGATGGCATAGTACATGGTTTTGAAATAATGTGTATAGTTCATGAGACAATTTTTGCTATGGTATGTCATTTCTTTTTTATTTACATTGATGTATATTATTTAATATTGCAATTTTCATTATTATCACCAATGTATATACACTCATTACAATTTATTTTTATGTTTGTAGATGGAAGGTGAAGAAGAAGAAAACAATCAACATCATGAAAAAAAAAATCCTAAAAATAACCTGTCATGGAAGTAGCTCGAGCAGTGACAACAATTCAAGCGAAGAATGATGATCATTATGTTTGGATATCAAAGCAAGGCGTTGAATTTTTTGAAATATTTGTCACATTTTGTTTAATGTAATGGACATAGTGTCCCAATTGAAAGACAAAGGGATACCAATAACTATCCCATTTTGTATGACAAAGAATTTATTATATATATAATAAAATATGTTTTAATTTATTTTATTGCGTTCTCCATTGTCGTTGTGAAATGTAACACCACTGATTAAATATATGGATGATTAAGTATTATAATGAAGAGATGTAAAATTTGATGATATGATATGACAAATTAATCCAAACATCACATTCAAATGCACTAATAAAAATTTAATTGATATGAATATTGTTATAATATATGTGTCGTCTTTTAATAAATGATGAATTTTTTAAAAAAATCGCAATAATTATGATATAATATAACAAATTAATCCAAACATCACATTCAAATGCATTAATAAAAATTTAATTAATATGAATACTGTTATAAGATGTGTCGACTTTTGATGAATAATGAATTTTTAAAAATCACAATAATTGCACTGTCATAGGTCGATGTTTCTAAAAAATACAAAATGAACACTGGTGCGTGTCAGTTACTATACATCGGTGTGTTTCTGCGACCTATGAGCACCACACAAATACCAATACCAATTATAAATCTAAGTGTGTTTGTGTGATACTGCACACCGATGCGTTTATGTGAGACTACGCACCAGTGCGTTTGTACGACCTATGGGCACCGCACAAATACGAATATGAATTAGAACAATCAGTGTGTTTGTCTGATACTGCACACCAGCGTGTTTCTATAAGACTATGTGCCGGTGTGTTGATACGATGTATGGGCACCGCACAATTCCCAATACCAATTATAATGGCCTCGTGTGTTGTATCACCTACAGTGCGCCCAGTGTAGTTTTAGACCTTTCCAGCTTAGTGCATGCACCTTCGATCACCCCAAGATGACCGTCTATATGACACGCATCGGTGCATTGACACCTTAGTAGCGCACCAATGAAAAAAACATTTGTAATAGCCTCTGGCCACCCAATTTTTTTAGTTGTGTTGAAATTCCATTAAAAGCTCCACCAAAACCTCCATCACCAAAACCTCCATCACAAAAAACGGATGTTGTAGAAAATGTTTTTTTGACAATTTTGGCCAATTTTATAACACTAAAAACCTCCTTTATAACCTCCACTAGAGGATCTTTTCCTTCTAGTGGTTGAATGCACCGGTATGGTTTGCCTTTAATGTGCTTGTGCGTTTTAACACCTAAACGAACTGGTGTGTTTTTACTCCTTAATGACGTCGGTGCTTACACCTTCCATCGGCCTGATGCGTGTTTGTGGGTGACATGCACCAGGACGTTTATAAACACCCCAGGGCTTCCAAAATCCGTTTTCCATCCTAGTGCTTGGTATATTTATAGTACTAGTGCATACATGGTAAAACGCACCGGTGCATTCACACATGATGTGCGCACCGATGAGAAAAACAATCGTAAAAATATTTGGCCACCCAGTTTTTTTTAGTTGTGTTGAAGTTCTGTTAGAAGCTCCATTAAAAACTTCGTTACCAAAAACAGATGTTGTAGCAAAATTTTTTTGACAATTTTGGCCAATCTTATAACACTAAAAATCTCCTTTATAACCTTCGCTAGAGGGTCTTGTCCTTGTAGTGATCATGTCAAGGGATTCTAGCAAGATGGTATTTCAATTTCTTAACCCCTCTCATCATCTTGGTCCCACACAATTTGCATGATAGATATGCTTGATTTGTCCCACCATCAGGCTCCCCATACTCCCAAGAGGGGTCTAAGGCGTTTGGCATATTTGTAGTGAACTAATTCAAATATAGGGCACCAAAAAAACAAAAAAATAGCATAAAAACCCATACAAAAAATATAATAAGTAATAACCACCTCATTTTAAAAAAATATGTTTTTTACCACATTGTTTGTAATGTGAATGAAAAATGGCAATAAGAGGGTGCATAAGAAAGTAAAAAACAAAATGAAGCTTGTTGTCCAAATACGGAGAAAACCCTTGCATTGGCTCATGGGCATGAAAATCATAACAAATGGAAAAAAAACAAAGAAGCAAAATGTTGGTAGGAAACGAGGTAAAAAAGCATAACCATAAATCTATGAAAAAAATCATTAACATGGGGTTTTTTAAGAACATAAATGTTAATGGAAGAAATGAAGTTTTTATCACTAATCTTCAATCTTTGATCCATTAGTTGGTGGTGATAATGGTTGTTTGATCTTCATTCCCTCCTTGAAAACCACCACAGAGATCTTCCCCTTCCTTCTCCAAAACCAAGAAACCAAAATGAGCAAATAAAATGACAAAAATCACTTTTATAGTTGTGGCCCAGCTTGCTCGATGATATTTGAGGTCGTAGTGTGATATCAAAATATTGGTGATATTTCGAAAATATTGCGATATTTTCTCAGCGATGTTTCAGCTTGCCGAAAATATCGCGATATTTTCGAATATCACCAATATTTCAACAGTATTATCAACATTGGTTTGTATAATAGAACTTATAATTTCGTTTGGATTTGGATACAAGAAACTCATGGTGAATTGTGTTTAATAGATCTAGATATAATGAACATCATCATATCGTGAATATATGAAAGAAACGGGGCACAACAGAATACACAACCACGAGTTCCAACTTATAAACAAATATAAAAAACCATAGAGAAACAATAAAATTTGCAAGATGTAAAACCCATATTTCAACAAAAAATGAAATACTCTATTTTAGCAATAAGTTATAGGCGAATTGCCACATTATGCATGGGAGTTGCCACTACTATAATAGGGAAAAAGGGGAGTTAACGTCACTATAATAGGGTAGTTTCCGCAACATAGTTTCAAAAATAAACAACTACAACTGCGTTGGGAAATTAACAACTGTAGTTAAACAAAACTTTGTGAAGCTATTCATATTTATAAAAAATTTCAAGTCAGTTGCACGAATTAAAATTTAATTTCTCCACTTCATATTTTAACGAGTTATGGTGGTGGCTATCCCTTCAAATTTCGATGAGTTGAGGAAGTGTTGCTCCTTCAACCATGAAATAATAAATATCTCTAACATTCTCCCTCTTAATTATTTCACCAAAAAACTAATTTTTGTTGTTATATCAAAATATTTTTACACCATACATACTCCTATATTTTTTCTATGAGTTTCAAACAATTATTTTGCTAAGGGTTTTGTAAATATGTTTGCAAACTCGTCTTTTGATCTGCAAAACTCCATACAATTTTCATTATTGTTTACTAATTCTCTAATGAAGTAATAGCTTGTATCGATATGCTTACTCTTCTTATGGAAAACATGGTTTCTTATTAACGCAATTGCATATTTTTTGTTAGAGAAAATTTGAGTTGGTTCTTTCTATTCATGCAACAACTCACTCAAAAATTTTCTCATTCACACAATTTTACATGCTGTTATTGTTGCGTCAACATAATTTACCTTAGAATATTATAAAGCCACAATGGGTTGCTTCTTTGATTCCCATGCTACTACACTTGATCCAAAAGTGTACACATACCTAGATGTGATATTCATGTCATCATTACAACCTACAAAATAACTAGTTGTGTATCCAGTTAATTTAAAATCTAAATTTGATGTATACATGATACCATAATTTATTGTTCCAACAACATATCTTAAGATAATTTTTCCAACTAGCCAATGGGTACTCTTCGAAGACTCCATGAATCTAGAAATTAAAATTATAACAAAAATTATATCAAGTTTTGTTGTAGTCAAATACATGAGAATTTCAACCAACTTATTATACAAGGTTGGATCAACATTTGAACTTTGATCATTTTTACTAACTTTTGTACCAATTGCAATTGTTGTTACAAATGGTTTACAATTATCCATCCTAAACCTTTTCAGTATATCATTTTCATACTTAGGTTGACAAATAAAAATACTATCTTCAGATTGAGTTACTTAAATACCAAGAAAATATTTCCTTAACCCTAAATCCATCATCTCAATTTTTTTTTAATGGTTTTCCTAAAAACATCTATTTAAATATCTCTGGTGAAAATCAAAGCATCGACTATAAGAAAACTATCAAAATTTTACCTTCCTGGATTATCTTATTATACAGAGTTCAGTCACTTGGACTCCTATTGAATCATTTGTTATTCAAATATCCCTTAATGCTACTATATCATACTCAAGATGCTTGTTTCAACCCATATAATGCTTCTTTAACTTGTACCAAAGTGAAAGAAAGAGGGAAAATAATGCTCTGATACCAAAGTGAAAGAAAGAGGGCACTGTGGAATATGTGGTTATTACTACCAACTTATAACTAATTTTTTTTTTTTTAAGCTTGGTGGGACTACATCTCCATCATATCCAATATATCACCCCAATTAGGGCAGTGAATTGAACCGATGAATTCACATAAAGGAGTTCCTTAACAGAGCACCCGATCACTATCTATCCAAGACCCCGTGGACAACTTATAAACAAATATGAAAAACACAAAGCAATAACAAAATTTGCAACATGTAAAACATATATTTCAACAACAATACAATACTCTCTTTTAGCAACAAGCTACACGCGAGTTTCATAATGTACATGGGATTTTCTACCACTATAATAGGGAAACATGGGAGTTTCCACTACTAGAAAGGGGAGTTGTTGCAACATAATCTCGACAACGAAAAACTACAATTACATTGTGACAGCTAAAAACTGCAGTTAAAAAAAACTCTATGAAGCTAGTATGTGATGCTACTTTGTATGTGCATCCATATGTATACAAAATTTCAATTTGGTTACATGAATTAGAAATTAATTTTTCTTCTTCAAGTTTTAACGAGTTAAGGCAGTGTTGCCTTTTTAAATTTTGATAAGTTGAGGCAATGAGGCGATGTTGCTCCTTCAACCATGAAATAATCAAATCTATGACAATAGAAATATTCCCTGAATATACACTAGTGTAAAAATAAGATGTCAGCTATTCAAATCCAAATAAAGGTAATATCTTCGTTAAATAATTAACTTTTTCTCTTTTTCTAAGTTTCATGAAAACATATTCAAGTATTTTATATCCAATGAACTATAAAATAATACATCAATGGATGTCCTAGATACTTCATACAACACGAAAACAAGATGCTTTGGAAGAATAGATCTAGCTATCCATGATCCAAAGTATTGTGAAACGATTCATTAAGATTTTCTCTGAATTTGGATTCAAGAGTATCAAAATTATAAAGCCAAATTTGGATTAGCAAGCTTCCAAATATGAAATTATTTTGAATTTAGTCCAATTTTAACTCGAATTTAGATTCCAATGAAATGTTTTCACAACAATACTTGGAAGATTGTAGGGTGATTAAACTTTGATAGTGAAATATAAAAACAATTTGAATTGAAAATAAAATTTAATAGGAAAATTGAAATACAAAATATCATCAATCAGAAAATAACATTGTTTAACATTTGCTCACGAGAAAAATGGCCTACAGTAAACTATAAATTGAAGGGGACAAAAAGAGAATTTGGTAGGGGCCTCATTATGTTATGAAAAAGTCAAAAAATAGTAGTGTCTTTCCACAAACTACAACACAATATTAGCATTATGTGTGAATCTGTGTTATATATAGTGTTATTGTACTTATTATGAAAAAAAAAAACATTGTTTTTCATGGTGGCCACACCAATGTTATAGAGAAAGGCATGTTAGGATTGTTTTCTTTTTATTTGCAAACCAACAAATAATTTTCTTATTATGTTGTGCATGCTATATTAGCATTATAAGCGATATTTTTGTTAGTGATTCTAATATGTGATGAATGAACCTATATTGCATGTTGTGTTATATCAACACCAAGATTTAACAAGTTTTTTTATGCTTTGAGACAATGGTGTTTTTACTACTAGGAGGATTATAGAAGTGTTTGTTATGTGGGATTTACAACTACGGATAGAAGTATCTCACCTAGTTCTCGTGGTCTAACCTAGAACAACGAAGAGACAAGGAACCCAATGTTTTCGTTAAAGTATAAATATGACGACATGAAGCCTACCTAGAATATGTTGCATGCTTTGCTCCTTATTTAGCTTGAATGCTCCAATCCTAGCTCTGATTGCCAAAATTAGAACCTACACAGTTAGACAACACAAGCTAGGAAACTATGAGATCTATGCAACATCGTCTAATCACTGTATCCAATAGATCAACATGGAATTGAAATACATGAAATAACAACATCATATATAGGAAAATATAGAACTCTTTGCATTAATAGAAATGGATTGAATTGCAACCAAAAATAGGTGTCGATCTTGTAGAAAATATCCTCCAAGTTGACTTGTCCTTTCCTTGTCACAAAGTACACCTACAATCACCCCAAATGCATGAATTTATTTCTGCCACAACAACAACATAAGGGTAGAATCACTCCCCAAAATCCAACCCCTTGCATATTGCAGGCTATAAATATATAGAGGAGTGGGGTAAGATGGGAGTTCTTATCCTTTTACCAATGTAGGGATTAAGATCCACTGTTGATGGGAGGATGGGATCTAAAGATAAGGGATGGAAACTCCAAGGAAGGATAGGATAGGATTTTAGATTTTCATTTGAGGTAAATGGTTACAAAAATTACTAGAAGCTTATATAAATGGAGGCTTCGGTATTCTCTCCCTTTTTCCTAAATTTCTAAAACCAACGCAGGTGCAAAGGGGAGAAACCTATAGGTGATCAACGTGGGCTACAGTGGAGAAAACTGTAGGTGAAGGCAGTCCAACAAGAGGCCTGAGAGTGTTGGTTGTAGAATTGTCCCAGATGATGTAGTTTCAGGTAGAAACTTTTGGGAAGAAAGAGGCATGCTTATGGCTTTGTGCAATGATGATGACAAGGGAAAAAAGGATGTTGATTGATCCCATTAGAAGGCCTATTTTCCAGATGTGATAAAATGTCCTATAACTTATTTCCCCCTAAAGCGAAAAGTTAGAAATGATGACTGATGCTTGAAGTGCTTTACCTTGTGACAAGTCGGGATCAATAACAACCAACGAGATTTGTCTATTATAATACATTTATATCATGACATTTTCTGCTGAGGGAGGCATACCCATACTCAACACATAAGCTAAAATCACATGTACAATGATAAAAATATGCGTCCACAGATGACAAGTAGTGGACCCATGACTAGATGATTGTTTACATGATCATGGCCATCATGCATCGTGATCTTTGTATAACTCCTGAAATCGGAGTCTGAATGGATGAAACTAGATCCAGGGTCTTCTATATTGTTCACACTACCAAACCAACGTATGAGTATAACCATGTGAATCAATGAGTTTAGGTCAAACATGGTAGACACCATATAATTATAGAGTGATGATGTAAGCCATTAACAAACGCGAGAAAAACCGTCGATGATGTTAATGGATGTCAAGGTACTATAGTACAATCTGTATGTTGTGAATAAATGAGTTTATGTCGAACACCACATAGATTATTTCGGTCGAAGGCCAATGATGTAAACCTATCGCTGAGAGCGAGGAAACTTGCCATTGATGTATGCAAGTGCCAAGGTACCAAAGGGTTGCTTCTAAGTCAACTTCCTGGATAATGTGTTGATGTCGATAGGAAGCGACCTGTCATGGGAGGGCCTTGATGTATCCCCCATCCACGACACAAAAAAGGTATCATGATTAAGATTTAATGATACTGATATAGAATTGGATCAAGAAAGGAAAACATGGAATGAAGGCTTAAGAGTATTGTAACGGATATCAATTAAATGACTTCTCTTGAACACACCGACAACACTGAATGGAGTTGGCAGCATTGACCCAAAACTGAAATGGAGGCTTTGAAAAGGTACGATAAATATAAAGACGAGAATATTACCCAACCCAACAACCACAGAGATGAAGTGGAAGAGTGTTGTGTTCAAAAGAAACTCGTTTCCATTAGCAAATAGAGTACCATTTTTTCTCAATTTCCCCAACCATACTAGTCAGTACCTCTTTATTTTTTAACAAGGTTGAGGACGATAGCGTCTGCTTGATTTGTAAGTTGACCCTTCAGATGATACCCTCGGAGTATATTTAACGAACCCTTAGAAGGAGTGGTTAGTCCTTGTCATGTTCAACAAGTCCATCGTTTTTTGATGTTTTAACAAGTCCAGCGAAGGTAAAAGTCAACATATTTTTCATGTTTAGAGAGCTTAAAAAAGACACGAAAAAGGAAACAACAGATGTCCCTTTTCGTAGATAGTCTCTTGAGTCCGAAAAGGTAGAAAACAATACTCAAAGGAACCTCTTAGCCATGTTCGACTAAGGTATTCCTTTTTCGTAAATAGTATATCTCAATCTGGAAAAGGGTTAAACTTATACTGAGTAGATGTATTTTCATTTACTTTAATGAGTTCAAAAAGACAAGTGCTCGAAAATATTTTCATATTTTGGGAGTCTGAAAAGAGATGAAAGAGGACTCCAAGGGGTTCTTTTTTTGTAGGTACATAGATCCCGAAAAATAAATAAAGGACTCTTTGGTCAAAATACCTTGTTTAAAGCATGATAAAAATTCATTAAGAGTTGTCGACTTGCTCAAAACATCGCAAAAATGATTAAACATACATTTTTAATAGTAAAAATGAAACATATCTAGGTCAAAACATTAAATATGAATAAAATAATGCAAGAAATGACCTTAAATACTCAAAAATGACGATTCATTTCACCATTTTACATTTACCTTCAATAGTGAGAATTTTGAGAAAATTTTCCCTCGATATTCTATAGCTAATTGCTGCCAATCCAATGGACCATTTTGAGTATTGTTTCTTCCAGGTAGGAGCTAAAACCCTTCTCTTTCTTTTCATGGTCCAATTTTATGATTTCATGCAATTTTTTAGAGGTTTTTGTAGGTTTTAACCTTGAACATAAATTATCTACTCACGAATCTTATAACAGAAGATAAACAATAGCGAGAGCATAAAACATAAAACAAATAAACACAGATATTTTCCCCTGGATCCCAAATCGGGACGACCAGCTTGATTTTTCATTATATTCCTTTAAGTGTTACAACACATATATATACATGCCGAAGCATACATAAACCCCAATCCATAAACCCTAGATTAGAACATAACTGTAGTTCCCTTGACCGGATCTACAAAAAATACCAGGGGCCAAAAACCATTGTGCCCCAATACCATGTGCAAAACCATGCACAAAACCATGGACGCGGACTACCCACCGGAAATTAAGGACCAAAAATTTTCGCCGGGGCGCTGCCCCACCTGTGACCCCCCTGTTGTGCCCAACACAAAGGGGGGGCTATCGCCCACCCTCTTACCCCCCCGCGCGTGCTTAGTCGTGGAAAGAATATAACACATACCCAACAGTTTTGAGGGCCATGGGGTTCCAAAACATGCCCTAGGACCAACTTAGCCCCAAAAAATCAAAAATTACATTGTACCTAAGCAAACTAACACTGTTGGGAGAGGTGCAATGCTCTGTTATGCACTACTGGGGTGCAATGGGCGTAAAAATCTAATTTTTTTTATCAGTTTTCCCTCAAAATTTGTCAAGTTTTTTGCATGAAAAGGAGCCTAATGAATCTCTTGTTGATGTTTTAGGTGTTCATTAGCACAAAACGACATTTGTGTGGAGAGAAAGAGAACATGAAGAACAATATTTAAATGCGAAAAATGATCCTACTACAATCCAAGCATTGAAAATGTGTGGATTACTAAAATTCTTTTGGCATCCTCGTATGAGGCAACATATGGAATTGTTGAACTATCTTGTTAGTTCATGGGATGTTCAAGCACAAGCATTCAAGTTTGGGGAACATCTGATCTAGATAAAGGTAGAATATATCTACTTTATGACAATTTTATCCATGAGAGGTACCCCCGTCTCTCTCTTAGGTGGGAGAAGTGGCGGGGAAATAGTGAAATATTATGTCACTATCTTTTGAAGACCTCGAGCCCAGCCAACTAGGGATGGAAAAACCAATATAAAAGATGTAAACCATTTACCTTTGAGAACAATATTGTTCATTATCGTGATATTGGAAGGTATCTCAACACTTCATGTAGAAAGTAGATCGTACATGCAGTATGGGGTGGAGTGTTTAGAGCTACCAATCTGCAACTGAAGTGAGGGAGTTTTGGTCAATATGAAGGAACAACTGACTAAATCAGGAGAGGGTAATTTTAATAACTTTGGCTATGGTTCTATCTTGGTCTCTTTTTCTCTAGAGTGGGTACCACTACTTTGGCCTCAATAGATTACACTCGAGCCTATCGATCGAAGGGCCCCACAGATGAGGAGGTGGATAGATCATATGTCTCGACATGTAGATCTGTTAGAAATCAACTTCTCACTAGCATTCTTTGGATGGCTACTGTTATCACCCAAAAAAAAAATTCAAAACATCATTGTGTCAAATTTGTTTTTGGTCATGGTTCAAAATTGGGTTTAGAAGTCAATTTAGGATTTGATCAAGGGTAGGTTAGATTTTCATAAGTTCAAATCCCATCCTTAAGTTCAAATAAAGTCTTTTTTAAGGTTCATTCATTATCAAATATCCATAATTTCCATTTGTGGTTCATTTCCTAAAGTTTCAAGTCAAAAATATGCAATTAACCAAGAAACCTTGTTTTCGTAGTGCCACTAGTTCAAAAAAGCTGATTTTCACTATGAAAACGCTAATAGTTTCATAGCGCAAACAGGGAAAAATACACTTTCGACACTACCAGAGCGCGGTTAATGATGAGATTCAGTTTACTTACCAACGTTGCAGTCATCATGGTCATGATAGGTTATGAATGAGGCATCATTAAATTATGAGATTACATTTTAAATTCAAAATCTTGCCTAATTGGTCATTCTCGTTTCCTTTTCCTCCATTCGAGTGTCTAAGCTCTGAAGTGTCAAGCCAAACCTGTGCCTGTTCCATACAAAGGTTTTCTACATATTAATCAAGTGAGGCTGACAAGTTTTTTGTGAAGCATGGCGAAGGAAAAGAAATTCCACAGAGGGGGACACTACTTGAGACATAATCCTGAAGATATGAAGGCCATAATTGAAGACCCAACAGTGATGGAGGCGTTTAGAAGAGTATTTTGTCTTCAGTTTTGTGAAAATTTGCAGGGTTGCCACACATAGGTTTCCAAAGAATTTGCCTTGAACTTCAATGGAACAACTACCAAGGTTGGGATGATAAGTGTGTCAATTTCACCATAGATTATTGCTGCTATTACAGAGATACCAAGAGGTCAAGAAACTTGGTTTAAATGTTTCAAATTTGATATGGAGAAATGTAAAGAGTTTATGAAACCCGAGTATGCATATATGGACCTCAATAATGCTATCCCTAGAAGCTGCATCAAAGACACTTATGCAAAGTTGTTGCTCAACATTCGAAGATATTTTACATGTGAAGGCAGATATCATAAGGTTTACACATATCATTTCAAGTTGCTTCTGCATTTCACTGGTAAGATTTCACTCAATTTGCCTTTTTATCTGCATAGGAGTCTTGCAAAAATGGCTGATAAAGTACAGGCCAAATCTGAAGGTTGTGAAACATCTTTTTTTCATCATGGTTTGATGAAGTTATTGATTTTGAATGAGCTTTAGAATATAGGCAGGGATTGGTCATCCTTTTTTTATAAATGGTTTTGAGTTGGAAACCCTAACTCCTGCTAGAAACCCTAAAACTAAAGGAACTCCATCACCACCAGTAGCAAATTCTAGTCAACCTGTGGTTGCAAAACCAAAGGAATTTGCAAAACTGAAGCCAAGGAAACAAGTTGAGAAAAGGACGGAGCAGACACAAGTGCTTGATACACCAACTCCATCACCTGCAAAATAGAGGTCAAAGATTTTCAAAGAGGAAAAACATAAACAAGTTGTTAGCAAGCAGGAAATCAAAAGAGTAACAAGAAGCCAAGCAGTGGAATTAAAAGGAAAGACAATTGCTACAGCTATAGAGGACAACCCAGTAATAAAGGGAAATTTAGATGACATCCTGCATGCTATTGATATAGAGGAGACACCCATTGTCCAAGCTAAGTTCATTAGAGAAGATGAGCATAAACAGAAAAAGGCTAAGTCTGTAAAGAAGCTTGAGTTTGAAGGTGAAAATGCGGCCTTAATCTTTCAAGCAAGAAAACCTATAACTAGGCATGCTAATAAACTCAAGGAAGGCAGTAAGGAAGTTAAAGAACCTATTGAAACAGCAAAGCCCCTAAATAAGTGGTTCATCTCTCATCACCTACAGTAAAGCATGCAGCCAGTAGAACAAAGAAGGGAAAAGAAGAAATGGCAGAGTTTCAACATCTTGAGGAGAAATTGAGGTTGGAAAACCAAGAAATTGATGTGATGAGAAAGAGGGCTAGAAAGCAAAATATTGAGAAAGCAGAGTTTAAAATAATGAAGGCACTGTGGGAAGGTCAAACCAGTTCTATTTCTGAAACTCCAAGCAGGCAGAGCAGTTTTTCACATGGACAGTCCCAGCAATAAAGGAAGCCAAATTTGTCAGAGTAATAAATACTCACTTGAGAGCTAATAATAGGAGACTTAAATATCAAGTGGAGGACTTGGAGCAGCAGATGAATTTGATTCATGATGAGTTAAAAAGCATAGGTATTAAGATAACAATCATAGAAGAGCATATAGCTAAATCAAATGAAAATGAGTAAGGGACCTCATGAAGGCTGAAATGACTGTGTTTTCAGTTCATATAGCTTTTTGATATGATGGAATCACTTTTATTTTGAGTTTTGGTACATTTGCAATTTTCATTTTGGAAAATTTTGGACAAAACTGCCCACTCAGCAATTTCGTAGTGCAGATAGTGTAAAAAGGGAGAAAAGCGCTATGAAACTACTGTAGGAGCTTTTCTTGCCCTTTTTCATCAAATTTTGAGGGATAAAAACATGAATCAAGAATTGAAAATGCTAAGGAGGATGTATTTAAAGATAATTAAGTTAGTTTTGGAGGAAAGAGGTCAAGATTTTGAAGAAAAAAGGGTAAACGAGAAGAGCAACGAAAGGCACTATGAAACTGTGTTGTTTTCGTAGCGCAGTCTATTACAGCTCATTTGAACATTTTGAAGATGGTTTTGGACAGCTGGAGCTTAGGGAAGATTTTTGGCAGGTGCTACTTCAATTTCTAACAATAAAGGACCTCGAAATAATGAGTTCATGATGGTCAGAATGTTTCAAGAGTGCAAAGGACCCTATGCCTAGAAAATAGGGGATTGTTTCCAACTTTGATGGAGGTCAGCATTATGGTTATAAAGATTTGAAGCCTATCATCCAGATTCGAACATGTGTGAATACACTTGGAAAATGATGTAATTTATTTTAGATAAGGTTGTTATGGATAGAGATAAGGAGTTTGAATCCTATTTGTAATAGGACTGTTTAATATATTAGATGTCTTTTTTGTAATAAATACCATGTCATATGGCTATGCAAGGTGTGAAGAGTTAGGAATTCGATGTATCTAGCACAAGATAAGATTATCTCATGTTGTAAATGGTCTATAAAGGACCAAGATGTCGAATGTACCAGGGTTGGATATTTTTTGGCAAAAGACTGTGTTTATTGTAATTGACTGGTTTTCGGCTAATACAGGAGATTTCTACTTAACCAACCTGAGATTCATAAGGAGTTTTAGTGTGCTCTTATTCTATTTGCATCTCTCTATTATCCTATTGTAGTGGATTTTTTCTATGTTACTCATAATTCATCTTTGATTCTCTCACTTCTTATATAGATGAACTGACTATGTTTTTTACAGTTTCACATGTGTATTTCTTGGCTAAAACTCTGATATGCCTCAACTTCCATGTTAAGTAGATTTATTGGTTTGTTAAAACTATTTTGACTCCATAAGCCCAATGTGTACTTGCTGATGTGATTTTCAACCTACATTTATCATCTATCTGATTATTACCCCACATAGAGTTAGCCATCTATATTTTTATCAAAATCTTTAACCCTTGAGAGAGCCCTCTCAGGTTGAGGAGGCTAAGCCTCAATCAAAAGAATGGTTTGAAACAATTACATGAGATTGATTTGATTAGCAGCCTATTAGGTCCAATTTTGTGATAACATTTTGGTGCGTCTACAGGGAGTCTGAAGATTATATTTTCCTGAAATTTTGAAGCTAAACTTCTAAAGGTAGCAGGAGCTCAGGAAGCTTTTCGAGGCTGCATCTACCTTGGTGACTCCATTCAGAATTTATATGATCAAAGGTGGCTTCAAGAAGGAGATACATGAGGAGTTGTCCTGACCCAGATCCACCTACCATCGTGGACAATCCAAACACCATTTCCAGAGGAAGTCAAGCCTTTTTTGAAATATCAGGTACTCCATCACATTCAAAATCCTTGTCCTCTAAAATTTTAAGAAGTCCTGAAGATAAAAGAGTTGATGATAAAATTCAAGAGGTTTTGTTTAGATCAGAAAGTGAAAAAGAGATAATTAAATTGTCTTAGACTTACATAAAAGAGGTAATGATACCTCAGCTCTAGTAACACAGGGAGAAAAAGAAGAGTTTTGGGAAGCTGTTACTTCTGAGTTGTTGTTGGAAAAGGAGTCTTTAGACAAATTGAAAGAGCTTGATCATTTTGAAGTCTTGTTGAAAAGAAAAGCTAGTTTACCTCTTCCAAATTGGAGTTCAATTTTTGGTGGACCAAAAATACCAAACAATCCTCCTCATAGCAGTTTTTCATCCTCTATTTCTGCCATCCCTAAAGCTACTACAGTCCCTTTAACCATGGTTGGAAATGTACCTCCTCCACCTACTGCACCTGCTAGATATGCCCCTCTTGTTCTTCCAGCTGTCTTACATGACCTCCCTAGCAAATATGCTGCTAGAATCAAAACTTGGGGAAGTGATGAAGACATTACAGTAGAAGAACGTGTGGACCAATTTAATGATTTTATAGACATGGAGGAGGTGGATGATGAAGATGTTAAGTTGAGTTTGTTTGCTCAGAGTTTTACTGGTGAAGTTAGGAAGTGGTATAAAGCCCTTACTCCTGGAAGTATTCATAATTGGAATGAGTTTGAAGATACTTTTCTAAGAAAATGGGGAAATAGAACTAATCCAATACAAGCTCTCACCGAGTATAGCACTTTGAAGAGAGATGCTGATGAATCTGTTCAAAAATTTTCAAAAAGGTTTAATAAGGTTTATGACTCTATTCCTGCCCATTTGAAACCTCCACAAGCCTTAGCTCAGATGAGATATGCTGAAGCTTTTGGCTATGAGTTTTCATACTGCTGAGAGAAAGAGAATCCCCTTCACTTGCTGAAATGTAAAATGATGCAGTGAAGGTGGAGGTTAATTTGATAACAACTAAAAAGTCAAAAATGGGTAAGACTAAGTTGAAAGAAGAAGAGAAGCCTTCCTCCTCTTCCTCTCAGGATAAGTTGGATTCAATGATGAAAACAATGGAAAATTTGATGGATAGGTTGGCCCTTGGGAATACCTCTGCTCCTCCTGCACAACATGAACCTCAATTTAGAAACCCTCAGTTTAGGAGACCTCAGAATCAGCAAAGACCAAGGGAAAACAAAAATCAACAGCCTGATCCTCCAATGAGACCTCCTTTCCAACAGAACTTGATTGATGAAGAAGATGATCCTGAAATTCCTAAAGAGTCTATTCACTATTTAGATGAAGAAATGTCTAGAATTTTCTTGACTGAATAATAACATGATCAATCATACCAAAGTAATCATGGAGAGGAAACATCAGATTATCTAAAGGGGTATCAACATGTTATTTTGAGATGCAAAAACACTACAATCTCAGAAATATAAATGTGCCTATCATTGCAAACAAAACACAGCCTAAGAAATATACACCTAAGGTTCACTAGTACAAAATGGCTAATTAGTTACTAAAAAAATGACTAAAATTTGCATATAAACGACTATTTTTCGGTCGGTGACCAATAGTAGCTAATTTACAGTATCTTATAACGCGACCAACTTTTGGTCGTTTTTAGCTTAGTCATTAATTGGTTCTCTGAATTTTGTTGTCTAGCTGTATATTTGGTCATTAATTTGGTCATTAATTTAGTCACTGATTTAGTCATTGATTTAGCCATTGATTTGATCATTAATTTAGTCATTGATTTAATCATTGATTTGGTCATTAGTCGTCACAATTAATGACCAAATATACAACAAAATATATTATTATATGATCACCCAAGAAAACCAATTAATGACCATAGAAATATGACCAAAATGTTGGTTTTGTTATAAGATACTGTAAATTAGCTACTAATAGTCATATATATGCAAATTTTAGTCATCATTTGAAACCAATTAATGACCGAAGAAATATGACTAAATTTTAGTCATGTTATAAGATACTGTAAATTAGCTACTAATAGTCATATATATGCAAAATTTAGTCGTCATTTGTAGTCACAAATTTATCATTTGCAGTAGTAATTTATTCATTATATAAACAACTAATTTAGTAGTTTATATTCATTTCATTTACTTTCATTAATAATCATTATAAATGACTAATTTAGTAGTATATTCATTTTATTTGTGTTCATCATTAATCAATATAAACTACTAATTTCGTAGTTTTAAATTGATTTTTTGTTCATTATTAATCAACATAAATTAATTTGTATGATTTAAAAAATGTCATACAATGTGGATTTTTATCTAATATGAAAACACAAAGTCGCATATTTTAATTATAATCTTAAATAATATCAAGTGCAACTATAAATAATTCCAACCACATAAATTATATTATATGAAATGTTAAAGTATTACAATATGATTTTCCAACTTAATATTGGTTGGACTACAATTTACACATGAAATGGTGTTTCATCACTTCAAAACAGTATCGTTGTGTTTTCAAGGCATTGCGAGTGAATTCACCAACTCTGAAGACTTGACCATCGGTCTTTATATGTGTGTCTTATGCGGGATATTAGCTCTAAGAGTATCACCGGACCAGTTCTCCTCTCTCTCGTTTTTTTCATTTGTCGCTCCAATGCTATTGCTCCCCTCTTTTTTCAATTCATGCTTCTTACCATCAATACTGAGTTCATTTTCTGAAAACAAAAGAAGATAAAATGCAGAGTGTAAAACATGAAAGAAAATGAACACTATAATATAAACTAAAATAGACTATAAATACTTTATACGACATATACCTCAACACCAGCAATGTCAAAGCCATTTTTCCCCATACAAGTAAGAAACTCGAACAAATTTTCTTCATTGGGTGATAATTTCCACTATAATGTGGCCAGATGACCTATATAAACAAAGCAAATAAAACATCACCATATATAGAAAAGAATACATTAGTAACTTAGTATTCAACTTTCAAGGAAAGCGTAGGAACAATCATGTCAACTAAGTTATATGTTAAAAATCTCAAGTTGTAGATAACTTGTGAAAACAAATAATCTGAGGTGTGATGTTTAATCCTTGTTTTATTCACAACAACATTTCATTTTCTAATACATGAACTTATTCAAGTGTATAAACAACATGTACTCAAATAACATGAAAATAACTTTTCCTAATAGTCATGAAAATATTTTAACACAAAATAGCTATAACGATTCCAATCAATATAGTGTAATACTAATTTCATCTTCAAGCTTTGGTTGTTGTTTAAATGGACACGGTACTAAGTATTTTCAATTTCATAGTTAAAACACAAAACAAAATCAAAAGAAACATCCAAAATACAATCAAACAATAAAGAGAGGATATCATGGAATGGAAATTGCAATTAAAAAAAAAAAAAAAAAAAACCTATCCACCGATGTCGTGTCTGGCATTCCTAAAACATTTTCTTACCCAAAATAACCATGAGGTGAAATAATAAAAACATTAAAAACCATAGGAATTCCTACTAGAAACACTTCCAAAGTCGATGGCTTGGGTGTCTAAGCGATCTCTAACAGCGAATGAACCATATCTGAGATGTGAGATGCATCGTCTCCCCATCCTTTTTCCAATCAAATTTCTTGTAAACTACCCACAATAGAGTCAAGTAACAATCAAAAAAAGACATTGACATTTGTTTTTATCTTTTATATCTATAAAATTTGAATCTGATTTGTTTCATGAACATATTAATTCATATTTAAAGCCTTCCTGACATATGAGAAAGAATCAATCAAATAGGGCATCAGAAAAATCGACCTCAAGGAGGTCCTCAAACAATTTCTACAATATCAATATTTTTCTTGTTGTGATATCTTGGGTAGAAAAAAGAACATATCTACAAAAGAAAAATGCATATATTACTTATGGTCAAACTTTGTATATGGTGTATTCTTAAGTAGTTTTTTAAGATGTTCCTCCGCCTTTACCAAAGTGAATTGTAGCTTGGTTAAACTATGTATCCTTTCATTCAACATCAATTTCTGCAAGATAAATGTCACACATTATTCTTTCCCATTTCTCAACATGATACATATGATAAATTGAAAGTCGCATAAAACCAAGAGCAAACTCTTTTCTAAGCAAAACAAACAAACAAACAATGTCTCTAATAAAACTTCATTATAATATTAGAAAATGAAAGGAGAGTGGACGATTTTTGTTGTTTGACTTTGCCTACTTTTCTTATGAAAATGGTCGAGCTTCAAGAACCAACAAATGTGAGGGAAGTTGCAAATGTGAAAAAATTATGTTGACCTAATTTGTAGACTTCTTCAAAATGACGTGAATGATGCCATTTTCGGATGTGGTAAATCTCATAACAAGAAATGGCATGTATTCTAATAAAGTACATTGCAATGACTACCATGGGCCTCCATGGGTTATAGGTCCTCAGTATGTTAATCTTGATGATGAAAGAGAGATGGCAACGATAAGTATGGGTGGTCCTAGTTTGTATAATGGATATATTCAAACCAAGGCCGTCAACTTAATGAACCTAGGTTCTAACATGGTAAACCTAGATCTGGCCTTCACCCAATTTCATTCCATCATACTTTGTCAAGACTCAAGAGGACATAATGGTCCTTCAGCTTATAATAGGGTTGATTTTGAGGTTGTACATAAATCTTACCCAAATCAAATGGATTTTTGGGCTCCAAGAGATGTGGATAATTTAAATGATAACAATTATATGTTTTTTTCCCAAGATTCAAATGTAAGGATACATTTTGTGGATTTTACTAATAAATAGAATGAGAGAAATAGTCCAAGAGGAGAATCTATTGGTCATTGTGATTAAAGAAATACTCATAGATAATAAGACTATTTAGGTTCAAATCAAAGATGGTGTTGATTCTTGTAGCTCCTCAATTGTTGGTAGTTTTTAAGGTAGGAATTTCAGTTCTTCAAGGGTGGGTTCCTTCAGCATAATTGCATCTACTTTGGTCATATCACTCAAAAGCAAAACATAATCAACAAAGAGTAAATATATCAAGTTTAAGGCAAATCCTATTTGTATAGTTGTCAAGCTTATAGTTCTTTTCTACTCTGTTATAACTCTGTTGATACCACCTACTCTACAGTGAACAATGGCAGACGAGACATTAGTCATACCTACCCATGGTCTCTTGTAGGCATGATAGAAGAATAGGCTAAGCCATTAATTATAATTGCACATATATTGAGGAAAGACAATTCATTATCTAGTTAACCAATTGCACATGGAACCCTATATGGATGAGTAGCCCTAAATAAATCCAATTTTCTCTATCATATGCCTTGGAAAGACAAACTAACATTGCTTGTAATTTTTTGGTTTCATGTTATAAATTCCTTCTTGGGAAAATCCTATTCTATAATGGATTTGTTTCCTAGGAAGGATGCAAAATTGTTCTAATGACATGGAATCAGCTTAGTGGATTTTGACCTTGCATGACCAAGGAACTCAGGAGCCTTGGGTGCATCCACAATAGCATCCTCCAATGAAAATAGTACAGTCTCCAACCTAGAAACATCAAAATTCTATATAGTTATAATTCATAATCGCAAATGACCATAGACTCTAGCAGTCCTTAAATAAATTCAAACTCGAATAAGAACAAACACAAAATTTCATATTACCCTTCATTAAGTTGTCCTTGATTTAGCAAGATAGGCTCATACTTGCATAAATGTGTAAGTAGATTCCACAAAATATCAATTTCAACATCTTTCCTGAAAAAAGAATCTAATATCCAAAGTGAAACCATAGTTGAATGGAACAATGGTGCTTTAAGGTCATCCACACAAAAAGTTGCCTCCTTCAAATCTCTCACACTGGATGGTATGCCATGCAAAATTAAGAAAAAGCCAAGGAAACCTGTCGACTACTCTAAAAGACATAATGAAAATGCATGGAAGCTTTGTAAAGGAATGCACCTGTAATATTCTTTGATTTCCATTTCAGCCTTTTTCCTAAGTTGAAACTCAATGAGTTGTGAACTCAAAGTTATTTGAGAAGAATGTTCTTACAGTTGAAATTCATAATTTGCAATCTTCCCACCTCTGTCACCTGATGAGTATGAATTATTAAACTCTCTTATGTGATTATCCAAAACATTTCTTTCCTGGACACATTATTTTGAAAATAAAGGCTTTTCTACAGCATAAGTCCTTGTCAAAATTTCATCCCTCATACCAACTGGCATCGAGTCAAAACTGCAACCGGAAATCGGACCTGCACCTGTTTTTCTATTACTCAGGATTTGAATGGTGGAATATATGCTAGAGCACTCTTAGCATATGGCAAAGGTTGAGCCCTCCCTCTTATTCCCTTGTCAAGACCTCCCTTGGTACCAAGAGTCAAGTGGTCATCATCAAAAGCTCTGTGTGTTGAAGGGGTTGGCATACACTGATTTTCAAATTGATCCCTATCCACAATCTGAGCATCTTGATTGGTGAATCCACAGTCACGTGGTCCCACATGGGGTTTTGGCCCTTTAATCCCACCCATATGTGGAAGTGAACTCGTCTATGCATCTGCCATGTAAGGTGGCATCACAGGTCCTCTCACACCATGATCAAGTGGTGTCACAAGTCTCCGACCTGAATGTCCCATATTGGTACCTCGAGAGCGGCCTCCCTATCCAAGTAGTTCTTGCACAACATCCCGATGCACTTCCTCTATTTTCTTGGGGCCCTCAACTTTCTTCCTTTGTTGCCATCCAATCCTCAGATCAATCAGATCCTTCAACATGAACCTCAACCTAGAGGGAAGCCCTTGGTTATTGGACATTTTTGTCATCCTGTCGAAGTAAGCATCAATATGTTCCTTGGCCTATCATATGACCAATAGTGCTCATCATTTTTCACAAAGCTTCAACATTTTCCTCCTCTGGATGTTGAAATTCACCAATCAATTTCTTGATGCATGCATGCATAATTCTTTCGGTCAGTATACTTTCTTTATAAATCTCACCAATAAACATTATATTTCCTATCATTCGTCATTGTGTTGCAACCTTCTTCTCCTATCTTTCTTCTGTTGAAAGTCTTTTTTCACCATGCTCTTCTGCTTTCTCAGCCTCTGCCTCTTCTCTTTCATCTTTTTCAAATTATTCCTGACATTTGTTCAAAAGAACTCGCTTGAAAACAACCTTGTCATTATGTTCATAAAATTTTGGTATTCCTACAACAAGATGAAAACTGAATTTTGCATACATGTCACAAAAAAAAGCTCCATCAAGGCTTTGTCAAATATTTGAGATATTATACCATGAAGACATGATGCCAATTCAATGTTCACTTCTTTGACCTGCTCAAAAAGTTTCTCAAAGTTTTGGGGCGTTAATTTATTAAGGATGGATTTAATTTGTCTTTGTTTCAACTGATCCTCATAAGAAACCTTGCCCACTTCATATCTGTTCTCTGCTATATGAATTGTGGGCAGAGAAGGATGTGGAGGAGGAATCAAACCCTTCTGCGAACCAGAAGCACGCTTCCACCTATCAGGATCAGAATTATTTCTCACTAGTCCAACTTGTGGAAGTGGTTCTTGCACATAAGGACCTCCAGGAAGGATGACATTCATACTCATTTGTGTTGCACAGGTATTTCTTGAAAATCCAATATTATAACCTTGGCCAGGTTGAAACACAGCAGAGGAACCACTAAGATTTGCATCCATCCGCATATCACAACCATCAACAAAATCATCCACTGGCTTGGCCCATCTATCATCATCCAAACTGGACATATTTCTCCCACGATGTTCAAGTAGATAATTCCCACTTAGCTGCTTGTCAAGTCCTCTTGCAGTGCTTGCTAATCCATCAGCCTCTCCTACATGACTCGCAAGTGCTTGGGAATTTCCAAGTAATTCAATAATGTCTAGAAAATTTTCAAAATGATTTGGTAGATCTTTGCACTAATCCTTGATTGTCAAAAAAAAATCTCTGGAGTACTTTCTGTCTCCTGAACATTCAGTAACTAAAATAGCTACTTGATTCATAGGATTTGAAAGCTCGACTGCATCTTCCCAATCATCCACTTCTTTCAGGACTTGCTTCTCAGGCTCTTTTGAATAAGTCTTACTCTTGACAACATTGGTTACTATTTTGGATGGTTCTGGAAGGTTCACATCTTTCTCCTTCTCCTCTTGAACCTTATAAATATTATATAAATCCCAGAGAGAGCTGCAACATTTGCCTTACTGGAAAAATCCTTCTTTTTCTTCTACTTTTTGACAACTACTACCTTGGCAACATCACCAATATTTGCAACACTATTCTTCACAAAAACATTGGAATAACTTTTATTCTCCTTTTCAGTCAATCTAGATACTAAATCTCGCTTGCATTCACTTCCAACAAGAAAATATGACACCTGAAGTTGAGGATACATTTCACAAATATCACTATTAGTGGTGGATACTTGACCCTTATCTTGTGTGTCAATTGCCTTCACATTGGAAATTGAACCTTTCCCAAGTACTTTGGGACTATCATGGTTAACCCTAACCTTTGTTTCTGTATCCAGAAGATTGTTTGCAGTCAACAACTTTGTTACCAGACAGAAAACCTGGTTTTTCCTCCAAAATAGCCATATCAACTTTAGGGAGGACTGATGAAGCTTCTGATTGTAATTCCCATTCAGACACCTTGCTTGTATTTTTTGTTGACTGCTCATATACAACTAACACTTCACCCTTTTTCTATTTGAGCAGATTTTGATCAACAAACATTGTTCCATTGTCATGTGTAGCCAATTGAGATGCCAATCTACTCTCATGCATTAATTTTTCTCTCCCCAACGCGCAAACTAGCTTTTTATTTTCCAATGACAGAATTGGAAAAATAAGTCTGCTCTTTGTTTATGTCAACATCAGGTGAACTTGACAACTTAGATGGGGAATCAAAAACTAAAAGAGTCCCATGCTGAGGATGGAGAACATTTCCACGATCTTGCTCTCTCCAATTACAGAATTGGAAAAATTATTGTTGCAGCTTTGTCTAGCATTATCGCTTGTTGATTCAGATTGTTTATTCTTCACATTTCTAAGTTTTGAATATGAGTTAATGCCATTCTCATTGCATGTTTGGCTCTTCAATGTTCCTACAAGAATATTATTGTTATCAAACTTCATATCTTCTACTACTTTCTTTACTACTCCAACATCCTTTGTAGAAAACTCTATAACTAGCCCAGAAGTTTATGTTTTTCCTTCATATCCATCACCAGAGCTTCCCAAAGATGAGGTCATATCAGCAATGATCAATTCACTCACAGATTCTGAATCTTGTAAAGGTTCCAAGGTTCCCCTGGAAATATCCCTTTCAGTGATCTCATCTACAGATTATGAAACTCCTGATATCCTTAACGAGGGAGTGTCCACAACATTAACCATATTTCCTGATGAATTCTTTGGCAATAGTATCTTTTCACATTTTGTGGGATTGCTAAATGAACCACAAGGATGGGCTTCGAAATTAGGCTTTGGTAGTGAAGAATGTGAAACTGTTTCTATAGCTAGGTCAGAATTAGCCCCTCCATCAACAACTTTAATTGTCTTCTATAGGGTTGTCATTAAAGGAGTTTTTGAGGTAGATGATGAAGTCTCACTCAGAAGTAACACCTCCACCTACCTATGAGAACCACTAAGTTTAGACTCCTATGCAACCACCTCTCCTTTTGACTCCCTTTCCATATTTGAAGAGCTTCCTACCAATGACACATGTTGCATCTGCTGCTTTTTAGGCTTGTGCTCAGATTTTGTCATCTTATTTGAACATTCATTTGTTGAAATACCTGCTTGTTTTTTAGATATGTTTTTCTACTTTTTACTAGTATGATGATCTAATCCAAAATCAAGTGCAAAAACTAAAGAACAATTTGAAACCGTACCATCTGAGAGATCACATGTTGTCACAGTAGGCATGTTCACTAGTGACAGTTTAACTCCATATTCTTTATCTATAGTCAATACTTCAGATGGGGGACTGATGGAAAACTGTAAACTACAATTATCTTCATTGTTGAAAAATGAAACTACAGGAGAACTTGATTGATTGCCAAGAGATTCTGGCAAGGAGTTTGTCTTTCCATCCATAACTTGAATTGGAGCCATAGAGGTTTCTGAAGCCTGTGGGAATGATTTCAATATATCCATCATCTCACCAGAATGGATTGTAGCCAGTTTATTTTGTCTTGTTGATGGGCGTGAATCGTTTGATATGCTGGTTTTTGTCTTTAAAGGTTGATGAAAAGTAGATGAAATGTTACCATATGACCCAACTAGCATCAATGAGTAGAAATTTATTAGGCGTGAACAACTTAAAGAAACAGAACCTAAAAGTGGAGGTTTGTATGTAGGTAGTCCTGCTAATGGAGGAATAGAATCTTTAATTGATGACACAACATCAAAGATCAAAGCAATGAAATAAAATCATTGTGGAAAGAAATATGAAAACCTTGCTCATATTTTGCATATCAAATATGCTCCATGTATGGACACAAACATGAGAGTTGACTACTATGCATAGTGGCCCCTCATTTGGTTCACATTTTCAACTCTCTAGGCTCTTGTTAATGTGATCAACCAAAAAGATGTCAAAAAACTAAATATTTTGGGGGATTCAAAACTTGTTGTGGATTGAGTCTGCGACAAAGTCAGCATAGTGGCCCCTCATTTGGCTCAAATTTTGCAAGGTATAAAACAAGTCTACAACAAGTTGGATTGGTTCTCTTGTGGCCATATATACCATGAACTCAATACCCTAGCAGAAAAGCACTCCAAGAAGGCTCTCCAACTTATTCCACAAGTGCTAGAAAACCAAGAGTATACGAATAATAATTTTGTGGGGCTTGTTGCCTTCCATATCTAGTTTTTTGTCTCACTTATTGCTATATTTTGTGATTATATATGTAAACAATCCAATGATATTATCTGAAAAGTGATAGAGATTTTTTTTGCTTTTAAAATCTCGCACAATATATAATTGGAACAAACTTTTATTACTAGAAATTAATAAATTACTTCTACATGCCACTAAAAGTGGAAAAAGCTCTATAACCTTTGATCACCTTGAACATCAAGCACACTAAGAACCTCGACAATGGGATTCTAATAACATCGGCAAATATCCAAAATTGACAAAGCACAATTTAATGAGTATTTATTAGTCAAAATTACCATGTGGATCAACTACTCATGTCGAAATGATGGTATATTGGATTAGGTGTGGGTTGCACTTTCATTTGAAAAAGTGAACACAACATGGATAAAGAACATTGACTACATTAGGAACCTCGACAATGGGGTTCTAATAACATGGCCAAAAATCCAAAATTGACATAGCACAATTTAATTAGCATTGATTAGTCAAAAGTACAATGTGGATCAACGACTCGTGTCGAAATGATGGTATATTGGACTAGGCGAGGGTTGCAATGGCATTGGAAAGAGTGAACACAACATGAATAAAGAGTCACTTGGAGAAGGAATACACAAAATCGCATTCTTGGTTTCATGTATAGGGATGGTCAAACAAGCAAGTAGAAGCATTTGGGACACCTTAAAAATTGGCAACTCATTTTTTCTAAGAGACATCCAAAACCACATTTTTTTACAGGGAAAAGCTTAAAATCCTCCTTTTGGAAAATGCATCCTTCACATTCAAGAAAATTTTCCATCTACATTTGCCATAGAGATATGTAGAGAAATGTTTCTTCAATCATCCCAAAAAAGGGAAAAATAAAAAACCCTTTGGGGAAATACATTTCCCTCTATGTTTCACCGCATTTCCCAAATGTGTGGAAAAATGTTTCTTGGAGCATCCTACAAGAAAAAGACACCTTGGGAACATGGGAAACATGGAGGGGCCCCCTCCCACCCTAAGGGACATATCCCCGTAGAACAGTGGTTTTTTCATTCATTTAGTGGCATTTTTTAGTCATCATTGCTCATTTGTTTATGAATACAAAGTTTATCATATACTGCTATGTTGAATGGTAAGCACATGTTAAAGCCCTATAACAAGAGGAGTTGTTTCGGATAGAATTAAGGCCAAGGCCTGAAAATTGGGACTAAACTTTTAGAGTTTCAATATAAGCATGTGGACAGCAGCACAGTGGAAATTCATTATAATAAAAAGACCTTACAAAACTATATTTTCTTGATGATCATAGAGGCTTTGGTATTTCACTTGAACTAAGCATAGCATATATTGTCATCTATCGGTAAGGTACATCTATAAGACCTCATATATATACTGCCTTCGAAAGATTACTTTTATATTAACAATCAAAGAACTTCTATAACAATTATTGTTGACTAGTGTAAAATCATAGCTCTGAAAGAATGGAAAGGTGCTATGGGCTATATCTAAGTTGCAGAAATCAAGAACTGAATAAGTAGGAAGTTATGTTAGCCCAAATCATGGTGTAAACTCACCAGTATTTAACTTTTTTCCACTTCATATCGTCACACTAGTGTGTTTGTAGCAAAAAATTAGTACTGCTAATGGTATAACTACGGAAATGTAAAATAAAATATCCACGGTGCAAAATTTTCAGTTTGAACCATAGATATAAACTTAAAACACATTTTGGATTAGAGGTACATACTTGTTCAGATGCTGGGAAAACTGCAATGCTGCTCCAATATCATTTGACGAAACTTCTATGCCTGCAATCAACTGCATTGGCATCCCTTGAGGCAAAATTATTTCATCCATCTCTTTCTTGTCTTTGAATTTCTTCTTCTTCAAATTTACTTTTGCTTCAACAACCTCTAACTGAAAATCAAATACAGAAATAGGCTCATCATTGATCCCCTTGATAACATCTTTCTTTCCAGGTTTCTCTATATTGTCTGATTTTCTTTTCTTTGTTTGCTTCACATCGACCTTTAAAACATGTTAGCTTTTTGTTGGCATCAAATTTCCAGCTTTACAATTAATTTCAGAGGAATGAATTTTGTTTTATTTTGCGTTTATTTTAGCCCATTTTTTCCCCTCTAGAGGCCCTGTGCTTTCATGAATAGCCAGAAAAATTTGTGCATCTTTACAGGGAAATCCAAGAACTGGATTGAAGGCCAGAATGGGCTAGCCAATGTGAATTAGGCCAAGAGAGCCTTTGAACCATGTGTAAATATATATTTTTCAGTAATTGAATTCTTTTCAATTTTGTGTGGAGATTGACTGAACTTGCATAAGCAAAAGAATCTGCTTTGTTTGGACTTGTGCAGGATCATAAACCTATTATTGTAGCTTTATGTGGTAGGACTTGTAAATGGAAGATATCACTGCTATGTTGAGTAAGAAAAGTTGCTTGTGGAAGGATGAGCGCAAGAAAAAATGATCTAATTTTAATACATTGAATCTTAAGATAAAATTGATCTTATTCACTGACCTACGTGTGGACTGATTTCTAGATGCATTTGTTTATGCCCAGTTTATGGTCAGATAATTGTTGAAATGTTCTCAGCCTGGGGTGTGGAAAATCTCTTGAGGCTATGAGTGTAAAACTATTATGCATGGAGTGATCCTGATCCTGGAAAACACTGGAGTGATGCTCAAGAATGTTGCTAAGCATTTGTTGTGTGCATTGTGAAATATTATCAGTTATTTCCTATATTTATAACACCCAATGAGGAGCATATACCTCCCTATATGTGAAGATAACGCATAGCATTGCTATACTAGCAATGTGACATGTCACAGCGGTACCTCCAGAATACAGATGACCATATAGCAAATCTTTGTGGTTACAAAAGATTCATAAATTGATATCTCCCAGAAGAAAAGCAAATATTCCTGAATTTTTCCTGATAGGATTTGCTTAGTAATACCACAATTGATAATGTTTTACCTAGAAACACTGGACATAGCGAAAGCATATGAATATCAAAGGTACATCCACATCATTTCCATCATCATCTTCACAATCAACAACAAGGTCAAAATGGCGACGATCACGAGGAATCTCTAGCTTTGCTATGTCTCTTGCGAGGTCAAGAACTTTTCTATTCAATCGTTCTTTATGCTTAGGAAATATAGTATTGTAAATCAAGCTTTGCCCACACGATATACAGTAGGCACTTAGGCCTTTATCTTGGAACCAGTCTAACAATTCTCGGAAAGTCAGATTCACAGCAATGACCCATCGATCCCAGACAGACAAGCTCAGATTTCCATCTTTGGAGGGACAGGTTCTGCCATAGAGAAAAGAGGGAGGGCTAGGTTTGAAAAAGTGTTGTGATACTTCTCAACTTTGTGGTTTAATATAACCTTATAATGTTCCAAACACATTAGACCAGTGGCCATTACAGTTGTAGTGGAAATTACGGAAATTATTCTCCCGGCTATGAATTTAGCTTTCAGCTTGTCCACTGCAGGTATACTATACGCATATTTGCAAAACCAGCTATAAGATCCATGTGAAAAATTGTATCATCATCCTTTAAAAACTGAATAGGACTCATACGAAAGCCTGACGACAGATTTCTAACCCCACTTTCTAGTGTTCTAATTAGATTATCAATCACTGCACTGTCATCAATTTTCGATGGATGCATGTTTAGCCTTCTCATCTGTCACAATCTTCACACCCTGCTTTGGCTTAAAATCTGAAATCTGCACTTTATCAACTGCCTCTGCGAACTTCTTTGAATTGGAGGCCCATTCAGGAATGGGAATTCCATATGTATTACCTCGTAAAATTGATGCTGCAGCAATTAAGGACATGTGACTAGGATCATTGGAATTAAATTCTAGGGGCTTTGGAAAATGCTTTGGAGCAGACCAGAATGGTGCACCTCCACTTGTTGTTGCATTCTCAGGGAATGTGTAGGTAAGTTTCTTCATCCGATTCGAAAAATAGTCCTCAAACTTTCTTCTTGCCCAAGATACAAAATCTTCAAATGTTTCACATCTCTCTGAAACCAAACACTCAACAACACGCTCCAGAAGTTCTCAAGATTGAGCATCTCCTGCTGACTTCATTGTTGCTTTATATTCTTCTGGTTTCATGAGAAAGGAATTTGCTTCAGCTGGAGTTTTCTCTAATAAACCCTCAAATTCTGACCTTGGCCATGTTAGACAATGGTCAATATTATGTGGAAATGAGTGAACTGTGCACATGGGTGCCTGCTTTTCTGGGGGATCTCGTGATCCTCCATAGTTCTCCGTTAAGTGAGGAATAACCATTTGAGTATTGCACTTTCTTCCCATAGTTCCAGACTCTAGGAAAGGCTTCTGGAAATAGACACACCTAGAATCTACATAAAGCCTGGAATTGACATTGTCCAAAACATTTAAGACAACATCAAGGTTGTCCCAGAAAGAATCATCAAAAACATTTTCTGTATCTGGACTCACACGATTTTGCAATGCTTCAAACTTAAGATGTGGATTGATTGCAGTTGCTGCTGATGCAGCCACTGTTGACTTTGCCTGCCCAATATTCCAATCTCGGAAGAGGAACTGTCTACTGAGATTACTCTTCTCAATGACATCGTCATCTGTTATAGTTAGTTTTCCATGGCTTCCGGAAGAGGCTCCCATGAGAGCTAAATTTTTTTGAAGCTCGCATCCCAGAGCACCAGTGCTAACAATGAACAACTTTGCATCCTCCAACTTTTTCTGCATTTATTTTTCCAAATACAGATATTTGGTATCATACCGACAGTTCAAGGGTGCAACATCCTCCGACTAAAGGGGTTCTAGAGGAAGGGATTCCAATGAATGAAAATAAAAGAACTGGAAAAGCGGATGAAACTTCCCAGAAGTTGCTTTCAGAACCTCCTACCCAACAAGCCCACCAAACATAGCTGCCATTGGATTTAACACTGCACGGGAACCACTTGCAAAATGCTTCAATACATTTTCATCAATGGCATCCAACTTCTGATCACCTGACAGGCTGTCATTCAAAGAATTTTTGAAGCCAATCAATCTACTGGCATCCTCCTCAGAAGCAACAAGAGGGAAATGCCCAAACTCATGAACAAATTTATCAAAAGCTTGACAAGCCAAGTGTAGAAGTGGAGGGCGGTCAAATTTAGAAAAATCACTCAAAAGGAATTCACCAGGATTTTGCAGTGCTTCACTCGGCCACTTAAAGTTTAATACCTTTGGTTGGTTTAGCTGCGTGAAAATACCACCTTTCTCATAGGCTCCAAAGTTAGTCATGTCCTCCTCTAAAAGGAAAGAATCTGGTCTTGCATTCTTTACCTTTTTTGTATGGGAGGCAACAAACCTTTAATGGAGATGCCTCTGTGGTCTAGACAGTTGGATAATGTTGCAGTAAATTGACATCCATTTCCATTAAGGATGAGTAAATTACGCATCTGGTGATCAGATCGATATAACTAGATTTGAAAGCCATGGATTAGCAGTTTACCTACGACATTTCTTTGTCTCAATAATTTTTATCTTAGTCAGATCCTTTATCGCATTTACGATTGTGAAGGAAAAAGCAAGCTATGAAATTGGAAATAGAGGGACTTAATGAAATTCCCCCTTTCTGGTGAATTTTTGACTTCGTACAGGACCTGGGAAATACAATTAGCAAAACTGGTTTGAATAGAGATTGTAACCGATTTGGCTAAAAAGGCACGGCTCTAGTGGTTTTTAATTTTAATTTTATATTACAAAAAAGGGATTTTGTGGATCATTAGTTGGAAAAAAGGGAGATTTAGCGAATTAAAAAAGAGGATCTGGTAATAACCAAGGTAACAATAACCAGTGAAACAATGAATAAAAAAACACACATAAGAGGAAAACGAGACAATATTATAGAAGAGGGATACGTAAACTTACATTTGGGAAAACCAGCTTCATGCAACAGAAAAAGCATAGTTTATTGCTCACACCTGCAACTACTTCCCTTCCAGTCTTCAGATCTACATCAACTTTTATAACACACCTAAGTCGAATTCCAACACCTGATTCATAAATTATGATATATCAGAACAAACCTCAACATCCAGAGTCTATGGGGCGACCGTGCGAATTCTTTCCATTAACTGCAAGATCTTTACCCTCATCACTCGATTTATCAAATGAGAATAACCAAATTGTGTCAAGATGAGAGATTTCGGTAACACTGGAAAGGAATTGCAGTAAGGCAGTTGGAAGAACAAAACCCACAACAAACGCCCTTTTCACTAACCGAGCGGGAGTTGACCAAAAACAAGTGATGTGTTTTGGGTGGGAGAAAAATGTTATGAGGTCTAAAATTTAAACGAAAAATGGATACTCTCTCCTTCCATTTTTCCAAGCATTATTTTTAATATTATGTCCTCTAAATATCAATTTTAATATAATAACCATTGTTGTTTTGATGATGTTGAGCGCACTTCATGATTTCTTGTAGTAAATTTTAAAAATAAATTCAATTTTATTCTAATAAATTTATTTTAAAAATATTGATATTAATGTAATAACCATTGTTGTTTTGATGATGTTGAGCGCACTTCTATGATTTTTGCAATAAATTTTAAAAATCAATTCAATTTTATTCTAATAAATTTATTTTAAAAATATCAATTTTAATATAATAACCATTGTTGTTTTGATGATGTTGAGCGCACTTCATGATTTCTTGTAGTAAATTTTAAAAATAAATTCAATTTTATTCTAATAAATTTATTTTAAAAATATTGATGATAAACCACACAATGAGTGGTTCAAAAGGCATTTGATCTTAAAAAATTTATGTGATTTATTTAGAAGAGCTTTTAAAGAAATTAATTAATTAATTATTAAAATAAAATTAAGATAAAATAGTAAATTTAGGAGAGGTTTTTGTAATCCATGGTTTTGCTCATGGTATTCCACTTTGCCAACAAGGGGGAATTAACCCGATTGTAGGTCCCAACTAGACCTGCTCTTGTTTGGAATGGCTAATCCCAATAGGTTTTAAGGATTTTTATAAGGGTCGGTGGAATAATGAGTTAGTGGTTAAGGGATTAAGTATTAGGGGCTTAGGGCTTAGGGGAATAGGGGCTTAGGGGTTAGAGGTTTAGGGTTTAGGGGTTAGGGGAATAATGAGTTAGTGGTTAAGGGGTTAGGGATTGGGGGATTAGGGGTTAGGGGAATAATAAGTTAGTGTTTAAGGGATTAGGGATTGCGGATAGCGGAATAATGTGTTAGTGGTTAAGGGGTTAGGGATTGGGGAGTTATGGGTTAGGGGTGAGGGGTTAATGGGTTATAGGTTAAGCACTAACGGTTTAGGGGTTAAGGGGTTAAGGGGTTAGGGGTTTAGCTGTTAGTGGTTTAGGGGTTTAAGGGTTTAGAGGTTTATGTTTAGGGGGTTAATAGGTTAGGGTTTTAGGGGTTTAGGGGTTAAATGGTTTAGGGGTTGGGAATTAGGGTTTAAGGGGTTAAGGGTTAAGGGTTTAGAGGTTTAAGGTTTAGGGGGTTAAATGGGTTAGGGGTTGGTAATTAGGGGTTAAGGGGTTAGACGTTTAGGGTTTAGGGGGTTAAATGGGTTAGGGGTTTAGAGGTTTAGGGGGTTAGGGGATTTAGCAATTAAGGATTTTAGGAGTTAGGGTTCATTAGGGGTTAATGGGGTTAGGGTTTAGGGGGTTAAATGGGTTAGGGTGTTAGGGGTTTAGGGGGTTAAATGGGTTAGGGGTTGGTAATTTGGGTTTAAGGGGTTTGGGGTGGGGGTTAGAGGTTTAGGGTTTAGTGGGTTAAATGGGTTAGGGTTTAGAGGTTTAGGGGGTTAGGGGATTGAGCAGTTAAGGATTTTAGGGGTTAGGGGTTAATGGGGTTAGGGTAGGGGGTTAAATGGATTAGGGTTTTAGGGGGTTAAATGGGTTAGGGTTTTGGAATTAGGGTTTAAGGTATTAGGGTTAAGGGTTTAGATGTTTAGGGTTTAGGGGGTTAAATGGGTTAGGGGTTTAGGGGTTTAGGGTGTTAAATGGGTTAAGGGTTAAGGGTTTAGGGGTTAGGGGTTAAGGGTTTATAGGTTTAGGGGTTAAATGGGTTAGCGGTTTAGAGGTTTACGGTTTAGGGGGTTCAATGGGTTAGGGGTGTAGGGGGTTAAATGGGTTATGAGTTGGGAATTAGGGTTTAAGGGGTTAGGGGTTAGAGGTTTAGGGTTTAGGGGGTTAAATGGGTTAGGGGTTTAGAGGTTTAGGGGGTTAGGGGATTTAGAAATTATGGATTTTAGGGGGTAGGGGTTAGGGATTAATGGGGTTAGGGTTTAGGGGGTTAAATGGGTTAATTTTTTAAGGGTTTAGGGGGTTAAATGTGTTAGGGGTCGAGAATTACGGTTTAAGGGGTTAGGCATTAACGGTTTATGGGGTTAAATGGGTTAGGGGTTTAGGAGTTTAGAGGGTTAAATGGGTTAGGGGTTAAGGGTTTAGCGTTTAGGGTTAATGGTTTAGAGGTTTAGGTTTTAGGGGTTAAATGGGTTAGGGGTTTAGAGGTTTAGGGGGTTAAATGGGTTAGGGGTTAAGATGATAGTTTCGATGGTCTCTGTTTGTGCACAATAGTTGCTTATTCTTTGTGTCTCAGTGTAACATGTTTTTAGGTATTATTTCTTGTTTCCATGTCTTCTCTATTTATTAATTTATAGTATTTGTTAGCCATTTCTTTACATTTATTGATGAAAATGTCTATTGAAATTAAACCAAATGTATGTTCAATCTCCAACTTCAAACTTAGCCACAGTGTTGTCACACATTAATTTAAGTCAGGAGAATGGCCATCTGATGAAGTCTCAATAACCACACTGCACCTCATGACTGCTACAGAAAAGCTTAAGTTTGAGTGTCCCACATTCATGAGAAAGTTGGCTCTTATACTCTTGCTCCACCTGACATTGGGGAAGAGAGAGGGACGTAGGAGAGAAAGGGAGAGAGAAGGACGAGAGATAGGACTTAAGAGAGAGGAACCAGAATCATAGAAGAAAGAATATGTGATCAAATTACTCTATAGGGAGATGGGAGATAGGGGCACCCTACCTACCTAACTAAATATCTAAACCAAATGTTGTGTAATCATCTGTAATGGTGGTCGATTATATGAGGAGAGGATTCTACGAGGAGGCGCTAGATTTTTAATGTGATATGCAAAAAAAAAGTACTGAACCTAACCATTTCACATTCACTAATGTTCTGTCTGCATGTGCTAATTTGGAAAATTTGGAACACAACACTTGTGGTTTCATCTTTTAAATCATCATCACTTCCACCAACAGCTCATCCTATAACGCTAGTATAAAAAGTCTCAGCCTCTCGATGGAAAAAAGGAACATAATGCATGCACCCTCAACCTCTTCTACATACTTGTAGCTCTCCTCCCAAACCAAAGCCACTAGCGTTGTGTGTTCACTTTGCCCTGAATCTTGTGCAAACGTCCTGAGGTAAGGAATTGTTGCACCAAGATATGGATCCACTATGTGTCATATCCACTGAAGGAGAACATGTTCCAAACAATAGGTAAATTCTCACAACTATCCCTTTGTGGGATGTTGAGAAATCCAAAATGCCACATTCTCATTAATGAAATCTATAAATTGAGAACTTTCGTACAAGACTTGAAGTCATACTGAACTTGGACCAAAAGGCTCAGTATCTGGGTAGCGCAAAGGAACATCTGCAATATGATTTGTACTATTCTCATCTAGATCATTTTGCATGGATATCTCCTGGAGTTGAAATGCATATTCCAAGTTCCATAGAACATCTCCCATGGAAGTCCTGTCGAAGCCCATCTCTTCCAATAAATTTTTGGTTGTCTCCATAAACATTTTCAGAGAACCAAAGTTGATGGTCCCAACAAGGTGAGGGTCAATAATTTTTTCAATATTGCCATTTTTCTGCCAGTGCATTTCCCACTCTTCTATATTGAATTTTTCTTTGGGAATAACAAGATTAAGAGTTTCCCTTGCACACAAGAACTCTAGTAACACTACTCCAAAATAATACACATCATATTTCTCTGTTAATTGCTGCCTTCTAAAGTATTCAAGATCAAGGTACCCAAGGGCCAAAAATACCTTTGGATCCAGTCTTTGAATGTCCAAAGTCCGCCACCTTTTCCCATGATCCTATTATCGTGGAGATCTTTGACATTTAGATAAGCACAGAGGATTCACGACAAGGGATTTAGATTTCATTGACCATATATTGGAGCTTCATTGGTATCTCTCCAGTCAAACAGTTTTCCAAAAAGTCGAGGGAGTCTAAATTGGTGCAGTTGAAAATGAAAGGCAATATTGTTCTGTCGAGGCCAAATACCACGATGATAAGCTTGAAAACCCTCTCATTATTGCAGTTCATGCCTTCGAGCTCCGAGATGGTGATGTTGCAAGGGTTTGATCTTGTCTCCAATCCACAGTCACACCTTTGAGCTCTAAGATGGTGACATTGTAGGGGTTTTTATCTTGTCTCTGTTCCATTGTGTGAGCTTGGGTACATAAACCTGGCACCATGTCGGGTTAAGGGACATTATGAGTATTCGACGAATAAATCTCGATAGAGAAATGGAATTATGGAGACATTGGCTATCATACATATTTGGTTTCCTCTGTCAATGTACCAAAGTCGTCATTCCTCCAAAAGGAGTTTTCTTCCCATTCTTTCCTCCAAAATGAGGGTTCATTAGTGCTGCCATATATGCTAATAAACCCCCTTCACCATCTCCCCCATCAGGAAATCTGAGTTTTCAAACAAAAATGTGAAGGTCAAGCTCTCCATCATCCAGGGTTATATGGCATGTCTTGTAACTGTGCAAAGAATATTCTTTTCCATACATTGCTAGATGGTGGTATGATGCAGATATCCCATTCAATGTTGCTCGCTCACCTTATTACAAAGCTATGTGGGACTCTATTATAGCTACATGAAAGGGCTTCAAAGTCCCTACTATGCATGACTTGAGGGGAGCTCTTTTGCAAAAGGATATTTACTACTTTGATTATTAATCAAACATAAAAACCAATAATATTTTTTTATTTAAAGCTTAATTTGATATAATCATGTAAATTATGTATTAAATGAAATAAATATGTTCATTGGTACAATTCTCATAGAAATTGATAAAACTAAATACATTTATCCATTATTACACAGTAAACCATACTTAAATATTTTGAATTACATATTTATAACCATTAATAAAGGTTTATACATTATTAAAAAATTAAATAAAGTTCATACCTAAACAATTAACAAAATTTCATAATACCATTAAAAATTAACCAAGGGTCACATCAAACAATTAATAGAATTTCATACACCATTAAAATTTAATTAAGCTTCATAACTAAATTAACAAAGGTTCATACAATACTCCCCGATGGGGGTGAGGTCTGAACATCACGTGGAAGGCGTCTCGCATGAGTAAATATAAGTGGAGCGAGGGTGAGGGACGGTACTCCCTGTCCCTTCACCATAACAGATGCAGTGGGAGAGTTACTGGCTTCATGTTGGCAATTCGTGTGAAAAATAATTGTGCATTGGACTTTGGAGGTGGTGAAAGGATAAGGCGAGGGAAGATGAGGGAGCCCAACATTAGACTCCTAAATATGGTTTGGTGCTTGTCCTGATGGTGACCTACGAAGAGGAAGTGTAAATGTCACGGGAAGGTTTACAGAGGGAGTGGCTTGTGTGTGCTTGTCGTGGGCATTTGTTGGTGCAGTGTCTTCAACTGGTCCCTGCTGCTTAGTTTCTTAGCCATTGATTGTGCCTGGGTTAAGGATAGGAAGTTGAAGGGAAGTGAGCTAACTAGTTTCCATTTTTATTGGCTTTCAGTGAGCCTGTTTTTTCGTGATAAGAGAGGAAGCTATAATTTGCAGTCCATGAAACCTTGAGGGTAGTGATGGAAAACTAGTTTCTTTTCCAAATGTCATGCCCTCCAGCATGGGTGTGACGGTGTTTGGTGGATTGGTGTGTGGTATCTATGTGGAGAATTTGGATGTTGGTCACTGCCCTAGGAGAAGTTATGCTTAGGCGTCAGCTACTTTGTCATCGTTTTTTGTTCAATTTCCTGTGTTGGTTTGGTGGGTGATGGTATTTGGTTTTGTTGGTGTGGAAGTCTTTATCTGGAAGTGGGAGGTGTCTTTGTGCTTCCCTGTGGTGGTGGAAGATGAAATTTGGCTCCTTCGTTGGTGGTGTTTGTTTTCTATAGTGGGGGGTATGGTCTTTGGACTCTGCACACAGTGGGGTTCCTCGACCTTGGTGAATTATGAAGCCCCCAGTGTGGTGTGGGTGTTCTCCCTCCCTTGTCGTTCATGGCCCTGTGGGGGTGGCAGACTCAGAAATTATAATCATGGCAGCTCCACAATAGGGTGGAAAGACTGCGGGGCATGCACGACTCGCTAATGTGGGTGCGCATGGGGGCTGTGGAGGAGGTAAGTGAGGGGATAACAAAGGTGGGGGTTTGAGGGTTCAAAATCAGAGTCGTTGGGGCGGAGGAGGTCATGGTGGCAAGGGGAATCGTGGGTTTGATTTATTTGAGGTAAATTAGGGGCATGTTATCCAACATTGCTACCTAGAGAACTGTCGTTCACTTATCAACAACCAGATGGAAAGAGTGGACACAACTGAGAGATTATGTCGTGAGGAGCATGCAGAGCAGATGGCAACATTAATGGACCGAATGCAGTATTTACAATGCCAATTCCGGGAGAGACTGGTAGTGGTTTGTTGAGGCCAAAATAAACTCACTAAGAAAGTATAAAAGCTAGAGACTTGGTTGGCACACTTTGAAGGGCGCGGTTAGTGTGACTTCTATCCTCCACCGCATCTAGGAACAACCTCGGACAACCCTACATCCATCATTTTTGACGACTAGTATGATATTTGGTGTTCTTTAATTATGTTTTATATGTGTTTTGGTGCCTTTGTCCCAACCTTTTATGGACAATGTCCCTAGTCCCTCTTTTGTATTTTTTTTCATCTGGTGCAATTTTTGTCAACAAACCGAGTCGAGGTGAGACCACCTATTTTGTAACTGGCTATATGTACTCCTTTTTTACTACATGAATATAACATTGATTTACAAAAAAACAAAGGTTCGTACCTCATTAAAAAAATAATTAAGTTTCATACTTAAATTAATAAATTTCCATACCTAAATTATTATATATATATATATATATAGATATATATATATTATTATTATTATTTTTTAAATTAGGCTACTTCTATTATATCATACAGTCCAAAATATTACATTTCTCATCCTCCGGAGTTGGCAAGCCAATTCCAGAAGGAAGTTTCAATTTCCAAATCAGAAAAAAAGTGCTGCCTAAGATGGGGAAACCAGCCCAAGAGTGGATCATAGAGAGTTGATAATATTGCCCATAGTGGGAAACCAACCTTACTAGTGACATGTTTAAGATAGAACCAGAACACTAGAAACCTTGAAATAACAAAAAATTGACTGGAATGAGAGATAAGCACACAACAATTAAGCAGATGGAGAGTTTTCATCCTTTTTTGGAGGTTGGAACGACTCTTCCAAAATTCTGCATGCATAATCTAACTCGTCCTCCTCCTGCTTGGATGTGTGGGCTGTCGATGGAGGAAGAAGCACTGCATGGGCATCAGGCGAAATGGAGGAAGCCGCATGAGTCTCAACAACCGCACTAGTTCCTCCCTCGTCTGAGCTCAAGCTTTTATGGTCGTTGTTTGAAGCACTCTGCACCGGCAAGGCTACCATCTTGTGGGGGGAGAAGGCGAGAGCGGGAGAGATGGTGGACTTGTGGGATCTTTTCTTAGGGCAGAGGCCAAAGCCAAAGGGTTCAGAAGGAGAATCCAGAAGGTGGAGAGACAAGCGAGCAGAGAGATTGATGGGGTTGAGGATTTCCGGCTCCGCCCAGTCAACTGAGAGATTCAGAGTCCTGCCCGCAGAGGCAGAGATGGGAGGTCGGGAGGGAAGCCCACGTCCCCCTGCTCTGCGGCACCTCATGCGGTGGCATCTAGGCATGGCAGAGGAGTGGGAATGGGTCTGAGACAATTTTTGAATCGCAGAAGTGTCTGAGGGAGTAGCTGGGAACTGAAGTCCAAAGAAAAGCGAACAACAGAGCAAGGAATTGGGCAGAGGAGCCAAGGCTTGGCTGAGGCCCCATAAGCATTTTCCCAAAGCCGAAGGGAGAGTCGAATGGTGGAATAAGGAGCAGGGGTGCAGGATTTAAGGGCCATGGGAGGCAACCAAGGCAGGACTGTCGGAGTAAATATGCAGAGGACAATGATTAAGGCGGAGGACGTCAATGGGAGGAGAGCGAGGGTGGAAAGTAAATGCCCCATGCTCCAACATTTAAACCTGATCGGGCGGGCATGTGTGTTCGCATGGGGAGGACAGGTGCCCTGCCACCTTGTGTCTGAGTGGCAACGCTGGTTAGCTAGGTCTATCACCTGCATCTTGGAAATTTACTTACCTATTTACTAAATAGGTCTATAGATATATATTCTAGGTTTATCTATTTAGTATCAAATTTAAATATGATGATTTATACTAGATTTAAATGAACTCACATGTTTAACATAAGAAATGTTATATTTATCTATTTATTAAATGTAAATATGAAGATTTAAACTTAGATTTAAGACAACTGTCACTTTTAACATAAATCAATGAAGTTTAAAAATTAAACTTTATTACCAAATATTAAATATAAATATAAATATTAATTTGGCTATATAATTAATATAATTATAACCTTTACTAAAATTATAATGAAGGCATTAGTGTAAAGTTGATAGATGATACATGCAATTATGTTAATTGTAGATGAATCCATCTGCACTGTTAAACTTTAGAGAAAAAAGGGTATTCATAATTTTAACACTGTAAATTCAGAGACCCCTTTGTCTCTAAATTTTAACATTGCAAATGGATTCAAAGACACCTATAGTGAAATGTAACACTTTGGTACCAAAATTGCAATTTTTCCTATATGGAGTGACATAACTAAAAATTCCTGACATAAATGACTAATCCATATACTTTTTGTACTTGTTATTTGGCCATATTTTTATTCTTGGACTATAATAGTCATTTACATTAATCATTATTAATTTTGTCACTTATTATTTAGTCATATATTTTAATCCTAGACTAAATTAGTCATTTAAGTTAGTCACTTTTACTTTGGTCACTTATTATCTAGTCATATATTTTATCCCTAGACTAAATTAGTCATTTAAGTTAGTCTCTTTTAGTTTAGTCACTTATTATCTAGTCGTATATTTTATTCCAAGACTAAATTAGTTGTTTAAGTTAGTCGCTTTTAGTTTAGTCACTTATTATCTAGTCGTATATTTTATTCCAAGACTAAATTAGTCATCTAAGTTAGTCATTTTTAGTCCAGTCACATAAAATTGCTCAAATTTAGTAGTAATTCACTTGAAATAATGGCGGTGACTAACATTTTTAGTCACCTAGTCATTAATTTCATCATTTTTTACTAGTGGTTGTTGATGGCAAGAAATATGCTCCTAAGGTCATTGAAGGTAAGAGAGATACACCATCTCTTCCTCCTATCAAAGAAGCTGATAAATCTGTTTCTATTTTCAGCCTTGAGAATGAAATTTCTAAGATTAAAATATCATTCCCTTTTGGTGAGATTCTCAAGGTAAATGAATATAGAAGCGGGATTGTTAAAATGTTGAATTCACAACCAGGAGATGTTGATATCTTGAATGTAGTAGAAGATCATCCAACCATATACTTGGGTCCAAGACTAGAAGATGAACAGAATTAGGAAGTGCCTCATTTTTATGTGAGCCTTAGCATTCATGACATGACATTGCATAATTCTATGTTGGATTCAGGGGCCTCTCACAATCTTATGCCCAAAGTAATCATGGAAAGAATGGGGTTAGAAATAACTAGGCCATATAAAGACTTGTTTTCTTTCGATTCGAAAAGAGTTCAATACATTGGTTTACTTAAGGATGTTGTTTTTGGTCTAACGCAAGTTCCTGCTAAGACTATAGTCATGGACATCGTGGTAGTAGACATTCCACCAAAGTTTGGTATGCTATTATCAAGGTCATGGGCAGCGAAAATCAAAGGTACAATGCAGATGGACCTTACTTATGCCACCATTCCTGTTTTTGGTGAGCAAAGAAGACTGTATCGAGAGACAAGAATGGCCTACATGGTGAATAGTAAAGACAAACCCCAAAATTTTCCAATTTATGCTCTTGATACTGAACTTGGTTCTTCTATTCTTTTCAATGAGTTGGCTAATGAAGCAGAAGAGGAGAGGAAAGCAAAAAATCAGAATTCTAAAATTTAACAATCTGAAAATCAGCAAACAGAAGATTAGCAAGTCACTGATAAGGTGGTGGAAGGTTTGTGGTCATTTCATTTTGATGGATTAGCAGGCAGAGAAGGAGTAGGAGCAGGGATTTGGATCACAATTCAAAGTGATGAGAGTAAGTTCTTTTCCTATAACTTGAACTTTTATTGCACGAATAACATGGTTGAGTATGAATCCTTGATTTTTGGCTTAGAGGTTTTGAAAAGAATGAATGCTCAAACATTTCTATTTTTAGAGATTCAGAATTATTCATTAAACAAGTTGAAGGCGTTTATCAAACGAAGGATATAAGGATGAGGGCATATAGGAAATTGGTTTTGGACATGTTGGAAAAATTTCAAGCTTATTCATTCATGTTCAAAACTAGAGAAAAAAACTCCATTGTTGATTCTCTTGCTGTCTATGCAAGTATTTTCATTATTCCTATGCATTCCACAGAAAAATATGAGGTTGAGATTCGCCATAGACCAACCATCCCTAATAATATTACTCATTGGCAAGTTTTTGAGGATGATTAACAAGTGAAGAACTTTATTGAGCTGAAAGAAGAGTTTGAAAATATATAAGTAGATCAACAAAATATGCTTGCTGAGTCTAAAGGGAATTCTGAAGTTTTGCAACTAAATAAAAATTCCATACCAAAGGGACTCATACCTCTTGAAAAAAACTTTATCAGAATGATGTTTTTAAATCCCATAAAATACAAGTTGATGATGAAGAAGTTGAGAGTTGTAAACTTGGTACAGTATCTATGCCCAAAATGATTAAACTTTCAAAGTTTCTTTCAGTTGATATGAAGTTTAAGTATATTGAAATGATGAAGAGATTCATAAATGTGTTTTCTTGGAATTATGTTGATTTGAAAGAATATGACCCCACTATTATTCAGCATACTATTCCCATAAAAGAAAATGAAAAGCCTTTGAAGCAGAAGTTTAGGAGGATCAATCCACTTCTCATGCCATTGATTGAGAAGGAGGTCAAAAAACTCTTTGATGCCAAAATCATTGTCCCAATCAGATTTTCAAATTGGCTTGCAAACTTGGTTCCAGTTAGGAAAAAGAGTGGAGAAATCAGAATATGTATTGACTTTAGAAATTTGAATAAAGCCTCTCTGAAGGACAATTATCCTCTCCCAAAAATGGACCAAATTTCGCAAAACATTGTTGGTTCTGAGAGAATGTCTATGCTTGATGGTTTTTTAGGTTATAATCAGATACTTGTACATCCTGATGATCAAGAAAAAACAGCCTTTACTACACCATGGGGTACTTTTATGTATGCCAAGATGCCATTTGGTCTCATGAATGCAGGAGCTACTTTCCAGAGGGCAATCGATATTGCTTTTTCTGAAGAGAAAGAAAAGATGGTGGTTGTTTATCTTAATGACATAACAATCTTCTCAAGGAGGGAAGAAGATAACTTGAAGCACCTAGAAAGAATTATGTTGAAGTGCAGAAGGTTTGGCATCTCTCTAAATCCCACCAAAAGTATTTTTACTTTAACTTCAGGTAAATTACTTGGACACATTATTTCTAAAGATGGGATTAAGATTGATCCAAACAGGGTCAATGCAATTCAGAAGGTGGATTTTCCAAGAAGCGGGAAGGAGATTCAATCTTTCCTTGGAAAGGTAAATTTTGTAAGGCAGTTTATTCCTAATTTTGCTGAGATTGTGAAGGACATAACAAGGATGCTGAAGAAGGGAGTTGACATTAAGTGGACAGCAGAAGAAAAGCACTCATTTGAGGAGATCAAAAGGGCACTTGCCCAAGCATTGGTATTTATCAGTCCTAATTTCTCAAAATAATTTCTGGTTTTTACTTTCGCATCAGAGAATACTATTGCTGAATTTTTGCTACAAAAGGGACAGCAAGGTGTTGAGCAGCCTATTTCCTTGTTTAGTAGGACAATAGCTAACTCTGAGATGAAGTATAATATCTTAGAGAAACAAGCCTATGCCTTGGTGAAGGCTATCAAATATTTCATAAATTATATTTTGCATTCTCATATTGTGGCTTTTGTTCCTAATACTGTTGTGAAAGACATCCTCACTCAAGCCAATCCTGATGGTAAGAGGGGAAAATGGATTTATAAATTGCTAGAGTATGATATATAGATTTAACCAATGAAATTGGTCAAAGGGAAAGGCTTAGAAAATTTGATGGCGCAGTCAAATTTTGACTATCTTGACATAAACTTAATTGCAGAAATATCAGAAATTTCAGATGAGGAAGAAGAACTAGTCCCTATTGAAGAGAAATACATCACTTTAGATTGGTACAAGGAGGTTGTTTTTGTCCTACAACATCATAAAGCACCTTTTGATCTAACAAAGTCTAAGGCAAGGTTTGTAAAGCTAAAATCCTTGAGATATTGTTTTTTTGACAGAAATCTGTTTTGGAAGGATACTAGCGGAATTTTGTTGAATTGTTTGCTGGAAGATGAGGCTGATAAAGTAATTGAGGAGTTCCACAAGGGAGATTGTGGAGGTCACCATTATTGGAAGGCCACAGTGCACAATATTCTTAGAGCAGGGTATTATTGGCCTACAATGTTTTAGGATGTCTACAGAAATATTGTTGCCTGCCATGAATGCCAGATTTTCGAGGCTAAGAAGAAGCTTGTACCTTTACCTTTAATGCCTGTCTATGTGGAAGCACCATTTCAGCACTAGGGGTTAGATTTTATTAGAGAGATCCATCCATCATCATTAGGTCAGCATCGTTGGATTCTCACAGCGACTGATTACTTTACCAAATGGATTGAAGCAATCCCAACTAAGCAAGCAAATGATTCTGTTATTATTTATTTTTTATAAAATAATATCTTGTCTAGGTTTGGTTGCCCCATGAAGATTATAACTGATAATGCACAGGCATTTAAGTCTAAGAAGCTGATTAATTTCTGTCATCAATATCATATTACTCTTGGGAATTCTAATGCATACTATCCGCAAAGGAATGGTATTTTTGAATATTCTAACAAGAGCATTGTGAGGATCATCAAAAAGGTGTTGTAGGAGAATAAGAAGGCTTGGAATTTGAAGATGAGGTATTCCTTATGGGATGATAGGATATGCATAAAAATTTCAATTGGAACCTCAGCATATCAGTTGGTATATAGGGTTGAGGCCATTTTTCCTACATCTCTAGGGGTACCTATCATGAAATTGATTCAAGGGTTAGAAGAGGAACCAAATGCAATCGAGAGGAGAATCAATCAGCTAATAGCTCTGTAGGAGAATAGGAATGAAGTTTATAACATAAATCAACAATCTCAAAACATAATCAAGAGGACATTTGATAGGAAGATCAAGGAGGAAATTTTTCAAATTCAAGATGAAGTGTTGAAATGGGAGGCCAGAATTGAAGAGAAAGGCAAACATGGTAAGTTTTAGAACTTATGGAAAGGTCCTTTCAAGATAGCTTCTTTCAATGGAAATAATACTTACATACTATAGGAGATGGATGGAAAATCATATGTTGGAGGACCTGTCAATGGCAGGTTTTTAAAGCATTACTCTTCCTAAAAATCTGATTGATCATTTATGTCATTGTACATATTCCATTTTATGAGTTTGTTCTGCTAATAATGACAAGCTAAATCAACAAGCTTGAGCCCGAGGTGAAGGCCATTAGAGCTTGAGGAGAAAGCTTGGCAATTTCAAATTTATTTTTTTTTTGGTCAAGAAAATGGATAGCAGCACTGGAACTACTGGTTCTTAGTGTACCATAGGGGCACACTATCCCAAGTGGAACCACTATTATCACCCAAAAAAAAAATTCAAAACACCATTGTGTCAAATTTGTTTTTGGTCATGGTTCAAAACTGGGTTTAGAAGTCAATTTAGGATTTGATCAAGGGTAGGTTAGATTTTCATAAGTTCAAAGCCCATCCTTAAGTTCAAATAAATTATTTTTTGATGTCCATTAATTTTCAAATATCCATAATTTCCATTTGTGGGTCATTTCCTAAATTTTCGGGTCAAAACTGTGCAATTTGCCAAGAAACCTCGTTTTCGTAGCGCCACTAGTTGAAAATAGTTGATTTGCGCTACGAAAGCGCTAATATTTTCATAGCGCAAACAGGGAAAAGTACACTGCAGACGCTACGAAAGCGCGATTTCTAAACTGTCTTGTCATTTGAGCTGAAATATGTCAAAATTCGTTGGGAAATGGTAGGTTAGTGATATGATGAGTCAGTTAATGATGAGATTCAGTTTACTTACCCATGTTGCAGTCATCATGATCATGATAGGGTATGAATGAGGCATCATTTAGTTATGAGATGACATTTTAAATTCAAAATCTTTCCTAATTGGTCATTCTTGTTTCCTTTGCCTCCATTTGAGTGTATAAGCTCTGAAGTGTCAAGCCAAACCTATGGTTGTTCCATACAAAGGTTTTCTACATCTTAATCAAGCGAGTCTGTTGTTTCACATAATCAAGCGAGGCTGATTCAATTTATCAAGCGAGGTTGACAGGTTTTCTATGAAGCATGGTAGAAGAAAAGAAAGTCCACAGAGGGGGACACTACTTAAGACATGAGCCTGAATATATGAAGGCCCTAATTGAAGACCCAATAGTGATGGAGGCGTTCAGAAGAGTAGGTTGTCTTCAGTTTTGTGAAAATTTGCAGGGTTGCCACACACAGGTTTCCAAAGAATTTTCCTTGAACTTCAATGGAACAACTACAAGAGTTGGGATGCTAAGTCTGTCAATTTCACTAGAGATTATTTCTGTTGTGACAGAGATACCAAGAGGTCAAGAAACTTGGTTTAAAGGTTTCAAATTTAATATGGAGAAATGTAAAGAGTTTATGAAACCTGAGTATGCAGATATGGACCTCAATAATGTTATCTCTAGAAGCTGCATCAAAGACACTTATGCAAAGTTGATGATGAACATTCGAAGATATTTTACATGTGAAGGTAGATTTCATAAGGTTTACACATATCATTTCAAGCTGCTTCTGCATTTCACTGGTAATATTCCACTCGATTTTCCTTTTTATCTGCATAAGAGTCTTGCAAAAATGGCTGATAAATTATAAGCCAAATCTGAAGGTTGTGAAACATCTTTGTTTCATCATGGTTTGATGAAGTTATTGATTTTTAATGAGCTTCAAAAGATAGGTAGGGATTGGTCATCCTTTTTGTTTAGAAATGGGTTTGAGTTGGAAACCCTAACTCCTGCTAGAAACCCTAAAACTAATCGAAATCCATCACCACCAGTAGCAGAGTCTAGTCAACCAGTGGTTGCAAAACCAAAGGAATTTGAAAAACTGAAGCCAAGGAAACAAGTTGAGAAAAGGACAGAGAAGACACAAGTGCTTGATACACCAACTCCATCACCTGCAAAATAGAGGTCAAATATTGTCAAAGAGGCAAAACATAAACAAGTTGTCAGCAAGTAGGAAATCAAAAGAGTAACAAGAAGCCAAGCAATGGCATTAAAAGGAAAGATAGTTGCTATAGCTACAGAGGACAGCCCAGTAATAAAGGGAAATTTATATGACATCCTGCATGCTATTGACATAGAGGAGACACCCATTGTTCAAGCTGAGTTCATTGGAGAAGATGAGCATAAACAGAAAAAGGCTAAGTCTGCAAAGAAGCTTGAGTTTGAGGGTGAAAAAGCAGCCTTCATCTTTCAAGCAAGAAAACCTATAACTAAGCATGCTAGGAAACTCAAGGAAGGAAGCAAGGAATTTCAAGAACCTATTGAGATATCTAAAGCCCCTGAAGAAGTCGTTGATCTCTCATCACCTACAGTAAAGCATGCAGCCAGCAGAACAAAGAAGGGAAAAGAAGAAATGGCAGAGTTTCAACATCTTGAGGAGAAATTGAGGTTGGAAAACCAAGAAATTGTTGTGGTGAGAAAGAGGGCTAGAAAGCACAGTATTGAGAAAGTAGAGTTTAAAAGAATGAAGACACTGTGAGAAGTTCAAACTTGTTCTATTTCTGAAACTCCAAGTAGTGCAGAGCATTTTTTCACATGGACAGTCCCAGCAATAAAGGAAGCCAAATTTGTCAGAGTAATAAATACTCACTTGAGAGCTAATAAGAGGAGACTTAAAGATCAAGTGGAGGACTTGGAGCAGCAGATGAATTTGATTCATCATGATTTAAAAAGCAGAGTATTAAGATAACAGTCATAGAAGAGCATATAGCTTAAAAAAATGAAAATGAGTAAGGGACCTCATGAAGGCTGAAATGACTATGTTTTCAGTTCATATAGCTTTTTGATATGATGGAATCACTTTTATTTTGAGTTTTGGTACATTTGCAATTTTCATTTTGGAAAATTTTGGACAAAACTGCCCACTCAGCAGTTTCGTAGCGCAGACAGTGTAAAAAGGGAAAAAAGTGCTACGAAACTACTGTAGCAGCTTTTCTTGCCCTTTTTCATCATATTTTGAGGGGTAAAAACATCAATCAATAAATGAAAATGCTGAGGAGGATGTATTTAAAGATAATTAAGTTATTTTTGAAGGAAAGAGGATTTTGAAGAAAAAAGGGTAAAAGAGCAACGCTACGAAAGGCACTACGAAACTGTGTTGTTTTCGTAGTGCAGTCTATTACAGCTCATTTGAACAGTTTGAAGATGGTTTTGGATAGTTAGAGATTAGGGAGGATTTTTGGCAGGTGTTACTTAAATTTATAACAGCAAAGGACCTTGAAATAATGATTTCATGATGGTCAAAATGTTTCAAGAGTGCAAAGGACCCTATGCCTAGAAAACAAGGTACTGTTTCCCACTTTGATGGAGGTCAGCATTATGGTTATAAAGATTTGAATCCTATCATCCAGATTCGACCATGTGTGAATACACTTGACAAATGATGTAATTTAGTTTAGATAAGGTTGTTATGGATAGAGATAAGGAGTTTGAATCCTATTTGTAATAGGATTGTTTAATAAATTAGCTATCTTTTTGTAATAAATACCATGTCATATGGTTATGCAAGGTGTCAAGAGTCGGGAATTCGATGTATCTAGCACAAGATAAGATTATCTCATGTTGCAAATGTTCTATAAAGGACCAAGAATTCGAATGTACAAGGGTTGGATATTTTTTGGCAAAAGACTGTGTTTATTGTAATGCACTGGTTTTCAGCTAATACAGGAGATTTCTACTTAACCAACTTGATATTCATAAGGAGTTTTAGTGTGTTATTATTCTATTTGAATCTCCCTATTATCCTATTGCAGTGGAGTTTTTCAATGTTACTCAGGATTCATCTTTGATGCTCTCACTTCCTATATAGATGAACTGACTATGTTTTTCACAGTTTCACATGTGTATTTCTTGACTAAAACTCTGATATGCCTCAACTTCCATGTTAAGTATATTTTTTGGATTGCTGAAACTATTTTGACTCCATAAGCCCAATGTGTACTTGCTGATGTGATTTTCAACCTACATTTATCATCTATCTGACTATTACCCCACATAGAGTTAGCCATCTATATTTTTATCAAAATCATTAACCCTTGAGAGAGCCCTCTCAAGTTGAGGAGGCTAAGCTTCAATCAAAAGATTGGTCTGAAACAGTTACATGAGATTGATTTGATTAGCAGCCTATCAGGTCCAATTTTGTGATAACAACCACACAGACTGTTAATTATGATCAATTATTATCCTTATGCAAGGATCGATTTCCATGATGACCCTGAGCTCATGCTTCTTGAGGGTGAGAAATGGGGTGCTTCAGGTAAAATATTTCAACCATTTAAGTTTTCTTAAAGTTTACAATTTTTTTTTGTGTTTTTTGATGTTTCTAAGCCTAAACTATTGATGTTTTCATGCAAATATTGGAAAATATCGACCTATAGGAGCTTCATATCTCCATCATGAAAGGAGAAAACCACATGAGGAGGTATTGTTACCACTACAGGTTGTTGCGGTAGGATGGGATGCACTATAAGATATTGCGGTATTTGAGATCCTATCATATGTGGAGCACCACATGGAGGGGTTGACACATGCGATTGATGAGACCTTGGTCAACTAGATTCCTTTGCGACTTCTAAGACACACTATCGGAGTGCCTAGCCATATTGGTCGACTACTGTGCAAGATAGATTGTGCAGTGTCATTTTAGCATGAGCACCTTTGATTTTTCTACTTAGATATTTGCATGTAGTTTTTTGTATGGGAAATGTAGCCATATACGTCTTAGGGCACAAATTTTGTAAAACCAAACTTAATATATATATATATATATATATATATATATATATATATATATATATATATATATATATATATATATATATATATATATATACATATTTTTAGTGTTTCCTAGTTCCTATTATTCTTTCAATATGATGTGATGTGGATTGAAACTTATTTACATGTGTTTCAAATGTCTATCTAAAACATAATTAGCTAAGGCATCTGCCAATGTGTTTATATTTCTAGAAATATGTTCATGTCATATGAAGTCAAAATTTCTTTTTAGAATACGTACTCTCAAAACCATGCAAAGGATAGTGGAACTTCTAACTTAATAGAAATTAGCAAGTTGTAGTACTATGAGTTGTAGTCAATCCTGATGACTAAACGACAGATACCATGTGAAATAGCATCAGATAGTATCTCAACCATTGCTTTATACTCAACGTTGTTGTTAGTAGAGAAACCAATGCAAATCCCTTGCATATTCACTAGCTCGCCATTTGGAGCAAAGATAGCCAATGTTGCAGAAGATATTTTTCGAGTACTACGACTGGAACCATCAACATAACCAATATACAGTTTGAGAGATGTCGAAATCTGAAAACCAAATGTAAATGGGATCAACAAAAATTGCGGGAAAACTTTGAAAAGACATACTGCAAACAAACTCAACACACCTATAGACAGTATGTACACAATTTACTATGCATGAGATCAAACATTGTATTTTTGAAGGTATAACCCATTCCTAGGTTTCACTAGTGGAACTCCATCAAAATATTCTAACTCATAGGCCCATTTTGCAAGGACTCGCTTGACAATGTATGGACCCCTCCACATAGGTTGGAAATTTTCTGGACCTAACTTATCATACTCATGGTCGTATAAGAGAACAGGTCTCCTTCCCAGTAGACACGAGGATTGACATTTTTATCGAATTGTTCCTTGATGCATCTTTTATGAGCTTCATTAGCTAAAGCAGCATCACGCCGAGTTTCATCCAAATGAGTTAGATGTAAAAGACACTTCTCCTCTATGGAAGTGGAAGGAATAAGTTCAACAACTAGTTTTAACGATTGAATTTCACATTCAATGGGGAGGATTGCTTCGATATCATAGACCAACTGAAAGGGTGTAAATCGAGTAACAGTGCTAACTGAAGTTTGGTATGCCCACAAGGCAGTGTAAAGAAGCAAATGCTAGTCTGATTTGTGGACCCCCACCATACATTGATGCATAGTCTTAATAAATTTGTTAATAGCCTCAATTTGTCCATTAGCATGAGGATAGTAGGGAGTGAAATTTTCATGGGAAATTCCTAACTTAGCAGCTATTTCAATCATCATATGATTATGAAAATTCTTTACGTGATCCGTAATTATTTATTGTGGAACAACAAACCGAGAAATAACATGATTGAATAAGAAATATGCAAATGTTTCACCAGTGTTGTTAAATGTATGCATCACCTAGGCCCATTTAGTAAATTAATCTACTATGACAATGATATAACCATGCCCCCCGGCTGAGTGAGGGTTACATGTTAGGAATTTGATACCCCATTTCACAAAGGGACCAATAATGATAACGGAATGCAATGGAGCAGGTGGAGCACAGATATTACGATCGTAGATCTTGAATGCATGAAACTTCTTGATAGTGAGAATGCAATCATGAAATATAGTAGGCCAAAATTAACAAGCGCGTAAGATATTTTGTGCGGTAGTGTAACTAGATAAATGTCTGCCACATGCCCCCGAGTGTCATTCATTAAGGACTTTTGCAGCATTCTCAAGGGTGAGGAACCACCGTAAAACTGTATCAATACCACGACGATAAAGGGTGTCGTCGATAACATTGTAATTTCGGGATTGGTATCGAATACGTCATTACTTGGAGTGAGAGTTATCCGACCGGAAAGTCTGGATATGGAGATAGATCAAAAAATCCCCATACCTTGGGTCAGATGATGAAATAATAAAAAATGACTTGTTGGGGATATAATATTTAGATGTAGATTCAGAATCATGGGAAGGAAGGTCGCACATTATATCGACGAAAACTAGGGATTTATTTGACTTGGACTTGATGAAATCTAGGTCAAACTCTTGCAAAATAATGATCCACTTAGATTATTTCCCCCCAGTAATTGACGTGATAAAATATATGTCATAGGGTTGCAATCTAAAACAACCGTATTTTTCCAAATCAAGATGTAGTGGTGAAACCTTTGAATGACTTGAACGACCGCCAAAGCCAACTTTTATGCATGGGTATACCTGATTTCAGTATCATTAAGGTTCTGAATCAGATAATAAATGGGATGTTCAGTCCCCATATTGTCTTCTTGGACCAATAACATTGATATATTAGAAATGGCAGCAACGAGATACATGATATATTCGTGACGATAATTAGGGGCTATAAAATTGATTCTTGAACCAGTACATCCTTCAGAGCATAAAAACCTTTCTGAGTAGCGTCATCCCAATGGAAGGGGACCCCTTTTTTCAGCAGGTGAGTGAATCCTTTGGTCACAGTGTAATTAGGCACAAACATTTGCAAGAATTTAGCTGAACAAGAGAAGGTGTAGTAAAATCAACAATCGCTTGTACTTTAAGAGGATCAATACAAATTCTTTGTTTTGAAATGAAAAAACCAAGTAGACCAGAACTAATGCAAAACACATATTTTTGTGGATTAAGTCAAATGTTATAATGTCTACAATGGAGTAAATTGTCCATAAGATGCATCGGGTGATCAACATGATGTTTAGAATAAGTAGGGAGATCATCCAAATAGGATTACATGATGTGTTTAATGTCAGGAAAAGCGTAATCCATAGCATGTTGAAACGTGGTCCCAACATTCTTTAAACCAAATGGGAGCTTCCGATAGGAAAAAATAGCTAGGGAAAAATAAATGTAGTCTTAGGTTGGTCCGTTGGGAGAATGTTGATTTGATTATAGCTCGAGAATCCATCCATGAATGAATAAATCTCACAGCCAATGTAGTCATCAACAATATGGTCAATAAACAGGGTCATATGTGTTCCTTTGGAAAAGCACGATTCACATCCCGATAATCGACAAATACTTGGATCATGCCTTGTTTCTTCATGACAAGGACAATGTTCGATACCCAATCAGTCAAGGGAACAGAATATAAGAAACCCTCCCGAAGAATCTTTTCAACTCCAGCCTTAATCCCGACAACCTTCTTGGGATGGACCGGATGGAGGCACTTCCAGATAGGTTTGGAATCAAGATACATCTTAATCTCATGTACTACTATTTTTGGGTTGATACCTGATATTTATTCATAATTCCATGCAAAGACATCTCAAAAGTTTCGAAATAGGGATCTATAGATCTTGATCTGAGATGGAGAACAATATGCTCCAATTTATAGATTCTCGACAATAAATGCTTTAATAGAGATATCAAGAGGTATCATTTATTCGATATTCAAAAGGTTCTTTCCAGAATTTTCCTCATGAATGGAAACAAAATTCATAGAAGGCTTGAAAAAATTAGGTAAGTATACATCATTGATATTATCCTCAGTGGGATCTAGCAAGGAGGAACGATGGTGATATTCGTCCCATAGCTCTTCATCCGACATCATGATCTCCATGATGCTCTCATCAATATGGAATACAAGAGAAAAAGGATAAGAAGGTGTGGCATAATATAGTGATTGATTTACCCAATTAATCGAAGAGAAGGAATAAGCCACACAATCTAAATAGATGGCTTCGTAATCTAGCTCAACGGGACTAAGAAGCATTTGGTCTCCAAAAATTTGGATACGATCCATGGATCAAACAGGATAGTAGAGGATGATATCATGTGGATATAAGAAACTGAAGATGAGTTTTTGGGAAGGAGAGGAGGGAGAGAAAAGGTTCTAATAAGTGAAGAATCCTTCAAAAATATAATTCAAACATGTTGATAGGAGTGTAGATTAGTTTCCCCTACAAGAGGGACATTTCCAGTAACATGAGAATCAAAGGTGAAAAAGGGTGAGTTGGTCTATGGCTACAATCCCGCCTTTATGAGGAAAGGTGATCATACATAAGTAATTTGAAACAATGACGACCATGGCATAAACCCACGTACATCCCAGAGGATTATAATTGAGAGGTCGGTCAATAACTTCAACTTCTATGGATATGGTTTTGCCCCCTAATTCTACTTAAAGGTAATTCGGAATCCCACAAGGTTTGTACGTTCTTCCATCAAAGGTTTTCAATGTGGTGGCTGATTGACTCAATTGAGGCGAACCAATCCCCTTCCAGCAAGACATGGACATAATGCAGGTCGAGGCTCCCTCATCCACAATATAGAAATGGATGTTCTTACCACAGACGACGACCTGGATTATAAAAGCTAATTGAGCAGGAAGACGAGGGGTATATTTATCATGAGATAAAGCCACTAGGTTGGAATGTGATGAATCCACACATCTGATAGCTAAAATAAAGGTATTTTGGGTAAGGGTGTTTTGTAACACCTCAAGAGTTGACATAGATAATGGATACTGAGCAAAGTATTCAACTACGTTATAGTTTTTTGAAGCTCTTGAACAAGAGTTGACGACATACTTATGAATAACGTGCTTCAGAGGTTTGATAGTCAATTTTACAGGAATCGGAGGTGGATTAGGATATGATAAAGGTGATTCTGACCTGGAAAGTTGGTCAATATCATGACCATTTGGCGAATTCGCATTACCATAGTCCTTGTTTCGAGTGGCCACCATAACATCGGATTTCAGCTTTAAGGAGGAAAGCATCAAAACTGTGTTAGAGGAAGAATGGTCCCGGGAAACCATGCGAGTCTCCTAATTGGGAAACAGTTCATTCAACGCAGTATGAGAAGTGGAATATTTAAGAAACTTATTCACTTCAACGCGACGCAGAATATCATGTGTAAAGTGATCCTTGTTGCAAATAAAACATGGGTATCGAGGCTTTCATTTTACATCATAGGACTCATTTATTTGTTTATCCTGCGTTGAGGGGTCTTTCTTCTTCTTACCTTTTTATTTCTTATTTATTCCAAGTTTTTTTTTAGGCTTGCCTTTATCACATGAAACTAAATTTATCTAAGAAGCAGAAGCCGCAAGAGGATGGGATTGAGGGTTTTGAACTTATGCGGTAAGAACAACACCAAATGGTTTACTTGTCGACTGAACTGGCAGAACCAATCATGCCATCAGTAGCATGAAATTTTTATTAGGTGGAGGAGGAAAAATATTTGAAGGTCTCAGAGCATTCAATATATTATCATAGAGCGTGTCCGATTGGGTATAAACAAGTTCCAAATATTGTGCATGAGTAATAACTTTCTCTTCAGTCACGACTCCACATTTAGCCACATCTTTTTTTATAGGATAAAATAGAGATTCAATGAACCATTTCGCTAACAAATGATCAGGAACATAAGTTTTTAATAACGGAGACACCTCCACTCATAAATATGATCTGAGATGTGAGTGGAATCTGATTGTTTGAAGTTGGTCAACAGTTTCGTTCTAGTTTCATATATGATGGGCAACTGGAAATGTGTGAGGAAGGTGGTGGCTAAAGATCTGAAATAATGAAACGAAGCTCTAGGTAACTCAATATACCATTTAACTGCAATACCTATAAGTGTTCGTTGGAAAAGACGAATTTGAATGGAATCAGCATTAGGGGAGCTGGAAGAACACCATAGATGATACGTCATAATGTGTGTCAACGGATCTCCTCTTGGATTCCCATTGAATTTTTGGAAATCATAAGGAAATTTGGTAGGAATTATCTGCCACCAAGGAAAATTAGAAATGGGGTCATTAGTGAGTCGAGTTAAGACTGGAAATTCGAGAGTAGCCATGAAAGGAAACTGCATGTTAAAGTCTGGAGGAGGATGGCCTAGATATGAAGCAATAACTTGAGCAACGGGAAATTGCAATCCAAAATAAGGAAGGTTTTGATAATAAGGAACGTAGGTACCAACGTAAAGAGGATTCTGATAGCCAGTATACAAGTGACCTTGTTGTCCAACCCCAGGATGACCATAAGGTTTTTGGAATGGTTGAGTTTGGATTTGTTTGCCTTGAAAAGGAACTTTAGGAATACCCTGATACACTCTATACAATTTCTCAATGGGAGTTTTCATTGTCCCATGATAATGCGGGTTCGATTAAGGTTGTGCCATACTATGAACAATATATCCTATTGTAATTTGAGGGATACTTTATGCAAGTGTTTGAGATTGTAAGGGAACTCATAAAGGATGAGTAAGTGAGAATTGATAGGTACAAGATACTGAAGAAATAGGTTGATATACGACCAAAGTCTATAAAATTTTACTTACAAGTAGTTGAGATTGTTAAGTTATAGCTTTAGAAACAAGAACTTGAGTCGAAGATGGCACAGATTGAGAAACTAACGATGGATCCAAAATCAAGTCTGGTTGAACGAGAAAAGTAGGCTACCAAACACTGGCAGCCATCCCAAGATGAGGAGGACTATAATAATGCTAATTACCAATTTGAGGTATACCAAAAACAGGTTGCACCCCTACTACATGAGGAGGGGATGATGGAGGCAACTGCCCTCCATGATGAGGGTACCAAACATAAGGATAGTTAGGTTGTTGAAGATAGCCTTTCCCACTAACATATGGGTTAGTTTATTGTAGGTGTAGAAGGAGGATAAGGAGAAGGCTTAGTGACACTCATGAGAGCAGTTCCAGACACAATTCCAGATGTTGATGACATAGGGTAAGTCCATGAACTGGAGGATACACTGAAGAAGGTGCAATATAAAGGCTGGTAACCATGTGGGACGAACAAACCACCATACAAATGTGCCTCTAGTGATATCACAAGCATGGACGAAGAAGCAACATTTGGTGACTCAACCATAGTGGTGGACACAGGTTGGGAAGTCATATCAAATCCAGTCATGGTTAATAATCCCAATGTAGATTTCCGCGTGAGATTCGCGGGTGAGTCGAAAGAATCAGGTAAAGGAGTTTGTTAAGTAGTTGGAGGAGGAAAAAGAGGTTGAGTTTGATAAAGGAAAATTCCTTCCATAGGAGTAGGAGTAAAAGGATGAGGCTATTCTTGTGGGATATCCTATATACTCACAAGTCCAAATGGAAGTGGTTCACCATCAGGATTGAGATATATAGGTGTCAGTTATTTCTGAGACAAAGGAAGAGAAAAGGGAAGACCCGAAGTAACAGATGATGATGGTTGAGGCTCCTCAGGTAACAAAGTTTCTCACTCAGGAAAGTCAGGCTCAAAAACCTCAAGCAGCAAGGATTTAGGGACTTCAGTTTTGATTATGTCAGTTTCACCGAAAAAAATAGATGTAATCTCAAGCTCAATACTCAAAGGGAGAGATGATTTTGGTTTATTATATTTAGGAGGAGGACCAGAAGTAGTTCATGAAATTTCATGATTCGATAGCTTGCATCTTCTTATGCTTTTGAAGACAGCTGGGAGTATCCTATGGTGGAAGAGGAGGCTTATTTTGAATTTTGAGCGAACGATGGAGTGGGCATCTTTTTGTTCCTTGTTGGATAGTAAATTTTATTAACACAAAAAAGAAATAAATAAAAAAGAGTGAAATCTAAGCATAAAGGATTACCAAGAAAACATGAAATGCAATATACCCCTTGATGAATGAATTAATTATCGTATGACAATCAATCTCCATGAATGTTGTGTTCAATGTATCACAGTATACAAGATGACAAACTCAGTTACCTATGTATGGATAGCAACATATAGGGGACTCCCAAAATATACTCGATTGTACGTGGGAGTATAGTCTGTAGTAGTGTTTTCTAATGTGTAACCATTCGATGAGAGTGTTCCCATATACTTATCCTACATGGAGCTCCATTCGATTTAGACGAAGGTACATGGAGAATGATCCTATACACTTCCATACATGGAACGAGATATCACCCTTGAGATGCAACACTGGAAAAAAAGGCAACTCCTACACTTAACGACGTCGAAACACGTCTCTAGCCTAGACCTCTAAGTGTTTGAGTTAATGTTACAAATGATCCTTAGGTTGATTTACTAAATTTTAGGTTGATATTTAATTAAGTATCAGTGTTGGGCTCACCACGAATGTCACCTGAATATCCTAAAATGCACATCTAGCATGAGAAAATGAAAATATTTCTCTTTCAATGAGAATCTAGCAAAGGAAGGGAAGAAATGATCTGTTTGCAACATACAACATGCAACAAACAAGATGCAAGATGCAATTTCCCTTTCAATGTAACTGCTCCTATATCAATGCACATACAAAACCCTAAATTCCAATGCAATTTTTTTCTTTTCGACACACTTAATTTTTGAAATGAGGAAAACTAAGATGCAAAAGTTTAATCACTGATTCAAATGCACTTTTCAGAATGAGGACTAGAACAAAAATTCATCCAAGCAATCAATGACCAAATGAAATCAGTTTACAAGTGACTTAATGATAAGAACAAAGACATATTGAAACCAATCCTTACCAAAGGTAATCAAGCACAAATGCAAACTGAATGGAGGCTTTAGATAGTCGACCATAAGACACTCAAGACTCGGAGAAGGTCAGCTGGAAGTAGGGTGAACAAAGACGAAATCAAAACAAGAGAAACTTTTGTGCAAAAGAAAGGGCCAACACTGGTGTACAAGAGGCACCAGTGCTTTGCAACGCAGGTAGAGAGAGGGCACATGTGGGGTGCAACACTTTGTCAGAGGCACAGGGGGTGCATTGGTCTAGGGATAGAGTATTCTGACACAAAAACTGCAAATGGGACTCAATGAAATCACTTCCTAGGTATTTTCTTGGCTAGTTAAGGCAACAAAGGTCTATCAAAGAGGTAAACAAAAACAATGGACAAAGAAATCGCCAAGGGAATACATTGTTCCCCATTATGGTTACCAATTTTTTATGCGATATTTATGACTACAGATAAATTTATCTCCCCTAGGTCTAGTGGTCTCACCTATAACAACAGAGAGACAAGGAACCCAATTTTTCCTTAAAGTAAATAGATGATGGGATGAAGCCTACCTGGAATCTGTTGCATGTTTTTCTCCTTATTTAGCTTGAATGATCCAATCCTAGCTTTGATTGCTAAAATTAGAACCTACATAGTAAGACAACACAAGCCAAGAAAATACAGGATCTATGCAGCATCATCTAATCACTTTATCCAATATATCAACATGGTATTGAAATACATGAAATAATAACATCATATATATGAAAACAGAGAACTCTTCGCATTTATAGAAATGGTGTGAGTTACAACCAAAAAAAAGTGTCGATCTTGTAGAAAAGCTCCTCCAAGTTGACTTGTCCTTTCCTTGTCACAAAGTGCATCTCTAATCACCCCAAATGCATGAAATGATGTCTCTCACAACAACAACATAAGGGTAGAATCACTCTCCAAAATCCAACCCCTTGCATATGGAAGGTTGTAAATATGTAGAGTGTGGTAAGTTGGGAGTTCTTATCCTTTTATGAATATAAGGACTGAGATCCACTTTTGATAGGAGGATGAGATCTAAGGATAAGGGATGGAAACTCCAAGGAAGGATAGGATATGATTCGATATTTTTATCTAAGGTAAATGGTTACAACATATCCTAGAAGCTTCTAGAAATGGAGGCTTTGGGATTCTCTCTCTTTTTCCCGAATTTCTAGAATCAACGCATCTGTAAAGGGGAGAAACCTATAGGTGATCAACGCAGGCCACATTGGAGCAACCTGTAGGTAAACATAGGTCCAACAAGAGGGTAGGGAGCATTGGTCCTAAAATTGGCTCAGATGTTGTAGTTTCAGGTAGAAACTTTGGGGAATGAAAGAGGCATGCTTAGGGCTTTGTGCAATGATGATGATAAGGGGAAAAAGGATGTTGATTGATCCCATTAGGAGGCCTATTGACCAGATGTGATAAAATGGCCTATAATTGTGTTGTTAAAATTCCTTTGAAAAATAAAATGTCCTAATTGAGAGAGGAGGAAGAGATGCTTCCAATTGCATACATAGTCAGAATGGTCCTAGATAGACTACATTCCATGTTCATTATTTATGTCTAGTTTTGAAATTTGGACAAAAATGGTTTGTCGTGCCATGGCCACATCAATCCTACAATTACATAATAATGGTGGCTTCATCTTATTTATTTATCAAAATTTATAAAACTTTGGATGGGATCCCTCCTTTTTTTGGTGTTTCTCCAATTGTGATACACAATAAGCATTTTCAGATGTTTACATTACAACAAACTCATGGTAATTTGCATGCATGGGAAGAGATCATTCCTGAATAAGAGAGAAATCTTAGACCAAATAAAATAATATGATGACCCACATTATTAGATTCACGAGGATGACCTCATTGACATATAGAGTTAGTGGGGAAAAAATAAGGTGGATGTGTTCTTACTAGATTGGCAACCATTCATGCCAAGAGTAGATATGTCAAATTAAATATTTTGTTAGGCATGGGAATATCAATGTCTTTTCGATGGATAATACTTCTTGAATGAAAAAATACCAGGTATCTTGGCTTTATTCACCTTATTTACGATGCCAACATTATTTTCTATGGAAAGAATTCATGAAAATATTGTTTATAATGAAACTTGTTTACTAGGTTGAGATTATCATGTCATATGACTGCATCATATGTTTAATTATAGGGGTTATAATTTCCAAGAAAAATGATGTTATCATTTAATTGGTTTTATTTACAAGGTTTCCAATATATCATGTACACTAAATTCATAAAATGCTCATTTTTAGTGGCTTAATTTACTAGGAAGGTGTCATTCTATAATTTGAATTCATGAAATACTTTCCAAAGCATTATTGATTTAAAATATGCAATTATAAAATGATTATATATATGTATATATATGAAATCGTATGTAAGGAATTTCTTGAATTCTCTTTCCTTCATTTTCTTATGAATTATTTATTTGCCATAGGTTCACCTAAATATTTTTTTCACAAAGTCTCTTATAGAAGTGGTGTTTACAAGCTTCAATCTATGCTAGGAATTTCATAATGTGTTATTAATGGGTATAAGCTTTAATATCTCCTTCCTTCTACCATTATGTCACCTTTGTATATCTTTTAATGGTATCCCAAGTTGTTCTTAAGGATAAAATTTAGGATATACATATACTTGGGAGATTGTTAAGATCTATTTGGTCTATTTCACCTTTAGGTAAGTTTTATTTTCTTAGTATGCATTAGTCTCGATTTGTAGTTATTTGGTGTAATGGTAATGATATGTTCTAGACAGAAAGTGATATGATAGTTCATATTCTCGTCCATACTAGTAGGGACATTAATCCACTTCGTAACACCAAATTGGTCGAGAGTCTCAATTTAAAGATAACATGTATTAATATATTGCCTCAAGCAATTGCATAGTTAGGGCCATGGATTTCTTTCCTCTTTGAATGTTTTAACCAAATAGTACACTAGCTCTTTGATTTGTTTTTCTGAGTGGAGTTCAAACAATTTGGGAATAACATGTTTATCACTCTCTCTTTCCCACTCTTTCTCTCTCTCACGCACATTTTAAAGCTTTCTCCCCATAAATTGAGCCTGGCCCCTTATATATATATATATATAATATGATAATAAAATTATAAAATAAATAGAGAATTAAACACAAACATACACATAAAAAATGGCCATATATATATATGAATAAAATTGTGAAAAAGTAACTCTATATATATATATAAAGAAGCAAGTAAGGCTTTTATATTAATAAAAATTGGTTTATGGGCTAGAAATATTACAATATCTTTCTATCCTTTGACAATGGAAATATTCATCAGTCGATACAAGATTGGTGTCTGCTCAGGAGCTGCATTTTTTTCCTATGCTAAAGACATATATACTTATGACTTGAAAAAAAATCCCAAGTATGAGAAGATACTTACAGAGCAACATATAAATTCATAGAATTTTAACAAAAATTGGCAACAGACCTTACATTAAACTCTTCCATCGGCAGTGACCATTACCAAGATTATCATTCCTTTGCGAGCAATGAGGTTTTTTCTTATCGGAAATAACACTGGAATCAATGCCTCCTAAATCGATCTAAGCGTCGCCAACCATGGATTACTCCAAAGCGATGGCCCAAATTCTTAGAGAAATGACTTCCTCATGCATTTCATTTAGAGAGAGCTCCAAACTATTAAGAAGCTAGAGAAACTTGGCTTCCAAGAGGAGCTGAGATGACTGTCGTTGCCTATCTACCATGTCGTCTTGTTGTTGCCTGGTAACCCACAACGCCTCAACTGAATCCAGTGTTTAAACTCTCTATAATTAAAGGAGAGACTGCCATTGTAGGGGAGAGCTATTGCGCCCATCTAGTTAGAGCACCAACAAGAATAGCCAACACTCCAAAACCAACGATGAAAGGTGTCCCATGGATTTTTAGGAAATAAATATGCACCATTATATAATCAGAACTGAGACCTTGCAACGAGCGAGACTGAGGTGAAATTTCCATATCCAACCCAAATTCCTCAAAAGGACAATGAACAAACTAATGATTAAAAGCATAAGACAACCAAATTAAATCAAGCCCATTGCACAAACAAAGGAGCTCCATAGTCTTAGTTATTTCAAGCCACTCCCACCAAAGGTGACTTAAATGCATATGCTTCCTTGAGTTGTGCTGAAGTTGGAGAACGTGATGCTTGATGAGATGCATGGGACACCTAGTGGAAGCCTTGATGATCCAACATTAGGGAAATATAGGCCACCATATCCCAATGCCATTGTCTTATAACACAAGCTAGAGACCATGCCAAGTAGGAGGCAATGACCCTTCCCCAAGTCGAAAAAAATGTCCAAATATATCAAAATTAAAGAACGCCTAGGAATTTTCAACATGACTAAGGAATGGGGGTGATTTTAATGGTACCCTGGCCCATCTCTATTCCAACTTGACCCAAATTAGAGCCGTTCTTTTCCAAAGCATCTGCCATTGAATTTAAATGTCTGTAAACATGAAAAAATTCCAATCGCTCGAGCTGTTATGTAATTAAGATAATCATTTGAGGAATGGGAGGAAGATCTAAGCATGACTCCTTTTTGGCCTTGATCACATGTCGAATAACAATAATTGAATCACTAAAAACAAATAAATTAGAACTTTATTTGCTATAGCTATTTAGCTAAACATTTCCACAAAACAAAAAATGCAGCATGATTGCTAGACACATAGCCAAGACCCCAAGCAAATTGAGACACAATTTCCCCGTCCCGCTCTTGTCTCCCCATAAATAAATAAGTTTACTCCCTATAAATGTTGAATTTTTTTTCTCCATCACACTTGAGAATAATTCAAAACATATAAATTTTTTTGAATTAAATACAAAATATCAAGCACTAATTCATGTTTTCCACCTCACTTAAAGAATCATTCACATATATACCATACAATCCTTTAAAAAATTAATACTCATTTATAATAAATGGAAATTCCCATTAAAAACTCGTTGCAGAAGTCCATAATTACGTCGAGGGTGTTTTTATTGTGAGCTTTTCTTACTAACACTATAGAGATTCGTAGGCTGACACTGTAGATATTTCGATTAGCTCATGAAAAATCCACGTGACACTTTAACAAGTCAGCTTTTAAGTCAGCCCTCTGTCCCTCGGCTGAAATTTGCCTATGAAGCTTCCTTTGCCGCTGAACTTAGCTGACAGAGGTTAGTGACACTTAGCATACACGATATACTTAAGTGACTCCTCCTCCTCTGCATTACACTGCATTATAAAATTAGAGGCTTATTCTTCACCTGATAGCTCAATCCATTTCACAAGCCAACTAGAACTACTACAAACAGGGGTTTCTTCAGGAACAACAACACTTCATAAGATTTTTTCAAATTCAGACAATTGGAAATCTCTTTTGCTACCCGACCTACGAACCTTAATGCGAAGACCTACCTGCAGATCGAGATCTTGATACGCATTGATCTCGTTTCGAACTACCTATGGTGCCATCATTTGCTTCAATGACATCCTTCAAGACTGCTTCTGCTGGTGGTTTATAAACTGCATGTGAACATGCGTTATTAATTAGAGCTCTGTTGCTCCTGCCGATAATTAGTATGAAAGGTAGGCTAGCATAAATCGAAGGACCCATATCCAATGGCTAGAGATTGGGATCGAGAACAATGATGCAGGCCTACAATCAGCGGGCCATCGAGCATGGATATGGAAGCACACACGCATTGAGCATACACGAGCACACACATCGAGCATACCAAAAGCACGAGCACTTAATCGATATGCTGAAGACGCTAAATAAACAACCAGCAAAGGGCTCAGCATGATAACTACTTAGCTTCTCAAACATATATTATAGCCCCTGGTGTGAACAATTTGGCTACTTGGACCAACGCAGTGGGTCCTATCGGTCTCCCATTTGATACAAGGCGCACAAATTTCAACATTATATCTGGAAACTCTATGTCATGCCTCCGCGTACATTAGCGGGGTCGCAGCGTCGCTGAAAGGAATGCATCTCGACTAGAGCCCCGCTGCAACTTTGGTCGATGGTCTATATCAGAAACAATTTATGTGTCGCTGACCTGGAGTGATGGCAAGCACGTTGTCCGGAGCCCAATTGTAATAACTATAAAGTAACCTTCGTAACCCTCCTGGCTTTTGTTTCTTAAGCACTTTGTATTTAATAATACAGAAAAAATAGAATAATGGGAGTTATGGCCTTTTTCAGTGACGTTTATGTAAGATGAGGTGTGATGCTTTTTAAAATCATAGTTCTCAGTTAAGAGGCAATTTATATATAAAAGTAGCAACCCCGCCCAACCCTCCTGGCTTTTGTTTCTTAAGCACTTTGTATTTAATAATACAGAAAAAATAGAATAATGGGAGTTATGGCCTTTTTCAGTGACGTTTATGTAAGATGAGGTGTGATGCTTTTTAAAATCATAGTTCTCAGTTAATTCAGCTCATGGTTTATTGATATAGTGGTTTAAAACTTTATAACTCAAAGGTGATATAAAATATGTGTTCTCATATAATCTTTTCTAATTTTATATTATATTTATTTATTTTTTATTAGTAATATATTACATTAACTTAATTATTTATTTAAATTTATTAATATCATATCACATTATTATTTGAGTGAATGAGTATGATTTTTTTTTTTACTTATGGAAAGTAAATTAACTTAAACTTTAATTTATATTTTATTTGTTTAAATTAATAGAAAGTTTATATTTAATTTATTTATATATATAAAAAATGTTTATATGGATTATGCATTAAAAATATTATTTAGTGTAATGGAAAAAAAAAAAATTCTACAGGAAAAATTGTAGCTTTTATTAATAAAAATAAAAGTTACATTTAGTATATGCTAAGTGCAAAGTAATTGAAAGCAAAAATAACAAAAAACAGTTGTTGCCTCTAATGGGGATTGAACCCCATCCAATGATCAGGTACAAATGGTCGATGGAAATACTGATAATATGCATGATCATTCTGCTCTTGAATCTCCATGTGAGCAGTCAATAGGTCCGTCGCCTCCTTGGATAGGAGATTGGAAATTGTGTTCCTCTCCCTATAAATGTGCCACATGAAATATGATCAAAATATGTACTATAGAATTTCATCCAAAATATTCTACAGTGTGTGTACGTGACAGGTTGATTGTAGGTTGAACCAATCAATGATAATTTTGGAGTCACCAAATATTTGTAGAGCATGAACATTTTTTGTGATGGCGAATTGAAGGAGGTACAGTAGACAAGAGAGTTCTGCAAAGTTATTGGTGCCATGTCCAAGTCCAATCTTGACTTTGTAAAAATGGTGGGGTGAGTGATGAAGTAGGAAGCCACCACCACAACCATGTAATTGTGCAGATCCATCGAAATAGGTCCAAGGGAGATTTAAGTCAATAATCTCAGGGGATATAATTCGAGGCTGTGGAGGAGGTGGATCATCTAGTATCATGTGGTAAATGGAGATAATGTGGGCAACAAATGAGGGCCAGTGATGTGGTATGTTGTGGAAGATGGTTTGATTGCAGGCCATCCAGGTGCTCCAACATATTAATATAGGCAGATGATCCGGATTTATGCAGGAACACAACAGAATAAACATATAACCATAAATACAAAGATGCAGCGGAAATAACACTTCATTTCATTAATATCAAAGAACTGAAATTTGCTTACAGACAGAATGGAAATAAAACTAGCTAGGGCGCTGGTAGCTATCTCTGAGAAGAGATGTGGCGGCCACAGGCCTCTGAACTGAGTTACAATGAGGCTCGAGGGCCTATTTATCATTTAGAAACAATGGGAAATCCTAAACAGCCAAAACCCTAACCCTAGGAGATGAAGCGCCAAAACTATGGGGCCCCGTTTGGGTAAATTGGTGTTTCAACTTCCCAGGGGCGTAACTTTGGCATACGATCTCCGTTTGACGCATGCCATACCTCGTTAGAAAGATCTATCCGAGGAATACAAATTTGGAATGAGCAACATTAGTCCATGGACCCATGTTGCTCTCCGTTTTCCCAAAAAACGTCATTTAGGGCCTCAAAACGGCTCCGGAAGTTTAGGACCCGAAAAACTGCTAAAAATAGTAAACTGTGCCGAAACTAAAAAACTGAAATAGACAATGGTGGAGCCCCAAGTGGAATAGGCGGGTGACCACCAATATCCACCTGGATCATTCCTCCCCCTTAGGAAGCAATGGTCCCCATTGCGTTAAGTTCCTCCATGAGATGAGGAAATTTCTGCTGAACTTGGTCCCTGGTGAACCACTTTCCTTGGTGCAGGAGTTGGCCAGCTTTGACAACCCGATATAGTTGGATCTTCTGATGGCGAGTGTTCTTGATTTGCATGTCCATGATGCAATCTGTGGTGGCCTGTTCCATGCAGTCTGGATTTAACTCAGTTGGTGTGAGTTGTTCTGCAATGTCCGAGGTGTCCAGTAGAGGTGGGAAGTAAGGACGAAGGCGATCCACATTGAAGACTGGGTGCAGACCAAGGAATGGTGGAATGCTGAGCTCGAATGCATTGTTCCCTACAGCCTTGGTGATGGTGTATGGCCCGTATCGGAGCGGGCGAAGCTTGCGGTGGGGTCCAGTGAGGCGCTCCTTCTGCAAATGTAGCCATACTTTGTCACCCACCTGGAAGTTGTGTGGCACCCGGTGTTGATCATGGTGTTGCTTGTACTTGGCATTGGCTTTGTCCAATATATCATGAACTTGTTGGCGGATGTGTTGAATGCGCTCGATGAAGCTACTGGCTTTGTCAACTTCAGACTGGACATGAGCTGAATTGGCCTGAGCAGCTGCAAATGGCATGACTACGTCAATGGGACATAGTGGCTGGAATCCCAAGCCCACCTGAAAGGGGCTATGGCCGATTGAACTGTGGAGAGCCCGATTATAACTATGTTGTACATAAGGGAGGCTCTCGTCCCATATGCGTGGATGCTTTGAATTGTACATGCGCAGAATGTGTACAATCATTCTGTTGACGACCTCTGTCTGGCCATCTGTTTGGGGATGGAAAGCTGTGGACTTGGTGAGCTTGGTATCCAACATCGACCAGAGGCTGGACCAAAATGTGCTGAGGAACCTGCTATCCCGATCTGATATGATAGACTGTGGGATCCCAAAATGCACCCACACTCGTTCAAAGAAGAGTTTAGCAGTGGCTTCTGCTGTGATATTCTTCTTACAGGCCGCCATGATGGCCATCTTCGAGAATCTGTCAACGACCACGAAAACACAGTCATTTCCATTCTTAGTAGAAGGCAGGCCCGACATGTAATCCATGGAGATGGATTCCCATGGTCGACTAGGGGTAGGTAGTGGAGTATATAGGCCTTGCTTTTTGATGGTCGGTTTGGCAATGGCACAAGCAGTGCAGGATCTGATGTGCTTCTCGACATCCTTTCGAAGGTTCGGCCAATAGAAATACTTCTGTAGTATTGCTACTGTTTTCTCGACCCCGAAATGCCCAGCGACTCGACTGTAGTGTGCTTCCCATATCATCTTCGCACGCTCGCTTGAAGGAACACAAAGGTGTCCCAGGTGACATAAAAGTGCATCTTGGAGGTGAAAATTTGGAACTTGCGTGCCCCCCAAGAGTGCCTTGTAAGTGTGGCTGAATTCTGGGTCACTCTCATAGAGAAGCGGCCAATCAGAAGTCTCGTGCCCACAAGAGTTGAGCACGGTGGTGAGCGCCACAATCGGTGGTCGGCTGAGGCAGTCTGCAACATTATTGGTGCTACCCTTCTTGTACTTGATGTTCAAATGAAACTGTTGTAGATATGTGGACCACTTCTGATGGCGATCATTCTGCAACTTCCCTTGTGTCTGTATGAACTGCAGGGGCCGGTGGTCTGTGTGGATGATTGTTTCCTTCCCCAAAATGTAATGCTTCCATTGTCGAAAAGCTTGCACAATGGAATACATTTCTTTGTCATAGGTGGGATACTTGCGAACTATCTCAGACAATGTCTCACTGTGATATGCCACTGGATGTCCCTGTTGAGTAAGAACTGCCCCAATAGCATAGTCAGAGGCATCTGTCTCGATCTCAAATGGCTGCTGCAAGTCTGGTAAGGTGAGCACTGGGGCAGAACAGAGGCGATTTTTCAATTATTTGAACGCCTTCTGTTGAGGTTCCGACCAAAATAATTTTGCTCTCGCTCCTCCTTTGGTGACTTGACTCAAGGGCCAAGTGATATGAGAGAATCCCAACACGAATCTACGGTAGAAATTAGCAAGACCCGGAAAGCTGCGAAGCTCTGTTATAGTAGTCGGGGCTGGCCAATCCCGAATGACTTGGATCTTGGCTGGATCCACATGCACCCCCCTTTCATCAATAATGTATCCCAGATATTGAACCTGGGTCATGCCAAACGTGCACTTCTCCAAATTGGCACACAACTTGTGTTGCCGCAGCGTTTGGAGGACTTGTCGGATGTGATGAAGGTGCTCTTCCCAAGTCTTGCTGAAGATCAGAATGTCATCCAAGTACACCACTACGAATGAGTTGGTGAATGGCCGCAAGATGTCGTCCATCATCCTCATGAAGGTTGCGGGAGCATTCGTCAACCCGAAAGGCATGACCGGCCATTCAAAAAGGCCTTCCTTAGCTTTGAAGGCAGTCTTCCACACATCAGAGGGTTCAATTGGTACCTGGTGATACCCAGACTTCAGGTCGATCTTACTGAAATATTTTGCACCTTGGAGCTGGTCCAGAAGGTCATCAATCCGTGGGATTAGGTACCTATTCCGGACAGTGATCTTGTTCAGCGCCCGATAGTCAATACAGAGTCTCCACGTCCCATCCTTCTTCTGTACCAACACGATCGGGCTCCCACAGGGCGATGAACTTGGTCTGATGTGACCTTTCTGCAACAGCTCATGAATCAGCCTCTTGATTTCATCATTCTCCAGAACAGAGCGCCGATAGATCGGTCCATTAGGTAGCGGCGCACTTGGGGTTAGATCAATCGGGTGCTTGACCTGACAGTGCAGAGGAACCCCTGTGGGTGAGGTGAATATGTCCACGTACTCCTCCACAACCTTATCCATTTGTTGTTGTTGTGCAGAGGAGCCCTGTCTGGAGGTCGTGGCCACAGTCTTCTTCTTGCCCTGGGGGCGGATCATCAGGAAAACGAATTTCCTGGTTTGGGAAATGAGCTTACTGCATTGTTTTGCAGTAACCAAAGAGATAGTGGCGGGAGGTGGTACCTCTGGTATCCTGTACAACTTATTTCCCAAAGTAACAATAACAGCACGAGGTCGAGACTCATACACAGCATGACGCTTCCACAAGTATGGTTGTCCTAATAATACATCAGAAACATCAATAGGAGCAACGTCACATAATACCTCATCCGTGAAGGGCTTGATGCTATAGGGAATGCGGCACTGCTGGCTGACGCGGAGATCTCGTCCTTGGTGAAGCCACCCGATGGTGTATGGATGTGGGTGAGCTGTGGTCGGCAAGCCCAACCGCTTCACGGCGTCTGCTGAAATGAGGTTCTTTTAGCTCCCATTGTCGACAATGAACTGTACAGGGGAGCCCTTTACCCACATCTGGGAGTGGAAGAGACGTTCCTCCTCCTCTGGATCTTCCGGTTCCTCCTTCTGGATCTTTGTAGTGGCAATAGTGGCATTGGGCTCCGCATCAATAATCTGTTTCCCTTTTTCATTCCCCTTTTCAGGTTCTATTTCAGAGTTGAAGCATGCATCTGACTCAGAAGCCCTCATCTCGGCCACTAGCGACTGCTTGGCCCGACACTCACTTGTGTTGTGAGTGGAGCTCTTATGGAACTCACACCACTTTCTCGTGTCCTTCTTTGGCTTTGCGGTGTTGTTCTTTTCTTGTGGCTTTGATGAGTTGTCTTTAGCCACCATGCCTTGGCTCTGTCCTTTGTTCTACGGTTTGGAAGCACCTTTCCCTTGCTTTTGATTCACAGATCCAAAGTCTCGCTTCTTCTGCTTGAATTTCTGCTCAATCTTGGCAGCATACCGGTATGTCGTACCAAGCGAGGAGATGTCGAGAAACTCCATTTCCTCTTGAATGTATCTGTGCAGACAGCTGCGATACTTTAGCACCAGATGTTTCTCTGAATCTTTGATACCCAACTTTATGCGCAGGGTATGGAACAGATTCGCCAGCTCATGCACATCTTGATCTCTTTGTTGTCGCAGCGTGGTCCATTGTATGTACTTGTCGTCATAGCTCCCCACGAGATAGTATTGTTCCTTGACGGCGTCTCGGAAAGAATTCCAAGTTGGTACGACCGAGAATAGAGAGGGTTTTGTCTGGTCCTTGTTCTCACAGTAGGTTTCCCACCAGTCCTTAACATGGGGGGTAGCTTTGAGGAGTGCAAAAATAATCTTCTCCCGGTCTGAAAAGTCATGAATCGAGAAATATCCTTCTAACAGATTCAACCATCTATCTACGGCATCTGCGTCTATTTGACCCTCAAATATGGGAATGTCAAAATTTACTTGTACCTTAAAAGAAGTCGCGCCTCCAGAGTGGCTGCTGGATGCAGATGCGCCGCCGGTGGGTAGCCGTTGAAGGATCTGAGAAAAGTTATCCATCATCACGTTCCTTTGTCTTTCGAGGGCCTCCTCGAGCAATATTTTGATAGGATCTCCTGCTCCCTCATCTTTCTTTTCGTCCCCCATGGGCGTCCGTCGAGGTTTGCAAGGCTGATCTTGCAAAGGTTCCACCAGATCGAGCCCTAGCTCCTTATACCCCAACCTCGTTGGGGACATGCAAAGAAGGATCGAGAAAAAGCAGACCCCTCTGATACCACTGATCCGGATTTATGCAGGAACACAATAGAATAAACATATAACCATAAATACAGAGATGCAGCGGAAATAACACTTCATTTCATTAATATCAAAGAACCGAAATTTGCTTACAGACAGAATGGAAATAAAACTAGCTAGGGCGCTGGTAGCTATCTCTGAGAAGAGATGTGGTGGCTACAGGCCTCTGAACTGAGTTACAATGAGGCTCGAGGGCCTATTTATCATTTAGAAACAATGGGAAATCCTAAACGGCCAAAACCCTAACCCTAGGAGATGAAGCGCCAAAACTATGGGCCCCGTTTGGGTAAATTGGTGTTTCAACTTCCCAGGGGCGTAACTTTGGCATACGATCTCCATTTGACGCGTACCATACCTCGTTAGAAAGATCTATCCGAGGACTACAAATTTGGAATGAGCAACATCGGTCCATGGACCCATGTTGCTCTCCGTTTTCCCAAAAAACGTCGTTTAGGGCCTCAAAACGGCTCCGGAAGTTTAGGACCCGAAAAACTGCTAAAAATAGTAAACTGTGCCGAAAATAAAAAACTGAAAGAGACAATGGTGGAGCCCCAAGTGGAATATGCGGGTGACCACCAATATCCACCTGGATCAACAGATTTCTCAGCTTATGGGGAGTTGCGGAAGTCCACCAATGCTCCCAAGCTTCTGTAAGAGGATTTCCCTCCCAACGAAGATTATGGTTAATGGAGGAGTGAATAAGTAGCTAGAGTTCATGAGTTGCATTATAATGAAGGAAAAGATGAATATTATCTTCAGCAGCCATATTACAAAGTGGACATCTATGGGACCAATATGAGATATTTTCTGGAGATTAGCCCCCGTGGGAATTTTATCAGTAAGAATACACCACATGAGGAGTTTAGTTTTCACAGGTCCCTTTAATTTCCAGGTATTGTGCCGCCATAGGAACAAGGATTCAAGTCTGTAAGATCAATATATATGAATATACCCCTCTTTGGGAGTGTATAAACCCTGTTTAGAGACCGTCCAAATGAGTTCATCCTCCCGATCGAGAATTCTGACTCGTGTATCTCTTAGTGCATCCAGATAAGCAGACCATATCTCAACCCATTGTGGTTGCATCTGTAGTTCATAATGGCCTAGCCATCCTTGATTAAATAGGGTGGTTCAGTTTCTATCAGCAATGTGTTTGAGTGTCAAATAACCAGCACGATTAAGAGAGTCAATAAGTGCATTCGGGAGGAGGTGGGCATTGTCGTAACTCGTCCATGAATCCCAACCAATACGAACCCTGGTACCATTACCAATTTTCCATGCCAAATCTGCACTAATATGTCGAATCAAGCTGAGGATAGCTCGCCAGATCGTTGAACAGCTGGGATAGTGCAATAGTAGAAGACATAGCCATTTAGGTGTATTTACTGGATGGATATATTTATGAATGACCACCTTCGTCCATAATTTGTTGCTAGTAAGAATCTGCCATCCAAGTTTAGCAGCCAGTGCCAATGCAAAGGTCGGTAAATCTTTGATATCCCAACCCCCCCATCACTTAGGTAATGCAATACGAGTCAATTTAGTCCAGGAAAAAGTGTGACCTTCTTTAGCACCGAGCCATAAGAATTTTCTGCAGATCAACTGAATCTTATGATGTATTCCTTTAGAAATCCAAGCCAGGGACATCCAATAAACCAGAATGGCCTCTAAAACAAATTTGATAAGTGTCAGTCGCCCAGCCCTTGATAGCCAACGATGACACCAGTTGTTTAGTCTTTTTTTGATCTTGATAATAAGCCAATTCCAATCAACAATTTTATAGCTCACTGGTTTGAGAAAGAATCCCAGGTACTTCATTCCATCCTCAAATATGGTGAGGGTGAATGGGAATCTCTGTTGTGCATAAAGGATCTCATGTGGTGTGCATTCATGACAAGTCAAAGTAGATTTTTTGTTACTTCATTGCATACCAGTGGCAGTGAAAAATAGTAGCAGGATGGATCTAACCACAGTTGAATCACCAAGTGTGCCATTGAGGAAGAGAATGATATCATGAACAAATAGCAAGTGAGTGAGAACACAGTTAGCCGACATGCGAATTCATTTCACTCTACCACGGTATGATTCATCAATGATACATCTGTTGAGGCCCTCCATAATTAGGAGAAATAGCAGGGGAGATAATGGGAATCCGTGTCGAATTCCCCACTCAACATGAAAAAAATTGGTTGAAACCCCATTAATGAGTATGCTGAATGAAAGAGAGGTAATGCAACACATTATCTAATTAATAATTTGTATGGGGAAACCCAGGTGAGTAAGAAGCATGCAGATGTAGAGCCAGCTAACTTGATCAAAAGCTTTTTATAGATCTATCTTGAGAATCATCCCTTTGATCTTCTTAGTGTGCATAGAATGTAAACCTTCTTGTGCAATGCCTATAGCATCATGGATCTGTCGATTTTAAAGAAATGAAAACTGTTCAGGTGAGATGAAAGTAGATTAAATGGGTTTCATTCAATTTGCAAGGATATTGGCCATAATCTTGTAGATACAATTGCATAAAGAAACTGGGCGAAAATCTTTGAAAGAGGAGGGATGATCAGATTTGGGGATAAGGGCAATGAAGGTAGCATTAAAGGCCTCATAGATGCACCTAGTTTGTCGAGTCTCTTCCACCACCTCTAGAAGATCATGTCCCAGTAGATCAAAGAAAGCCAGATAAAATTCCACGGACCATCCATCAGGGCCAGGGCTCTTGTCCATTTCGAACCATTTAAGGACAAATTCTAATTCCTCCATCGATACAGGTGAAAGGAGATCATATTCTGCTGTAGGATCCACATATCTGGGAAAAAGGGAGGCCACCTTAATGATTTTATCCAGAGAGGGTTGCAGAGGTGCCTTATAAATATCATGAAAATGGTTGATACCCTTCTATGCAAGTTGAGAGAAGGTAGTTGCAGTGGAACCATCCTCATTGTCGAGTTCCAAAATGGTACTGATGGTCTTTCGGCCCTTTGCAAATTGATGGAAGAATTTGGAGTTTTCATCAACTGCTTTGATCCAAGTAGCCTGACTTTTCAGTCTCCAAATTTCATCACTCAGTTGAAGAATATTTAGGCGATCATATTCCAGTTTAATAAGTTGTGATTTCTCATATTCTGTCACAAAACATCCCCCAATAGGGCATTCCAAACTGTGTATGTCCTGTTAAATTTTAGTGAGCTCTAGTACCTCCATTCTTTTCTTATTTCTAGCCCAGGTGATAGACCCGTTCTTAATTGAGAGGAGTCTGTGAGCAAATATGGAGGATGGAAAGTGAAGGCTAGGAGGTGGAGGGATTCTCCACTGTGACTTCATTAAATTGATATAGTCTATGTCTTGTAACCACATAGAGCATAATTTGAATGGAGTGGTCGGCTTGTTAAAGGCCCCAGTGATTTCCAAGTATATCGAAGAGTGGTCTGAGATACCACCAGAGCCGATCCATTGTCTGAACGAGCCGAAAGTATGTAGTCATCCTTCCTTAATAAGGAAGCATTCAAGCCTGCTAGCAACCAAATCAACCCCAGTGCGCATGTTGCGCCAGTTGGGAGAAGGAGTGGTTATGAGAGGATCCACTAGTTGATGAGTAGAGAGAGGTTGTCTGAAGTAATCAGAGAGTGGATCCGCATGTGAATTAGGTCCCCGAGACTCAGAAATCCCAAGGGAGGAATTCAAGTCTCCAACCAATATAATGTTGTCAGAACAAAGCACTGATGAATTCATAAGAGAGGTCCAGAATTGTTGCCTGTTGGTGCAGGGTCCATAGGCATTAATAATGCAGAATTATAGACCAAGGGCCTCCGAAAAAATGTCCATCCCTAGCATGCAATCCCTTCCCTAAACATTAAGTAGTTTGATGTGTCGGGGGTTGATACAGAGGGCTAGACCACTCGAGCATCTGTTAGCATCGATTGCATGGATTTTCCATGAAGGGAGGAGGGGAGCAAGTGTTTCCTAGAGGAGGATGATATCAGCTGAGGAAGTAGAGAAGAGGCATTTAGGAGAGAGACACTTCGCAGGGCTGGCCAACCCACAGCAATTTAAAGAAAGACAAATCATTGAGAAACTAGGAGTGGGGATTGTCTTGCTCTAAGAATCTCATTGATGGAGAGTTGTGTGCTAGAGGCAACTTCAAAACCGGCCTATAGGATGGCCTTCAAAATATGAGAATTTCTGTTGCAAGTGGAATGTCGACCGCGAGTGGACTTGTGCAGAGAGTGAGTGGGGCCAGGATGTTGACCAAGACCAGCCAGGGTATAATTCTGAGGGCGCAAATTGTAGGAATGTGTGGAAGAGGTTTCATGTGGTTCAACAGTGACAGATGGGTTGGGAAGTGAGAGGGGGTTAGAGGGAGGTGTGGGGGTAAGAGTAGAAGGTGCATGTGGGGAGGTGGGAGGAAGCAATGATGTAATATTAGGTATGGTAAAGGGGTGGGAAAAAATATGAGAGGAGAGGACAACGACGAACAAACAATCGAAGAGGTAGAGAATCCAGCCAGAGAGGGCTTCGTGCATTGAATAGATGCAGTAGATAAAAATGATAAAATGTGAAAGGAGGAGAAGAGGGAGTCCAGTAGGTGTAGCAGCAGCCATAGATCTAGAGACGTGGAAAGGGGCTTCTGCAGCCTCCAGTGTGATATTTGCCTGTGAGAAGTGATCAGGTGTCGAGAGAAAGTCGGTGAATTGTGCATGTCGCTGCGGCAAAACCGATACCAGAGCCATATGTTGTGAACCATCGAGAGAGCGGGGAGTCGATGCCTATACATTTAATGGACAATCTTTAAATACATGTCTAAAATTTTGATATCGATGACAGCGAAATGGAACCCCTTCATAATCCAGTAACTGTGTCCGGGTAGAATTGCACCATTGAATATTGATGGATTCTTCAAGTCCTTCCCGCATATCCATATGAACTAGAATGCGAGAAAATTTCATCTTGCTAGAGTCAATACATGAGCGATCATGGTCCAAATATGTACCCAGAAGATTACCAATATCCCTGAATATTTGTTCATTCCATAAATGTAGTGGAAGCCCAGGAAAACGAACCCAAATAGGACCCACTCCCAACGGTTCTCGTTCTAGATCAAATAAGGGGCTCCATCGCTTCAGTAGCACAGGAGCCATCTCGATGTGCCTGAATTGCGATAATATTAGGTCAGTAGGATCCTTGGTAGTGAAGCAAAGAGCGAACCATCCCTTAGTACTTGTGTATGAATGGTAGGGAGCTCATGTAACAGATCACCCCAAATCTCTTATACCCACTATTTCAATATTTTGACCCCATATTTCCTGTCGTGAACACAACCCACCACCACTTTATCCACAGTGCCCATGATATCAGTCATCTGAACACCAGCGCCAAGGGTGAGGAGGCTTGCACTCTTACAAGACCACACATATTTTGTGCGTCAGGGGGCACGAGGGGGGAGCCCAAGAGGTAGGGATGCCGAGGTGGTGAGCAACGGAGGTGATGAAGTGACGGGAGGGGGGGTGTGGAGTCGGGTGGGGTAATGGTAAATCGACCAGATGGACGGCGAGGGGGGGGGTAGCTGCAGGTATGTGAGTGGTGTCGGGGAGGTGAGTGAGTGTGATAGAGAGCGGGGGGGAGCGAGGGGGAGATGAGGTTAAGGGAAGTGGAGGAGTTAGAGTGAGTGTGAAAGGGTGGGTGAAAGAGGGAGCAGTCGAAGTGAGGGAGAGGGTCTACATATGCAGGCGATGGGGGATGGAGGTCCGGAGAGGAGATGAGGTCCAGATCTGTAGCCGAGAGAATAGCAAGGGACGAGGGGGAGAGGTCAAGGACAAGGAATGAGTCGAGGTCATGGAAGGTAAGTGGGGAGGATGCAGATGCTGTGGAACTAGAGAAAGCAGGACAAGTAAATGGAGAGGATGCGAGGTGAGAGACATACATACCGGAGGATAAACGATGTGCAAGGGTACAAATGTCCACCTGGGCATATGGGTCCTCTGAATAATCCACAAGTTGTTCATCCTGGGACCCCTCCATAAAAATCCTCAATACGAAACCGTTAATGCGAGAGACCAACCGTCAGTCAGGGAAAAATGGTCACGGGAAACTGTAATACTGGAAATGGACAATAGATATATCATCAGAAGTGAAAATGACAAGTGGTCATGGGTACAAAGCACTGACAGATTCAATGTTCCAATGCCGGAACGGGTCGAGAGTATTGCGAGAGCACCGACAGTTGGTGAAGGTCGCAGACGAAAGTTAAACATGAAGCCGACCAATGGTAGGGAGTTCGGATAGTGCGCCTCCAATGTTGCAGTGCGACCCCATACCCAAACCAAGTCCACAAAACCCTTGGAGAGGCGTCATCGGCCGCAGAGGATGTAGCTAGGAACCGCCAAACAAGTTCAACATAGGCGTCGTGGAAACCCTAGTTCCGCCATGATTCTAGTGTAATGGAAATTATAATAATAATAAATAAAGTTATATAGATGCTTTAATAGGGATTATCATGTGGTTTTAGTATGCGAAGAATTTTTGAAAATATTTTTAAAGTTAAAAAGATGAAGAAATTTTTAGATTTTAGCATACTAATTTTATTATTTTGTAATTTGTTTCGGTTCAATTCCCGACCCTTATCAGAGTGATATATTGGAAATTGAAAATGTAATCCCACCAAACTTATAAAAAATATATATAAATAAATAAATTTAACAGTTAAAAAATCTTTGAAACCCCCAAATATAGACTACATAACTAAAACTTACAATTCCAAACAATTCATACCAAAGTTTAAACAAAATCAACTAAAATCATATCCAAAATATTTTAAATAATTAAACCACGTAATTCTTGGAGTCTCATAAATAATTATAAAACATTGGACTACATTTTTTTGCAATTGATTATCATTAACTTTTTCCATAAACGAATCATTTAATGTGTAGAGAAACACGAATCATTTAATGTGTAGAGAAACCTTTTTCCAGGTAGTAATTATAAAGCATTGGGAAGAAGCTAGACTACATTGTTTAATATTGATTGTCATTAGAGTTGCCATGAAAATTAGTTATCTATAGAGATTATTTGGATTAATTAATGTGTAGAGAAACATTTTGTGAGGTGAGAATTATAAAAAATTGGAAAGGAAATAGACTACACTAAAAGAATAGAAAATTACGTGTAATAATTTTTTTAATAATTATTTTATAACTTTTTTTTTTCAAATTTTCAATTTATATACAATTTTATTTTTAAAAAATAGTAGTTTCAAAATTTTAATTATATGTATTTTAATATTATTTATTTGTTTATTTTAAATCTATATCATTACAATATTTATGGTAAAATATGTGATTTTATTTTATGAAAAAATTATATTGGATTATGGAATATTTATTAACTTATTTGTTGGTAGAAAAACAATGTTATTCAACAACATTTTTATATTTCCTTTTTAAACCTTGAATTGTAATTACATTTTTGTTTTTAAACCACTCATATGACTTGTAATCTTTATATTAATTTATAGATTTTGTTTACACACTCATTGTTTACTTGCACTGTGATTAGAAACAAAGCACTAGATGTAATTGTAGGGAAATTATACATCTTGGTGAACACACTACACGATTCTTTTTAACCTCTCAAATTAATTATAAGTAGATTCCTTATAGATCGACCTGTTTCCACTTCGGTTAGTTCATTTCCCCTCCAACTCCATCTCAAACATATCGATGATTTAGATTCATAACGATAGAGTTATATTTTTTATATAAGCCCAATGTATAAATTGTCTATTATATTTTTTTTTCCCTTGTTATTGTTGACTATATTTATACTATGTTTATATACCTTGCATTAGAAAGTTTGGTAAACCTTATATCCGTGCATTTAAAAGTATGTTGGTGGCAAAATAAGCTTCCCAAATCTTGTATTCCTTAACCGTACTATTGCACGTTTGAGGAGCAATGAATAGTAATCTAATAGGAATCGCACTCCTTGCTTTTAAGGAAATAGTTTTTTCAATTACTTTAAAATACACAAGAGCACAATATTGGTTCTCCTAAATATGCAAGCAAGAGAGTACAATATCTTATATTTATTTAAGAAAATTGCATTTAAGGCAACATTGAAGCAAAACACTTAAAAAGGGGGTTATTGGAAAAAACTAATGAAAAGAGGGAGTTGGTAGTGGCGATTTGTATATTCCCAAATTTATTTATTTTTAAACTCAATGTCCACGAAACCCAATGAGCTCGAAAAAAAATACTCTCAAAATTAATGAAAAGAGGGAGTTGGTAGTGGCGATTTGTATATTCTCAAATTTATTTATTTTTAAAGCCGTAGTTTTCTCGGGCAACGTTTTGGCCCGGATTCCGACAAAGATTTTATCAGAATCATGTTTTCAGTTGTTAAACTTTAGTATTTTGAGTGCCCTAAGGGTTTTTGGTAGTGTTGAATCCATTTCTGCTATCAAAAATGGATTCCAAACATTCCAACTACCTGATTTCTTGAATTTTAGTTGCCCCGATTCCAGCAAAAAATTGTCGTCCAGGCTATTTCGTTGCCTGGGTAGACAACTCCATTTTTAAACCCAATGAACTCTAACAGCAAAAAATTGTCGTCCGGGCTATTTCGTTGCCTGGGTAGACAACTCCATTTTTAAACCCAATGAACTCTAAACATAAAGGAAAAAAAAATACTCTCAAATTTTCGATGTGAAGCTTATTTTCCATTCCATCAACTCATAAATGCGCAGAGGTAGAAAATGCCCACCGCATGATGATGTACCTGTTTTAATCTTGCGTGTGGGCATTTCCTGTCTTGACGCATTTATGGGTCGATGGACTGAAAAATAAGCTTCGCCAATTTTCAAAGGGTGATGCCTTTTTCTTAAATGGATATCTAGCAGCTAGCAAGTAAGACATGTTACTAAGTATGGGTACGTATTTTTATTTTTTGCATGAAGAAAGTACAATTTGTTTTCTATCCACCTTATTCGACACATAGACATTAACTTTTATTTCAAGAATTCATGTCAATCTTGTTTATAACAATTTTGTTTAAAAATTTAACATTATCATGTTATATGAATCTATTTGTTACTTAATTCTTAGGATTATAATTTCTAAACATATGTTAGGGGATTTATTTATAAGGGCAACAATTTGAATTGATGAAATCGATTTTTTAAAATTTTTTTTTTAATTATATCAAAAAATGTAGAGTACAAAACAATTGTGACATGGTTGTAAGTATTTATTAACAAGTTTTGACTCTAAGTCTTACATAAAACTTTTATTTTTTGTTTTGTATGATGTCTTGGTAGAGATTTATGTTACAATGTAGGTATATTTCTTGATTTCTTTTTCTTTAATTTAGTAGTGTATTTATTTAATTGTGAGAGTTTTGCATAAATATTGTTTTCACAAAGTCTCTTATAGAAGTGAAGTTTCAAAAGCTTTAATTTATGTTGGAATTTTAGAAATTCTCATCGAGGGAGAATATGCTTTAATATCTCCTTCCTTATGCTATTGTGCCACTTTTGTAAATCATGCAATCACATCTCAAGTTGTTTTTAAGGAGAAACATTAGGATATATAGATACTTGGGAGTTTGTTAAGATCAACTTAATTTATTGTGCCTTTAGGTAAGGTGCATTTCCTCAATATACATTAGCATAAATTTGCAGTTATTTAATTTAATGGTCATAATATGTTCTAGACATAAAGTGATATGAGAGTTCATATTCTCATTCATACTAATTGGAAAGAAGGTGCCACATATTACATTTTTTTAAATTATAAATGTTACTTATATGATCAATATTCAATAAAAAAGAATATTCTCACGCATCACTGCTTAATGAAAAATTGTCATTAAATTTATTTTGTTACTTGTATTTTATAAATGAGGATTTGTGATTATTTGTATGATTGAAACAGTTTTTTTTAGCCAACTTTCAACCCTACGATTTGAATCCTTGCCATCCTTGTTGCAACATTGTCATAAGCCTATCAACTTTCATCAACCATTTATCTTATATGGTGGGCTAGTATCCATATTAATCTACTACTTAATACCCACCAATCTAGGTTCTTTATTTAAAAACAATTTCCGATAATTAATTTTGAGAGATTCATATGTAATTTTTTCCCTTTATATTAATATATTGACTTGAAAAATTGGGTTGGTTAGGGTCATAAATTTCCTTCCTCTTTGAAAATTTTAACCACATAACACACTAGGTCTTTGATTTGTTTTTGTAAGTGATTGCTCAAAGAGTTAAACCTATGTAGAAATAACTTATCACTCTCACACATATTGATTTAAATGATTTTTCTTCATAACCTAAATCAACCCCTTATTTTCTATAATTTAAATAAAAGTCTAACTTATAAAAATATCTCTATAAAATAAGGAGAAAAATAAACACTTAAAATTATATATGTGTGTACCAGCGTGTTTGTATATAAAAATTTACCTATAACATACATTATTGTGAATTTCCTTTACACAATTAAAGTAAAAATAATTAAAAATAAATGAAAATATTCCAATTAAATGCAATTTAAACTTTCTTTTATATTTGTTGCATCTTTTGATGATTCATTTACATATACATCCTAAAATCCCCTTTTAATTAATACTCATTTTCAATAAATAATCCTAAAATCCCCTTTTAATTAATACTTATTTTCAATAAATAAAAATTACATTTCGCTTATATTTAGTTTTTTTATAAGTTTTTAATTTAGGTTATTTTGGAATATATTATTTTTTAAAGTAAAAAATGTTAATTTAGATTATTTTGAAGTAATTATTATTAATATTATTTTTTTATATTTTTGGAATGTGTTAATTTGACATATTTAGTTTGCATAATTGATGCTTTTAATGGATTTTTTAGAGAATTATTTGTATATTTAAAAATATATGGCAAATAATTAAAAAACCACAATTTTTTTCAAAATTGTATCACCAAATTTCAATATATATAAAATAAAATTTCAATAAAAAATGAATATATATTTTTTTTAATAAATTGGATTTCTTTAATTTTTATAATGAAAATATTTTTTTTATTCTCAATTAATTTCAATATTTTGAAAATTATCGAATTAATGAAAAAATACAACAAATAAACAACACAAACAATAAATATGGTAACCTTCTAGAAAGAAAGAAAAAATAAATAAAAAATGTTTAGTGTAGATTTTATCACTATATTAAATATATTATAATAATTTTTATTGTAATTTTTATTAATATAAATTATTGATAAAATCTTTGTGTTTATTATTTTTTTATTTTAATTTAATTATTTTTAAAATTAAATTATAAAAATTAACTAATATATAGCATCGGCTTAAAAAGCCAAAAACAATATGGCTCTTGTATTCTTTACCAAGATCTACAAAACAAATCAATGAAATATAAACACAAAAGCAAAAAGAAAACTATTGCTTATATTATATGATACACAGTTACATCAAGCTTGGGACATAAATCTGGTATATGAGTACCAAACATGGATCATACAATTAACAAGATACAACTCTCCGCAAAACCTGGGATCATTCATGGACATCCCACGACCATATTCGGTGATATTAACATTCCATATGAGTCGTGTTCTGTAGAAATCATAAAATTCCACGGGTAGACTAAACCAACCCATGAACCATAAAACCATATTAGAAATACAAACAAAAATGGTATAATTAATGAAACAAAAAACCAAAGTGAGCCAGAAATCACTGCAAAAAAACAAAGAGCATTATCCACCAGAGAAAATGTTAGAGGCATAAAAGAGCAAAATGTTTTAGCAGGCTCGCTTGTAGACGAAAGGAGCAGATAGCATCAAAGAAGAACCCAAACAGAATATGGAGTGGTGTAATATTCCCAATTAGCAATGGTTAATTGGAATATTCGATTTTGGTCAATTCCGCCTTATGTAGTTAGATTATAAATAAAAGTGAGTAGAGGGGGACATAACTCACTCAAAAAAAATAAAGTGCACTCCCTAGTAGAACCAACGTTGTAACTTAAGTGAGCCAAGGGGGCCAAGAGACCACGTAGAGAGGTGGCCCACATAGACCACATGGAGGGACTGCGCAGTCCAAGTTGAACCCGTGGCAAAGGGAGGCTACGTTGGAGGAGGTGGCCTTAGGGTTTGAGAGAAGCCAACGCTATATAGAGAGGAGAGCCTCCTCGTTTTGATTCACTAGATGTTTATGATATTGAGATGGTCACTCCGACTTCTTGAGCACGTTGGTTGTTTAGCTAGTCTGCAGCACTATTTAGTGCACCGAGTGTCTCTGATCGGAGATCTCATCCTCAGCCCCGAGGGACTTCGAGTGCCTACTCAGGTGAGGTTGTCCCATCAGTATCTTACAAGAGGATTGGTGTTTGGCTTTGTGGAGGAGCAGCGCATTCTTAGACTGCGCAGTCTTGAGAGAGAGAGGATGCAGTCCATTACTGGGGAGCTCCGGATTGGATTTCTTTTGGAGGTTTCAAGCTTGGAGATTGAGCAAGGGGCCAGCCCTTGCCTATTGGAGGATTTTGGCAGAGTTTGGGGTGGTATTTTGGTGGATTCCCTTCAATTTCAGTGCAGAGCCTTGGAGGATAGCGTAGATCCTCAAGAGGGCAGGGGGTTATTTTCGGGGGTCGACCATTCCAGAAACACTCTCTGGACTTTTCTGGTTTTGGTGAGTAGAGGCTGATTCCAGAGTTTGAGCTTATTCCGAGTAGGGGAGCAGCCCCAGATACTCATCTTGTTCCAGCAGTAGCAGCTATACGACAATTTTCCAGCAGCTTGGACGCCGATCAGAGAACAACCATTCCAGCAGCATTCTGATGAGTATTCCTTAACTTGCCTAGCGCAAGTTTAGGTGCCATTGCTCTGATCACCCATTGTACTCACTTATATTTCTCAGTATAATAAAATGGCTCAGCATTGTCTCTACATTTCTTGAGTATCTGTTACATGTTATATATACATATATGCTATTGTATGCTTGCACTACTGCTATTTTTCTCCTCGAGCATTCTAGTTTATATACCACTTCGTGTGCTCTCCCCGTACTCTTAGACAGAGTTTGGAAAGGGCCAGATAGCCTCCAGATCTCACCCTCTTTCCAAAGGTGAAATATCTGGTAAATTCCCTCCCAATCCATCTCTAGTTGGAGTTTACTTGTGTTTTAGAGATATCCCTGAAAGGGGATATTACAAGTGGTCACAAAAGCATGCCTTCTATTGTGATTCATATATGCCGAAAGCACTCCAAGAAAAAGGTCGACTTCAACAAAAAAAACACTATAAAATATTGCGATGCCCATCTCAAATTAATGGCCTCATGAAATAGGAATTTCCTGATGATCGATCAATTGCTTCCCTCTGTAATGTGATAAGTGTAAACAACCAAGTGACACATTCAAACCCCTCTTTGAAAGTTGATCTGCTCTAGTGTTATTCTCTCGATATATATGCGAGATAGGAGGGTCATTTAACTTGGAAAGTAGTCCCTCTACACGATCTATCCACCCTTGAAGCCCTTGTGGCTGGAATGAAGCCCTTCCATTGATGCCATCAATAACGATTTTTTAATCCCCATATATATGTATGGAGTGCAGGCCAAGATTATGAGCCACCCACATGCCACTCCATAAGGCAAGGAGCTCCACCTTATTGTCTGAACTGAACCCACCATTCCAGAACATCTAGTAGTGTTCTATGTTATCCATCTTGATCCAAGCACCATAGCCACATACCCCTTCTGACAGAGCCCCATCAAAGGATACCGCTGGCAAGGAGATTGGATGTGGATGGGTACGATGAGATAGATCTTTTGTGATGAGATTTTGTTGATCCTAGCCCTGAATCCACACCATGATAGCCCCATGTATAATGGGCAGGATAATAGGCTTATCCTAAAAACTGAGTCGATTTTGAGCAAGCCATATCTCCCATAACAAATAAAAAGGCAGTGCTTTATAAAACCCATTTGTAGCAGCCCATCTCTTGAAAGTGTTGGAAAAATCATGCGATTTCCACTCAGGACCAATAATGTGATGATAAAACAACAGCCATAACTTCCTTGTTATCTCACAGAACATAAATAAATGTGAGGCTGACTCCTCATGTTTATGGCAAAGGGGGCACCTACTGGGACCGAGAAATCCAAACCTATTGAGTCTATCACATGTTAAGATTCTCCCTTTCCATGTCAACCACCCAAACAATAATATCTTCATGGGTAGCTTCCACCACCAATACCTTCTGAAGGGAGAGACGCCCCCCCCCCCCAATGTTTCAACAAGCAATTGCAGTAGAGTAGATATCCTTCGCAACCAAACCTCCTTCCTTCGAAATGCCATTTCAAACCACTTTGTCCCCTTCCTCGTGAAGACACATGGCCCCATCCCGAAGGCAATTTGTAATGCTACCAATTTTGAGAGTCCCTTTTGGGTAGCCCCAACTGTTCCCTTGATTTCCAAATCGGAATGCCTTGGCTCCAAAATGAAATCACTTGAAATAAATAAGATACCCCTCTATGAGCCAATATGCAAATAATCCGAGCATCCAGATGAAAATCCCTGTCAATCCTTAGAATTCTATCAGCCCCTAAAAGGATGAACTTCCCATTTATGAATCTCCATGTTAAATGCAAGCCTAACATTGGCATGACCTTCTTAAAACTTTTCCAGCTTGTCGATTCAACATTCGAGCAAATACCCATCCCCCTATAGATCTATAACGGAAGGTCTCCTTCAACATATTTAAAATGTATAATGTTCAACCACATGCACCCGGAATGAATGGCTCTCCATAAAGATTTAATAAGAAGGGCATTTTTAAAATTTAGGACATCCAAAAGACCCCAGCCACCGAATTCCTTTGGATTTGACACCATGCTCAACTTACATAAATGAAGCTTTCTTTTACTAGAGGCACCCGACCATAAAAAGTTGGAAATAAAAACATTTATGCATCCAATAACTTGCTCAGGAAAGTAGAAGAGGTGCCCCCAATAAACCATGAACTGAATTAGTATAGCTTGTATAAGAACGTACCTTCTCCCTAAAGACAACCATCTGTGACTCCATCTATGAATTCTACCTTTGAAATTGTTGACAATCCACCTCCAGTCTGCCAACCTATAAACACATGGCTTCAGCTTGAAGCCCAAATATGTAAACCCATCCATCAAAGACTTAGTCTAGACCCCCATGAATTCTGCTATAAAATTAATCTCATTAATATCCCCACTACCATGTAACATAAAAGATTTGTCTTTATTACTAAGTAACCTCAAAGCAGCACCAAAATGATTAAGAAGGCAGTGAAGGTAGAACCATTTATTCCATAATAGCCTACCAAAAACAAATAATTCATCGAAAAATAGTGAATGCTTTATAGAAACAGTGGGAGAAAAAGATAAACCTGTGAAGAAACCAACCCGTGTTTCCCACTGGAGGAGTTTGTTGAAAACATCCATGATAAGAATAAATATGAGGGGAGATAGCGCACAGCGTTCGTGGAGGCCCCTCTCAACCTTAAATAATTTTGATGGCTTTCCGTTGATAAGAACAACAAAACTGAAAGATGAGAAACATATCATAATCCACCTAATTTTATGCATAGAGATCCCGACCTTTAATAGTACCAATCTAATGAAAGACCAATCAACACAGTCATATGCCTTAAAGAGATCCACCTTCATAATCAATGCCTCCAATTTGCTTGAATGAATAGAGTGTATTACTTCTTGTGTTGTAGCCACAACATCGTGGATAGACCTATCCTTTAGAGAACCATGTTGTTCCACTGAGATATTATTAGACAGGAACCCCTTAAGCCTATTTGCAATAATTTTCGATGTTGTCTTATATATGGTGTTGCAAAGTGCAATCGGCCTATAGTCAGAGAAACCATTTGGATTAGATGACTTCGGAATAAGTGCCATAAACGTCGAGTTCATATCCCCTAGAACATACCCATTGAGTCTATTCTGTTATGTCGACAATAAAATATCTTATGCCAAAATTTCATAGAAGTGTATAAAAAACTCTACAAGCCACCCATCTGACCTGGGACTCTTGTCCTGGGCAAAAGACTTCAAGAGTACTTCAATCTCCTCTTTTGAGATCTCCTTCCCCAGGATCTCGTTTGATGCCACATCAAACATAACCAGCATGTGGTCTAGGACCCATGTTTGACTTATGTAATCGATCTCTTCTCCAACCTTATGAAAAGAGGAGCAGTATTTGTATGCCTATGCTTGTATATCCTCTGTTGAGTACACCATAGTCCCATCAGTCGTCTCCATCTGCCATATTGAATTCCTATGCCTCCTACCATTCGCCACATTATGGAATAATTTAGTGTTCGAATCCCCTTCTTTCATCCATTGTATCCTACTCTTAAATTTCCATGATACCTCCTGAATTTCAAGGATTTTCGATCTCCTAACCTCCAACTCCTTGAGGTGATCATATAACTACTGGGTTAGGGGAGCATTCCTCAATTCGGCATGAAATTTCGACACCTCCACATATATTTCATTTAACTCCACCCTCAGTCGATATTTCTTATCTCTTTCCCACATCTTCGTGTGGAATTTTAGGGCACGAAGCCTGGATGAGAGACAACGCCATCCTGCCATCTCCCAACCATGACCCTCCTCCCTCCAAAATCCCAATACCATTTGATTATAGTGTGGATCATTCAGCCATATTAGATTAAATTTAAATGGGATCCCATACACCAGAGCTTCTTTACACCAGTTTAGTGATATCAACATGTGATCCAACAAGGTTTCTTCAATAATCTGAGAACGTAAATTGCCCATTACACACATTATATCTTCATACACCATGGCTATATCCAGCCTTTTACCAATATACTCCTCCCCCTTCCGTCGATTTGTCCATGTCGGAGCCAAAGGAATGGGAAAAATATCCACCATATGAAAGTCACTGAAAATACGCCCAATACGATCGCTTAATGGATCCGGTTTCACCTTGTGCCCCCATAACTCATCAATAGATAAAGTGGCGTTATAGTCCCCGATGACAATAGGATTCGTAACCCCCAATTTCTGTGATGCTTCAAAACGATCCTAGAAAGAAGAACTCCCATGACAATATGCATACAGGTTGATGAAATGAATTTTATTCTTTAATACTCTTATAAAACTCGATAAGATAATCCCCCCAAAAAATTGTAAGCACGGAACCGAGCCAAATTAGGATCCCACATTGCCAACATTCCCTTTGCCCTACCGACAACATCAATAGCAACAGCATGCCACCCTGACTGAATTAATAGCAGGAGGCCAATAGCCTTAATTCGAGGGCACAAAGTCTCTTGTAATAAAGCCATAAAAGGATTAATATCATTAAACAGTTCTGTAAGGCGACGCACTATAGAGGGGTCGCCAAGTCCCCTTATATTAAGAGAAATGATTGAATTCATTTGGAACCATGCGCAGGGCCACATGCTCTAAGTGCCCGTGGGTCATCGATAACAGGAATCAGAACATCATGAAAATCATACAAATCATCTTGGAATATAGATTTGGTTTTGAGCCTCCCCTAGAAATGACGCGACCCTGACTTAGTTTTTTTCCGGACCGTGATGTTGGATGCAGACGTCGAAGAGATGGACACGGGAAGGTCAGTGGGCTTTTTGTCAAAAACAGTTAAGGCAACTATGCCAATGCCCAGGTTCCCTAAAAGTGACTCTATGTCACTCCCCACGGTATTTCGCAACAAGTCAGACGACACCCCATTCTCAAGCCCGTGTAATGGCAGAGGAGATGCCCATTCTAGCGAAGGCATCGAAGGTGAAACAGTCAGCAAACCCGTCAATCCCGGGTTCAGAGGAGGATTATCATAATTTTTTGAAGGTGTGATTACCAGCATGGATGACATATGAAGCTGGGAAACATGCAAAACCGGGTCAATAGTCTTATTAGGAATGTCATTTATATTAGAATCAGATGAGGGCCGAGGGATTCTATCTAGTGCAGTAGCAATCTTATTGTTTACATCATAGTCAGAAGAGGGCAAAGATGACTTACCCGATGGAGCTTGTTCACGTGATCCAAAAGAAGATTTACCTTTAAAGGAACCACGCCGAGAGTTATTATACCACCTCCCATACGTGTGTCATTGTGGACAACGACCCATAAGGTGACCTGTCTAGTCACAAATGAAGCACCAAAAAGGCACCCCCCAAAAGTCCACTTGATGTCTGTGTCTTCGCCGCCCCGAGATGAGATCGACATCACCAGGAAGACCACTCGAGAATTTTACCTCCACCAGCAACCAGGCTATTTGCTTATCACATGTACCTAAGATCTTGGGGTCGACATGCTTTGTTTTCCTAATTGAGTCTCCAATAGTTGTCAAAGCCTTGAGAGTCCATAATTCCAAAGGAAGTCTTGGCAGCTTGACCCATACGATTTGGTTTTTTGGGGCTTCCAGTCCCGGATTGAAGCCTAAGTACCAAGGAAGTAACTGTATAAAACCCCTACCCCTCACCCATGTCCTCCTCAAGATCTTGGCACAACCATCTTCGTGCATAAAATGGATACTAAACTAGGAATTCATCATCATACTTACCTTTGGATTGTATCCGAGAACTGGGCACCATGTAATTTTTACCCATTCCACCATATCTGTCTTCGGCATTTTAGAAAACAACCATCACCCTATCAATGCCCTCTTTTGTAGACTAGCTACATGTCCCCATAGGTCTTCATATTCCAGAATGACATGTTTAATTTCAAGTGCGGGTTTGTGGCAGCTTTGGTTTGTGCCACGACTCGGATCTCGATGCCCACCATGTGCACCATTTTTAGTTATGTCCTCCGAATTTGACGATCCCCTCGTTGGCCCATGATGAGTCATCGGGACAACCCCCTTCCTCATGTCCACCTCATCCATGCGGGTCCTTTCCATTGCCAGCGTAGTGGCAATAAGGGCTTCTTGGCCCGAGGTGTGAGATGACAGAATATCATATACATCCGTCATACTATAAAGATCCCAAGATTAGGCCACTTCAGACAAAGACACTGAGCAATAAATGCCACAACCACCAACTTAAATTTCCAACACTCCAAAAATCCCCTCACTGTCCTGCCCGAGAAGAATTTTCCAGTCCACCATAAATAGAAGCCCACTTCCCAAATTGGAATGTCAGTAATTTAGGAAGTTGTCACCATTGGACAGAGACGTCATACTTAAAAAACATTTCTTGTATAACGTCACCTGCAACCTCCCGATGTCCAAGGATGATCACTGATATTAATCAATACTTTTTCAAAAAGTTAAAAAAAGAAATAATAAGCACATGATTGAGAAAACTCTTTTTAAATCAAAGAACCATATAAGCCTTCCACCTTGACAGCTCGAGTCGAACAGAAAAGTTCAAAACACTAGGTTAAAAAACAAAAACAAAAATCTAAACATGGTCATAGAGCAGGCATAAGTTTATTATATTTCGGGAGAAAAGGTAAAAAATAAAAAATGGTTTAAAATCAATTATAATTTAATTTGGTAATTAAAAATTTTGATATTTAAAAATAAAAAATTTAATATTTAATAGGTATTAGCTATCTATATTTATTTATATTTAATGAAATAATTTTATTTTTTAATTATTATTATATTTATATATATATATTTTCAAGGAAATATCAAATTTTTTATTAAAGAAATAAAAAGTTATATAGCATATGCAATTAAGCATTATGTGTGATATGTGTAGTCACCTTGATGGATAGATATCTAAAACAACTTGTTCAAAGTCACAAAAAATAGATGCATGTTCAAAAACTAATTGGGCCTCCCCATTTTGGAGAAAACCACCCAAAGGATAACAATTTTACAATATGTATCTGAAAAGAAACCCATAGTTTATACAAAAAAATAAGTTCCAAAAACACCCATAACCAGAAAGACCATATATAATAATCAAGATTAATAAAAAAAACAAGAACTATAAAATGTAATGCATATGGTCAGACACATGAACCCTTCCATCAATTGTCTGTGATATGTGCCATATGTCGAAATCCTGTTGAAGGCCCTCCTTGGATAGGAGGTCCTTATGTATTCCATTCCTTGTAGATATTACAAACAATAATAAGATCAAATGACATTTTTAAGTGTAAAATTTCTTCAAGGATAGGTATCAAAATATGATTTTGACATCTCTAAGTTTTGTTGGACCATTTTATAACATTCAATGAGTCACCAAATATTTGTACTGAACCAATCCCCAAGTTGATGTGAATTACCAACCCTGCACCACACCTATTTTGATCATCATATATATATATATATATATATATATATATATATATATTCTCAAATGATTATGATTTATAGAACTTATATGTATTTTGTCTTTTTAAATTAATTTGATGAGTGAGATAAAAAATTACTTGTATCTATTTGTTTGTGTGTATGTCTATGTGTGTGTGAGAGAGAGAGATATATGTGTACGTGTGTGTGAGAGAGATATATCTATGTATGTGTGCATGATAGAGAGATATATATTACATATATCCTTATAACTTTATATCATAGATATAAGCAATTCCAAATTGGATATAAAGAAGTTGGGCACAAGAAGAAACTACAAAATAAGAACATATTGCATGATGGTTAAAGACCCTAAGATGAACACTAAGTATACACTCACTACCTAGATTATGAGGACTCTTTGGGCATGCTAGTAAAAGCTTGTATGTGTCCTAACTCAAGTCATGTGATCCCATAGCATGTATCCTAAATAGTCATGCGACCCATAGCATGTACCCTAAACAGGAAGGTTGAGACTCGTGTGCTCACCCATGACCCATCTGCGTGCTATATAAAAAACCTAAGAGAATATAGTAATTAGAATAAAGGCTTTTTAATAAAAATAATAAACTAACATAACAATTTTTAGTTTGATTTTGATAATTTTTATGTAATTTGTTTAATGTTAATATGCTTATGATAAATCCCATTTTTTATAAAATAGATGTATTTAGTAGTTGGAAATGGAAATGTAAAATGGGCAATTAGATCTCATTAAACAATAATTATTGTTTTCAAAAGTGATATCTTGTATACTATTATTGTTTGAAATATTATAATTCCTCCTAAATACCCATTTAAAAGTAAAAATGAGTTCAAATTCATTTTATTAAATTTATAAGATTATTTTTCAATCCAACTTATCATTTTAAAGTTGAGATTAATTACTTTTTTTTTTTCAAAGTACATTAAAACTAATGAATTTGAGCATTCTAGCATAGAACTTTCCCACAATAATTAGACATGTCTTGCAAAATCTCTGAAATTACATAAACAATGACTATACATCATTTTCCTAAATCATTGACTATTGGGTAGTTCTGTTGTAACTAACATGATGTTAAGGAACATGATTCAATATGTCAATTACTTCATGTGTTTATTTATGATTTTACTTAGATTTATTTTATTTTATGGTTAAGTTAGAATTGATAAGATAAACTATATATATATATATATATATATAAAGTGAAGGTGAGTTTGAAAAAGAAACTTGTACAATTATTTATTAAATGTTATAATTGAATCATTTATAAGATGTTTCTAGAAACTTGAACTTATAAAAAATATAAATAAACTATTTATAATATGTCTAGAAACTTGAACTCATCTAACATGATAAACAAAATATTATTCACCAAACCACTTAAACTAAAATCGTTTAACTATTATAAAAATATATATTACTAGCAATTGCACCACATGTTGCAAAAGAAACGTCGTAAGGCAATACCATAGGAAAGAGTAGCCTAGAACAAATAAGTTGTTGCAGAGAAGGAGGCATCGTGAAGGAATGAAAGGCAATTTTTGCTTCCATGGAAGCACGTAGTGGAGGTTTCAAAAATATTGATGATAAGAATGATCAACCAGAAAATTTTGTTATATATATATTGAAATAGGCAATTGTGGGTGAAAACATATATATAAACCAACATAATTCATTCACATATATAAAAAATTTGTTATAGATATTGAAATAGGAAATTGGGAGTGAAAATCATTTGGTGATTAATAATCCTCTAAAACAAGCATGAAATGAGCATGTAACTCAAATAGGATATTTTAAATACATTCAAGTACAATCTATCTAGCATATATGTAAATAAAGAGAATTTTTATTAATGGAAATAGAGTTTACTCCAAGTTCATCTACATATCCTAGAGCTAATTTCATGCTTGTCAGAAATTGTATATTGTATATGAATAACAATAGCCTTGGTATATAGGAAAGTGAATGTCATTTTAATATGGAGACAATTTTTGGAAGGATATATTTTTCTTTATGTTATGGTTTATTTTCTTAACTCCAAACTTGGTTTATTCTTTCTCTATATACATAAGAAACAAAAAATACAAAGTAATTTCACAATTTTAAGTTATAGTTTTATATTTTATAATTACAAATCTAGTTTCGTATTAAACTATTTTACACACATCTATTTATTCAAATAAATTATATTGTGAATATGTTTTCTCCTATTATTTGATTGCAAAATTATTGTACTCCATACTAAGTAAACCAAATTTATTAATAAATAATTGAATGCCAAATTGAAAGATTGCTTAAGGGAGAACTACTATAATATGTATAATTGATTTTTTGATGTATAAATTATTTGTTTGAATTTCCATTACCTATTATCTTCAAACCCCATGGGGAGGTATTGAACATGGGAGCCAACTTTAGGTAAATAAACATTCACATTGTCAACTTGGAAAAAAAATTGTAATCCTAGAATTCTCTTACCTAATCATATTTTTAAATATATAATTGAGTTCCATTTATTAAAAATAAAGGCAATATTAAGAACCTCCTAGAGTTATAAAAGGTAATTGACATGAAAAATAAAAAATCTCATAATTCTCATTTATTAAATAACACTAATATATCTCATGTCCCAAACAAGATTCTCATGTCCCAAACAAGATTCTTCTTTCTCTTCTTATTTTAGCTTTCACCTTGACACTCCTCTCCTCCTCCCTGCACAAATTTAAACTATGAAGCACAAGGTAGTTGTTGCATATAGAAACATTTAGATATGATAAGAAAAATGTGATACTCTATTGTAATTTTCTCTACAAATGTGATGGCAAGTGTGCTCTAAATGTTGACAATTTCATGGTTAAATTTAGTATAAACTACATGCAAATTTACAGTCTTGTATACAAGATCAAGAAAGCTATGCCCAATATCCAACACCATAGAGCAATACATGTTTACCAATTCAACAGTTGCCTATGCCCAATATCCAACACCATATATCAAGACATGTTCACCAATTCAACAATTGCTTTCAAATCTCTATTAGTGCTAGAGTTGTTTTCTCAATAAACTTGTTTTTACTTCTCTTGAACTGATGAAAGCCATCATTGTTTCATATAGGACCATTTATTTCTGATAAGAAAATTGTGATAATGTCTATTATCCTTTTTTAGTTTTTTAATGATTCAATTAAGACTAACATTTGTGGGAGGTATTGAACATACCTAATCATATTTTTAAATATATAATTGAATTTCATTTATAAAAATTAAAGGCAATATTAAGAACCTCCTAGAGCTATAAAAGGTAATTGTCATGAAAAATAAAAAATCTTCTCATGACAACATACAAATGTTAATCTTAATTAAATCATTAAAAAACTAAAAAAGGATAATAGACACTATCACAATTTTCTTATTAGAAATAAATGCTCCTATATGAAACAATAAATGCTCCTATATGAAACAATGATGGCTTTCATTAGTTCAAGAGAAGTAAAAACAAGTTTATTGAGAAAACAACTCTAGCACTAATAGAGATTTGGAAGCAATTGTTGAATTGGTGAACATTTCTATATGAAATAATGATGGCTTTCATCTCTTCAAGAGAAGTAAAAACAAGTTTATTGAGAAAACAACTCTAACATTAATAGAGATTTGAAAGCAATTGTTGAATTGGTGAACATGTCTTGCTCTATGGTGTTGGATATTGGGCATAGGCAACTGTTGAATTAGTGAACATGTCTTGCTCTATGGTGTTGGATATTGGGCATAGCTTTCTTGATCTTGTATACAAGAGTGTAAATTTGCATGTAGTTTCTACTACATTAACCATGAAATTGTCAACATTTAGAGCACACTTGCCATCACATTCATAGAGAAAATTACAATAGAGTATCACATTTTTCTTATCATATCTAAATGTTTCTATATGCAACAACTACCTTGTGCCTCAGTTTAAATTTGTGTAAGGAGGAGGAGAGGAGTGTCAAGGTGAAAGGTAGAATAAGAAGAGAAAGAAGAATCTTGTTTGGGACATGAAAATCTTGTTTGGGACATGAGATATATTAATGTTATTTAAGAAATGAGAATTATGAATATTCAACATTATTGCTCAAAATAAATCATGTCCTGTGAAATAATTTCACATATTTAAAAAAAAAAAATCATTATTAATTTAATTTTTTATATATTAAAAAATACTATTCATGAATAATAAAACAGTTATAACATAAATAATATATAACAAAAAAAAGGTCTTTTCGGAATAATAAAATAGTTGTAACAAAAATAATACAGAATAGGAAAAACTATGTATATTTGGATGTATCAAAATTTAGATACATTTTATTAAGTAAAATTTTAAAAGAATGATAGTTATAAACAATTAAAAATAATGTTATTAAGTAGTTAGTTTAGATGTATAATATTTATGAGAGGCAACAATTCTCTTTTCACTCTAAAAGAGGTTTGCATATGAAGACATTTGATCCATCTTGGCTCTTGGTAGATCCAGAGTCAAGATTGATCTAGGCCATCTTAATTTCACTTTTTAAATAAAATATATTCCACATGAATACCATGGGTCAATACCATGGGCTATTTTTATAGTGTATATTTGGATGTATCAAAATTTAGATACATTTTATTAAGTAAAATTTTAAAATAATAATGGTTATAAACAATTAAAAATAATTTTATTAAGTAATTACTTTAGATCTATAGTAGTTAGTTTAAATCTATAATATTTATGAGAGGCAACAATTTTTTTTTCACTCTAAAAGAGGTTTGCATATGAAGACATTTGATCCATCTTGGCTATTGGTAGATCCATCTTAATTTCATCTTTTAAATAAAATATATTCCACATGAATACCATGGGTCAATACCATGGGCTGTTTTTATAACTTGTTATTATTTTATTTTATTATTTTTATTTTTTATTATATTTTGACTTAGTTAAAATGTTAAAAAGAAAAAATAAACTAACATTATATATATATATATACTTGTGGATCTAATGGCATAAAACATTTCAATCGTTTAACATTTGATCCAATGGCTCAGACATGGACACATTGGCAGCTACGAAAGTTGTTTTCAAATAATAATTTAGCCCTTTAAATAAAATATATTCCACATGAATACCATGGGCAATACGTGGGCTATTTTTATTATTTTATTTTTTATTGTATTTTGATCTAGTTAAAATGTTCATTACATTATGTCAATCTTTTTATTTAATTTACTTTTATTTTTATTTTTGTGTAATTTGACATAGTCAGAATCTTAAACATGACATTACAACTTTTTTATTATACACCTAAAATCAATATAATTTATTAAAAAGAAGAAAAAATAAATAAAACTATTTACTTGTGGATTTAATGGCCTAAAACATCTCAATCATCTAACATTTGATCCAATAACTCAGACATGAACACATTAGCAACTAAAAAAGTTGTTTTCAAATAAAAACATCTTACAACGTAATTACTTCATCCATTAACTATTGTAAAAATATATACTATTACTTCAAAACCAACTGAAAGCACCCCAACTTATTTTATATTTATATATATTATTAAATTTAAATTCATTCCAATTTAAGTGTTAATTATTAATATGCATTTAACGTTAGTGTTAGTCTGAAGTGCTTAAAATCCAACCATATATATATCTCAATTAATTACTCTAATTTAGGATATATCCTGTGATCTCACCGAACTCATGTATGTCAAGTCGGAGACAAATTCTTAATGAGACAAGACCTGATTGAAGTCACACCACGTTCCGTGCAGAGGACTGGTGAGACGTTTAATGCCATACATTGGGCATTGAACAGTATGGGCAGCACGCCTGCCTCAAATTATTATTGAGAGAAGAAATTACAGTAAATGCTCAGGCACAGCTCATCATATTCCGTGCGTTGGCATGGTAAGACATTTAATGGCTGCATTGGAAAGTATGGGAAGCTTCTTCTATTTAATGGGAATTCCCAGTGTTGCACCTCAGTTGTGTATCTCTCTGCCTTCTCAAGGGTTGGACTGAAGCGATCTAGCTGGTTTTCTTTGTGGGTATTTTGTGAGAAAGACGAGTGTGAGAAATGGCTATGAAGAAGATGGTGAAGGCTGTGTTTGTGGTTGGGCTTCTGGTTACATTAATGATGAATGTGAGTGTTGAAGGCGCCATAACATGCAACCAGGTGGTGAGTGCCATGACTCCATGTGCTACATACCTCATAGGAAATGCAGCAACCCCTGCTGCGGCTTGTTGCCCTTCCATTCGTGGGTTGGATTCACAAGTGAAAGCGACCCCTGATAGGCAGGCTGTTTGTAGCTGTCTCAAGAACCAAGCAAAGTCATATGGTGTCAAGTTGGGGAAGGCTGCCAATCTTCCGGGTCTCTGCAAGGTCACCGACCTCAACGTGCCTATCAGCCCTAATGTTGACTGTTCCAAGTATGTGTTGTTATTCTTCTTCGTCGTAATAGTTTTTGGTTTTTATTTTTTATTTTGATGCTAACGCACTATGAGATTTTGTTTTGGTAAATATTGCACTGGATTATTGTTCCGCATTCGGACTAATGGCTTTATTCTGTTTTCTAATATGGCAGGGTTCACTGATCAAGTTTGCTGACGATGGAACTCGCGCTGGTTATCATAGTTCCATACTATTAGGTATAGGTGGTGACTCTAGTTGGTCTATGAACTAATATGTTTTGTGACGATGTGATCTGGGCTGGTTTTCTTAGTTCTACTATTAGGTATAGGTGGCGACTGTGGTTAGTCTATGAACTAATTTGTTTTGGCGGCTTTGGACCGTTTTCTCTGTATCTGACTACTTATGTGAGCGCCCGCATTCTGTGCTTTTGAAATAAATAAATAATGATGCCAGACGGTTTTAGTATTGACTATTGTTGCACTCACTCTTCTATTTTATGACAATGAAGCTGCATGATAGCTGGTTGTACTTCTTTTTCAATTTGGTCCTCTATCTATTGGGTTAAACTGTTCTGTGTGATATTTTCCAATAATATAATGTTGTCAGAACAAAGCACTAGTGCTGATGAATTCATAAGAGAGCTCCAGAATTGATGTCGGTTGGTGCAGGGGCCATAGGCATTAATAATGCAGAATTATAGACAAAGGGCCTCTGAAAAAATGTCCATCCCTAGCATGCAATCCCTTCCCTAAACATTAAATAGTTTGATGTGTCCGTGGTTGATAAAGAGGGCTAGACCACCCGAGCATCCGTTAGCATCAATTGCATGGATTGTCCATGAAGGGAGGAGGGGAGCAAGTGCTTGAATAACATGTTTAGAAGTACCTTGAGTTTCCTAGAGGAGGATGATATTAGTTGAGGAAGTAGAGAAGAGGCATTTAGGAGCGAGACACTTCGCAGGGCTGGCCAACTCATCTCAATTGAAAGAAAGACAAATCATTGATAAACTAGGAGTGGGGATTGTCTTGCTCTAAGAATCCCAGCGATGGAGAGTTGTGTGCTAGAGGTAACTTCAAGATCGACTTGTAAGATGGCCTTTGAAATATTAAAATGTTGGGTGCAAGTGGAATGTCGACCACAAGTGGACTTGTGCAGAGAGTGAGTGGGGCCAAGATGTGGACCAAGACCAGCTAGGGTATAATATTGAGGGCGCAAATCGTAGGAATGTGTGTGGAAGAGGTTTCATATGGTTCAAGAGTGAGAGATGGGTTGGGAAGTGAGAGGGGGTTAGAGGGAGGTGTGGGGGTAAGAGTAGAAGGTGCATGTGGAGAGGTGGGAGGAAGCAATGATGTAATATTAGGTAGCGAATCCAGCCAAAGAGGGCTTTGTGCATTGAATAGATGCAGTACATAAAAATGTGAAAGGAGGAGAAGAGGGAGTACCATCATCCAAAGGCAGTCCAATAGGTGTAGCAGCAACCATAGTTCTAGAGACTCGGAAAGGGGCTTCTCCAGCCTCCAGTGTGATATTTATCTGCGAGAAGTGACCAGGTGTCGAGAGAAAGTCAGTGAGATGTGCATGTTGCTGCAGCGAAAGCGATACCAGAGCCATATGTTGTGAACCATCGAGTGAGCAGGGAGTTGATGCCAATCTTTTAATGGACAATTTTTAAATACATGTCCAACTTTGTGACATTGATGACAGCAAAATGGAACCCCTTCATAATCCAGTAACTGTGTCCAGATAGAATTGCACCATTGAATATTGATTAATTCTTCAAGTGTTCTTGTGTATCCATATGAACCAAAATGCGAGCAAATTCCATCTTGCTAGAGTCAATACATGAGCGATCATGGTCCAAATATGTACCTAGAAAATTACCAATATCCTTGAAGATTTGTTCATTCCATAAATGTAGCGGAACCCTAGGAAAACGAACCCAAATAGGACTTGCTCCCAACGGTTCTCGTTCTGGATCAAATAAGGGGCTCCATCGCTTTAGTAGCACATGAGCCATCTTGATGTGCCTGAATTGCGATAATATTAGGTCAGTAGGATCCTTGGTAGTGAAGTAAAGAGCAAACCATCCCTTAGTAAGTGTATGAATGGTAGGGAGCTCATGTAACAGATAACCCCAAATCTCTTATACCCACTGTTTCAGTATTTTGACCCCATAGTTCTTGTTGTGAACACGACCCACCACCACTTTATCCTAGGTGCCCATGATATCAGCCCTCTGAACGCCAACGCTAAGGGTGAGGAGGCTTGCATGCTTACAAGACCACACACATTTCGTGTGTCGAGGGGCATGAGGGGGGAGCCCAGGAGGTAGGGATGTTGAGGTGGTGAGCGGCAGAGGCGATGAAGTGACGGGAGGGGGGGTGTGGAGTCAGGTGGGGTAATGGTAAATCGACCAGATGGACGGTGGGGGGGGGTAGTTGCAGGGCCATCAATGGTGTTGGGGAGGTGAGTGAGTGTGATAGAGAGCGGGGGGAGCGAGGTGGAGATGAGGTTGAGGGAAGCGGAGGAGTCAAAGCGAGTGTGCAAGGGTGGGTGAATGAGGGAGCAGTCGAAGTGAGGGAGAGGGTCTATGAGAGGAAGCCTAAATATGCAGATGATGGGGGATGGAGGTCCGGAGAGGAGATGAGGTCCAGATCTGTAGCCAAGATAATAGCAGGGGAGGGGGGGGAGAGGTCAAGGACCAGGAATGAGTCGAGGTTACAGAAGGTAAGTGGGGAGGATGCAGATGTTGTGGAACCAGAGAAAGCAGGACAAGTAAATGGAGAGGATGCGGGGTGAGGAACATACATACCAGAGGATAAACGATGTGCAAGGGTCCAAATGTCCACTTAGGCATATGGGTCCTCCAAATAATCCACAAGCTGTTCATCCTGGGACCCCTCCATAGAAATCCTCAATACGAAACTGTTAATGCCAGAGACCAATCGTCAGTCAGGGAAAAACGGTCACGGGAAACTGCAATACCAGAAATGGACAATAGATAGATCACTAGAAGTGAAAATGATGAGTGGTCATGGGTACAAAGCACTGACAGATTCAACGTTCCAATGTCGGAACCGGTAGAGAGTATTGCGAGAGCATCGACAGTTGGTGAAGGTCGAAGAGGAAAGTTAAACATGACGCTGACCAATGGTAGGGAGTTCGGATAGTGTGCCTCCAATGTTGTAGTGCGACCCCATACCCAAACCAAGTCCACGAAACCCTTGGAGAGTTGTCATCGATCGCAGAGGATGTAGCTAGGAACCGCCAAACAAGTTCACCATAGGCATCGACGAAACCCTAGTTCCGTCATGATTCTAGTGTAATGGAAATTATAGTAATAATAAATAAAATTATATAGATGCTTTAATAGGGATTATCATGTGGTTTTAGTATGCGAAGAATTTTTGAAAATATTTTTAAAGTTAAAAGGATGAACAAATTTACAAATTTTAGCATACTAATTTTATTATTTGGTAATTTGTTTAGGTTCAATTATAGACCCTTATCAGAATGATATATTGGAAATAATGAAAATGTGTTCCCACCAAACTTATAAAAAATATATAAATAAATAAATTTAACAGTGAAATTTTTTTTGAAACACCCAAATTGTATAGACTACATAACTAAAACTCATAATTCCAAACAATTCATACCAAAGTTTAAACAAAATCAACTAAAATCATATCCAAAATAAATTTAAAATATTGAATAATTAAACCACGTAATTTTTGGAGTCTCATAAATAATTATAAAACATTGGACTACATTTTTTTGCTATTGATTATCATTAACTTTTTCCATAAACAAATCATTTAATGTGTAGAGGAACCTTTTTGCCAGGTAGTAATTATAAAGCATTGGAAAGAAGATAGACTACATTGTTTAATATTGATTGTCATTAGAGTTGCCATGAAAAAATTAGTTATCTATTGAGATTATTTGGATTAATTAATGTGTAGAGAAACATTTTGTGAGGTGAGAATTATAAAAAATTGGAAAGGAAATAGACTACACTAAAAGAATAGAAAATTACGTGTAATAATTTTTTTATAACTTTTTTTTTCAAATTTTCAATTTACATACAATTTTATTTTTAAATATTAATAGTTTCAAAATTTTAATTTAATTTTAATTATATGTATTTTAATATTATTTATTTATTTATTTTAAATCTATATCATTACAATATTTATGGTAAAATATATAATTTTATTTTGTGAAAAAATTAAATTAGATTATGGACTATTTATTAACTTATTTATTGGTAGAAAAACAATGTTATTCAACAACATTTGTATATTTCCTTTTTAAACCATCAATTGTAATTACATCTTTGTTTTTAAACAACTCATATGACTGGTAATCTTTACATTAATTTATAGATTTTGTTTACACCCTCATTGTTTACTTGCACTGTGATTAGGAACAAAGCAGTAGATGTAATTGTACGGGAATTATGCATCTTAGTGAAAACACACTACACGATTCTTTTTAACCGCTCAAATTAATTATAAGTAGATTCCTTACAGATCGACCTGTTTCCACTCCGGTTAGTTCATTTCCCTTCCACATGATTTAGATTCATAACAATAGATTTATATTTTTTATATAAGCCCAACCTATAAATTGTCTATTATTTTCCCTTCTTATTGTTGATTATGTTTATATGCCTTGCACTAGAAAGTTTGGTAAACCTTATATCCGTGCATTTAAAAGTATGTTGGTGGCAAAATAAACTTCCCAGATCTTGTATTCCTTAAACGTACTATTGCACGTTTTTGGAGCAATGAATAGTAATCTCATCCTATGAAATGATAATAGGAATCGCACTCATAGCTTTTAAGGAAATAGTGTTTTCAATTACTTTTAAATACTCAAGAGCACAATATTGGTTCTCTTAAATATGCAAGCAAGAGAGTACAATATCTTATATTTATTTAAGAAAATTGCATTTAAGGCAACATTGAAGCAAAACACTTAAAAAGGGGGTTATTGGAAAAAACTAATGAAAAGAGGGAGTTGGTATTGGCGATTTGTATATTCCCAAATTTATTTATTTTTAAACTCAATGTGCACGAAACCTAATGAGCTCTAAACCTAAAGGGAAAAAATACTCCCAAAATTAATGAAAAGAGGGAGTTGGTTAGTGGTGATTTGTATATTTCCAAATTTATTTATTTTTAAACCCAATGTGCACGAAACCCAATGAACTCTAAACATAAAGGGAAAAAAATACTCTCAAATTTTCGGTGTGAAGCTTATTTTCCATTCCATCAACCCATAAATGTGCAGAGGTAGAAAATCCCCGCCACATGATGATGTACCTGCTTTAATCTTGCAGTGGGCATTTCCTGTCTCGACGCATTTATGGGTCGATGGACTGAAAAATAAGCTTTGCCAATTTTCAGAGAGTGATGCATTTTTCTTAAATGGATATCTAGCAGCTAGCAAATGAGACATGTTACTAAGTATGGGTACATATTTTTATTTTTTGCATGAAGAAAGTACAATTTGTTTTCTATCCACCTTATTTGGCACATAGACATTAGCTTTTATTTAAAGAATTCATGTCAATCTTGTTTATAACAATTTTGTTTAAAAATTTAACATTATCATGTTATATGAATCTATCCATTACTTAATTCTTAGGATTATAATTTCTAAACATATGTTAGGGGATTTATTTATAAGGGCAACAATTTGAATTGATGAAATCGATTTTTTATTTTTATTTTTATTTTATTTTATTTATTTATTTAAATCAAAAAATGTAGAATACAAAACAATTGTGACATGGTTGTAAGTATTTATTAACAAGTTTTGACTCCGAGTCTTACATAAAACTTTTATTTTTTTGTTTTTTATGATGTCTTGATAGAGATTTATGTTACAATGTAGGTATATTTCTTGATTTCCTTTTCCTTAATTTAGTAGTGTATTTATTTAATTGTAAGAGTTTTGCATAAATATTGTTTTCACAAAGTCTCTTATAGAAGTGAAGTTTCACAAGCTTTAATTTATGTTGGAATTTTAGAAATTCTCATTGAGGGAGAATATGCTTTAATATCTCCTTCCTTATGCTATTGTGCCACTTTTGTAAATCATGCAATCACATCTCAAGTTGTTTTTAAGGAGAAACATTAGGATATATGGATACTTGGGAGTTTGTTAAGATCAACTTAATTTATTGTGCCTTTAGGTAAGGTGCATTTCCTCAATATACATTAGCATAAATTTGCAGTTATTTAATCTAATAGTCATAATATGTTCTAGACATAAAGTTATATGAGAGTTCATATTCTCATTCATACTAATTGGAAAGAAGGTGCCAAATATTACATTTTTTAAATTATGAATGTTACTTACATGATCAATATTCAATAAAAAAGAATATTCTCACACATCACTGCTTAATGAAAAATCGTCATTAAATTTATTATGTTACTTGTATTTTATATATGAGGATTTGCGATTATTTGTATGATCGAAACAATTTTTTTTAGCTGACTTTCAACCCTATGATTTGAATCCTCGCCATCCTTGTTGCAACATTGTCATAAGCCTATCAACTTTCATCAACCATTTATCTTATATGGTGGGCTTGTATCCATATTAATCTACTGCTTAACACCCACCAATCTAGGTTTTTTATTTAAATGCAATTTCCGATAGTTAATTTTGAGATATTCATATGTAATTTTTTCCCTTTATATTAATATATTGACTCAAAGAATTGAGTTGGTTAGGGTCATAGATTTCTTTCCTCTTTGAAAATTTTAACCACACACTAGGTCTTTGATTTGTTTTTGTAAGTGATTGCTCAAAGAGTTAAACCTATGTAGAGATAACTTATCACTCTCACACATATTGATTTAAATGATTTTCTTCAAAACCTAAATCAACCCCTTATTTTCTATAATTTAAATAAAAGTCTAACTTATAAAAATATCTTTATAAAATAAGGAGAGAAATAAACACTTAAAATTATATATGTGTGTACCGGCCTGTTTGTATATAAAAATTTACCAATAACATACATTATTGTGAATTTTCTTTCCACAATTAAAGTAAAAATAATTAAAAATAAATAAAAATATTCCAATTAAATGCAATTTAAACATTCTTTTATATTTGTTGCATCTTTTGATGATTCATTTACATATACATCCTAAAATCTCCTTTTAATTAATGCTCATTTTCAATAAATAATCCTAAAATCCCCTTTTAATTAGTACTTATTTTCAATAAATAAAAATTACATTTGGATTATATTTTGTTTTTTTATAAGTTTTAAATTTAGGTTATTTTGGAATATATTATTTTTTAAGTAAAAAATGTTAATTTAGATTATTTTGGAGTAATTATTATTAATATTATATTTTTATTTTTTTGGAATGTTTTAATTTGACATATTTAGTTTGCATAATTGATGCTTTTAATGGATTTTTTAGAGAATTATTTGTATATTTAAAAATATATGGTAAATAATTAAAAAACCACATTTTTTTTTTCAAAATTGTATCATCAAATTTCAATATATATAAAATAAAATTTCAATAAAAAATAAATATATATATTTTTTATAAATTGGATTTCTTTAATTTTTAAAATTTAATTATAATGAAAATGTTTTTCTTATTCTCAATTTTTTTCACAAAGGAAAAATTCGTAATTTTAGTATGCAAAACAAAATTACATGTTACATGAGCTAGTAAATGTCAATCAAGACAGTCAAGTATGCCGCAAATAAATTATTACAATGGGAGAAAATTAGGCTTTTCTCCCTTTTTTCTTTTCAACCTTCCGCCAAGCACCTTGTGTTGGCGTGGTCGATATAAGGACAAGCTGGTTGTCTTCCGCATGTGCTCCAATGTCCTTATCAGACTCTGATGTGTTTGAAGTATGTAGTCTCCTATTTCCCCCGTTGTCTGGTGCCCCAGGCTCCATATCGGTTGTGGCTTGGTGGTGATGTCAATGGGTTCTTGCATTTCCTATTCTTGTGTGCCCAAAGTAGTGTTTGTCTGTTTACTTTCTTGTGGGATGGGTTCTTCCTCTTCTTCCTGTTGTTCTGGCTCTTCTGAGGGAAATTTCCGTCCTTTGGCAACTTTACCGGTTTTCTTCTTTTTCTTGTTTTCTCTTGTGGCTGCCCGGCATGTGTTTTGTAAGTGTCCCGTGTTCCTACATATCCGGCATCTAAATGCTGTGTTCTCATAATCTAAGTGTTGTGTCCATATTTGTTGTTTATGATTCAACAGGATGCACTCTGGTAGTCCTTTGCTCAAATCCACTTCCACACAGATTCGTGCGAAAGTGAAAATACGCTCCTCCAGGCATTGGGTATCTGTTTTAATATATCAGTCGAGGGTGTTACCAATGCCGCTAAGAACATTTTCCTGCCAAAAATGAAGCGGGAGGTTGTGTAGCCTGACCCAAACCGGCATTCTGGTCACCTCCATAGTGTTGGCATCAAAATCTGGGAACCATGGTGTGGTGAAGAGTCTAGTGGATCCCTAGAACCATGGTCCCTCCCTAAGTATGGTGTCTCTGTCTTCAGATGATGGAAACTTGACAATGAAGAAACCCTTTGAACATAGGTGGATTTCACAATCCATGGTCCAGTGGGTAAATATCCAATGGAACAGCTCCATTGGTTTGGGCCAGAAGCAGTTGAATCTGCATATTATTTCTTGAGATTCAAAAGTGGTTCTATGCACATCTATGTCTAGAGTATCTATGATTATTTCAAGGACACTGTTTTGTTGTTCCACAATGTATGGCTTGGGGGAGTTATCTGCCTGGGCAATAGTCGCTATAGCTGCTTTGTTTTTTTCTCCATGTAGGATGTTTTTGTATGTGGGTCCTTTAGAGTTTGCAGTATTGGACGCACTAGCACACAGAGTAGTTCCATGTGCTCTGTTCTGTCCTATCTTTCCCCTCACAATCTTAAGTTGAGACAAACAGAGGATCCAGAAGCTATAACATAATCTTTAAGAGTGTTGGCATCAACTAAAGCTTTTCCCCCAAAAATCAAAGACTGAAGGTGAAATGGGTAACCAACAGCAGACTGGATTTTATCCTTCAAGTATAAAATGGAGTCTGTGTCCTGTATCTAAATAATGAAACTATTGCCTGTGGGAGGCTTAATGAATATTTGAAAAGGAACAAAGCCTACCCGAATAGCGTTTTCCGAGATAAAGCTGTGACTCCCTTTGCCCTTTTTTTCAACTGGCGTGGTTTCAGATCCGTGGAACCCAAAAAAAATATTGCTGCCGCGTACCGATGGGAAAATCCTTCGTAAGAAATAGATGTCTCCCGCATAGCAAGGCTAGTGGCCTGAGAGATCAAATGGTAATGTGTGTGCCGCTTCCGGGCAGATGATAGCAGGCCAGCAAGTGTGATTCGACGCCTCAGTTTCCCCCTAGTGTGGACTGCCGCCACAGAGGCCAAGGAACCAGTGTGTTGAGCCTTAGTGTTGTAGCTGACCATCGCTCTGCTTCCCTCCATTCTCCTCATTTGTTTTCTTATTCTCAATTAATTTCAATATTTAGAAAATTATCAAATTAGTGAAAAAATACGACAAATAAACAACAAAAACAATAAATATGGTAACCTTCTAGAAAGAAAGAAAAAATAAATGAATAAATAATGTTTAGTGTACATTTTATCACTATATTAAATATATTATAAAAAAAATAAAAAAAAATAAAAAAAATTATTGTAATTTTTATTAATATAAATTATTGATAAAATCTTTGTGTTTATTATTATTTTTATTTTAATTTAATTATTTTTAAAATTAAATTATAAAAATTAACTAATATATAACATCGGCTTAAAAAGCCAAAAACAATATGGCTCTTGTATTCTTTACCAAGATCTACAAAACAAATCAATGAAATATAAACACAAAAGCAAAAAGAAAACTACTGCTTATATTATATGATACACAGTTACATCAAGCTTGGGACATAAATCTGGTATATGAGTACCAAACATGGATCATACAATTAACAAGATACAACTCTCTGCAAAACCTGGGATCATACATGGACATCCCATGACCATATTCGGTGATATTAACATTCCATATGAGTCGTGTTATGTAGAAACCATAAAATTCCATGGGTAGACTAAACCAACCCATGAACCATAAAAACATATTAGAAATACAAAAAAAAACGATATAACTAATGAAACAAAACACCAAAGTGAGCCAAAAATCACTGCAACAAAACAAAGAGCATTATCCACCAGAGAAAATGTTAGAGGCATAAAAGAGCAAAATGTTTTAGCAGGCTCGCTTGTAGACGAAAGGAGAATATAGCATCAAAGAAGAACCAAAATAGAATATGGAGTGGTGATAGAAGCATGCCTTCTGTTGTGATTCATATATGCCGAAAGCACTCTAGGAAAAAGGTCGACTTCAACAAAAACAACACTGTAAAATATTGCGATTCCCATCTCAAATTAATGGCCTCATGAAATAGGAATTTCTTGATGATCAATCAATTTCTTCCCTCTGTAATGTGATAAGTGTAAACAACCAGGTGACACATTCAAACCCCTCTTTGAAAGCTGATCCACTATAGTGTTATTCTCCCTATATATATGCAAGAGAGGAGGGTCATTTAACTTGGAAAGCAGTCCCTCTACACGATCTATCCACCCTTGAAGCCCTCGTGGCTGGAATGAAGCCCTTCCATTGATGCCATCAATAACGATTTTTGAATCCCCATATATATGTATGGGGTGCAAGCCAAGATTATGAGCCACCCACATGCCACTCCATAAGGCAAGGAGCTCAGCCTTATTGTCTGAACCAAACCCACCATTCCAGAACATCTGGTAGTGTTCTATGTTATCCATCTTGATCCAAGCACCGTAGCCACATACCCCTTCCAACAGAGCCCCATTAAAGTATACCGCTGGAAAGGATATTGGATGTGGACGGGTACGATGAGATAGATCTTTTGTGATGAGATTTTGCTGATCCTAGCCCTGAATCCACACCATGATAGCCCCACGTATAATGGGCAGGATAATAGGCTTATCCTAAAAATTGAGTTGATTCCGAGCAAGCCATATCTCCCATAACAAATAAAAAGGCAGTGCTTTATAAAACCCATTTGTAGTGCCCCATCTCTTGAAAGTGTTGGCAAAATCATGCGGTTGCCACTCAGGACCAATAATGTGATGATAAAACAATAGCCATAACTTCCTTGTTATCTCAGAAAACAGGAATAAATGTGAGGCCGACTTCTCATGTTTATGGCCAAGGGGGCACCTACTGGGATGGAGAAATCCAAACCTATTGAGTCTATCCCATGTTAAGATTCTCCCTTTCCATGTCAACCACCCAAACAATAATATCTTCATGGGTAGCTTCCACCGCCAATACCTTCTGAAGGGAGAGACGCCGCCCCCCCCCCCCCCCAAAATTTCGACAAGTAATTGCAGTAGAGTAGATATTCTTCACAACCAAACCTCCTTCCTTCGAAATGCCATTTCAAACCACTTTGTCCCCTTCCTTGTGAAGACACATGGCCCCATCTCGAAGGCAATCTATACTGCTTCCAATTTTGAGAGTCCCTTTCAGGTAACCCCAACTATTCCCTCGATTTCCAAATCAGAATGCGTTGGCTCCAAAATGAAATCACTTGAAATAAATAAGATACCCCTCTATGAGCCAATATGTGAATAATCCCAGCATCCAGATGAAAATCCCTGTCAATCCTTAGAATTCTATCAGCCCCTAAAAGGATGAACTTCCCATTTCTGAATCTCCATGTTAAACGCAAACCTAACATTGGCATGACCTTCTTAAAACTTTTCCAGATTTCCGATTCAACATTCGAGAAAATACCCATCCCCCTATAGAACTATAACAGAAGGTCTCCTTCAACATATTTAAAATGTATAATGTTCGACCACATGCACCCGGAATGAATGGCTCTCCATAAAGATTTAATAAGAAGGGAATTTGTAAAATTTCGGACATCGAAAAGACCCCAGCCACTGGATTCCTTTGGAGTTGACACAATGCTCAACTTACATAAATGAAGCTTTCTTTCAGTAGAGGCACCCGACCATAAAAAGTTGGAAATAAAAACATTTATGCATCCAATAACTTGCTCAGGAAAGTAGAAGCGGTGCCCCCAATAAACCATGAACTGAATTAGTACAGCTTGTATAAGAACATACCTTCCCCCTAAAGACAACCATCTGTGACTCCATCTATGAATTCTACCTTTGAACTTGTCGACCATCCACCTCCAGTCTGCCAACCTATAACCACATGGCTTCAGCTTGAAGCCAAAATATGTAAACCCATCCATCAAAGACTTAGTCTAGACCCCCATGAATTCTGCTATAAAATTAATCTCATTAATATCCCCACTAACATGTAACATAAAAGATTTGTCTTTATTACTAAGTAACCCTAAAGCAACACCAAAATGATTAAGAAGGTAGTGAAGGTAGAACCATTGATTCTGCAATAGCCTACCAAAAACAAATAAGGCATCGACAAATAGTGAATGCTTTATACAAACAGTGGGAGAAAAAGATAAACTTGTGAAGAAACCAACCCGTGTTGCCTGCTGGAGGAGTTTGTTGAAAACATCCATGATAAGAATAAATATGAGGGGAGATAGTGCACAACCTTGGTGGAGGCCCCTCTCAGCCTTAAAGAATTTTGATGGCTTTCCGTTGATAAGAACAAAAAAACTGACAGATGAGAAACATGTCATAATCCACCTAATTTTATGCATAGAGATCCCAACCTTTAATAGTACCAATCTAATGAAAGACCAATCAACACAGTCATATGCCTTAAAGAGATCCACCTTCATAATCAATGCCTCCAATTTGCTTGAATGAATAAAGTGTATTACTTCTTGTGTTGTAGCCACAACATCGTGGATAGACCTACCCTTTAGAAAACCATGTTGTTCCACTAAGATATTATTAGACAGGAACCCCTTAAGCCTATTTGCAATAATTTTCGATGTTGTCTTCTATATGGTGTTGCAAAGTGCAATCGGCCTGTAGTCAGAGAAACCCTTTGGATTAGATGACTTCGGAATAAGTGCCATAAACATCGAGTTCATATCCCCTGGAACATACATATTGAGTCTAATCTGTTATGTCGACAATAAAAGATCCTATGCCAGAATTTCATGGAAGTGTATAAAAAAATCTACAGGCCACCCATCCGACCCAAGACTCTTGTCTTGGGCAAAAGACTTCAAGAGTACTTCAATCTCCTCTTTTGAGATCTCCTTCCCCAGGATCTCATTTGATGCCACATCAAACATAACCAGCATGTGGTCTAGGACCCATGTTTGACTTATGTAATTGATCTCTTCTCCAACCTTATAAAAAGAGGAGTAGCATTTGTATGCCTCCGCTTGCATATCCTCTGTTGAGTAGACCATAGTCCCATCAATCGTCTCCATCTGCCATATTGAATTCCCGTGCCTCCTACCATTCGCTACATTATGGAAGAATTTAGTGTTTGAATCCCCTTCTTTCATCCATTGTATCCTACTCTTCAATTTCCATGATACCTCTTGAATTTCAAGGATTTTCAATCTCCTAACCTCCAACTCCTTGAGGTGATCATATAACTACTGGGTTGGGGGAGCATTCCTCAATTCGGCATGAACTTTCGACACCTCCACATATATTTTATTTAACTCCACCCTTAGATGATCTTTCTTATCTCTTTCCCACATCTTTGTGTGAAATTTTAAGGCACGAAGCCTAGATGAGAGACAACGCCATCCTGCCATCTCCCAACCATGACCCTCCTCCCTCCAAAAATCTAATACCATTTGATTATAGTGTGGATTATTCAGCGATATTAGATTAAATTTAAATGGGATCCCATACACCAGAGCTTCTTTACGCCAGTTTAGTGATATCAACATGTGATTCGACAAGGTTCCTTCAATAATCTAAGAACATAAATTGCCCATTACACGCATTATATCTTCATACACCATGGATATATCCAACCTTTTACCAATATACTCCTCCCCCTTCTGTCGATTTGTCCATGTCAGAGCCAAAGGAACAGGACAAATATCCACCATATGAAAGTCACTGAAAATACGCCCAATGCGATCGCCTAATGGATCCGGTCTCGCCTTGTGCCCCCATAACTCATTAACAGATAAAGTGGCGTTATAGTCCCTGATGACAACAGGATTCATAACCCCCAATTTCTGTGATGATTCAAAACGATCCCAGAAAGCAGAATTCCCATGACAATATGTATACAGGTTGATGAAATGAATTTTATTTTTTAATATTCTTATAAAACTCAATAAGATAATCCTCCCCAAAAAATTGTAAGCACGGAACCGAGCCAAATTAGGATCCCACATTGCCAACATTCCCTCCGCCCTACCGACAACATCAATAGCAACAGCATGCCACCCTGACCGAATTAATAGCAGGAGGCCAATAGCCTTAATTCGAGGGCACAAAGTCTCTTGTAATAAAGCCATAAAAGGATTAATATCATTAAACAGTTCCCTAAGGCAGTGCACTTTAGAGGGGTTGCCAAGTCCCCTTATATTAAGAGAAATGATTGAATTCATTTGGAACCATGCGCAAGGCCGCATGCTCTAAGTGCCTATGGGTCATCGATAACAGAAATCAGAACATCATGAAAAGCATACAGATCATCTTGGAATAAAGATTTGGTTTTGAGCCTCCCCTGGAAATGACGCGACCCTTAGTTTTTTTTCGGACCATGATGTTGGATGCAGAGGTCGAAGAGATGGACATGGGAAGGTCAGTGGGATTTTTGTCAAAAATAGTTAAGGCAACTATGTCAATGCCCAGGTTCCCTAAAAGTGACTCTATGTCACTCCCCACGGTATTTAACAACGAGTCAGACGACACCCCATTCTCAAGCTTGTGTAATGGCAGAGGAGATGCCCATTCTAGCAGAGGCATCGAAGGTGAAACAGTCAGCAAACCTGTCGAACCCAGGTTCAAAGGAGGATTATCATAATTTTCTGAGGGTGTGATTACCAACATGGATGACATATGAAGCTGGGAAACATGCAAAACCAAGTCAATAGTCTTATTAGGAACATCATTTATATCAAACTCAGATGAGGGTCGAGGGATTGTATCTAGTGCAATAGCAATCTTATCATTTACATCATAGTCAAAAGAGGGCGAAGATGACTTACCCGATGGACCTTGTTCACGTGATCCAAAAGAAGATTTACCTTTAAAGGAATCACGCTGAGAGTTATTATATCGCCTCCCATACCTATGTTGTTATGGACAACGACCCATAAGGTGACCTGTCTGGTGACAAATCAAGCATTGAAAAGGCACCCCCCAAAAGTCCACCTGATGTCTGTGTCTTCGTTGCCCCGAGATGAGATCGACATCACTAGGAAGACCACCCGAGAAGTTTACCTCCACCAGCAACCAGGCTATTCGCTTATCACTTGTACCTAAGATCTTGGGGTCGACATGCTTCATTTTCCTAATTGAGTCTCCAATAGTTGCCAAAGCCTTGAGAGTCCATAATTCCAAAGGAATTCCTGGCAGCTTGACCCATATGAGTTGGTTTTTTGGGGCTTCCAGTCCCGGATTGAAGCCTAAGTACCAAGGAAGTAACTGTATAAAACCCCTACCCCTCACCCACGTCCTCCTCAAGATCTTGGCACAGCCATCTTCGTGCATAAAATGTATACTAAACCAGGAATTCATCATCATACTTACCTTTGGATTGTATCCGAGAATTAGGCACCATGTAATTTTTACCCATTCCACCATCTTTGTCTTCGGCATTTCAGAAAACAACCATTTTCCTATCAATGCCCTCTTTTGTAAACTAGCTACACGTCCCCATAGGTCTTCATATTCCAGAATGACTTGTTTAATTTCAGGTGCGGGTTTGTGGTAGCTTTGGTTTGTGTCACGACTCGAATCCTGATGCTCACCATGTGCACCCTTTTTAGTTATGTCCTCCGAATTTGACGATCTCCTCGTTGGCCCATGATGAGTCATCGGGACAACCCCCTTCCTCATGTCCACCTCATCCATGTGGGTCCTTTCCATTGCTAGCGTAGTGGAAATAAGGGCTTCTTGGCCTGAGGTGTGAGATGACAGAATATCATATACATTCATCATACTGCAAAGATCCCAAGATTGGGCCACTTCAGACAAAGACACTGAGCAGTAAATGCCACAACCACCAACTTAAATTTCCAACACTTCGAAAATCCCCTCATTGTCCTACCCGAGAACAATTTTCTAGTCCACCATAAATAGAAGCCCACTTCCCAAATTGGAATGTCAGTAATTTAGGAAGCTGTCACCATCGGACAGAGACGTCATACTTAAAAAACATTTCTTGTATAACGTCACCTGCAACCTCCCGATTTCCGAGGATGATCATTGATATTAATCAATACTTTTTCAAAAAGTTAAAAAAAGAAATAATAAGCACATGATTGAGAAAACTCTTTTTAAATCAAAGAACCATGTAAGCCTTCCACCTTCACAGCTCGAGTCGAACAGAAAAGTTCAAAACATTAGGTTAAAAAACAAAAACAAAAATCTAAACATGGTCATAGAGAAGGCATAAGTTTATTATATTTCGAGAGAAAAGGTAAAAAATAAAAAATGGTTTAAAATAAATTATAATTTAATTTGGTAATTAAAAATTTTGATATTTAAAAATAAAAAATTTAATATTTAATAGGTATTAGCTATCTATATTTATTTATATTTAATGAAATAAATTTATTTTTTAATTATTATTATATTTATATATATTTTTTTCAAGGAAATATCAAATTTTTTATTAAAGAAATAAAAAGTTATATAGTATATGCAATTAAGCATTATGTGTGATATGTGTAGTCACCTTGATGGATATATATCTAAAACAACTTGTTCAAATTCACAAAAAATAGATGCATGTTCAAAAACGAATTGGGCCTCCCCATTTTGGAGAAAACCACCCAAAGGATAACAATTTTACAATATGTATCTGAAAAGAAACCCATAGTTTATACAAAAAAATAAGTTCCAAAAACACCCATAACCAGAAAGACCATATATAATAAGCAAGATCAATAAACAAAACAAGAACTATAAAATGTAAGGCATATGGTCAGACACCGAACCCTTCCATCAATTGTCTGTGCTATGTGCCATATGTCAAAATCCTGTTGAAGGCCCTCCTTGGATAGGAGGTCCTTCTATATTCCGTTTCTTGTAGATATTACAAACAATAATAAGATCAAATGACATTTTTAGGTGTAAAATTTCTTCAAGGAGAGGTATCAAAATATGATTTTGACATCTCTGAGTTTTGTTGGACCATTTTATAACATTCAATGAGTCACCAAATATTTGTACTGAACCAATCCCCAAGTGAATGAGCCAGCTTAAAAAGAATTTTAATGTTTGTTATTCAACATAATTGTTTGTTCATGTTCTGATTCCCATAAAGGCTTTGAGATATCTGTTATAGTTGATGTGAATTACCAACCCTGCACCACACATATTTTGATCATCACACACACACACACACACACACACACACAGATATATATATATATATATATATATATATATATATATATATATATATATATATATATATATATATATATATATATATATCTATATATATATATATTCTCAAATGATTATGATTTATAGAACCTATATGTATTTTGTCCTTTTAAATTAATTTGATGAGTGAGATAAAAAATTACTTGTATCTATTTGTTTATGTGTATGTCTATGTGTGTGACAGAGAGAGATATCTGTGTACGTGTGTGTGTGTGAGAGATATCTATGTATGTGTGCATGATAGAGAGATATATATTACATACATCTTTATAACTTTATATCTTAGATATAAGCAATTCCAAATTGGATATAAAGAAGTTGGGCACAAGAAGAAACTACAAAATAAGAACATATTGCATGATGGTTAAAGACCCTAAGATGAACACTAAGTATACACTCACTACCTAGATTATGAGGAATCTTTGGGCATGCTAATAAAAGCTTGTCTGTGTCCTAACTCAAGTCATGCATCTCATAGCATGTATCCTAAATAGTCATGCGACCCATAGCATGTACCCTAAACAGGAAGGTTGAGACTCGTGTGCTCACCCATGACCCATCTGCGTGCTATATAAAAAAACCTAAGAGAATATAGTAATTAGAATAAAGGTTTTTTAATAAAAATAATAAAATGACAACAATTTTTAGTTTGATTTGATAATTTGTATGTAATTTGTTTAATTTTAATATACTTATGATAAATCCCATTTTTTATAAAATAGATGTATTTAGTAGTTGGAAATGGAAATGTAAAATGGGTAATTAGATCCCATTAAACAATAATTATTGTTTTCAAAAGTGATATCTTGTATACTATTATTGTTTGAAATATTATAATTCCTCCTAAATACCCATTTAAAAGTAAAAATTAGTTCAAATTCATTTTATTATTTATAAGATTATTTTTCAATCCAACTTATCATTTTGAAAGTTGAGATTAATTGTTTTTTTTTTCAAAGTACATTAAAGCTAATGAATTTGAGCATTCTAGCATAGAACTTTCTCACAATAACTAGACATGTCTTGCAAAATCTCTAAAATTACATAAACAATGACTATACATAATTTTCCTAAATCATTGGTTATTGGCTAGTTTTGTTGTAACTAACATGATGTTAAAGAACATGATTCAATATGTCAATTATTTCATTTGTTTATTACGCCGAAAGACATTCCCTTTGCTGGCTTTAGCCGAATGTGACTGTTCGCTGAGCCAATGAGAGCGCGTTCTCATCGTCCTTCCAGCCACTAAAAATTTGACATTTGCCTGCTGACTGTTCGACCTCCCGCTATTTGCCATGCAGTTGTTTCGGCTGCTGATTCTTCCACCTCACGCCATTTGCCACACAGTTTCACGGCAAGCACCACATCATCCTCTCTCTATCTAACACAGATTTGTTTTCGCGGCGTCATAGATTTGGGAAGGGTTTGAGGCAAGACGGATTCGCATCCTTCAGGTTGCCTGATGGGCACTGTTGTTAAGTTTTAATTTTAGTTTTCCTTCAGTAAATTTTCTCTGCCTCAATTTCCATGGCTAATACAAAGAGCAAAGCCGAAGTCCCCTCTGGATTAAACCATGAAAGGGTGGAAAAAGGAGTGGACGCCCTTTTGAAATGGGTTAAGTCTAAGACAAACCATCAGAAACCCCTTCTGGAACATGACGAGCTGCTCTATTTGGTCGTTATGCTGAAAAGGATCCCTGATAGGGAAATGATCGATCCTTACAAAATCCGAATACCTCATCTGTTGTTTTCTTTGGATGGGAGCCAGGAGGTCTGTTTGATTATCAATGACAGAAAAAGTGTTAGTGCCGAGGTAGCCAAGAACAAGGTTAAGGAGGAGGGTTCAGCGATTTCAAAAGTCTTGAAATACTCAAAGCTCAAGACTGATTATAAGCCATTCGAAGCCAAGAGAAAGCTTTGTGGCTCTTTTGATCTGTTCTTGGCCGATAAATCTGTGTTTCCTCTACTCCCCATATTATTGGGGAAAGCATTTTTTAAGAAGAAAATGCATCCCATCCCTGTGGATTTAACCCGTACGCAATGGAGGTTGAAATATGAGTGCCCATTCACAGTGAAACGAATTCGACCCTTTCTCATGCAGGGGACCCTGCATTGCCAACCCCCTTAGAAATTAGTAGACAGAGAGAGAAAGACTTGAATGGGTAAGAATATGAATTCAATTAAGTTATGCAAATAATCATGGGGCAAAGATATACCTTCTGTACAGGATGGGGACGATCCCTCCCTTGTATTTCGCAATCTGCTGAAAAGCGGGCTCCGTCATATCGAAATGCTGCAGCGGTGGGTTGCACCATCCACTATTTTCGTTGGGGAGAGCGTTGTTCGGCGGGCAAAAGTTAGTCGCCGTAACCGTTACAGTCCCCGGCAAACACCATTGGGGATCGTCATTGCATTGCATTTCATAGCAGGCTCCGCAGCTGAGTCCATCGTTGAAAAGCACAGTGCTCAAAGCAGCAGTGTTGGTTCCATAGCCTTGGCTGTAAAGATTATCGTACCCACACGCCCCTCCTGCACCGTTTTCATAGCCAGAAATTCAATGCCCAAACAACCAAAAGAGATCTTAATTTATATAAAACTGCATTGTATATGAGATATAGCAAAAAATAAAAGGTTATGGAATAATTTCACCCATTGTCCCAGAAGCATCACTGCCACCTTAGAATGTGGCATGAGCTGACTCCCAGCCTCCATATCCATGAGCTCCAGTTAATAACCAGATAATTGTTAACAGTGAGACCCATGCAATGCTATTTACGAGTTCCATCGATCTCATGCTTATCATATTAAGATACAATAAGAACCACCACTGGAACTACTTATAACAGTGACTCGTAGTTGAAAGGGCTAATATGAGAATCAGGGAGATCTGAAGCATAAAGGGGGAGGACTTGTTTGGTTGGATTTGTAATGAGGCTTCTGCAGGGTTTAAACTTTATATAGTGCTATATCCTTCCAATAGCTGTGGCAATAAGAAAATTCTGTATCTAAAGTAGTTTCATGCTAAGTTGATGTTTGAACGAAATGGTGTTTTGTTCGGTAAGCAGCACACGGGAAGTGCACGCATATGTGAATCATTTGGTCCACTTGCACATGGTATGCACATGCTACATAAATTCAGTAACTGTCGACATTGAAGCAGAGCGAGAATTATCAGGTGGGCCACTAGAAAGGGATATTTGTCCAACCATGTGACGCTGATAACTATGTCTGTCCATTGAATGCAAGAGAATGTTTGTATGTCAATATTGCTCGTCATTGTCATTAATCTGGAAGAATTACCTCAAAACATTACGAATAAAAAAAAGAAGAAGCTCAAAGCCGTAATTTGAAATTGCAGGAAGAAATATGGATTTTACCCCAAGACGACTTGTTAAAGGGCTACCGGGCTTGCAATTCACCCATAATATGTCACTCCCTGTGTCGATTTGAACATAATATGGCCTGGGTGGCGTGCCCAGCTCAATTCTGGTGTATTGCAGACTGTGCGCACCCAAAAAAAAAAACAGAAACGTGTGAGTGCCAAAACAAAAGTAACTTTTCAACACCAAAACTGAAATTCAAGGAAGGCTGCAAAGAGGGAAAAGCTTGAAATTCAGTTATAACCCTACCCACCCGGCAACAAAGGGATCCGCTGTGCCTTGCAGAGTAAAATGCACAATAGTGTTGAGAATACGCGCATTCCTTGCTCTGTCATGAGCTTTGAGCGTTTCAAAATGCTCGCTACTCATTCCTCTGCCTTTATTTGCAGAAGCATGACAACCAGCAGCAAACAAGGTGCCATATTTGCGAATTACAATGCATTCTACACCACAAGCAGTGGACGCCATCTCTTCTGCAAAGATACACTAATTCAAAGTGTTTCCCCTCAAAACTTCAAAAGGGCTACAAGTTCGTGGGCTTTGAGCTCCACTTGGCTGTTTGCATGCTAAAGTGTTTCCACTCAAAACTTCCAAAGGGTGTGTTTCCGCGTCAACAAGTCTACCGCCTGGAGGTTTAACGTGAGTAAAGATTTACTACCTTAGATGGTATTGAAGTTAAATGTTTATGCTTTGAATAAGATGGTATTGAAGTTAAAAGTTTATGCTTTGATTTGTATAATATTTTTATTTTATTTGGTTAAAATTTAAACTTAAATCCTTAAAAGTTTATAATTTAAATTTTTTTTCAAACTGTAAAGAGTTAAATTAATTGATATATTTAAAAATATAATTTAAATAAATATAATCTTAATAAAAATAAAACATTATATAACCAGATTAAATAAAACTGCATATATTATATAAACTGTAAAAAGCAAAAATAAAAGATTGCCATGAATGTATATACAGGTTTACCGAGATGGGAAAGAGCTGCAGGCTGTTGGCCGAATTACTTACGACTTGGCCTTAAACCCGCCCCAATTTCCTATGAAGAAGAGCAAATGATCATACATTTACATTCCATTTTGGGCAACAAGTTTCCATTTTCCCAATTCCCGCTCTTGCCTAATCTTCTTTGTTAGTAATTTGTTCAAATGAATCCACGCTCACTTTCTTTTCCATTGATTTCGAAATGAATGGCATTGAAAACGCATGTGGTCTCAAATTGCTACCCATTTGCCTGGACGTACAGACAATGAGATCAAAAACTATTGGAATTCTTGCATCAAGAGGAAGCTCAACTTGAAACAACACAAAATGGAATATCCCCTCGCAATCCCATCATCAAACATACAATACAAATTCAGTGTCTGTGCACACTAATGATTCAAATAGGTCACTTCAATCTGCCAAGCGCAAGGACATACTATTCAAACTGCTTTTGATTGCATGTATGTGACTTATAGACATTCAAAGTCTCATTGTTCCATTTGTTTTATCTCTCACTATTTCAATTGCTGTAATGTCCTATGTTTGACTAGGGTTACAATAAATTAAGAAGATTATACCACAGCAGTATTTATTCATACAACAGTAGACATCATTGAAATAGCACAAGATTTCCAAAGTAATAAGTATCTCTAGCAGTGGGCTGCTCAATTCTAATGTTAGAAACAAGATTTCCAAAGCAATAAGTATCTCTAGCAATAGGTATTTCCATTGGCTGGTCATTATTGTCTTTTACCCACCCCATGCTCCCTCATAATGGGTTCCACAGATTGTTGACCATTACTATGGCTGGCTGGTGGTAGGGACTTGCTGCCCCACAGCACCTCTTGTTTTAAATGGAGTGGAGAAGGGAGATCAGACAGGAATTGGCACATTGTCAAAATTTGGTTGTCAGGTTATCTTGTCCTTTGAATTTTCAACTATATCCATTTAACTTTTTCTACACAAACATAAATGTTGATAATCAACAGTTACAAATCTTTGTTCCGTTTTTTATTCATATTGTTGCTACCTATATTTCATCCTATTATTTCTCACGAGATTTGTTGTGTCCAGATGCAGTTCAATTTGCAAAAAACTTTACCACTTCTCACAACAAAGGTGATTGGTTGTCTCTGTCTAGTATGCCTTATTGGATTATTTCTTCATCTGGTTGGAAATATTTCTTTTCTTTATTAATTTTGCTCTCAGTCACAAGACATGTTTTTATTTCTTGTCTATGACAGAATATTGTTCAGTAGCTTCAAGATATTAATGTGAATAGTTGCGTGCCTTTTCTGTTTGGGAGGTTGTATCGTTGATGCAAGTGCTGCATGTAAATTTTATTGCAGCGAGTTTTCTGGCGTGGTGTGGTTGAAAAGCTCTTATGGTTCATAAGTGGTTCAACAAATGCAAAGGTAATTTACTTGCAATTAATGAATTCAAGCTGTCTAAAATTAAATTCTAGACAGATGAGCTTAAATTGCGAAGAGTTTACTCTTTACCATCTTCAGCAAAAAGCAAACTAGAAGTTCAATGCTCTTCTTGGCAATGGAATATTGTTTTCTAATCTAGCAAACTAAGTTGAAGATAAAAAATTTTCTTGTCTGCTATCATCCCATTATCTAGTAGCTAGCTTAGTGTTTCTGCAACCTAGCTTTACAGTTAGATTTCATTGATGACATTCTCTTCTAGGGGTTGTAGCTTATAAACTAAAGGAATTTTGGAGTTTCCAAATTAACTTCATGCACACACCTATGATCTTATATATAGTGGATTGTTTTATTAAAATTGTGCTGTGCATCTACGGCACAGGGTCTAGCTTCACAAATACAAGGCAATGCGTGTTTATCATTCTTTAATAAGATTTTAAAGCATGCTAGGCGTAGCCCTGTTTACAATAGTAGGCTGGTTGTCTTATTCTAAATTGAAGTTCTTTAAGTGATCACTGCCATCCTTTCACGGTGTTGAGGCTATAACCAAGAAATCAAAGTCAGAGAAATTGAAAAGATCTGTTAGTGTTGTATGAGTCCGTAGTTCAAAGTGGTTTTTGAGTTTGTACTAACATATGCTTCTGTCAAGCGGAATGTCAATACTAGACCATGCGGTTTCTGCCCCACTGCAGTTGGAATCTTGGTGAATAGCATTGCGTGAATCCAGAATATTTTTATGAGGTATTGGTCAATTTGGCTGATTGTGGTATTTTGGTGAATTTGCACTCTTGCTTTCCCTTTCTTGGCAATTGTTGCTTGATCGGATGTCATGAGGTTCTGATTCATTTTGATAAAAGGGCATGAATGGCCTCATGATTTAGGAAATCGTTATGAGTTAAACTTTGCTCCATTTGATTCAAGGACATTAATGAGGTCATAGCTTTAGGCAATATTTGCTTTCTTGTTATTATTGTATTTTTGGTTTCTTGCATGGGAAATCAATGTAAATATGTCCTTTTATTTGGTGCCATATATTTGCCATTGGTGTCTATGCATGGAAATGCTCATGCACGGAAAGCACAAAATTAATGATTTCTCTAATGCAAGCTGTAAAGAAAATGCAACTGCAGTTGCTGGAATGTTAATGAGAAAGATGTTGTCTTTATCAGTGAAAAGCATGTGTGGTTATTTCTTCCTTATTTTTAAAATATCTACCTTGTTGGTTTAACATATCATTCCGATATGTTATTTTCTGCTTTATCTATTAGGGTTATTTTCTGCTTTATCTATTAGGGTTAGTTCTACTGGTGACAGCATCCTGCAGTTGGATAGATTGTTCTTTCATCCAACATTGTGAATTGCCTCATCCAATGAAAAAATGTTATTTCCTGCTCTATCTTAAATGCCCTAACTCTTTTGTGTAGATCTCCCCTTCAGAATTGTTTGTAAGACACGGTTCACATTGCAAAATGTGTGGAATGACATGAAGTGTGCTTGTGATGCATATCAATGAAATCACAATTGCAATCTTAAGTTGTCTGGATAAAAAAAAACAAAATTTCTCAAGCTATTCAACAACCATCATATTATTTTTATTATATATAGATCTCCTCATTAACACAATTTCTCAAGCTATTGAACAATCATCATATTATTTTTATTACATAGATCTCTTCTCATTACGTCTCTATTTCTGTAGACAATACAATGGAATTCTTTATTATGTTTTCACTGTAGTTCTTTTTACTAGTCTCGTTAGAATAAAAGGACATTCAAATATGATTACTTATAATTATCTCAAATTATCAATATAACAAATACCTATCTAATTGTTTAATCATATCTATTTTTCAAAAATAAAATGTTTCATGTCAATTTTCCAAAAGCTTTTATCCGTGACATTACGAGATGTTTTTCCATCCATATTTTTGGGTCTCCTTTACAAGGCTGCAAAATTTGTAGGCATCCTTTCTCTATCCAATATTAACATGGTGGTTTTGGTGACGTGCCTTGTGGAGCCTTTTGAATTGTTGTCGTCGTCTATGAGATCATTATAATTGTGTTACTTTGAATATATGTCTTTTATTTGATAATCATATCATTTAAAACCTGTCTTCCTACATTTTCAGATGAAGTCTTCTTTTTTGGAAATAAACCATTATCTTATTTCTCTCTTTTTTTGAAAATAAGTCTTGCATATTTCCCTCTTTTTGGAAAATAAACTTTTACCTAATTCTATCTTGGTTTATCTTTGCTTCTCTCTTTTTCACCCATTCTTGAATTTATGCAAAATGCTTTACAAATACTTAAAAGACACTCGGCTTGAAAGTTGATCAACATCTATCGAGGGCTGCAACACTTTTTAGCGATTCTTCATCTACCATATGAATGGTGATCCACTTATTGTTGGATTCACAATAGAATTATAGGTAACTTATACGGTAAAGATTTGGAAGATTGTTCAATTGGTTTCGAAGGTTGAAAAGTTTACAGAGGAGTTTGTTGTTTTGTGAGTGAAAATCTACACAAAAAATCTCTTACTTCTGCTGTTGATGGTCATATTGTATTCTTCTAGCTTTTGCAATACATTTCAATATAAATTTATTTCTTTTACTGTACTGTTTAGAATGAATGATGTCTGTTTCATTGTTGAAAATGCAATGCGATTCCATTCAATTTTATTTCTTCTAGTGTATTTTTTCAAATGAATGATGCATGTTTCATTGTAGAAAAAAATTACAGTATATTAAGAATACAAAATGTCAGTGAGTCCGATATTGTGTTGACATAGGCAATATTTTTATGGACATGTATTAGAAAACATATATTTTGTCGATTTTGATTCTTGGTTGACAAAGGGTTTATATGCCTCTCACAGATCATTAGACGAGAGTATCAATTGTTGAAAGGCAACAGTAGATGGCTGTTATTGGTCTACAAAAAATTGCTCAAAGCCAGTTACCAGAAACCATAACAAGAACGGTGCAAGCCATCAGACCATATCTCAAAACATATTCTTCAGATACTGGTTGAAGAACTATTTCAGAACTTATGCACCATTTAAGCCATGTTATTTGGACAGAGAAATTTAGCTGAATGGGTGCCATTTTTCCAAGTTAAAACAACAGCTGTTGAGTTGGTAACACATTCGGCTTGTAACAAATGACAGGCATCACTTTCATTTGCAAGAGACTTTATGATTCTCTGTGGTCCTGGCTGCCTTTTCCGACCGTGTAAAGAAAATTGATAATTCAGGCGCATGTTAAAGAAGATCATCTTGCTCATGATTGGTTCTTGTTTATACGAAATATTCCTGTATTTGGATTTCTCTTGTACACAAGTCCACCAATTGAGTCTGCAAGTGGTCCATATTGGTTCATGGAGCCATTGTCATTGTAAGATTCATGAATTATGCATTTTATTTGAGGTGCGCTTGTTAAATCCAGTGAGATATGCCTTGCATTTTGATCACACAATGCCAGGGAAAAGTAAACCAAATAATCAAAGTTTATAATTTGAATTTTAAATATTTATATTTATTTTAATAAAAATATTAATTTTTAATTTAATATTATTAAATTGTAATTTATGTAGTTTTATTTTTATTTCATTTTATTTATTTGTTTGTTTATTTATTTATTTATTTATTAATCTTTATTTTATTTTATTTCTATTTATTTATTTATTTTATTCTTATTTTTGTAATTAAGATTTTTTATTTTTATTTATTTATTTATTTATTTTTATCTATTTTATTTTTAATTTTAATTATATCTTTATTTTATTTTATTTCTATTTATTTATTTATTTATTTAATTTTTATTTTTATTTTTATTTTTTTTATTGGTTTTGAAATCTTTTCTTATCATAGCATGTAATTCTTAAAAATAAAATAAATATATAAATTCAAACTTTAAATATTATTTAATTACTTTTAACATTTAATTTATTCGATAATAATAAAAACAATTGAATATCCTTTGAATAATGCACAGAGGCTATCTCTCTCTTTTATAAAGCGCTCGAATATTAATAGAAATCCTCCCCTTGTAAACTGTATTAAAAGGCAATATCCTCTCATTATATTTTGATGTTCGAACTTCTTAGACCATAACCCCAAGCAATAACAAGTATACGCCCTCCTGAAAGGCTCACGACAGACTTTAGTTTAATAAGCATTGACCAAACCTTATAGTTAAAACCCCAAGTCTTATCATGTCATTAGATCATTAATATGGGATCACTACATACCTTAATTTTAATACCGCAGACATCAATCGACGATACCATAGACACTTTCACATATTCATTAAAACGCCATTATGCATGAATGTCCGCCATATATATATCCCGAACCTAACTATAAGCCAATGCCATTGTAACGTTCGGCCCCACCTATTAACAATCCTCTCGCATCCGACAGCTGGAGGAGTATCACGTTGATTGGGGCGATCCAATGAGCAGGGTGGAGTTTCGCATTTTTTTTTATCCCGAACTTCAGCACGTCAAATTCACGCGATGAGGGCGGTATTGCCCCAACGACGTGGCACGATCTAATAGGATCGGGTTTTTTCCTTATGGTTTCACCTCCGGGCAAGGGCGTTGCGAAATAGGCATGTTTGTTCCCAAAACCACTCGACTATAACCTCCAGTCCCACGTTCACCTCTTGGTTCTGTTCCTTCTACGCTCCAGGTTCCATCTTCTACGTTCACTTACTCTTCAATGCACTTCCCTTAGCACAGTCCTCTTCACCCGTTTTCTGCACAAAATGGGTAAGCCAACGAACTGTGTGTTGAAGTCTCGCTCCAGTCCTCCCCTACGCTGGTCCTTAACATGAATTGTGCTACATTCTGGCTTTAAAACTCTCCAACATATATTCAACGTATAACTCAACGCTAGTTCCCATTTCCGTCTCAATCCTTTGCTTCGGCTTCAGGAATTCGAGCACACCCAAGGTTCGACCTGAAGAATTTCGCACTATAACAAAATTACAATACAACTACCCCTCCTTTTAAGTGGGGATTTAGCAAACCCTAGAATTTACCAACTCCTCCTATCCACTGAAACTTCTGATTCATTAGAGAAGCTTATCGTGAAAGACATTCATCGCACCTTGCCCTCCCAAAAATTATTTCAAATGATAGATGGGCCCGGACAGAGATCTCCGCACAATTTGTTGAAGGCCTACTCTGTGTATGGTAGGGATGTGGGGTATACACAGGGGATGAATTTCATAACGGGCATGATTCTACTTCACATGAATGAGGACGAAGAGGCGTTTTGGGTAATGGCGGCTCTGCTCAAGGGCGTTGTGAATATGCCAATGCGACGTTTGTATTTGGAAGGCCTGCCTCTGTTACACCAATATCTGTTTGAGTTTGAAGTTCCTATGAATGAAGAGTTGCCTGAGCTGGGTAGGCATACTCAACATCTACCTGTTTTGCCCCCCTTACATCATTGGGAGGTTTCCTTTCGGCGTTGCTTTGCACCTCCCGGTGCAATTGCTAGTTTATAATTTTACTTAAATTTATTTTATTTTATGGTTAAGTTAGAGTTGATAAGATAAACTACAATAACTATATATATATATATATATAGAAGGTGAGTTTGAAAAAAAAACATGTACAATTATTTATTAAATGTTATAAGTGAGTCATTTATAAGATTAACTGTTATAGGTGAACCATTTATAAGATGTTTCTAGAAACTTGAACTTATAAAAAACATAAATAAACTATTTATAATATGTCTGGAAACTTAAACTCATCTAAAATGATAAACAAAATATTATTCACCAAAGTACTTAAACTAAAATCTTTTAACTATTATAAAAATATATATTATTATTTCATCGATTAACTATTGTAAAAATATATACTATCACTTCATCACTAACTGGAGGCACCCCCAACTTATTTTATATTTATATATGCTATTAAATTTAAATTCATTCCAATTTAAATGTTAATTATTAATATGCATTTAACGTTAGTGTTAATCTGAAGTGCTTAAAATCCAACCATATATATCTCAATTAATTACTCTTATTTAGGATATATCCTGTAATCTCACCGAACTGATGTATGTCAAGTCGGAGACAAATTCTTAATGAGACAAGACCTAATTGAAGTCACACCACGTTCCGTGCAGAGGACTAGTGAGACGTTTAATGCCATACATTGGGCATTGGACAGTATGGGCAGCACGCCCGCCCCAAATTATTATTGAGAGAAGAAATTACAGTAAATGTCCAAGCACAGCTCATCATATTCCGTCCGTTGGTATGGTAAGACATTTAATGGTTGCATTGGAAAGTATGGGAAGCTTCTTCTATTTAATGGGAATTCCCAGTGTTGCAACTCAGTTGTGTGATCTCTCTGCCTTCGCAAGGGTTGGACTGGAGCGATCTAGCTGGTTTTCTTTGTGGGTGTTTTGTGAGAGAGACGAGTGTGAGAAATGGCTGTGAAGAAGATGGTGAAGGCTGTGTTTGTGGTTGGGCTTCTGGTTACATTAATGATGAATGTGAATGTTGAAGGCGCCGTAACATGCAACCAGGTGGTGAGTGCCATGACTCCATGTGCTACATACCTCATAGGAAATGCAGCAACCCCTGCTGCGGCTTGTTGCCCTTCCATTCGTGGGTTGGATTCACAAGTGAAAGCGACCCCTGATAGGCAGGCTGTTTGTAGCTGTCTCAAGAACCAAGCAAAGTCATATGGTGTTAAGTTGGGGAAGGCTGCCAATCTTCCGGGTCTCTGCAAGGTTACCGACCTCAACGTGCCTATCAACCCTAATGTTGACTGTTCCAAGTATGTGTTGCTATTTTTGCTTTTTCGTACGAGTCTTTGGTTTTTATTTTTATTTTGATGCTAACGCACTGTGGGATTTTGTTTTGGTAAATGTTGCACTGGATTATTGTTCTGCATTTGGACTAATGGCTTTATTCTGTTTTCTAATATGGCAGGGTTCACTGATCAAGTTTGCTGACGATGGAACTCGGGCTGGTTATCATGGTTCCGTACTATTAGTTATGGGTGGTGACTGTAGTTAGTCTATGAACTAATTTGTTTTGTGACGATGTGATCTGGGCTGGTTTTCTTTGTTCTACTATTAGGTATAGGTGGCGACTGTGGTTAGTCTATGAACTAATGTGTTTTGGCGGCTTTGGACCGTTTTCTGTGTATCTGACTACTTATGTGAGCGCCTGCATTCTGTGCTTTTGTAATAAATAAATAATGATGCCAGCCGGTTTTAGTATTGACTATTGTTGCACTCTTACTTCTATTTTATGACAATGAAGCTGCATGATAACTGGTTGTACTTCGTTTTCAATTTGGTCCTCTATCTATTGGGTTAAACTGTCCTGTGTGATATTTTCCAATAGTAAGGTGTTTTTAAACTTGTCTCATTATTTTAATCCTGAACTGTTGTTTGTCATTTTCATAATATCATAATGAGATCGATGATTTTTTATTTTGCTATTTGGAATAATGTAGATTGTGTGCGAATGTTTCTGAGTATTATGGTTTAAACCCATGTTAAGCTAGGGGGTTAAATCATTATTTGGCGGGTCTATATATGCATTACCTGAAAATAAAAATATTATTTTTAATCTAAATAACTATAAATGATAGAAACCGTAATTTCAACACAAAGTGCACCCATGTGGATGATGCTGTTGGTGGCAAATAACATTTGTAAGAAAATGTGGACACTCTTTGTTTCTCAAAAAGTGCTGTTTTGTTTTGTTTTGTTTTTTTTTTTTTTGAATTTTTATGTAAAATTGTGATTTTTTAATTTTTAAAAATACATAAATCTATATATAAATTTTAACACCTTGACAAAAATGTATGTGTAAATTTCACATTCTGATAAAGTTATTTTTGTAAAATTATAATTTATTATTATTTAAAACTACATTTTAAATTTAATGCCCCAATAAATTATTAAAGTACTACAAATTTATAAATTAAATAATTTAACTAGTAGTAAACTTAATAAAATAAATGGCTATTAAACTAGTTTTACTCGACAGTTTTACAAAATAAGTAGGCTAAATTAGTTTATTGCTATTTGAAAATAATATATATGAGAGTCTAATAAATATTTATTTGTTTATTTGGATGAGATGAGGTTGCGCTGTACCAGCAAGTATTTCTGTTAGTGATCCACTGTTGTCGGTAGTGATACCATATTTACTCCAAAGAGGGAGTATTCATTTTTTCGACTAGCGTGCTTTGAGAATGAGGAGTCATTTAATTAAAATTCTGAAGTCGTGTTTGAGTAAAGGGCTTTGGGAATGAATGACAAGTTATTGATGTGTATTTTGAAATTTTCCACTCAAATGGGTAGTATTTTCCTTTTTTTTTAAAGGGATTTTCTTACTTTGGGGTATGTTTTTTTTTTATTTTTTTATTTTTAATGCAGGGGCATTATGTTTGTTTAAGAATTTTTTTTGTATTTTAATGGAATTAGGGGTTTTTGTGTTTTCAAGGGAGTTGATTTCTTATGTACTGATTTGAGTGATTTTAATCAGTTAATTAAATATTGTGAGGAATTTTGTAAATGTTCTTGAATGTTGGAGAACATAAAAGAATTAGGCTGGTTGAGAGTGTATGGGGATTGAGAGATTTAAAATTTAATGTAAATCTTAAATTAGAATGTTTTATTATTTTGTGGATGTTAGAGGTTATTCAGTGTTTTGTTGGGAGAATGAAAGATTTGAAATCAAAAATAGTTTCAGAGCTTTTTGTATAAAATGTAAGCCTCAAAAGGCATAAAAAGGTAGTAGAGAGATTTCAAGGTAGAAATAGACAGATAGGGTTTGAATTGAAGTCTCTGCTTGTAGGAAGATTTGAATATCAATAGAAAAAAGACCACTGATTTGAATATCAAGCGAGGGGAAAAATTGCTATGTAAATATTGGTTTTAATACAGAATAAAACTCAATTTTTGAGTTTTTGGTGAGTGTATATTGTGTGCAAGTGAAACTGATACGGAGAGAACTTTGTCTTTATGTTCAATTTACAATTCAAGAAATTGTGTGGTTTGAGGTTGAATGTTCATTTGTTGAATTTTGTGTAAAACTAGCATTGATCACATAATGGGTTGATGCCAGTTAAGAAATTCCATGGACTTTTAATTGAGGTATAAAGCTTGCCTATATGTATTTTGAAATTGGAGTTGTTATCATACATAGCACTTCAAAGAGAGATTAGATGTTTTGTTGTATATACACAGTAATGTAAGGTTTGAGGTTTGGAGTCACATTTGAGTTTTTATTGTGTCTATAACCGATTATAAACCACATATAATGAATGCAGGAGAGGGTTTGGAGGTGTGTTGGAACTTGACCCTATTTGAATCATGAGATGAATAAATATTTGCATTGCTAAAAAAATGATGGAGATGTTGGATCGATCAAAGAAATGGTGCAGTGGAACTTCAAAGTCAGAGAAAACGGAACTGTGAAGAGGGTTTTTGAAAATGGTTTTTTCTTAACTTTTAAATGGTAAGTGGTATTTCCTTGTTTGAACGCGATACACTCCAAGGAATGACACGTAGCATTGGCGAAATTCCAATATAGCCTATTTCGTGTTAGTTTGGAGAGAGAAGTGATTGGGCTTAATGTTATGCGATATTTGTTGGATGCTTTGATCAAATCACCGGATGGTGTTTGCATAAGGAGTTAGCGTAGAGGTTAACGGAGGTGTGGATTGACGACGGAAACATTGAGTTGGTGTGCGATAAAATATCACTTGACGGATTCAGTTAATGACGAACAGTGAAGGGTAAGTTAAATTGTTGTGGGACCCGAACAAATAATTATGTTGATATGGTGGGTCTTAAACCAACGTATGAAATGAAATGTTATTTTGGTGCATTGGGTTTTACCCAAAGTTGATATATTGGGGTTTTAACCAAAGTCGAGATGTTAAATCAAATGAAACTTAAGTGAGTTATTTTGGGATAATATGCAGGTGGATATTGCATGTACTTTGAAGAAAATTCAATGTGGGTTTAAACCATATAGTTGAAAGTGGTAAAGCGGACTTTGTAAACAATTGGGTTTTAATTTATAAAGTTTGAGCATTATAGATATAATGCCGAGGGGTTATTTTAACCAAAGGTTTATGGTAAAATTGTTTGAAAGGGCTTCCGCTTGTGAATAAATCAAAGGAGAAAACCTTGGATAAAAGGGTTTTATTTAAATGAAAAGCAAGTGACGGATGATATGAAGAGCTTATTGTTAAGGTTGTGAACCATAGGCTATGAAATGGGAATAATTTCCAAAAATGAGGTTACCTCTATTTGAGGTCATTTTGAGAATTTTAATTTGGAATGCATTTTTATATGGAGAATGTGGGTTTTGCAACCTTCGGTTGCATCAAGTGGTAGCAGAGCTGGAAGAGCTCTTTTGAAAGTTAAAAGATTTTTTTTAAATTAAATGAGAATGCATGTGTGATGAAGGAAATAATGAAAGCTTAGATTTTAAATCTGATTGACAGTAATTATAGAATTGAGCAGATATGCAGTGAAAGTATGATAATGAAGAAATTCATATTTGCAGAATCTGGGTTTAAAAGCAAATGTGCTTTGAAAATTTACCAAATTATGTTTTGAAAGACGTGAATACAGGTATAATGGGGATGGAAAAAAAGGAAAAAAATTAGATTTGAATCTGATAGACAACATGCAGTGTAGCTGAATATTGGGAGAATTTGCAGAAGTAATTACAAGTGGGTGTTGAAACAAACCTTGAAGGTGAGGTATTTTAATTTTGAAGAGTATGTTTGTAGATTGCAGACAATTGAGGAGCATCTCAGCAAGAAGATCACAGCTTCAAAGAGCAGTGATGAAGGAAGCCAGTGAAGGTTTTTAAGAGAAAGAAGAATGTGGCAGAACTTTGAAGAAATTCCAACAAAGGTTGGATAAAAAGAACAACGGTGTTCTTAAGAGGGTGCAGATGAGTTGAAGCCTAGAAGGAGCAGAGATGAATGCTCAAGAGGTTCCAAAGAAGATAGAGAACTAATGCTTGCCAAAAGACCAAGTCCAGAGAGAGGATTGGTGAGGTAAGTTGTAACAAGAAGGACTTGTTATTGCAGAGGCTTTAGTGCAGCTCATGATGAATGAGTGAGGAACTCGTGAATATAGAATTGGAGAAGAAAATGACTACTAATAGTGATAGTAGAAATGATAGAGGTTCTGAGAGAGACCACAACAAAATGAAAGTGAAGAAAGAAGATGCCAAGACAAATGTCATACAGAGACAGTTAAGCAAGGAAGAGTATGAGAGAGCGCTGAGATAGCAGTCCAACTTCGAGTGTTGTTGGATTTGTTACAGAGGGATGAGGAAGACCAGAGGTGGGGTTTTCTTGTAAGAAGAAAGATAAAGTGGCATAAGCTACAGATGAAGAAAGAGGAAATGATAAATGCTCGGCTGAAGGAAAAATTACTCAAATAAATGAGTATTTGGAGAAAGACTCGAAAACTGAAAATTCAAGTGAGACCAAGAGGTTTTATGATTTTTCTGATAAATTTTGTATGTTTACAGGAAGAACATGTGGAGAAAGACAAAACGCTGATTATGTCATAAAGGAAGAAAATGGGACAGCGAGATCTTTTGAAAATGTCTTTACACAGTTGGGGAAAAGTTTTACTTTTCAACATATTGGAAGCAAAGAAAATTTAGCTTATGAAGATGGCCAAAAGCTGGAAATTAAACAATCAATTGAAAAGATTAAAGAGATTGAAGAGAAGACCATTGAAGAATTTCTGTATTGTATAGAGGACTTGGAACAGCAGGAGGATTTGGTGATTAAATCATCAAATGAGGCTATAAGGTCTTATGGGTTTAAAACTGACAAGTTGTGTGTGAATGTAGGGATTACAGAAGACAATTCATGTGATGAAACTGTATTGAGTGAAGCTGAAAGTTGCCAAGCAAAATATGATGATGATCATCTCTCAGATGAAAACCAAATTGAATTATTGCAACAAAAGGAGTTCATAAATTCCTTGTTTTGGGAAAAGAATTGTTTCAATGGAAATATGACAGTTATGTCTGATGATGAGAAATTTGTTATTGGTAATGACAATGAGAAATTGATTTTGTTAAATGGCCAAATGAAGAGTGATGGACAAACAACTAAAACTATTGCAAAGATGGAGGATCATAATTCTATTATGATGAAAGATGAAGAGATAGTGTCACTAGGAAACTTGACTTATGATAAAGAAAAAGGTAGTGAAGATTGTACAAAGATTTTCTCAGATGAGATGACAGATTTGTGGCATGAGTTAAGTATTCTGGAGAAGAGGCTAGAAACACAGAGAGTAAGTGTTCAGGTTGTAAAGTCGGCGCTGAATGAGAATGGAAAAGTTCATTTTTATGAACCAGAGCAAAGAAACATCCTTAAAATGGATGATGTGGAAGAGAGACTAGCTGACAGTCTCGAGAATTATTTGAAGAATTGGAATCAACATACTGATGTGTTGATAAAGGAGAAAATGTCAGAGCAACAAATTGAAATGTTGCCGAAGGAAGAAGAGACACAAAAGTCTTGTGATTTTAATGATTGTTTTATGATTGCAGGCACTGATGAAAAGACTAAAGAATGTTTGGTCCAGGAGAACAAATTAAAGCAAAGAAAAGAAGACAGTGAGTGACAAACTAAATACCAGTCCAAGGAATTGTTGAAGTCAGGAAACAAATAAATTGTCATAAGTGACAATCAGGAAGAAGTTATCAGTTGCAGAAAACAAGAGGGTAAGGATGAAAGGGCGGCAACAAGAATAGAAATTCAGCGATCAAGAGGTAGAAGTACTCAGCGGTCAGAAGATATATTAGATAAAGAAATTGAATTGATAAGAAGGCTAATGGTGAAAGTGTCTCAGAATAAGACAACAGGAGGAAAGCAAAGAAGTAGCAGGAGCAAGAAAAAAACAGTAACAAAATGTGAAAGCATAGCAAATGGGAAGATGCAGAATAAAGTATGGAAATTTGGAAAAGTGCAGTTGAAGAATAATGCAGTTATTGGATATCAGCAAAACAGAGTATGGGATCCAGGAGGCAAAGATTAAAAGCACATGATCAGGATATCATGATTATTTTGACCTTGAGAGTCTGATGCAGGGGCATTAGGCTCAAGAAAATTCCTTGTATTTTAATAGACTTGGGGGTTTTTGTGTTTTCAAGGGAGTTGGTTTCTTATGTAATGATTTGAGTGATTTTATTGAGAATTAATTAAACATTGTGAGGATTTTTGTAAATGTTCTTGAATGTTGGAGAACATGAGAGAATTAGACCAGATGAGAGTGTATAGGGATTGAGAGATTTAGAAATTAGTCTAAACCCTAAATTAGAATTTGTTTCATTATTTTGTGGATGTTAGAGGATATTTAGGGTTTTGTTAAGAGGATGAAGGATCTGAAACCAAAAATAGTTTCAGAACCTTTTGTATAAAATGTAAGCTTAAAAGGCATAAAAAGGCAATAGATAGATTTCAAGGTAGAGGTAGACAGATAGGGTTTGAATTGAAGCCTACGGGCTGTAGGAAAAAGGCCACTGATTTGAATATCAGGCCAGGGGAAAAATTCCTATGTAAATATTGGTTTTAATACAGAAAAAAAACTCAATTTCTGAGTTTTTGTTGAGCGTATATTGTGTGCAAGTGAAATTGACAGGAACAGAGAGAATTCTTTCATTTTATGTTCAATCTACAATTTAAGAAATTATGTGGTTTGAAGGTGAATGTTCATTTGTTGAATTCTGTGTAAAACTAGCATCGATCACAAAATGGATCGATGCCAGTAAAGAAATTGCCATGGACTTCTAATTGAGGTATATAGCTTGCCTGTATGTATTTTGAAATTGGAGTTGTTATCATAAATAGCACTTCAAAGAGAGATTAGACGTTCTGTTGTATATACACAATGAAGTAAGGTCTGAGGTTTGGAGTCACATTTGAGTTTTTATTGTGTTTATAACCGATTATAACCCATAGATAATGAATGTTGGAGAGGGTTTGGAGGTTGGTTGGAACCTGACCCTGTTCGAATCATGAGGTGAATAAATATTTGCATTGCTAAAAAAATGATGGAGATGTTGGATCGGTCAATGAAATGGCGTAGTGGAACTTCAAAGTCAAAGAGAAGGCGAAACCGTGAAGAGGGTTTTTGAAAACCATAAATGGTTTTCGCGCAACGTTTAAATGGTAATTGGTATTTCCTTGTTTGAACGCGATACACTCCAAGGAATGACACGTAGCATTGGCGGAATTTCAATACAGCCTATTTCGCGTTAGTTTGGAGAGATAAGTGACGGGGCATAATGTTATGCGATATCCGTTGGATGCTCTGATCAAATGATCGAATGGTGTTTGCATAAGGAGTTAGCATAGAGGTTAACGGAGGTGTGGATCGATGGTGGAAACATTGAGTTGGAGCGCAATAAAATATCACCCGTTAGATTCGATGAATGACGGACAGTGAAGAGTAAGTTAAATCGCTGTGGGACGCGAACAAATAATTATGTTGATATGTTGGGTCTTAAACCAAAGTATGAAATGAAATGTTATTTTGGTGCATTGGGTTTTACCCAAAGTCGATATATTGGGGTTTTAACAAAAGTCGAGATGTTAAATCAAATGAAACTTAAGTGTGGGCCGAAGATTTATTTTGGGTTAATATGCAGGTGCATATTGCATGAACTTTGAAGAAAATACATTGTGGGTTTAAACCATATAGTTGAAAGTGATAAAGCAGAGTTTGTAAACAATTGGGTTTTAATTTATAAAGTTTGAGCATTATACATATAATGCCGAGGGGTTATTTTAACCAAAGGTTTATGGTAAGATTTGTTTGAAAGGGCTTCCGCTTGTGAATAAATCAAAGGAGAAAACCTTAAATAAAGAGGTTTTATTTAAATGAAAAGCAAGTGACGGATGATATGAAGAGCTTATTGTTAGGTTGTGAACCATAGGCTATGAAATGGGAATAATTTCCGAAAATGAGGTTACCTCTATCTCAGGTCATTTTGAGAGTTTTAATTTGGAATGCATTTTTATATGGAGAATGTGGGTTTTGCAACCTTTGGCTGCATCATTTTTCTTTATAAATTTTATTTTATTTATTTATTTTTTAAGTTGGACTAAATTCAATTAATGTAACATAATGTACAGGAAGAGTCGAGCCTCTAGAATTGTTGTTCTAGCCAATTCCTGAGGTATTATAAGTAAAAAAAGCAAAATATTGACTGTTCCAAATAGGGAAATCAGTCATAATACCACTGCTCTCAGAGGGGAAACCAAATTCAAACAAAAAATAGTTAAGAGTTGTGAAAATATTCAGGAAAGACAGTTTAACATAGAAAATAAACATAGATGTAAAAAAAGACCTCTCCATACTAGGTGCCACTTTGTTGAGGCGGTGGTTCCTCCACAATGAGGCACCTGTAGTCGTTGGTAGAGTTATCCGCATGCGTCGTTTGATGAGCTGCTGGTTCAAGTGTTGTGGCGGTGCGAACTGCGCTGGCACTGCCATTGAAACCTTCTTCACTTGACCATTTAGGGATACCACTTCCACTGCTGCCATTTCCATTGCCGCAAGAGGAATTGGAATCCGGTTTAATAGGTAAGGCCTCTTACTTATGCGAGAGCTATGGAGGTGCAGAGGCTATGGTGGATTTTCTCTGTCTTTTCTTGGTACTTTAGTCTGCTTCGAAGGAAACTTCTTCCTTGAAGTTGATGGTTATGGTAGCAGTGAGGTGGGGTCTATCCAACACACACATGTAGTGAAATTGCGCTGAATTTTCCTCAAACAGAAGAGGTCGAGTCTCCTTGTAGATATGATCTGCGAAGGTTGGGAAGCTTTGCCTCGTCCTCTGCCTTTTAAAATTCTACACTGTAATATTGGACTATTTCTGGATGCCTATTGCCCAAAGCAATCTGCCAATCTTGTAAAATTGTTGTACACTCTAATGTTGAACCATTTCCGGATTGTGGATAACCCTTTCTAGATTATGAATAACTTGGGAACGAGGTTCTTAACATTCAACATTTTCAAGAAAACACGAGGTTCTTAACATTCAACATTTCCAAGAAAAAACAAAAGAACTATTGAATGGTTGGTATTGCAGTAGCAGGGTTGTTAACTGTTACAATATGAGGGTTGTTAATTTCTACGAGTTTTTATTTTGGATAATCGTGTATTCAGAGATAAACGTCATAATTTTAACAAATATATATATATATATATATATATATATATATATATATATATTTTTATTTTTTTTTTATTTTTTAATTTTTTTATATTTTAACATTTTTTTTCGAGAAATGAGAAAACGTTGTTTACTACTATACATAGTCTATACAAAAAATCACTGGCATCATTCAGGTAGCCCCACACAGCATTTTTCGAAAGAGGCGAGAATTTTGGTGACATACCCGAGTTCTACTAGATGCAAAGTAACTCGACGAGCGGGGACGGTAGGAGCACCACGGCGGCCGGGAGCAGCAACAATGCAGCCAGAGCGAAAAAAAACGCGCGTACAATGAAAACTGTAAACCATCAAACTTCGCGGGTGACTTATTTATAAAAAATAGTTCGGCCGAACTACTCTTAAAAAAAAATTTCGGCCGAACTTTTGATGCCAGTTTTCCAATTCCCGGCAAAAATTCTGTTTGCCCACGCCATCAGTGTGCCGTCAATCTAAACGGAATCACGAGTTCGACCGAACTATTACAAAGTTCGGCCGAACTGTATAAAATGTTCGGCCGAACTATTGTTGAAAAAAAATTTCGGCCCCCGTTTCTTACAAAAGTGTAACCCAGCTTCACGTTTCCGGCCTAATGTGAATTACCAACCCTGCACCACACCTATTTTGATCATCACACACACACACACATATATATATATATATATATTCTCAAATGATTATGATTTATTGAACTTATATGTATTTTGTATTTTTAAATTAATTTGATGAGTGAGATAAAAAATTACTTGTATCTATTTGTTTGTGTGTATGTCTATGTGTGTGACAGAGAGAGATATCTATGTATGTGTGCATAATAGAGAGATATATATTACATACATCCTTATAACTTTATATCTTAGATATAAGCAATTCCAAATTGGATATAAAGAAGTTGGGCACAAGAAGAAACTACAAAATAAGAACATATTGCATGACGGTTAAAAACCCTAAAATGAACACTAAGTATACACTCACTACCTAGATTATGAGGACTCTTTAGGCATGCTAGTAAAAGCTTGTCTATGTCCTAACTCAAGTCATGCGATCCCATAGCATGTATCCTAAATAGTCATGCGACCCATAGCATGTACCCTAAACAGGAAGGTTGAGACTAGTGTGCTCATCCACGACTCATCTGCGTGCTATATAAAAAACCTAAGAGAATATAGTAATTAGAATAAAGGTTTTTTAATTTTAATATACTTATGATAAATCCCATTTTTTATAAAATAGATGTATTTAGTAGTTGGAAATGGAAATGTAAAATGGGTAATTAGATCCCATTAAACAATAATTATTGTTTTCAAAAGTGATATCTTGTATACTATTATTGTTTGAAATATTATAATTCTTCCTAAATACCTATTTAAAAGTAAAAATGAGTTCAAATTTATTTTATTATTTATAAGATTATTTTTCAATCCAACTTATCATTTTGAAAGTTGAGATTAATTTTTTTTTTTTTCAAAGTACATTAAAGCTAATGAATTTGAGCATTCTAGCATAGAACTTTCTCACAATAATTAGACATGTCTTGCAAAATCTCTAAACTTACATAAACAATGATTAAACATCATTTTTCTAAATCATTGGTTATTGGCTAGTTCTGTTGTAACTAACATGATATTAAGGAACATGATTCAATATGTCAAATATTTCATTTGTTTATTTATAATTTTACTTAAATTTATTTTATTTTATAGTTAAGCTAGAGTTGATAAGATAAACTACAATATATATATATATATATATATGTGGAAAGTGAGTTTGAAAAAAAAACATGTACAATTATTTATTAAATTTCATAAGTGAGCCATTTATAAGATTAAATGTTATAGGTGAACCATTTATAAGATGTTTCTAGAAACTTGAACTTATAAAAAACATAAATAAACTATTCATAATATGTCTAGAAACTTAACTCATCTAAGATGATAAACAAAATATTATTCACCAAAGTACTTAAACTAAAATCTTTTAACTATTATAAAAATATATATTATTATTTCATCGATTAACTATTGTAAAAATATATACTATTACTTCATCACTAACTGGAGGCACCCCCAACTTATTTTATATTTATATATACTATTAAATTTAAATTCATTCCAATTTAAATGTTAATTATTAATATGCATTTAACGTTAGTGTTAATCTGAAGTGCTTAAAATCCAACCATATATATCTCAATTAATTACTCTTATTTAGGATATATCCTGTAATCTCACCGAACTGATGTATGTCAAGTCGGAGACAAATTCTTAATGAGACAAGACCTGATTGAAGTCACAGCACGTTCCGTGCAGAGGACTGGTGAGACGTTTAATGCCATACATTGGGCGTTGGACAGTATGGGCAGCACGCCCGCCCCAAATTATTATTGAGAGAAGAAATTACAGTAAATGTCCAGGCACAGCTCATCATATTCCGTCCGTTGGGATGGTAAGACATTTAATGGTTGCATTGGAAAGTATGGGAAGCTTCTTCTATTTGATGGGAATTCCCTGCCTTCGGGAAAGGGAAGTGTTGCAGCTCAGTTGTGTATATCTCTGCCTTCGTAAGGGTTGGACTGAAGCGGTCTAGCTGGTTTTCTTTGTGGGTGTTTTGTGAGAGAGACGAGTGTGAGAAATGGCTGTGAAGAAGATGGTGAAGGCTGTGTTTGTGGTTGGGCTTCTGGTTACATTAATGATGAATGTGAATGTTGAAGGCGCCGTAACATGCAACCAGGTGGTGAGTGCCATGACTCCATGTGCTACATACCTCATAGGAAATGCAGCAACGCCTGCTGCGGCTTGTTGCCCTTCCATTCGTGGGTTGGATTCACAAGTGAAAGCGACCCCTGATAGGCAGGCTGTCTGTAGCTGCCTCAAGAACCAAGCAAAGTCATATGGTGTCAAGTTGGGAAAGGCTGCTAATCTTCCGGGTCTCTGCAAGGTCACCGACCTCAACGTGCCTATCAGCCCTAATGTTGACTGTTCCAAGTATGTGTTGTTATTTTTGCGTTATTTTTGCTTTTTCGTACGAGTCTTTGGTTTTTATTTTTATTTTGATGCTAACGCACTGTGGGATTTTGTTTTGGTAAATGTTGCACTGGATTATTGTTTTGCATTTGGACTAATGGCTTTATTCTGTTTTCTAATATGGCAGGGTTCACTGATCAAGTTTGCTGACGATGGAACTTGGGCTGGTTATCATAGTTCCATACTATTAGGTATAGGTGGTGACTGTAGTTAGTCTATGAACTATTATGTTTTGTGACGATGTGATCTGGGCTGGTTTTCTTAGTTCTACTATTAGGTATAGGTGGCGACTGGTGTTAGTCTATGAACTAATTTGTTTTGGCGGCTTTGGACCGTTTTCTGTGTATGTGACTACTTATGTGAGCGCCTGCATTCTGTGCTTTTGTAATAAATAAATAATGATGCCAGCCGGTTTTAGTATTGACTATTGTTGCAATCTTACTTCTATTTTATGACAATGAAGCTGCATGATAGCTGGTTGTACTTCTTTATCAATTTGGTCCTCTATCTATTGGGTTAAACTGTCCTGTGTGATATTTTCCAATAATAAGGCGTTTCTAAACTTGTCTCATTATTTTAATCCTGAACTGTTGTTTGACATTTTCATAATATCATAATGAGATCGATGAGTTTTTATTTTGCTATTTCGAATAATGTAGATTGTGTGCGAATGTTTCTGTTTTTTATGGTTTAAGCCCATGTTAAGCTAGGGGGTTAAATCCTTATTTGGCGGGTCTATATATGCATCATCTGAAATTAAAAATATTTTTTTAATCTAAATAAATATAAATGATTGAAACCGTAATTTCAACACAAAGTACTGCCATGTGGATGATACTGTAGGTGGTAAATAATGTTGTAAGAAAATGTGGACACTGTTTGTTTCTCAGAAAGTGCTATTTTGTTTTTTTGTTTTCTAATTTGAAGTATTTATGTAAAATTGTGATTTTTTAATTTTTAAATAGACATAAATATATATATATATAAATTTTAACACCTTGACAAAAATATATATATAAATTTCACATTCTCATGAAGTTATTTTTGTAAAATTATAATTTATTATTATTTGACACTACATTTTAAATTTAATACCCAAATAAATTATTAAAGTACTAAAATTTTATAAATTAAATAATTTAACTAGTAGTAAACTTGATAAAATAAATGGCTATTAAACTAGCTTTACTTAATAGTTTTACAAAATAAGTAGGTTTAAATTAGTTAATATTGCTATTTGAAAATAATACATATGAGAGTCTAAAATATCTATTGGAGTTGTCCACTGAGGCTGTGTTTTGGCTCGGATGTCAGAAATCTGCCGGGAATTCGGTCAATTAAATTTTAAAAAATTAGGTAGTTGAAGTGTTTGAAATCCATTTTTGATAGTGGAAATGGATTCAACACTATCAAAAACCCTTGGGGCACTCAAAATACTAATGCTTAACAACTGTAAACAAGATTCTGAGCAAATCTTTGCTAGATTTTCTGAAAATGTTATCGGATTCTAGGTCAAATTGCAACCTCAGTAGACTACGCGGTATTTATTTGGCTGAGATGAGGTTGTGCTGTACCAGCAAGTATTTCTGTTACTGATCCACTGTTGTGGTAGTGATACCATATTTACTCCAAAAAGGGGTATTCATTTTTTCGACTAGCGTGCTTTGGGAATGACACGTCATTTAATTAAAATTCTGAAGTTGTGTTTGAGTAACGGGCTTTGGGAATGAATGACAAGTTATTGATATGTATTTTGAAAATTTCCACTCAAATGGGTAGTATTTTCCTTTTTGTTTTAAGGGATTTTCTAACTTTGGGTTATGTTTAATTTTATTTTTTTGTTTTTTTATTATACAGGAGCACTAGGCTTAAGAATTTTTGGGAATGAAGTTATTGATGTGTATTTTGAAATTTTCCACTCAAATGGGTAGTATTTCCCTTTTTTGTTTAGGGATTGGGGTATGTTTAAATTTATTTATTTATTTATTTATTTTTAACGCAAACTAGGCTTAAGAATTTTTTTTTTGTATTTTAATGGAATTAGGGGTTTTTGTGTTTTCAAAGGAGTTGGATTTCTTATGTAATGATTTGAGTGATTTTAATGAGTTAATTAAATATTGTGAGGAATTTTGTAAATGTTGGAGAACATGAGAGAATTAGGCTAGTTGAGTGTATGGATTTAGAAATTAATGTAAATCTTAAATTAGAATTTGTTTCATTATTTTGTGGATGTTAGAGAATATTCAGTGTTTTGTGTTTTGTTGAGAAGATGAAAGATTTGGAACCAAAAATAGTTTCAGAGCTTTTTGTATAAAATGTAAGCCTCAAAGGCATAAAAAAAGGTAGTAGATAGATTTCAAGGTAGAAATAGACAGATATGGTTTGAATTGAAGCGATTTGAATATCAAGCCAGGGGAAAAATTCCTATGTAAATATTGGTTTTAAGACAGAATAAAATTCAATTTCTGAGTTTTTGTTGAGTGTATATTGTGTGCAAGTGAAATTGATAGGGAGAGAATTTTGTCATTTTATGTTCAATTTACAATTTAAGAAATTGTGTGGTTGAGGCTGAATGTTCATTTGTTGAATTCTGAGTAACACTAGCATCGATCACATAATGGATTGATGCTAGTAAAGAAATTCAATGGACTTCTAATTGAGGTATAAAGCTTGCCTATATGTATTTTGAAATTGGAGTTGTTATCATACATAGCACCACTTCAAAGAGAGATTAGATGTTTTGTTGTATATACACAGTAAAGTAAGGTTCGAGGTTTGGAGTCAACACTTTATAACTGATTATAAACCACAGATAATGAATGAAGGAGAGGGTTTGGAGGTTGGTTGGAACTTGACCCTATTCGCATCATGAGATGAATAAAGATTTGCATTGCTAAAAAAATGATGGAGATGTTGGATCGGTTAAAGAAATGGCGCAGTGGAACTTCAAAGTCAAAGAGAAAATGGAATCGTGAAGAGGGTTTTTGAAAACCATAAATGGTTTTCGCGCAACTTTTAAATGGTAAGTGGTATTTTCTTGTTTGAGCGATACACTCCAAGGAATGACACGTAGCATTGGCGAAATTCCAAAACAACCTATTTCGTGTTAGTTTGGAGAGATGAGTGGTTGGGTTTAATGTTATGCGATATCTGTTGGATGCTTTGATCAAATGACTGGACAATGTTCGCATAAGGAGTTAGCGCAGAGGTTAACAGAGGTGTGGATTGACGATGGAAACATTGAGTTGGAGCGCGATAAAATATCACCTGACGGATTCAATGAATGACGAACAGTGAAGGGTAAGTTAAATTGTTGTGGGATCCGAACAAATAGTTATGTTGATGTTGGGTCTTAAACCAACGTATGAAATGAAATGTTATTTTAGTGCATTGGGTTTTACCCAAAGTCGATATATTGGGGTTTTAACCAAAGTTGATGTTAAATCAAATGAAACTTAAGTATGGGCTGAAGATTTATTTTGGGTTAATACGCAGGTGGATATTGCATGTACTTTGAAGAAAATACATTGTGGGTTTAAACCATATAGTTGAAAGTGATAAAGCGGACTTTGTAAACAATTGGGTTTTAATTTATAAAGTCTGAGCATTATAGATATAATGCCGAGGGGTTATTTTAACCAAAGGTTTATGGTAAGATTGTTTGAAAGGGCTTCCGCTTGTGAATAAATCAAAGGAGAAAACCTTGGATAAAAGGGTTTTATTTAAATGAAAAGGAAGTGACGGATGATATGAAGAGCTTATTGTTAAGGTTGTGAACCATAAGCTATGAAATGGGAATAATTTCCGAAAATGAGGTTACCTCTATCTGAGGTCATTTTGAGAATTTTAATTTGGAATGCATTTTTATATGGAGAATGTGGGTTTTGCAGCCTTTGGCTGCATCAAGTGGTATCAGAGTTGGAAGAGCTCTTTTGAAAGTTAAAGATTTTTTTTTTAAATTAAATGAGAATGCATGTGTGATGAAGGAAATAAGGAAAGCTTAGATTTTAAATCTGATTGACAGTGAGTATAGAATTGAGTAGATACGCAGTGAAATTATGATAATAAGGAAATTCAGATTTGCAGAATCTGGGTTTAAAAGCAAATGTGCTTTGAAGATTTACCACGTTATGTTTTGAAAGACGTGAATACAGGTATAATGGAGATGTCAAAAAAGGAAAAAGAAATCAGATTTGACTCTGATAGACAACATGCAGTGTTGCCGAATATTGGGAGAATTTGCAGAAGCAATTACAAGTGGGTGTTGAAACAAACCTTGAAGGTGAGATATTTTAATTTTGAAAAGTATGTTTGTAAATTGTAGACAATTGAGGAGCATCTCAGCGAGAAGATCACAACTTCAAAGAGCAGTGATGAAGGAAGCCAGTAAAGGTTTCTAAGAGAAAGAAGAATGTGGTAGAACCTTAAAGAAATTCCAATAGAGGTTGGATAAAAAGAACAATTGTGTTCTTAAGAGGGTGCAAATGAGTTGAAGCCTAGAAGGAGCAGAGAGGAATGCTCAAGAGGTTCCAAAAAAGATAGAGAACTAGTGCTTGCCAAAAGACCAAGTCCAGAGAGAGGATTGGTGAGGTAAGTTGTAACAAGAAGGACTTGTTATTGCAGAGGCTTTAGTGTATCTCATGATGAACGAGTGAGGAACTCATGATTATAGAATTGGAGAAGAAAATGACCACTGATAGTCATAGTAGAAATGACAGAGGTTTTGAGAGAGACCACAACAAAATGAAAGTGAAGAAAGAAGATGCCAAGACAAATGCCATACAAAGACAGTTAAGCAAGGAAGAGTATGAGAGAGAAAGCTGAGATAACAGTCCAACTTGGAGTGTTGTTGGATTTGTTACAGAAGAATGAGGAAAACCAGAGGTGGGGTTTTCTTGTAAGAAGAAAGATAAAGTGGCATAAGCTACAGATGAAGAAAGAGCAAATGATAAATGCTCGGCTGAAGGAAAAATTACTCAGAATAAATGAGTATTTGGAGAAAGACTCGAAAACTGAAAATTCAATTGAGACCAAGAGGTTTTATGATTTTTGTGATAAATTTTGTATGTTTACAGGAAGAACATGTGGAGAAAGAAAAACTGCTGATATTGTCATAAAGGAAGAAAATGGGACAGCCAGATCTTTTGAAAATTTCCTTACACAGTTGGGGATAAGTTTTACTTTTCAACATATTGGAAGCAGAGGAAATTTAACTTATGAAGATGGCCAAAAGCTGGAAATTAAACAATCAATTGAAAAGATCAAAGAGATTGAAGAGAAGACCCTTGAAGAATTTCTGAATTGTATAGAGGACTTGGAACAACAGGAGGATTTGGTGATTAAATCATCAAATGAGGCTGTAAGGTCTTATGGTTTTAAAACTGACAAGTTATGTGTGAATGTAGGTATTACAGAAGACAATTCATGTGATGAAACTGTATTGAGTGACGCTGGAAGTTTCCAAGCAAAATATGATGATGATTATCTTTCAGATGAAGACCAAATTGAATTATTGCAACAAAAGGAGTTCATAAATTCCTTGTTTTGGGAAAAGAATTGTTTCAATGGAAATATGACAGTTATGTCTGATGATGAGAAATTTGTTATTGGTAATGACAATGAGAAATTGATTTTGTTAAATGGCCAAATGAAGACTGATGGACAGACAACTAAAACTATTGCAGAGATGGAGGATCAGAATTCTATTCTGATGAAAGATGAAGAGATAGTGTCACTAGGAAACTTGACTTATGATAAAGAAGAAGGTAGTGAATATTGTACAAAGATTTTCTCAGATGAAATGACAGATTTGTGGCATGAGTTAAGTATTCTGGAGAAGAGGCTAGAAATACAAAGAGTAAGTGTTCAGGTTGTAAAGTCAGCGCTGAATGAGAATGGAAAAGTTCATTTTTATGAACCAGAGCAAAAAAAATCCTTAAAATGGATGATGTGGAAGAGAGACTAGCTGACAGTCTTGAGAATTATTTGAAGAATTGGAATCAACATACTGATGTGCTGATAAAGGAGAAAATGTCAGAGCAGCGAATTGAAATGTTGCCGAAGGAAGAAGAAACACAAAAGTCTTATGATTTTGATGATTGTTTTATGATTGCAGGTACTGATGAAAAGACTAAAGAATGTTTGGTCCAGGAGAACAAATTAAAGCAAAGAAAAGAAGATGACAGTGAGTGGCAAACTAAATACCACTCCAAGGAATTGTTGAAGTCAGGAAACAAATAAATTGTCATAAGTGGCAATCAGGAAGAAGTTATCAGTTGCAGAAAACAAGAGGGTAAGGATGAAAGGGCGGCAGCAAGAATAGAAATTCAACGATCAAGAGGTAGAAGTACTCAGCGGTCAGAAGATATATTAGATAAAGAAATTGAATTGATAAGAAGGCTAATGGTGAAAGTGTCTGAAAAAAAGACAACAACAGGAAAGCAAAGAAGTAGCAGGAGCAAGAAAAAAACAGTGACATAATGTGAAAGCATAGCAAATGGGAAGATGCAGAATAAAGTATGGAAATTTGGAAAAGTGTAATTGAAGAATAATGCAGCTATTGGACATCAGCAAAACAGAGTATGGGATCTAGGAGGAAAATATTAAAAGCACATGATTATTTTTGACCTTGAGAGTCCGATGCAGGGGCATTAGGCTCAAGAAAATTCCTTGTATTTTAATAGACTTGGGGGTTTTTGTGTTTTCAATGGAGTTGGTTTCTTATGTAATGATTTGAGTGATTTTATTGAGAATTAATTAAATATCGTGAGGATTTTTGTAAATGTTCTCGAATGTTGGAGAACATGAGAGAATTAGGCCAGTTGAGAGTGTATAGGGATTGAGAGATTTAGAAATTAATCTAAACCCTAAATTAGAATTTGTTTCATTATTTTGTGGATGTTAGAGGATATTCAGGGTTTTGTTGAGAGGATGAAGGATCTGAAACCAAAAATAGTTTCAGAACTTTTTGTATAAAATGTAAGCCTCAAAGGCATAAAAAGGCAGTGGATAGATTTCAAGGTAGAGGTAGACAGATAGGGTTTGAGTTGAACCCTACGAGCTGTAGGAAAAAGGCCACTGATTTGAATATCATGCCAGGGGAAAAATTCCTATGTAAATACTGGTTTTAATACAGAAAAAAAACTCAATTTCTGAGTTTTTGTTGAGTGTATATTGTGTGCAAGTGAAATTGACAGGAACATAGAGAATTCTGTCATTTTATGTTCAATCTACAATTTAAGAAATTCTGTGGTTTGAAGGTGAATGTTCATTTGTTGAATTCTGTGTAAAACTAGCATCGATCACAGAATGGATCGATGCCAGTGAAGAAATTGCCATGGACTTCTAATTGAGGTATATAGCTTGCCTGTATGTATTTTGAAATTGGAGTTGTTATCATACATAGCACTTCAAAGAGAGATTGGACGTTCTGTTGTATATACACAGTGAAGTAAGGTCCGAGGTTTGGAGTCACATTGAGTTTTTATTGTGTTTATAACCGATTATAAACCACAGATAATGAATGCTGGAGAGGGTTTGGAGGTTGGTTGGAACTTGACCCTGTTCGAATCATGAGATGAATAAAGATTTGCATTGCTAAAAAAATGATGGAGGTGTTGGATCGATCAATGAAATGGCGTAGTGGAACTTCAAAGTCAAAGAGAAGACGGAACCGTGAAGAGGGTTTTTGAAAACCGTAAATGGTTTTCGCGCAACTTTTAAACGGTAAGTGGTATTTCCTTGTTTGAACGCGATACACTCCAAGGAATGACACGTAGCATTGGTAGAATTCCAATACAGCCTATTTCGCATTAGTTTGGAGAGTAAGTGACCGGGCTTAATGTTATGTGATATCCGTTGGATGCTCTGATCAAATGATCGGACGATGTTCGCATAAGGAGTTAGCGTAGAGGTTAACGGAGGCGTGGATCGACGATGGAAACATTGAGTTGGAGAGCGATAAAATATCACTCGTCAGATTCGATGAATGACAAACAGTGAAAGGTAAGTTAAATTGCTGTAGGACGCGAACAAATAATTATGTTGATATGTTGGGTCTTAAACCAAAGTATGAAATGAAATGTTATTTTGGTGCATTGGGTTTTACCCAAAGTCGATATATTGGGGTTTTAACCAAAGTCGAGATGTTAAATCAAATGAAACTTAAGTGTGGGCCGAAGATTTATTTTGGGTTAATACGCAGGTGGATATTGCATGAATTTTGAAGAAAATACATTGTGGGTTTAAACCATATAGTTGAAAGTGATAAAGTGGACTTTGTAAACAATTGGGTTTTAATTTATAAAGTCTAAGCATTATACATATAATGCCGAGGGGTTATTTTAACCAAAGGTTTATGGTAAGATTGTTTGAAAGGGCTTCCGCTTGTGAATAAATCAAAGGAGAAAACCTTGGATAAAGAGGTTTTATTTAAATGAAAAGCAAGTGACGGATGATATGAAGAGCTTATTGTTAGGTTGTGAACCATAGGCTATGAAATGGGAATAATTTCCGAAAATGAGGTTACCTCTATCTGAGGTCATTTTGAGAGTTTTAATTTGGAATGCATTTTTATATGGAGAATGTGGGTTTTGCAGCCTTCGGCTACATCATTTTTCTTTATAAATTTTATTTTATTATTATTATTATTATTTTTTTTATTTTATTTTATTTTTTATTTTTAAGTTGGACTAAATTCAATTAATGTAACATAATGTACAGGAAGAGTCGGGCCTCTAGAATCGCTATTCTAGGCAATTCCTGAGGTATTATAAGTAAAAAAAGCAAAATATTGACTGTTCCAAATAGGGAAATCAATCATAATACAACTGCTCTCAGAGGGGAAACCAAATTGAGACAAAAAATAGTTAAGAGTTGTGAAAATATTCAGGAAAGACAGTTTAACATAGAAAATAAACATAGATGTAAAAAAAGACCTCTCCATACTAGGTGCCACTTTGTTGAGGCGGTGGTTCCTCCACAATGAGGCACCTATAGTCGTTGGAAGAGTTATCCACATGCGTCGTTTGATGAGCTGCTGGTTCAAGTGTTGTGGCAGTGCGAACTGCGTTGGCACTGCCATTGAAACCTTCTTCACTTGACCATTTAGGGATACCACTTCCACTGTTGCCATTTCCATTGCCGCAAGAGGAATTGGAATACGGTTTAACAGGTAAGGCCTCTTACTTATGCAAGAGCTATGGAGGTGTGGAGGCTATGGTGGATTTTCTCTGTCTTTTCTTGGTACTTTGGTCTGCTTCGAAGGAAACTTCTTCCTTGAAGTTGATGGTGATGGTAGTAGTGAGGTGGGGTCTGTCCAACGCACACATGTAGTAAAATTGCGCTGAATTTTCCTCAAATAGAAGAGGTCGAGTCTCCTTGTAGATATGATCTGCGAAGGTTGGGAAGCTTTGCCTCGTCCTCTACCGCGGCCAGTGGATTGACGCTGTTCAAGAATCTCATCAGGTTGAACAAAGAGAGGCGGTCGTGAAGCTTGACCTCTGCCTCTGTCGCGGCAAGTGGAGTGATAGAGGGCAGAATTCTCTTTATGAGGTGGTGAATGAGGTTCAGAGCAGATGGATAGAGGGGGACAAGACACTTGACCTCACCCACAGCTTCGTCTGCAACGTATTCGATGTCGTCTGGGCTTGTTGGAGCTGTCAAAATCATTTGGGAGGCAGGTGAGCGGAGGAGGTGAGGCAGAGTGAGCTGATGGATGGGAATTCTGAGACCAAGGAGCAACGCTGAAGCTATAGTAAAGGCAGTGGGTGAAATGAAAGCCAGGGGCGAGCGTAAGGCAGCAGTGGAGGCTGCACCGCCTCCTTGTGTGCGTTTGAGAGCTTGGCTTTGAGACCACAGAGGGGCAAATGCAACAGGAAGGAGATGGCAGAATGATGAATCACGAAGTCATTATGAGGAGGGAGTAACGACATTGTTGTCGAGCATATTAATGGCAAAGGAATGCGAGCAGCTGGCTGTTATAAATGCGGTCGAATTGAGCCCATGCGTAACCATGTGGCATGGCCATGTGGTGTGCGTTGGGCTTGTCATCTGCCTCCCAAAGTTATACACCCGCATTCAGGAGCATAACTTCCATTTGCACCAGTTTAGTGCATTCCTGTAGAAGAGATACATCATTGATACTATCTAGAGGGCCTGAGAATAATGTATGTCCATAATCAACTCCTCTGTTTGCAAGAAGATCAAAGATCTTATTTCCTGAGCGTTTGAAATGCTTGAAAGAAACAACCCGGTGATGGTTAAGCCATTGTTCTATATGCTCAAGTGTAGCAACAAGACGCCAACTTTTGACAACCTTTGAGGCTGAGGCACCCATGAGGATATGAGTAGTGGCGTTGATCAGGATTTGAGAGTCCCTTTCCACTTCTAAAGGGAAGAAGTTTTGTGCCTGAGCCAAACATAGACCCTGCTAAAGACCTTCCAATTTTTCTGAGTTATTAGAGTCCCATCCTATTGATCCAAAGAAGACCTCGAGGGGGGTACCTTCTGAATTTTTGAATATGCCACCAAAGCTAGCAACTCCCAGATTGCCTTTGGAAGCTCCATCAAAATTCATCTTGATCAGTCCTTCAGAAGGGGGAATCCAAGAGTTGGGTGATTCAGGATGATCTGAGGGAGTACAATTGTTCAAAGGGAGGACTATAATGGATAGGTGCCAATTTTCCCAAATAAGACTCTCCGGGGCTTGATTGGGGATATCAGATTCCTGCCAATGATGCAGTGCCATCGTTTCTTGAAGATTGATGCACATATTAGCCATATGGTGTCCGGAGGGGTGATCTGATTCTTAAAGATTCTTTTGTTTTGTTCCTTCCAGAGCGACCATAGCAAAAAACTAGGGAGTAGAATCCAGAGAGTATTTAGAAGCTTGCTATTGTAAGGTTCAGAAGGCCAGTTCCTGATAGTACTGGTGATGTCACCTTTGATTCAACTGGATCTTCTGCATCTGATGTCAATTTTTTCCCATAAGTCGTTGGTCAATTTGCATGTATCCATTAGATGTGGGATGTTTTCGGTATGCTCTAAACAGTTGGGCCACATTGAAGGACCTATAGATCCTCTCTTCAGAAGATTGTCCCATGTGAGGATTCATTTTTTGCTTAGGAGCCAAAGGAAGGTGGAGACTTTGGGCCAGATGCCGGGTCTCCAAATCAGATCACATCCTTGGGATCCTGAATGGGATACAATAGTTTATACGCTTCCTCGGTAGTGAATGTGCCCTGAGGAGTGTAGCCCCATCTGAGTATATTCTCCTTCTTTGATCATCTAATTTTTCTGCTATTGAGCTCTTTATCAATCTCCTCGTAAGTTTCCTCCTGCCAATTCTCTTGCGATTGAGCTGCTGGTATCCATTGACGGTAGCCTAGGATGGATGTTGGTTTCTAGAATTTTTTGACATTATTGTCCTGTTGAGCTTGGAGGGCCACTTACCACTGAGGTCGTTGGAATAGAGCTGCCAATTTAGGCATTTGTTGACAAGAGTCCTCCTAGAAACGGGCTATGGTTCCAGCTTTGACTTCCCAGAAGCTATGCTCTTGAATGATGGTTCTATGTTGTTTGGCAGCATTAATAATAAGAGAGCCAACATCCCATTGTAGTGAGCCTAATCAGATCATCAGGCGGCCTATTGTTTGCATATTTGACAGTACATAGGCTCGCCCAAAGAGTGTGTGGCTTTGAAAGCCACTTCCACCTGATGCGAGCACCCATGACTGCATTGCTGTGATGCAGATCTCTCAATCCCAGACCCCCATCCGATTTTGGAGTGCAAATTGTTGACCAATTTACTAGAGCCCATTTTATATTTTGTCCAGACATGCCCCATAGGAAGTTGCGCTGCAAATTCTTGATTTTCTTAAGAACCCATTTTAGCGTTGCTAGAACAGAAAAGAGATACAGAGGCATAGATTGCAAAACTGCTTTGATTAGGACAAGTCTGCAAGCAATATTGAGCGATCTATAGGTCCAAGAGGAGAGGCGAGCCTCGAGTTTTTCTAGAAGCTCTTGCTAGGAGGTGTGCCTAATCGCAAATTCAATTAATGGAGCCCCAGGGTATTTGGCAGGTAGCGAGGCGATGGAGAAACCGTGGATTCTGGCGATGTTGTGTTGAGTTAGGGTTGGAGTGTTGAAAAAGAAAATCTGAGATTTTCCGACATTGATGGAGGTGCCGGAGGCATCAGAGAATATGTTAAACAAAGTTTTGAGGGTATTAGCTTCTTGAACGGAAGGATGATCAAACATCATGTTATCATTGACAAACTGCTGGTGTGTGGTAGACGGATAATGATGCAGGGATATGCCTCGAATGGAATGGTTGTGTACAACATTTTGGATAAGACATCCTAGACCTTCTTCCATAAGGACAAAGAGGAAAGGGGAAAGAGGATCACCTTGTCGAATACCTCAGGAGGGTGTAAAAGGGGGGGAGGGGATCCCATTGACGAGAATGGAGTAGAAGGGGAAGGAAATGAGGTTCATAATCCAGCGAGTCTAGGAAGGGCAGAATCCAAAGGCTGAGAGCATCTGGTTAATGTAATCCCAAATTAATTTATCAAAAGCTTTGAAAAGATCAATTTTTAAGAGCATACCTGCTTTCTTCGTGTGCTTTAGGGAGTGAATCACTTCATGAGTTAGGGTGATCCCATCCAAGGTCTGTTGTCCTTCGACATAGCGTGTCTGTTCCAACGAGATGAGTAGAGGCAGAAGGGTTTTAAGCCTGTTGGCAATGACCATGGAAATCACCTTGTAGATAACATTGCATAAAGCGATTGGCCTGTACTTCTCAGGGGTGACAGAGTGTTCCTCTTTTGGGATGAGGGCTAGAAAAGTAGCATTGAGGGAAGGAAGAATCCAATGCATTTCTCTAGATTCCTCAACAAGGTCTCGGACTTCCAATTTGATGTGATCCTAGAAGTGATGAAAGAGGTTGGAAGTGAAACCATCCGGACCGGGAGCTTTGCCATCTTTGAGTTGACCCATGGCTTGTTCTCCTTCTTGGAGGGAAATGGGTTGGAGAAGCATCTGATTATGTTCTTCATTTATAAGCTTGGGGATGTGCTGTGTGACCTTGATGATAGCTTGCTGCCTGCTTCCAGAGGGCTCTTGTAGAATATTCTTGAAGTGTTCGAGAAGTTCCTTTTCTATGTCCTCATGTTCCTCTAGCCTTTCCCCTTGCCTATTGTGGAGATGTGCGATACGGTTGTGCATGCATCGTTGAATAGTTGAGCGATGGAAGAATTTTGTATTCTTCTCCCCTTCTTTTAGCCATCGGATTCTTGATTTCTGCTTCCAGAGTATTTCCTCTTGCATTCTTCTCTCGTCCAGTTTGGTGAGGAGACTCTGTTTCTGTGCTGCAAGGGATTCAGATCTTCCTTCTGTGATGATGCGCAGCTGTAGTTTAGACATTTTCTGTTCTAGTTCCTTCTGATGTTGAAATATATTCCCGAAGGTGGAGTGGTTCCATTGCTTAAGCTTATACTTGAGATTTTTGAGTTTTTGTTGAAATTGATACATTTTGGATCCTACGGGTGGAGTAAAATTGCTCCAACTATTCATGACCAAGTATTTAAAGTTCGGATGTGTTAACCAGACGGATTCAAACCAGAAAGGTCGTTTAGTAGTAGCACCAAGTCGCAACCATTGCAGGAGAATGGGCCAGTGACCACAGCCAGTTAAAGCGATAATGTATGCGTGTAAATCACCTCCCATGTGAATGGCATTGCCAGAGATGAGGAAGCAGTCGAGCTTTGAAGTGATTTGCTGAGAGCCTGTTCGTTTGTTGTTCCAGGTGTGCATACCATTGGAGAAAGGAAGGTCAATAAGCCAGTTTCTTTGAATAAATTCCTTAAAATGGTGTCTATCCGTGTCAAGTTTGACTCTGCCTCCCCTCTTTTCTTCTAGCTTGGTAATCATATTGAAGTCGCCACCAATAATCCAGAATGGATGGCGCCTGGTAATATTGAGGTTCTCCAAGGTATCGATCAAGGCAATTTTGTGAAGCAGATCTTGGGGGAAGTATACATTGGAAATATGTCCATGGATGTTGGATCCTATCAAGTGGAAGGAAGCTTGTATCAGATTGTGTGAAGCATGAAAGTCAGAGAAGGAGATGATTTGGGGATCCAAAGTGATGGTTAAGCCTCCAGAGGCACTCGATGCATCTACTGCTATTGTGATGCAACCAAACCATAACTTAGAAATGATGGATTTGAGGGTGTTACTAGTGCATTTAGTTTCATGCATAAAGTAAATAAAAGGTCTTTCTCGTTGTATAATATTTTTGATCATTCAGTGCTTAACGGGGCTATTAAGCCCTCGAATGTTCCATGAAGTGAGCTTCATTGAGAACTATTGGAGATCGGCCGGTAAATCTTGGTCAACTTGGGATATCTCCCAGATTCAACAAGCATTTCTCCTACTATGATCGTTCTTTGCAGATCTGTTCTTCGCCCTCTTTTTTTTTGTTTCTTTGTATATCTTTTTGCCATCCCAGTGGCTTCCTGGCTAGATGCCTAGGGATCTTTGCTGCTATGCTCGAAAAAGTATTACTTTTAGGCTTTCAATCTGTTTGTCAGGTATTTTATCATACTCTTTCTGCTTACAGGCCTGCTCCAGACTTAGTATATCCAAATCTCCCAGATCGATGCTTCCAAGTTCCTCGTTCATATGTGAGGGTTGGCTTCCATTTGTCGCAAATCCTTCCTTGTGAGAAGTTGATTGAGACATTAGGGTAGTTTTGAGGTCTAAAATAGACCTCCTAAGGAAAATGTACAATCAAAATTCACTTTATGAGAACCAATCACATTTTAGGGGATGACATCATCCCTAATGGTTGAAGTGACATTGTTTGAGTTAAAGGTACTTACTTGTCACATTCTCAATGGTGGATAAATACTCATGGTTAACCATGGTAGTGCTTTAAGTACTTTTAAAGTCATTAAGTAAAGTACTAATAATAAATTTCATTTTACACTTTTTGAATAACATGTTATTATTGTCATTTCATATTTTTTGAAAGAAACAATGCATATCCCTACACAATCTTCATGTATTTACGCACTTTTCAATAAAAAATATATTTGTATATTTTCAAATATTTATTTATAAATCAAATCAATTCAATATGTAATATAAAATTCATACACAAAAAATTATATTATATTATTTTTTTTTATATAATATATTAATTACATGTTATTATATAATTTAAATAATAAATTTTTTAATTAATAGTATATTCTATAATTAAGAATTTATGAATTTATATTTATATTTTATTTTAAGTTAGTTAAGTACAAAGGACAAATGCATTAGTTATGCAATGATAATGAATTTTTCTTGAAAATCTCATTCTTATTATAGTCACATCAATATATTATTTTTATTATTTTTATTTTGGTACAACTTTTGAATTGAATTTAACCATGGTTACATTGATTTTGGTGCAAAAAGTGAATTGAAAATTCATAAATATTATTTTATTGGTTTAGCTATTATTTTATTATTTCCTTAGGAGGCCCATTTGAGACCTCAAAATTCCCCTAATGAGTTGCAATCTATCTCCATTTGATTGGGTTGCCAGATTACCAGGTTTGAGTCATTGCTAAGATTGGGAGTGGAGCCCTAAGGGTCCGTTAGAGATTTGGCAGGGGGGGCTTGATCAGGGGATTGACAATAGGATCATGGGTGGAGGGTTTAGTCTTCGCTGCAATTTGGTGCGAGGATTCTCCTTCTGAGAGTGGTTGGTTGGCTAGGATATCAAAACTGTTGCTAGTGGGAGGGGTAGGGGTTACTTTGGGGGAAACTTTGGGATTGGAGGAGGTTTCCTTGGTGTGCTTTTTGTGGTTGGGGACTTTGGTGAAACACTCAACATCAGTATTTTCAGGGCTAGAAGAAGTTTTGGGTGGTTGATTTAATGAACAGTCCTTGAAGGGATGGCCATGTTCATGGAATTTTCTACAGCGAAAGGAGACATGCTCACAGTCTATGGTTTGCACCCATTCAAAGTCATCATGATAGAGACTTACCGAATCAGTGAGGGTTGTGATGAGATGCATGTATACACAAATTCTAGCATATGAGGTGTATCTTTTGAGTTTGGTTTCTTCAGCAACTTTGATGAACTCTCCTAGTCCATTGCCAATTTCCTTTAAGGATTCCTCATCCTAGTATTCCAATGGTAAAGAGTACATTCTGATCCATACAAGTGCCCAGTTGAAGTCCTCTTTATCTGGGTTGAATCTTTCTATCCAATCCCTAAGATAAAATCCTGCAGAGTTGAAGAAGTAAGGGCCTCCATCCAGGATGCGGTTTCTGTCTTCAATACAATTAAAGATGGCATTAAAGAAGCCTTTTGGCCCTAACTGGAGGGTGACATGTCCCTTTGGTTTCCATTTGGAAGAAATCCATCCCTGGAGGGCTTTATCTGTAGGCTATAATCCTACAAATTTTCCAATAAGTGCATGATCTTTCATGTACTGAATCTGAGCATTGATTCGATGGCTTGGAAGGTCAATCTTTGGTCGCTGCAATTGGAAGAAAAGTGGCCAATGAGACCTTTTGTTGCTCCGTATTCACTGGATGTTTTGTGGTTTTGTCATTTTTCATTGCGTTTGGTTTCGTTTGCGTACCTGTAGTGTTAGAGGATGAGATCTGGGATTTTGAATCCTTATTGGCAGCGTCAGAGTTTCTAGGAGGGGGAGGGGTGCTCTCCCCTCCCATTGGGATTGTCATTGATTGAAAACAGAGTCAATAGGAGTTGCGTCGCTGCTAGGTATTCGTGAAGCCACTGTGAGGGTTGGGGGGAGCCCTGTTGACTTCCGTTGCAGGGTTGTCGAAACCCTAGGTTTCCATGGGGGAAGCTTCCGCGGACCAGAGTGCTCAATCCACTTAAACTATCTGATATGGTTAGTTACTACAAAATTCCTTGTTATCTGGACTTCAAATCTAAAATTCAATTTTATTTGCAAATGATGAGATTAATAAATTGTCTTGACAGGCTTGAAATTATGTATGTGTGTCACAGCTTAATAAATTGATTGTTTGAATTTTTATTTGAAAGAGGTTAGATTTATAATTGACAAGAGCTAGATTTTTTCACCTACTCAATTTATTCTGAGTTTTTTTGAAATAATAAAAAATGTTATTTGTTTTACAAATTAGTTTCTTTACAACGCTAAGGGTGATACAATATGTCAAATAATTTTCTTTCCATCACGAAGGGTGATGGTTTTTAAACAAAAATACAAATTATTTCTTAAAATAATAAAAATTTATTGCCCCGATATTTTCACATAATAGTGCTTCTTTGAAAGTTCAACTATATATTAAGATAATAAAATTACGGATACTTATGGATGTTTTCGCGGAGATATTTTTGTGATGATGTGTCATCAATAATGCCAGTGTTTTACAACATAATGTGAGTCATTTTACAAAATTTAGTGTTATTGTGATTTTATGCGGCTTTTTTGAAAAATTCAAAATTGTGTATTTAAAAAATAAAAATAAAAATTACGAATTATCTTTTTTTTTTCAGAAAGAAAAAAACGCTGTTTATATTGACAGTGCATAATTCAAAAAACATTACAATCCATCTAGGGCAGATGAGAAAAAACATGAGCCAAAACATCAATCCCCAGAGACAACTTCTAAGGAAGAAAGGAAGTCGTGGGGAAAAATGTAGTGTCCATACATAACTGGGGGGTGGGCACCCAATTCAAATTAACGAGATCAGCAAAAAGAGACACTAAAAGGAGTGGTCTATTGCTGTACTTTGCAATATCATGAAACAAAGGAAAAAGTAAAAGTTGGTCCGACTCGCCTGTATAATATTTGATGGCCCTGTGGGGAAGAGGAAAAACACTGCAATATGGATGTAAAGGTAGTTAATATGTAATATTTTTAAAATTAAATAGAAAAACGGGACTCCAACAATCCTGCTACAGGTTCATGGTGGAAAAATGCTCAGCACGCTTGTAGTTGATATTCAGGCTCGCTTGTAGATGATTATTGACAGCTCCAAAAGGTGTAAAAAGTTCACATGAGGATGTTACCAAGATGAAAAACTGTATAACTCTGGTGCAAAAACAAAAATTCAAAAACTGTCTCGCTTGATAAATACAGCAGTAGCAATGTCTGGCTCGCTTGACAGCTCCAAAAGGATGTATTGATTTGTTTTTGAAAATTCAGGCTTGCATGTAGGTGAAATATGGACAACTCCAACTGGTTTATAGTAGGATTCCCATGAGGATGGTACCAAGATGAAGCTATATAAACACTGGTGCAAAAACAAAATTCAAAAAAGTCTCGGTTGATATATACAACAGTAGCATTGTCTGGCTCGCTTGACAGCTCCATAAGGATGTATTGATCTGATATTCATTGTGAGGCCATAAATCCACTCGCTTGTTAGAATAAGGATAGTCAAAACCATCCTGAAATGCCAGTGTCTGGAAAAACAAGCAATATATCATCTGAATAGTAAAAGCCAGAAGTAGGCATCTGCAAACAATGTGTATATAGGCAGCACCAGGAGATGATTATGGGCGACCGGTGGATGAATAATAGGAGATTCAGGTATAAAAGAAAAGGAAGGTGTGGTCAATGACTAAAAAACGTATGAATTGGAGACCATGGATACAATGAAAAAGTAACGGTATCGGTTTTTGATGGAAATAGAAGAAGGTGGGTGATAAGACAGAAACAGAGGATCAAAAAGCCATCTATACACAGAGCATTGCGATTGAAACAGTGATTCAGTAGGAAGTTAAGAAAACATAGCTGGGAGTCTTCAGTATACCATCAGGCTCGCTTGATGAACTGTATCTGGCTCGCTTGATCAAGTTGGATATGTGTCGATAGGGTGAGAGACAACCAAAATTATAAGGAACAGCAAAACACAAAATTACCACTAGATGGATAAATGAACTGCCAGTGGATTAGCAACGATATGCATAGCTTTATGGAATCGGAAAGGAGGAATGCCATATTTGAGCCCCATCCCTGCATTGTACCACCTGAATGATGCCAAATTCAGATATAAGACCCATTTTGGACAGACGATCAGCTCGCGTATTCAATTCTCTGTATATGTGAGATAATGGATGGGAGCCTAAACTACGCCATAAATGTCTAATTCTGTGGATCCACCCCTGAAGATCTGGGGACTGTACCTGTAGACAATCCATAATACTGCCAATGACCATTTTTGAATCACCATATATATGAACATCTGATAACTCCATGTTGGCAGCTATATAGAGCCCACCCCAAAGAGCCATAAATTCTACCTTGTTGTTGGTGCCCGGGCCACCGTTCCAGTGCAAGTGAATTCTTTCGCTGCTCGAAAGTTTAATCCAGGCACCACATCCCATAACCCCATCTTTGCAGGCTCCATCAAAGTAAACAGCAGGTAAAACAATCTCATGAGGTTGAATCCTATGGGAACCATCGATAGAGATAATATGAGTAATGGGAAGATCATCGATCCTGCACATAATGGCGCGAAAGATATTTGATATATTGATGGGGGCGCCATCGAAAATAAACCGGTTCCTGGCATTCCAAACTTCCCAGATTAAAATGAAAGGTAACGATCGATATCTGTTCTTCAGTGACTCCCATTTCCCAGCAGCAGATATAAAATCGACAGGAAACCATGCTGGATCGATGAGGTGCACTGAGAAAAGTTTCCAAATATGGAGAGCCACCGGACAAAGAAAGAAGAGATGCGAGGTGGACTCCTCTGCGCATCCACACAGGGCGCATCTACTTGGGCCCATCATACCTCTTTTCAATAAATTATTCCAGGTAAGAATTTTATCTTTCCAAGTCAGCCACCCAAATAGGACAATTTTCATGGGCAGATGCCTTTTCCAGTAAGAGACGAAAAAGCGGGTACAATGTTCAGAGAATACCTATGTATTGATTTTGAAATATATATCACGAACTATCGGGAGATTCCCTTTAGTCGGCCCATCCCACACTATACAATCGCCGCCCGTTGAATTACTTACTCCAGCAGCACGTAATGATTGTGATACAATCTCCCATTCTGTAGCATCTTCTCCGTGGATGCCTAGCTGTGTGGCATTTTTAAATATGGGGGCGCCAAAAGTCCATGAATAAATAACTTGGGATAGGAGACAAATACCCTTGTGCGCCAATCTGTGGGTGAGCCTGGCCGAAATTTTGGCATTCCTGTCAAAACCTTGCATATTTATATCCCCCAAGAGTATTCTACTCCCATCTCGGAAGAGCCATGTTAAACGATCAGCAGTATGGCTCAGAATTTTCTTAAAGCTACCCCATATAGATGAGTAGCTTGCAGGAAAATAGAATTCATGGCATAAAAGTTTATGTAGAGTGTCACCTGTCAGGTATTTGCATCTAATAATATCAGACCAAATACCCGTGCCCGTGATTGCTCGCCAGAATGATTTGATGAGAAGGGCCAAGTTAAAAATCCTGGTGTCCAGAAGACCCCATCCGTCATGCTCCTTGGGCCTGCTCAAGGATTCAAGTTTGACTAGGTGGAATTTGAAAGAGTTAGAAGAGCCATTCCACAGAAAACGAGCGATAATTCTATTGATATCAGTAACAATATTCGCTGGCAAGAAGAATAAATGGCCCCAATAAACCAGAATTTGGGATAACATCGCTTGAACAAGAATGAAACGTCCACCCAAAGATAGCCATCTGTGGGTCCAATGAGAGATTTTATTTCCGAATCGATCAATCAGCCAAAGCCAGTCCGAACGCTTATACCCACATGGCTTAATGGTGTAACCCAGATATTTCAATCCCATCGACATCAATTGAATATCGACCCCAAGAAAATCAGCTATAAACTGTATCTCATTGATATCTCCGCTCTCATAAATTAAAAAGGATTTTGACTTGTTGATGCACAAACCTGTAGCTGCAGCAAATCTGTTGAGAAGAAAGTGTACATAAAACCAGTGATCCCTATTGAGTTTCCCGAACAGCAACATATCATCCACGAACAGAGAATGAGAGGTGGAAATGAATTCCGAGAATTGGAACCCAATGAAATATTCCTTACGAGTGGCCATTTTCATCAACTGACTGAATCCGTCCAAGACAAGAATGAAAATTAAAGGGGATAATGCACAGCCTTGTCGGAGTCCTTGACCCGCCTCAAAGAAAGTTGTAGGTAGGCCATTCACAATCACAGCATATCGAACAATGGTTATGCAAGACATGATCCAACGGATGATTCTTAGTGGCAGACCAATCTTCAGAAGGACCAAACGGATGTAAGACCAGTCCAGTGTATCATAAGCCTTATATAAGTCGACCTTCATAATCAAAGCCTCTCTTTTCTCCGAATGAATGGAATGGAGAATCTCTTGGGCGACCGCGATGGCATCGTGAATAGATCTGCCAGGTAAAAAACCATACTGCTCAGGGGAGATATGTTTAGAAAGAGTTACTCTCATTCTGTTTGCAATTAGTTTGGAAATGATCTTATAGATCAAATTACATAGAGCAATAGGGCGATATTCAGCAAATGTAGAGGGGTTGTCATTTTTTGGAATTAGAGCAAGGAATGTTGAATTTAAATTTGCAGGAATATGACCAGATGTTCTGAAAAGTTCCACCATATTAGTCAGCTCAACTCCCATTATATCAAAAAAGAATGAGAAAAATTCAGTGGTCCATTCGTCAGGGCCAGGGCACTTGTCGTGAGGAAGAGCTTTCAGCACGCCTTCAACCTCCATGGGCGTAATCTGTGCATCCAAAGAAATGATATCATCCTCCTCATAGATTCTGTGTACATGATCAATAACCCATTGCTGGCAGTTGACATCAATCTCTTGATTCTGTTGATAAAACGCCTTATAATGACAAAAAGCAGCCGCTTGAATGTCCGGAGTGGAGTTAGCGAAGCTGCCATCATGTTTTTTGATCCGCCAAATAACATTTCGGCTGCGATGATCACAAGCACTTTTATGGAAAAATTTTGTATTGCGATCTCCTTCTTTTAACCACTTATTTTTGCTCTTCAATTTCCAATATATCTCTTCAATCCTGAGAATTTCCTTTTCCCTGTCAGCGAGGGACTTGAGCATTTCATATGATTGTTTGTCCGGTGCACGATCCGTAAAACCCTCATGTATTGATTTCATGTCATGCTAAATTGCTAACAATTCATCCTTAAGGGCCTTTTTCTTGTTTATCTCCCACCTTTTAGACGCTACTTTCATCTGCTGCATTTTATAATGGAACCGATTCCACCCCATCCAATCAGGCTCCATCACATCCTGTGTCCATGTCGTGCGGATGAGCTGAATGTATTCATCATCTTCCAACCAGGCCCTGTTGAACTTGAAGTGCAACCCCTTAGGCTTGTCTCCCACCCGCCAGGAGAGTGTAAACGACATATGGTTAGATATGTGGGAGATCAACACCTAAGATCTGGGAAAACCCGAAGAATTTATAAGAGTGTCCTTGACCATAGCGCGGTCCAATCTCTTGCCAATGAACTCGGATCCAGTTCTTTTGTTTGTCCACGTAGGAATAATCGGAGTAGGTCGAATGTCCACCATATGAGAATCCGTGAATAAATCATGCAGAAAGTTCGCCAAAACATCAACCCTGGCCCTGTCACCCCAGATTTCTTGCATGTGCATAGTTGCATTAAAGTCACCCATAATGATCAAGTTCCGCAAAGAAAGAAAACCTGATAGTTTAAAATTGTTCCAGAAATCTAGTCTATTTAAATATGGTGCATATAAATTGACAATGTTAAGGGTGCCAGCAATACCCCTTATCTGACCGGTCAGCAGGATCCCACCATTAAATTTATAAGCCTTAAAATTTCCCCAATAAGGATTCCAGAGGGTGATGAGTCCACCAGAATTCCCCACCGCATCTACTGCAACAGCACGCCAGCCTTTACATATTCTAAGAAAAGAATTGATAGCCTTAACACGATTGCTGAGAGTCTCTTGGCACAAAATGATGCAAGGTTTCGCAGATTTGATAATGTTCCGCATGCATTGTTGTTTGGAGGCATCACCCAGCCCCCGTATGTTCATGGACAGGGAAAGAGTCATTTCAGAGACAAGACGGGATGACTTGCTCTAAGCTCCCGGATATTAATATTGATGTCATCGGTCACAGCGACTGGAATATCAGTGAGGTTATCCAGTCCATCATGAATATGAGACAAGATTCTAGGGGAGACCCTAGGATGACGAGGGCCATTGTTCCTCTTTTTACGTATGGTGACATTGGACAGCTTTGACGGAGAAATGATCGTATCAGGGGAAACTATGACCTTGTCAAAGACTGTAAGGGCAGCTATGTCTAGGTCTGGATTGCCAAGGAGTGTATCAATGTCGCTGCCGATCGAATTATGCGGCGAGGAGTATTCAACTTGGCCGTCAGCGGAGGACGAAATGAGTAGAGGACTATATGAAGGAACAGGGTTGGAAACAGCATGTACACGAGACGATTCCCCGATGTGAAAGGATGGAGAAGGATGGGGATGATCCGCCGGCCGACTGTTAGGAACATTTGGAGTGATATCAATTCCCACGGCAGGGTCAGATTGATGGTTATGAGACGATGAGGACAGGTCGACTACCCTCCCGTGGACCGTCCCGCTGTAAACTATGCGATTATGCTTAGAAGGGGTATCATCAGCCATATTTGTGAACTGGGAATCAAAAAAGCCCATATCCTGAGTGTATTGATCAGCAACCGGGCCCGATCCAGGATGCGAAAGGTCCACTTGGGCAGCAACCCGGTCAACATCCTGACCAAGTGAAGAATTATGCGCATCACCCTTGGCAGAGGTGTCTAGATTAGATGGAGAAATATCCCTAACTCCCCCATCGTTTAATAATATAGTTCGATCACTGGAAGCATCAACAGAGACAAACTCATCATCGTCTTCAGATGAAATGGGATAAGAGTTACCAATGTTGAGGCCGCTCGGAGAACCACGAACAGATTGATTGTGATGATTATGCCCCTTGAAATGTCCTTTTTTGCCTATTTTGCAAAATAATGGCTTTAAAGGTTTTAATGTGCGGCATGAATGATGTACCCATTGAATTGGTGGGTTGTTAGATTTTTGTTAGATTTATATTGGTATACTTGCGATTTAGTTATCCTAAAAGTGTAGGTTTATATTTGTAGTTTTTGGAAAATTCAATATTATATATTAAGATAAAAAAAAAAAAATTATTTATGGATGATTTCATAGTTAAGTGTTTTGTTAAAAAAGTAAAGCGATAATGTGTTGCATGAATAATGTGTCTAATGAATTGATACTTATTTACATCCATGTACAAAACTAGTGATTATTATAAGTTAAGAGTTTTTATGGTTAGATTTATATATATAATTGATGGCTTAGTTATATTATATGAGGATATGAGTTGATTTATGTTGACAACTTGGCTACTTTTTAATCATAAAATGTGTTTATTGTTAGATTTAAATTTGTAGAATAGGGTTTTAAATGATAACATATCACTAATAATTCTACTTAATGAAAATTTCTAAGTGTACTTTATCACTAATAACTTTTATCTAATGAAAAATGACTTTTTCACCAAGAGTACCATAACAAAGATTATTACTAGGTTTGTGGTGGATGACTATAATTAATGAACTGGTATGTATGATTAAGTGTACTTTATCACTAATAACTTTTATCTAATGAAAAATGACTTTTTCACCAAGAGTACCATAAAAAAGATTATTACTAGGTTTGTGGTGGATGACTATAATTAATGAACTGGTATGTATGATTAATTTGTATCCACAAGCTGAAAACTTGTGAATGTACTCTATCACTAATAATGCTATCTAATGAAAATTGTGACTTTTTAGGAGTACCATAACAAAGATTATCACTAGTTTTGTGGTGGATAACTATACCTAATGAAATGGTATGTATGATTAATTTGTATCCAAAAGCTATTAATGATAAATCCATGTTGAATGAATTTGTATTCATGATTTCCTTAAACCTATCTATTCTTTGAAAAACTCAATAGTATTCAATGAAAAATAATAAATGGTTATTATTATTCAATGTAAAATAATAAATGGTTGTTTGTAATGTAGCATTGTTGGTCCTCTACCTAGTGAATTTTTAATCATGGTTGCTGAATTTTTATTCATGGTTGCATTAAGAGATCCTTACTTTGAAAAAATCAATACTGAATTTGTATTAACTTTTCCTCAACAAAATTGTATTTTGAAAATTGAATGAGTTGATGTTATTGGGCTGAGAGGCCCTCTACAATCCAATATAGGAGTGATGTGTGTATTTTGAAAATTGAAAGAGTTGATGTTATTGAGCCCAGATGCCCTCTACAATCCAATATAGGAGCGATGTGTAGGTGTAATATAAGAAAATTTGTAAACATTTTTACATGTGGGCTTAATATGTTGAATTTATATTAATATGACCAAAAAATTTAAATGAATTTCAAACATTTACATGTCAAGTTAATATGTCCAAAATACCTAAATGAATTGTAAACATTTACATGTCCATTAAAAATAATAGTGTCTTAAAAGTAATAAAAATAATAAAAGTCAATTTATTACATTGTAATAATATACATATTACATTAAAATATATAATGTATAGGCAACAACAATTAGTTAGGATCCATTTTACCTTATAAAATAAAATAATGATTCTGTAAGGATATTTAAATTTAATTAATAAGCATATATGAACTTTACTACTTAAAATATAACAATATGTTTAACCATGTATATTCACATCCACTTTTCCATTGATAATATTAACTTTTAAATAGACTTTGTTATAATACCATGAGCCTATACTATGGCTCATCAATACATGTCCAAAAATTATTTCTCATATCTAAAAGAAAGGATTCTAATTAGTTTTGAGATATATCTACATCTCAATAACATTAAAATATATAAGATATAAATAGTGGATATAAATTAAGATCTATTTTACCATATAAATTAAAATAATATCTTTGTAACCATATTTAAATTTCATTAATAAGCAAAAAAAATTAAATACTTACAATATACCAATATTTTTAACCATGAATATTCACTCCATTTTATCATGGATATTATTAACCATACCATACCATACCATGGGCCAATAATATGGCTCATCAATAACACATGTCCAAAAACCATATCTTATTTCACAATCAAAATAATACTTACAATATAACATGATTTTTAACCATGGATACTCACCCCACTCTAGAATGGATAAGATTAACCATACTATACCATGGACCAATACCACATGCCTAAAAACCAAATCTCATTTCACAATCAAAATATTTTATAAATATATATTTTTTATATTTAATTTTATTACACTTTTGGGTGCAATAGATGTTGTAATGTTTGTTATATTATGTTTTAAACATTTTGACCTAGCCAAATTACATAAAAATAAAATTATTAATTAAAACATTTAGACTTATTGAAACTACATATAAATAAAAATTAAAGGAAAAAATATATAATTAATAATAAAACAAGCTTAAATTCATCTTAATTCCAGATCTATCAAGCTACTAAAGAAATCAAAATTATTCAATTAATAATTTAACCAACCTTGATCCATCTTAATTCCAGATCTATCAAGCTCCTAGAGGAATCAAGTGCAAACCTTTCTTCAAGTTTTTCACTTAGAAAAGAGGTTTGCACTTAGAGAGATTTGATCCCTCTTAATAAATCTAGAGTTTATTCAATAAAACTAGCAATTGCACCAAATGTTGCAAAGGGAACGCCGTAATTCTATCATATGAAAAAGAGCATATATGAAGAGTGATTCCTCAACATAGTGTTGGGAAAAATACTGAGAGGGGGGGGGGGGGGCGTGAATCAGTATTTACTGCATATTCAAACTTTTTGCTTTTTCATTCCTTTAAAGCCCATACGCTACTTTGCTGAAGCCAACTAGCGTATACACGCGGATATCCTTCATAAAACTCGCGTATACACAGAGATCTAATTATGCCATTAGTTCTTCACTTATATCATTCCATCATTCATTCATTAGATGTTCTATAAACAGTAAACATGTGCAGTAAGAACAGAATAAACCATCACACAAAGCATCACACATGAACACCAGGATTTTTAGGTGGAAACCCAAGTCGGGAGAAAACCACCGCTGCAGTTGCTCAACCTTCAATATTTTATTATAGAGAAAACATCTTACAACATATGTGCTGGTGCAGACTCCTACCAGCACGCAGGCACCTACCTGCGCTCGTTTACCAGCCTCTCCTGGAAGGGAGCTCCAACCCCCTGACTCGTTTACCAGCCTCTCCTGGAAGGGAGCTACGACCCCCCGATCTCGTTTACCAGCCTCACCTGGAAGGGAGCTACAACCCCCTGACTGAAGGCTACAACCCTCAGCACCACCTTGGACCACATTTCATCAATTTTCACACTGGATCCAACCACTTCAATAGAACACAACTTGCAGGCCACAATTCATCATATTTCCAGACCGAACCCTTTCCATACTTTTAAGCACAAACATACATCATCAACAGATACATATCAACATAGATCAGATAGCAGAACAGATCAGATATTTCATACCCCTTGCTTCAGCAAACCCTAGTTTGCATACGCGCTTTTACTTCACTGATGTCGCGTATATACGCGCTTCCGTCCACACAAACCAGCGTATACCACAGTGTATATTTTATTGCGCATACGCGCTTTGTCTTCCCTGAAGCCGCGTATATACGCGCTTCCTCCGCGGCGAAGTAGCGTATAGATCTTCAATCGTACAGAGCGACATCGCCTTCATCGAGATCGGATAATCGGTTCGGATGCCACTTGCAGCAGAACCAGGATATTACTTTAGATGCTCGCCTCATCACGGATCTAAGCCTTCCATAATCAGATCTAGCAAATACAAGAGCAATTCAGATCTAGATCCCCTTCTTCATCATTGGTGCATCATACATTCAGATTTATCATTCAAGTGTAACCCTTTCCATTAAGATATACTTCAGTGAGAAGTATTCATTCAAGCTCAGACATCTTGCCCCACACTCATGATTTGCACAATGAAATTCTTCTTCTTATATAGGTTTTCCTTTTTCAATACCATGAGCCCCTTTTTCAATACCATGGGCCAAAACAATACCATGAGCCCAAAACTACCTGGACGGGGTCAATTAGGCGGATCATTACCCAATACCATGGGTCAATACCATGGTGGTTACCCTTGGTTTTGCACTTTTTGAGCGCTTTAGCCCATACGCGACTTGGCATGTTCTTTTCCGCGTGCATACGCGACTTCCCTTAGGCCAATCCGCGTATACCAAGAGACATACTCTTTTTCATCATACTTTGAGTACATTCTGAAATCCTTTCTTCATAGCCTTCTGTACACACTGTAGAAACATCATATTGTCTTCATTAGGAACGCATTCTCTTAAGCACAACTTCATCAAGTAAGTTGTCATCATCTTCATCAAGTGGGTTGCCTTTCAAGGACAACACTTAGCATCATATTGTCAACAAACATCATATCACATCATATTTACATCATTTACTAAGTCCATCAAGTCGAGCATAACTTCATCAGGTGGATTGCCATCAAGGACAACACATGTCAACAGTCAAATGTCTTCATCTTCATTTAGTGGGTTGCCATCAAAGACAACACTCTGCATCATATTTCCAACAATCTCCCCCTTTGAACTTGATGGCAACCACGATGGTGTTTGGTTACCACAGCAGATAGATATCATGTCACTCTCCCAAATATGTCACATCATTATCTTCTCTTTATTCAAACACCATGTCACTCTCCCCCTTTGACATCAAGGGCAAAGGGCGGATCAAAAACCAACATTCTCCCCCTTTTCTCCTCATGTGGAAGAAACATTCTGCAGATCTGATATGTGCTGAAGTGGCCATGCTCCCCCTGAGTTCATGCTGAATCTTCAAACATATTTTTCAATAAAGTACATGATTCAAAGACTTTCCTATCACCAATGACTCATACTTACAACAAATATCCAACCAAGTGGACTTACATATGAGACTCAAGTACCCAACCAAGTGGGTTTACACATTTGACTCAGCTACCCAACCAAGTGGGTTTACAAATTTGACAAGTCCTTACATGACTAAATATTACGATTTTACATCATGGGTCTTAACAAGACCTTTTCATCAAATTACAAATATGACTTTAAGACCAACACCGGAAAGACCTCAAGAGAGATTATAAATCAGAAACACCATAATGCCAACAATGCATTATACTCAGCAAAACGAATGCTCCCCCTGAAACTGTGCAACCAAGCAATCTTTCCAAATGACTAAGGCTCCCCCTTAGTTTGTGCATCGATGTCGAAGTGCCAGCGTACTATGGTAAATAGTGACTTAAGAGGTGACAAATAAATGGTATGTGTGATTTCTGTGCATGAACTCGCGTACATACACGACTGTGTTTTAGGAAACCCGGGTATCCCAAGTCATCTTCTAAGTTTCAACCAGATTTGATTCTCTGAGAGGAAAAGCCATTGTTCAGCTTCTTTCTGAGATATTTGTCTGCTTCCCTGGACTACAGATAGAACAGAGTAGTTGTGTCTTCAAGCGTCATCCAATGGTGGTAGCATAAGCGCATTAGTAACCAGGTCTTCATATTCCGTGCAGCATCAATACATTCTTTCCAAGAGAAATTATCATACCAGAACATCATCTTCATATGTGTGTCAATCATCCATGTGGTCCAAAATCACCATGATCTTCAAGATTAAACATGAAGTAACATAAGTAGGCAAAAGATCTCAACCATAGTAACAAACTCTGCATGATCTCTTCTTATTTCTGAATCAATCGACATCCAACTCATCCATGTGTGAACACAAAGGATACTTATCGACAATTAGGGCTCAAAAACTCATCATAATAAACCATGTACCAAGACATCAACATTTGAGCATGAGTATCACAAAAAACAAAGAACAAGCAGTCATATTGCCAACAATACAATCATTAGTATTCAACCTGCTGCTCCTCCTAAACCAGTGCTCCTTCTTAACTTATGCAATCTGAAACACTTTCAACAGCAAATCATCAGCAACAATTTCTGCATGAACTGTCCTTGTCTCTGAGTTATAAGTCCTTCACTTCAGCAACGAATACTCTTCATTCAACAAGCAAACAAGACACATCCATAATCTTCAACATAAGACATTAAGCATCATATCATTATTTAGAACTGAGAAATTAAGCTGTTTCTGAGTCAATAACACAAATATTAACAGTCAGACTGATGCTCCCCCTGAGCCTCTGCTCCAGATCTTCAGCTATCAGATAAATTCTCTTATCATCAATGCATACGCGACTGTGTCTGCTGGAACTCGCGTGTATACGCGACTTTAGTTAATGTAACCCGCGTATGGAAAGTGAAGCATAGAAAATTTTCATCTTTCTTCATTTCCTCCTGAGCTTGTGCCTCCTGTACCTGTCCTTTTCACATCAGATGCGCTGTCAGAAGTAAATATAACCAAAGTAATCAAATCAACCATGAGTGTCATCATGCATTGCTCCCCCTGTGACGATACATTAAAAAATGTCATAATGTATCCCACATCATTCCTGCAGTCAATCAGAGAAGTAATCTTCAGAAGTATATGACTGCAGTAGGGTCAGTATTCCCTACGTTTCTGACCGGTCTTCCTTCTTTCTCCAAATTTGCTTGAACTTTCTAATTGTGTGATGGAGCTTATCCACTTTCCCAGATCTGTTCATCCTGCATTCTTTTTCTACATGTCCATACTTGTTACAAGCATAACATCTCATGTGACCAGAAAAATAAACATAAGAATCATGATGAGTATTTCTAATCTTCCTCCTTTTACAATCAGCTGCTTTATGTCCATACATGTTACATGATAAACAATATCCCCTGAAGAAACTAGAGTACCTTTCTGAGTAGAACCTATTTGTTTGAGACTGAAATGATCTGCTTCTACAATTGGCTGCAACATGCCCATAATTATGACATTTAAAACATTCCACATTCTTGAATGAATTCCTTTTAGAATTCATGATTGTTGGTTGATCTTTTGACTCTTTCAACACTTCAGATTTTACATTGACTTCCTCTGAATCTTTAGCACTTCCTTGTGAACTAGATTCTCCTTTAACAGTTTCATGGAAACCAAGACCATGTTTGATAGCAGGAGACCTTTGATTACTCAGAATATTGTCCAGAATATTAGTACTATCATGAAACCTCAAAAGTTTAACCTTTTCTTCTAATTTACCTTTGAGAATGTTTACCTCAACCTCCAAGTCTTGACATTGCTTTGTCATGCTTTCTTCTTTTCTTCTTCCATCTTCAACTTGATCTTTCAGATTTAGAATCTCTTCTTTCAACCAGTTTTCGTTGTCTTGACATGTTTGTTGCAGCTCTTCATTCTTCTTGTTCGATGCTTTGAGATCTTCTTTGAGAGATATGTTTTCAGCTTCAAGTCCAGCATTCTTCTTATTTGATTTTTCGAGACCTACTTTGAGGGAAATGATTTCTGCTTCAAGTTCTTCATTCTTCTTATTTGATTCTTCAAGATCTGCTAGTAGAGAGATGATTCCATCTCCAAATCCTGCATTCTTCTTGTTTTATTCTTCAAGATCTGCTTGTAGACGTTCTATGATAGACCAGATTTTTGCTCCAAGTTCTTCATTTTCATTTAGTTGTGGAGGTTCCTCACTCTTTCCCATTGTTACGGATCTCCTTCAAGCGATCAAGCTTCTGCAGAAGGACCACGCTCTGATACCAATTGTTGGGAAAAATACTGAGAGGGGGGGGTGAATCAGTATTTACTGCATAATCAAATCTTTTTACTTTTTCATTCCTTAAAGCCCATACGCTACTTTCCTTCAGTAAACTAGCGTATATACGCGGATCCCCTTTATGAAACTAGCGTATACACAGAGATCTAGATCTGTCATTAAATCTTCACTTATATTATTCCATCATTCATTCATCAGATGTTCAATAAACAGTAAACATGTGCATTAAGAACAGAATAAACCATCACACAAAGCATCACACATGAACACCAGGATTTTTAGGTGGAAACCCAAGTCGGGAGAAAACCACCGCTGCAGTTGCTCAGCCTTCAATATTTTGTTATAGAGAAAACATCTTACAACATATGTCTTTGAGCGCGAACTTGACCGACGCGAGGCACCACAACGCTCGTTTCGGCCTCTCCTGGAGAGGGGCTACGACCCCACGGCCTGATTTTACCCGGCCTCTCCTGGAGAGGAGGCTACGACCCCAGTCTCGTTTACCGGCCTCTCGGAAGAACTCGCCCCCAGTAGAAGGCTACAACCCTCAGCACCACCTTGGACCACGTTTCATCAATTTTCACACTGGATCCAACAACTTCAATAGAACAACACTTGTAGGTCACATTTCATCATATTTCCAGACCGAACCCTTTCCATACTTTTAAGCACAAACATACATCATCAACAAATACATATCAACATAGATCAGATAGCAGAAACACAGTAGAACAGATCAGATATTTCATACCCCTTGCTTCAGCAAACCCTAGTTTGCATATGCGCTTTCCCTTCACTGATGTCGCGTATATACGCGCTTCCGTCCACACAAACCAGCGTATACATCAGTGTATATTTCATTGCGCATACGCGCTTTATCTTCAGCGAAGCTGCGTATATACGCGCTTCCTCTGCGGCTAAGTAGCGTATAGATCTTCAATCATTACAGAGCAGCATACTTCATCAGATCAGATATTCAGTTCAGATCTACCCTTTTGCTTCAGACAGATGTTCGCCTAGATGCTCGCCTCATCACAGATCTAAGCCTTCCATAATCAGATCTAGCAAATACAAGAGCAATTCGGATCTAGATCCCCTTCTTCATCATTGGTGCATCATACATTCAGATTTATCATTCAAGTGTAACCCTTTCCATTCAGATATACTTCAGAGAGAAGTATTCATTCAAGCTCAGACATCTTGCACCCACACTCATGATTTGCACAATGAATTTCTTCTCCTTATATAGGTTTTTCCTTTTTCAATACCATGAGCCCCCTTTTTCAATACCATGGGCCAAAACAATACCATGAGCCCAAAACTACTTGGACGGGGTCAATTAGGCGGATCATTACCCAATACCATGGGTCAATACCATGGTGGTTACCCTTGGTTTTGCACTTTTTGAGCGCTTTAGCCCATACGCGACTTGGCACGTTCTTTTCCGCGTGCATACGCGACTTCCCCTAGGCCAATCCGCGTATACCAAGAGACATACTCTTTTTCATCATACTTTGGGTACATTCTGAAATCCTTTCTTCATAGCCTTCTGTACACACTGTAGAAACATCATATTGTCTTCATTAGGAACACATTCTCTTAAGCACAACTTCATCAAGTAAGTTGTCATCATCTTCATCAGGTGGGTTGCCTTTCAAGGACAACACTTAGCATCATATTGTCAACAAACATCATATCACATCAGATTTACATCATTTACTAAGTCCATCAAGTCGAGCATAACTTCATCAGGTGGATTGCCATCAAGGACAACACATGTCAATAGTCAAATGTCTTCATCTTCATTTAGTGGGTTGCCATCAAGGACAACACTCTGCATCATATTTCCAACACATAGAACTAGATTCTTTGAGGGAACACCCACCTCTGTTTTAGACTGAATGTTTGCTTATCCTTCTGAAGGAGAAATTCATATTGGACATTCCCCATTAGTTAAGCTTCCAAAAGCATATCATTGTAGTATTTGATTTCCCAAAACAATGCAATATCGTTTGTAAAGGCACCATCAAAGACATAAACGAGGTTGGGGATATCTTAATATATTATCATTTAAATGAAAAATTGATAAGGTGTTTTCATAAACAATGAAGTGTGAAAACATAGGCGAAAAGGAATGAGTTACATACTCATAGATGCATATGGATCAAGTGGCTTGTAGTTGAAGCTAAAAAAATGGGTGAAGTTGTTGAAGTTTGGATGTTGAGCAACAATATTCCAATCACTATAATTCATCATGTAATTGGAGCTTTTGATAGGATTTTCACTCTCCAATAATTTTTGTAGTTGAGCTTGACATGCTAATGTATTCTAATTGGACACATTTGAGAAGTGCACTGTACGAGAGGAGATTTATTGCTATTAGTGGGTGTTTATACACACAGACTCATCAGAAGTGGGAAATATCTAGGGGAATGTCTCTTGTAATGAATTGAAAGTGCATGAGTTGTGGATCTTGTCAATTGTTTCAATTAAAAAAATAAAAATAAAGAGGACTCTCCCAAAGTGGATAGGGTCGACATACTCAATAAAAGCTCCAAGAGAAGTGAGATTGTTGTGGCAGACAAGAACGTGTAGGGAAAGAGACAATAGTGTCATCTTTGTGACACAACAACTGAGAGTCATCTCATCCAGGAACTATGAATATATACAAATCACATTCCAAGTAAATGCAACAAAACAAAATTCACCACATTACATTGATTTGATAGGAACTCTAAATTCAAAATGATCTCGCTTTCATTAATGAATTAATCTTGCCTAACATTATTAATTACTAAGCCATAAAATAGGGGATGGTAACTATTGAGTTCTCCTCAAATTTTCAACTACACATAAGGTGGGGTTTTACTTTTTAAGGTATGTAGAGATAAAATATTGGATTTTCATTTCTTACTATCATTTGGGACATTATTTTGGAGTGTTTTCAACATTGCCACTAAAATTCAATGATAAAAATCATAAAATTCAACTGCAAATCACATGGGAATGAACCACAAAGTTCTTTAATTTACATTATGCACATGGGAATGGGACACCATGTTTTTTGTCTTTGGTAAAATAGGGTTACACTTTTGTGATCAATGAAGACATGTTGTAGAAATCAAGGTTAAGCATTTTTATCGTAGGACGAAAGGAGTCTACAAACTCCACTTTGTGCCATAAAAACACATGTAAAATAAAAAAAAAAAACCTAACAAACTCTACAGATGGCATCACAAAACCTAACACACTCTACAGATGGCATCAAAGAACCTATCATACTCTACACATGGCATCAAAGTCTGACAAAACATTTGATTCGATAATTTTCATGTATTCCGAAGTGGGATTTTGCACACTGAATTCATATTTAGCAGGATTTTTAATTTCCAATACCGTGAGAAAGGAGGAATGCCTAAAAAATATTCCTTGTCTTTGTTTCATTCGGGTAGCCTTATAAAGGATGGGTGTTCAAGCTAATGCCATGATCTGATATGGAGCGATAATCAATCCCATAATGAAATCTTGGTTGTAGCCATGCCTCACTATCAAATTGAACACATCTCCTCCTATCAAATTGAAGAAATCTCCTCCCAAACTTATATCTGATCTTACCTGCTTTTTCTTCACTTGGAAAACATCAAATATTTTCAGAACTTGACATGATCAAATGAATTACTTTGATCATACATATTTAATGTAACAAGACTTATGTTAACATATGTACCTATACAAGGACCTCATTAGAGTTTTTCACAAGGTTGAAGCAACGCTTGGCATAACATCCTCCAACACGGTAATCTAGCGTCTTCTTCTTTTCTCTTTTAGCTGAAGAAAATGTTCACTTCTGCTAAATTATTTTTGTATGGTAGAATATATGGCATCCTTCTCAGAACGAAAATTTGTTGGGCAAATCGAAAATCTCTTAAGAATCCCCGCCATTCATTCTATAGAGCCATTATTGATATTTGATACAACATTGATTTGCAAGTGTCGTAAGAGAATAATCTAAAAGTTGTTCCTTTAGTGGATTTTTGAAGAACCCTTTGCATTTATGATTCATAATTCATGTAAGTCATATAGAAAATATGCCCACCTCTTCGTCCACCACCAGTGTTTGTTCTTATTGATGGCGGGACAACCACACCAAACCCACAATCTCGACTTCTATTGCATATAAAAATGCATTCCAAAAATGTTTCCCCAAATAATTTTAAATCTGGGCAATTTCAACACTATGCGGAAGCTTTTCTATCTCCATGGTTATAAAACCAATATAAGTCAAACCCTGTATATGGAAGTTTACCTTTCTTCATTTATGGTTAAATTCATATATTGAATCAACCTTCACTATTTCAATAAACCAAAGTTTCTCACCTCGAAGGGCTCAACCCCATATTTGAACTTTATAAAAGCTCAATACTTAATGAGACCATCTCATATCAAATTACCTTCCGCCTATTATTTCATGGTGCGGCCCACACATATCATTTGATTTGTACCAAAGCTCAACTTTGATAAACTCAAGTGCTAACATCTACGTTAACACATCATTTGATTTTCATTAATACCTGTATAAGACATCTACTAAATGTTGAATTCTTTCGGGCCACACAATTCAAACGTTCAACAAATATAACACTGACTCGTACCTCACTTAACAACCCAACAGCTTCATGATGTGAATGCCATTCGATCACGAGGTTCGATCATCTAACGAATATCTCATTACTTTCATCTCTGAATCTTATCACACAAAAACTTTGCGAAATTCGTGGTATTTAAATACCACTTCAAGCTACATGTCAAACGCTGAAATGTATCGCATTCCAAAAGGTAAAACTGCTCTCGGCTCAAAATATTATGCAAAACCAGTGGTATGGTTTTACAAAACCACCAACCTATGAAATACGCATTAAACGGGATTTCTCACTGTTTCATTTCACAGTTTCAGTCGTAATTAAGCTTTAAGCCTTCGACCAGAATTTCGACCTTTTCTGCACACAATCAAATAAAAATCAAGACGATCTCCCTTGAACGCATGAACAGGTTTAAATAAAACCAAATCAATTAACCAATGCATGGGTGATTTCTATCACTACGCCTTCAACTCTTCGATGCGATATTCATTTTGAACGCTATTTTTTACAGCTCCAATCACATAAATTCATTGTTGTTCCTTCATGCAGGTCCTTCCTCCAAAGGCTAAAACCTCATCTTTTTCTTATTGAACCTCCATTCTTGTGGTCTATTCACGACCAAACACAAAACTCTACAATCATTGCTCCTCTATGAAATGTGTGTATTCCACGACTCTTCATACGGGCTTAGACCACCTGCAAACGCAATTTCGACCTACAATATCATTTCAACCTTCAGCATATGTTATATCAATGTTTATTTCAATTACAACCGAGGCATGTAATGCATCATGACTCTTCAGACTGGCGTGGCTTCTCAAACATCAAATTGGAATGATGTTTCCCCTTTCATAAGAGCCTCAATTCTACTTCAAAATCGAATCTCATTTCTCTGTGATGCATTAAAGTGGCATTCAAATTAACACAGAGTACATATAACCCAGAAATTTCAAAAAGAATCGAATTCTACTCTAGGTTCCTTCGAACAGGACTTAACATCCTTCTTCTTTCATCTGCATATGGATTGAATTCCTATGGTTCAATCCACAATAAAACCCCAATTATGATTTCAAGACATGATATTCAACGCACTGCGTGCTTTCAAACAGTATGCCTATTTTCACTTGAATTTTCTTTAAATGATGTCAATTCCACTCAAATAATGAATAATTGCTCAATAATACAAATCAACCAGAGTTCGGATTCTCAAAATCAATTCATCTGCAAACTCCATAATTCAGAAATAAAACCTCTGTATTTAAAAACAGTATTTACATGGAAAATTCCTTCCAGGCCTGATCTTCAATTCGATGGCCCTTCTACTCTCACTACTCTACCTCCTATATAGCTCTATGCCTGTAGGCTTACATTTATACCAATTGAATGGTGAATTGATTCAACTCCCAAAACTCTTAAAATTCCCAAATCCTAAATTTAGACTAAATCCCTAGATTTGTGGAAACTGACTCTAACTCATTCCTATTCTGCAGTCTTTTCGAATCTCTAATCTCTTCATATGCCCAACTAATTATTCGATAGAAGTTAAAATTCTCTCCACATTTAATTAAAATTAATTAGAACCCACTAAATTCATTACAGAAAATCTAACTCCCTTGAAAACTAAAAACCCCTAAGTCTAACAAAAATGCATGGAATTTGTTTTAGCCTAATGCCCCTGCATCAGACTCCCAAGGTTAAAATTGATCATGATCTCTTGATTATGTGGTTTTGATTTATTTCCTCTTGGATCCCATACTTTTTTTTGCTACTGTCCAACGGTTGCATTACTCTCCAACTGCACTTCTCCAGGTCTCCATATCCTATTCTGCCATTTACCACCAGCTGTACTTTCAAAATCTCTTCTTGTCTTTCCTTTGCTAAAACTCTTCTGCTTTCTTGATGCTGTCTGCTGCTTCTAAGACACCTTCATGATCAGTTCTCTGATGTTTTCAATTTCTCTGTCCAGTTTATCTTCTATCTGGGAATTTCTCTGCCCATTGTTGTTGCTTTCAATTCCTGTTAATTCAGCTGCTTTTACTGCCTTCAAGAGTGTTGTTGCTGTAGCTACCATAGATGTTGCTTCAGCTGCTGCTTTTGCTAATGTTGCCTCCTTTGCCATAAATGTTGCTGCCTCTGTGGCTTCCTCCCAAACTTCCTGAAGATCTCTTAAGATATCTCCCCCTACAACAATTTTCTTTTGCTCATCACCTGCAAATTTATCTTCAAAAAATAAAGTATCATTTAATTCTCTAAACAAAGTAACATAATCATTCATTTCTCCTTGTGTACTACTAAGCATGATTAAATTATGAAAACTAGTATCTGCTCCTATTCTTTTCACAGCTTCAAGCACTTTCACTCTAGTGTTTGCCATTTCTTCCTCTTGTTCAAATGTTCTCAACAAACATTTCAGCCACTCATTTTGTACTTGTTTCGAAGAGACCTACAATCATCCCAACTTTTCCTCTTGCAATGTCCATAAATGTCCATAGCTTTATGCATTTATCTTAGCATACTATCCAAGAGGTGGGTTGATCATGTGTTTTAACATGTTATTAAAATAACTTCTTTGTATTCAGTTGTGATAATATCCTTTAAGTAAATCATTTATATTCACCTATACATTGTTGTTTAGATTTGTAAAATAATGAATAATTTCAAACCTTTGGGTCCATTTGTTACTACTCTAATGGATATCTCTCTTGAAGTGCTTGCACAATCAACCCTAAAGTGATATAATAATTAATCCGAAAACTCAACCTAAAAAAAAGAGTAGTTCCTTGTTGTTAGATCGTAAATGGATTTGAGTTTTGACTCCTTGTTTACATTTGATTAGGAAGAGACTTACAATCATCCCACCCGTTCCTCTTGCAATGTCCATAGCTATATGCATTTATCTTAACATACTATCTATTCTTGATTTTGATTCACAATAAAAATTATATTGTTTAGGCCTTCTTGTGTGGATTTTTCTTGTTATTCATGAATCATTACTATAAACATTATAAATGAGATTGATGAGGTGGGTGCTCTTGTTTTTTGTTTGCAATTTATATGTGATTAAGGCAATTTTGATCTATTGATGTAAAGTATTTTAGTAGGTTTGACCTTCTGGAAATAGTGAGTAGAGAAGAGTAACATCTTTTATGTTCTGGTTATGAATAGGCTTGTAAATGAGATGGATGAGGTGGGTGCTCTTGTTTTTTTTTTTGCAATTTATATGTGATTAAGACAATTGTGATCTATTGATGTAGAGTATTTGAGTAGGCTTGACCTTCTGGAAATAGTGAGTAGAGAAGAGTAATAATGTTTTGGTTGTGAATAAGCTTCATGTCCAATTTTGTTTCCTTTTATTGTTTAATTAGGCAGTGTGGTTGATCGAATTGGAGTGGTGTGGTTGATCAAATTGGATTGGCAATGAAGAACTGTAGTACGGTTATCCAGATAATGACTTGTTTTATTATTATGCTGGAATAATGAGAGGTATCCATGTTAATGAGAATGAAGGACTTGTAGTTATGATTTCTAAAATAACATCCATAATGAACACAACCCCAACACCAACACCGACACTCCCACACTCACACCAGTCTTCGCCAAAATGACAACTTTGCTATCATTAGTTGTAGTTATTTAAAATTGGAATGATTCTAAGAAAAATTATTTTGTAACTATTTAAATATTAACAATAATAGTTTTACACACCACTATTCCTCTCAATATTTAATAATTGTATTTTTTAGTAATTGTTAAACTTTTGCAACAAGACACTTAAGCTATTTGTACATTAGAACTTTTATATCAAAAAATGCAATATTAATCTTCAAAAGGGAGAAAAATAAAAAATTAAATTATATATGGTCTATTTAAAAGTGGAATGAATGAGTAAAATTGTTTTGTAACTATTTAAATCAGCATAACTTAAATTAAATTATTCAATGGAAAGAAAAAACATTTATGTTTTCAATTTCTAATTCATTAATACCTTCAACGTTTTCATTTTAATATCAAAAAAATTTAAAATAAATATTTTTCTTGAAATTCTAGATAAAAAAATGCACTTATGTTTATCCAAATAAAAAGAATAACTTTTTTGGCAATAATATCCATAAAATTCCTAAGACTATTCTTTGATTTCATATAGATTTGAATCATAAAATATATACACAATTTTTTTAATTTTACATAATTTCTGTTTATACAAAAATCCAAATAATAATTTTAACTATATATTAATTTTTTCTAAATATTTTAGAATCTAAAGTGATATTAATTATATATTAATTTAATATTTCTATATATTTAATCACAAATAACAAGATTGAGAAAACTCAGCGCGTCTTGTAATATGTATTTTCTTAACTAAAACTTTCTTTTTCATTGATAATTCTAAATATACCCATAAATACGTTCATTGATAATTCTAATTCTAAATATACTCGTAAAAAATTTCATTGATAATTCTAAATATACTGGTAAAAACTTTCACTTTGATCACAATTCATATGCCTTCATAGGTTGTTCAACTAATGTCTTTATCGACTTTCATGTCTTATAAATAGATTAAAAATTAAAAACTCACTTTCATCACACTTCATATACCATCATAGTTGGTTCAACCAACCAATGTCTTTATGAACTTTCATGCCTTATGAATAGATTCAAAATTCTGATTGCGAAATTCAAACATAAATGACAATTCAAAAAAAAGAGTTTGTTTAGTTAAAATTAGAAAGAGCCAGTCAAGTCTTAAGTGTGAAATGACATGTCTATTACGATATATAATAAAAAATATACTCACTAAATAATTGAATTTTTTTTATTTTTTTAAAAAGCTAATCAAGTCTTAACTTACCTAAAAAAATAATTGGTGCGAAATGACATATATTCTTTAAAATTATAATGAGCTAGTCAAGTCTTAACTTACTTTAAAAATAATAATTGATACGAAATGACATATATATCACGATGTATGGTAAAAAAATATACTTACTAAATAATTGAAAAAACAAAAATCCTTTACAGAGTTTATGAAAGTTATTAAAAACACATTTTGTACACTATGATAATCAACGAATTGGAGGAGGAAGCAAAATTGGACTGAGCCTCATATTGGAAGAAGTAGTTCATGAGTTCAATTTTTAATAATGATTTTATTAGAGTTGTAAATCTGCTTTGGGTCACAATTTATTATACCATTATCGAAAGAAAAAAACAAAAACAAAAACAAACAGTTTCAACATTGTAACAAAATCTGAAAAAAATAAATAAAAAGAAATGATTTCAACATTGTAACAAAATATAAACATCAGAATGCTTATCCAGCAACATCTTCCATGCTTCTAAATTGATTATGTTCTAGAAAACTTTAAACATTATGTTCCACACAACATTAAACAGGTTGCCTGCATCTTCATTTCCAGGAAAAAAATTTCTCATACAGGAGATTATTACAAAGCATTCCACGAGGAGAATTAGAGATATTACAGTCCATATGCTTTCAAACGTTGCAAAATTTTTGTTCTTATACAAGGAAAACAACAAAAACCTGCATCGTGAGGATAGCCACCCATATTAATAATTTTTTTTTTTCAAATTACATAACAAATTTACGAATATAAAAACAAATAGGATCCAAGTATTTGTGTTTTACCTATAAAAAAAATAAAGTATCCCACCTCTACTTGTACATTCTCTATTTACACAACAAATATGGAAGGTGTACATTTTCTATTTACAGAACAAGGATGAAAGGATATAAGTTAATCGATATATATATTTTTTCAAACAGAAAAAAAACGCTGATGTATATTAATCAATACATTTGCTAAAGACATATTCTCCGCTGTGCAGCTTGAGAGACAACATACATATCCTCCAGTAGTAAAACAATGCCAATCTAAGAAAGAGGGGCACCGATAACAATGGGAAACATATAGCATGGGGGGCAAAGCCACAACCCACCAAGATCAGAATCATTCATCCTTGTAGAAAAGACAGACTAATACAGAGAGACATAGCAGAAAAGTATTACATCAGCCAGTTAGACATTGAGAATAAAACATTAAAGAGATCAGGAAAACATATAAAACAAAGGATATGGGAAAGAGAATATCCTGTAGATATGATATCACCGTGTGGCCAGCCATGGGAAGCAGTGTGAACTTTGATATAGTTGAAGCAGGATTGCCTGTTTGACAAAAAGGTGGAGGCATGGGCCTCCAAAAAACCAAAAAAACAGTAGTCACCACCTGTGCGTCTCATCTATGGAATCGGAATGGTGGTTTGCCAAAACTGATGACCATCTCTGTAGTGTAGCACCCGCATTATCCGAAAATCTATTTTGATGCCTTTTTTAGAGAGCCCATCAGCCCTAGTGTTGTTTTCCCTGTAGATATGGCTGATGGGAGGCCTGTTGAGCAACGTCCACAATCTGCGCGCTCTTTGTACCCATCCCTATAAAGCCGGGCACATCATAGCCGAAGTGTTAGTCACCCAGCCGATAACCACTTGTGAGTCCCCATAAACATGAGCATCCTGAAGCTGTAAATTGGAGGCCGCCAGAAGACCACCCCAGAGAGCGATGATCTCTGCTTTATTATTGGATCCCAGCCCACTATTCCAGTATATGTTTATCCTCTCCCTCTGCGATAATTTGATCCAGGCGCCACATCCCATGACACCATCCACACATGCACCATCAAAATATATAGCCGGGACGACCATCTCATGAGGCCGGTTGCGAATGGAGCAATCCAGAATGGATGTAGAAGGAGAGGGACGTTCATCCATCCACCTCTTGATAGCAGAGAAAATACGTGGAATCATAAAAGGAACATCATCAAAAATCAACTTATTTCGGCTGAGCCATACCTCCCAAATGAAGAAGAAAGGCAGAGATCTGTATTTTCCCCTCAGCTTGTCCCATTCCAAAGCGGAGGAGATGAAGTCATCTGGGAGCCACGCAGGGTCCATGAAGTGTGAAATAAAAAGCCGCCATAAGCTCACAATAACAGGACAACGAAAAAATAAATGGGAGATGGACTCGAAATCCCCACAGCATATGACACATCTGAATGGTCCGCAATATCCTCTTTTGATCAGGTTTTCTCCCGTCAGAATCTTGCCCTTCCAAACCAGCCATCCAAAAAAAAGAATCTTTGTAGGGATTTTTCTCCGCTAGAAAGATAGAAAATTCGTGGAAATTTGTCCCTGATAATATTCAGCATTTAGAGTTCTGTATATATCACGAACAATTAAACCGCCAGCATTCATAGGACCATCCCATACTATAGCATCACCCCCAACATCTCGGCAAAAACCAACCGCTCATAAGTCATCCCTCAACTGATCCCATTCCGATGCCGTCGGTTCCCCCAGCCCCAGCTGGAGAGCAGTTTTGAATTCAAGAGCGCCAAATGACCAAACACGAATAGTCTGAGCAAGATAATGAATACCCCTGTGTGCCAATCTGAATTGTAGATGCAGTGATGGCCCAGCGAGTGGAGAGAAGGCAATAAGGTTATTGAAAGTCAGTGGTATACGACCACCATCCCTGAAGAGCCATGCCAAACATGCCGACACATGGACCAGAATATTTTTGAAGCTCCACCAGATGGTAGATATGGACCGAGGGAAAGAGAACTGCCCACATAAGAGACGTTGAAGAATATCACCCTCTATGTATTTACACTTTATGACAGCACTCAATATACCACTTCCGTGTATTGCCCTCCAGAAAGACTTTATAAGCAGCGCCATGTTGAAAATCCGAGTGTTAAGAATCCCCCAGCCATCATGTTCCTTTGGCCTGCATAAGGTCTCAAGTTTGCAGAGGTGAATTTTACGTGACAGTTGGGAATCACCCCACAAAAACTTGGCAATTATACGGTTGATCATCCTAATGATACTGTCAGGTAGGAAATACAGGTGACCCCAATAAACCATCATCTGAGAAAGCACCGCCTGTATCAATATAAGCCTTCCCCCAATGGACAATCATCTGTGTGTCCATTTGAAAATCCTTCTTCTAAATTTGTCGATCAGCCACATCCAGTCGCGGATCTTATATCCGCATGGTTTGATTTAAAAACCCAAATATGTGAATCCGGCAGAGGCCTCTTTACATACAACCCCCAAAAATCCAGCAATGAAAGCAATCTCCCGTGGGTCCCCATATTCATATATGATGAAAGATTTGTCTTTGTTGATGGCCAAACCAGTTGCAGATTCAAAACGGATGAGAATAAAATGTATGTAGAACCAGTGGTTCCGATTCAGGTAACCAAATAACAATAGGTCATCAACAAACAATGAATGTGAACAAGAGACCATATTGGAGAAGGAGAAAGCCTTTATAAAACCCTTCTGCGTCGCCATATGCATGATGCAGCTGAAACCTTCCATAATAAGGATAAAAATTAAAGGGGACAACGCACAACCTTGTCAAAGACCACGTCTGACAGCGAAAAAATGAGAAGGTACACTGTTAATGATAACAACATATCGCACAGTGGAGATACAAGTCATAATCCATCTAATAATCCTAATTAGAAGACCAATCTTCATGAGAAAAAGCCTGATATAAGACCAGTCAATAGAGTCGTAGGCCTTGTGGAGATCCACCTTCATCACTATAGCCTTCCTCTTCTCTGTGTGAATGGTATGTAGCACCTCCTGTGCAATTGTTGTGGCATCATGTATGGATCGACCTTTTAAGAATCCATACTGTTCATTGGAGATGAAGGTCGATAACGTGTCCTTTAAACGCTCTACGATAATCTTCGACATGATCTTATATAGAACATTACACAGAGAAATCGGACTATAGTCTGCAAATGTTTGAGGATCTGCCGATTTTGGTATTAGAGCAATGAAGGTGGAGTTGAGATTGGCAGGCATGACACCTCGGATCCGGATGTGGTCAATAACATGTGTTAATTCCTCACCCATCAAATCAAAAAAGTGGATGAAGAATTCCGCGGGCCATCCATCTGGCCCCAGACATTTATCCTTGGAGAAGGATTTCAGAACCTTTAAGACTTCATTCCCTGTAATAGAGTTATCCAAAGAAAGAATAGCGTCAGCATAAAAAATACGATTAACATGTTCCAGCAACCATACCTGGTTGTCCATGCAGATCCCATCCTGCAGTTTGTAGAACGAGGAGAAATGTGTGAGTGCCTCCTTTTGAATGTCAGAGCATGTATAAGCAAAAGTTCCATCATCTTTTTTAATGCGCCAGATGGCGTTCCGGTTTTTTCGCTCGCTTGCACTCTTGTGGAAAATTTTTGTGTTTTGATCCCCCTCAGCCAGCCATGTGATTCTTCTCTTTAGGCACCAAGTAATCTCCTCAATCCTCAGAATCTCCCTTTTCCTTTCCCCTAGCAATTTGAGGTTTTCCAGTGTGGACTCATCCGGAATACATGTGAGGAAAGAAGAAATAATAGCCTCCATCCGATTTTGAACCTCAATGTATTCTGCCCTGAGTTTCATTTTCTTATTCCGTTCCCAGCGCTTGGAGGCAAACTTGATTTTCTGCAATCTGTGATGTAAACCTTCCCATCCCCCCAGATCCTCCAAATCTCGTCCATCATTCCAAATCCCATGAACGAGACTGGTATATTCAGGATCTTCCACCCAAATTTGGTTGAATTTGAAAGGGCGCCCATTAACAACCTCAGAACTGGACCATGTCAATACAATTGGCATATGATCCGAAATATCGGCAGCCAACACCGAAGATCTGGGGTCCTCTAGAGATTCCATCATAGAGTCTTTAACCAGCACTCTATCAAGCCTCTTCCCAATAAAATTTGCGCCAGCACGCCTGTTGGTCCATGTGGGAGCAGGTGGGCACGCCCTAATATCCACCAGCCCCTGTGATAGGAACATATCATTTAAAAAACTAGCAAGAGAATCAAGATGAGCGCTATTGCCCCATATTTCATCCCCATTCAGTGTGGAGTTGAAGTTTCCCATCATTATAAGGTTTGGAAGGGACAGGAGTCTCGCCACCTTCATTCTGTTCCAAAAAACCATTCTATTTGAATATGGGGCATATATGTTTATGAGATTAAAGGTACCTTGAAGACCTCTAAGACATCCCGATAACAGAATACCCCCAAAGAAGCTGAAAGCATTGAAAAAAACATAATCTGGGTTCCACATAGAAATCATACCCCCAGATCGACCATTGGAATTAACCGCCGCCGCATGCCAACCTATTTTGATTTTTAGAAACAAATTAATAGCTTTCGATCTGTCTGACATAGTCTCCTGACCCAAAAATATAATGGGATTCTTCGAAACAATAAGATCTCTCAGGCAATGGAATTTGGAGTCATCGCCCAACCCCCGTAAGTTCAATGAGATGATATGGGTCATGGGGAAGAGGGCCGAGGGTGGCATGCTCTAAGCGCCCTAGAAGAGTTATCCGTAACATCATATTTAGCTATGGGAAAATCCGAGAGGCCCACCTCATCGTCAGAAAATAGTGAGATAGACTTGAATTTGCCCTTGTTCAGGCGGCATGCAGCTTTTTCCTTCTTCTTGATGGAGGTAATAGCAGTCGATAAAGTAGTAGATTGTTTTGCAGGCGAGGTGGGAGGTTTCTCAAAGACTGTAAGTGTAGCAAGATCGAGGTTTGGATTCCCCAAAAGGGAGTCAATATCACTCCCGATAGAGTTCCTAGGAGATTCAGATAGAAGTATAGGCCCAGATTGATCAGGTGTGCAGTGTGGAGACCCGAGATTTCTTTCTGGCATAGTATATCCATCCGGCGACATGCCAGCAGACATAGACGACGATTCCCCAATAGAAAGCACAGTTGATTTATAAATGGGAGGATCACTCCAAGGGTGAATGTGGCCATGAGCATAGTCAAGACCCATATACATACTAGTTGACCCTTTAGAAACATTCTTCTGGCTTAGATGAGCATAACTAGTAATGGGATTATTGTCATGAAAAGTTGATTCAGAGGGGGCAAAAGTGGGACAAGGAACAGGGCCGTCAGAATCATTCTGCACATTAGAGGGGGATGACGGAGTAGGATTTGGCTCATGGTTTACCTGAGTGTGCAGTACTCTATATAGATTACATGCAATAGATGGAGGACTAGAAATATTTGAAGGGACCACAACATCAGGAACAGAGAAATTATATTGGCCATCAGCAGTTTTATAAGCTTCTTCATTAGATGTCAAGGAGACAGGATTACCTGATTGAAAACCACCAGACGTGCCCGAGACTGCGTTGTTCTGGCGATCCTCGCCCGCACCCTTCACAGCCAATTCCGCCCGGACCATACGTAATCGATAAGGACAGTGATCCCTTAGATGGCCCGTCTTGTGGCAGATAAGACACCTAAAAGGAATCCCCCAGAAATCGATACGATGTCGATGCCATCTATTACACCATAATAAATCAATATCACCGGGTAAACCACCCACATAATCAACCTCGATAAGGAGCTAGGCAATTCTTTTGTCAAACGCCCCCACGATGCTACGATCAATATATTTGGTGGAACCAATTGAGTCTCCAATCGCCTTCAATGCTTTGAGGGTCCAAAATTCAAGCGGCAGCCCAGGGAGCTTAACCCACACCACCCTACTGCGTGGAGCCTCCAGAACCGGATTAAAGCCGAGGTACCACGGAATGAGTTGCATGAAGCTCCTACCCCGAACCCAAGTCCTGCCAGTGATCTTGAAGATGTCCTTCTCGTCCATAAAATGAATGATAAACCAGCCATTCAAAAGCGTGCTGAATTTGGGCGAATATCCAATGATGGGGTTCCATTTCTGATTTATCCAAGAAACAGTGTCAACATCCTCCCTATCAGGAAACATCCACCTACCAATAACCACCCTTTTCTGTAGGCTTTCCACCCGCAAACAAAGGTCTTCATAGTCCAGAGATACCTCTCTAACCTCCATATTGTGTTTGTAAATGTTCCTCTTGCCACAACCAGACCCACGACGATTGTATCTTCTGCGTCGTCGTAGTTTGTTTACCTTAGTCTCTAAGTAGTCCTTCACAGCTTGTTTGATAATAGCATCGTCTACCTCAAAATCAAATGAGGAATCACGCCCCTTACCATCTGGCCCATCGTCCATCGAAATCTCAGCCCTAATACCCGCCATATTGGTTTGTGCTGTGAGGCGTAAAAGATGTTGTTGAAATTTGGTACCGAAGGACAGGTGGTTCCCTAAGGCTTTGATCTTTGGCCTAGGGAAAAGTGTCCAAAAGAATTTAATTTTTCTCCTAAAGTGACTTTATAATTTTTATAAAGTCAAATCTAATTTTAAAGTGACTTTAAGTGATAAAGTTACTAAAGTGACTTTAAGTGATAAAGTTACTAAAGTGACTTTATAAAGTTATAAAGTCAAATCTAATTTTAAAGTGACTTTAAGTGATAAAGTTACTAAAGTCTAATTTTAAAGTGACTTTAATAAAGTCAATGTAAAATTAGAAAGGAAAAGTGACTTTGGAAATAAATGACTAAGTGGGTCTTTATTAAAGTGGGATGAATTAAAAAATAGAAAGTGAGATTTAAATGAGCATTTAATCTGAGCCCTAGATCTCAATCTATTTCAGCCATTGGATTTAGGGATTCCCCAAAAGTCACTTAGGGTTAGGTTAAAGGAGGAAAAGGAGGAAAAGATCATTCATTCTTTCATGAGCAGATTGGGAGAAGGAGAGAAGGAGAGCAAGAAAGATTTCTGAGCTGAGAGGAGAAAGAGAGCAGCTGATAGAGACTTCAACAAAGACCATACAGCAAAAAAGAGGCACGATTTCCAAGGCAGAAATCCGTACAAGTGTTGGGCACATTTTTCGAGGGAGAGAGGCACAATTTTCAAGGAAGATCGTACAGCAGCTTTAGCATTTATTTCCGGGCAAATTCTGGGCACGAAAATCGAGGAGAGAGACTGCTGGTTGGTGGCACGAATTTCTAGAAATTCGTACAGCAGCAGAACAACAGCTTTAGCACAGATTTCGAGGCAAAGGAGCACAAATTTCGAAGAGAAGAAGTTGCTGGGTTTTCCGTACAGTCCGTACAGCCGTACGACTGTACTGCTGGGCACAAAAATCGAGAAGCTCACTCAGCATTTAATGCTGTTATAAAAGCTGTAAAATTTCTGTTTTGGATTTTTACTGTTTTGCACGTTTTCCAAGGCGGAGTGAATGCATGGAAATCGAGATAAGTACAGTTGTTTAGTTGCTGAAATTTTTGCTGTAATTTCTGCCTCACTGTAAAAGCATTTTTTCAGAAATAAGGAGCTCTCAAACTGGTTTGCCCCAAGAGTTGTAGGGGGTTTTTCCAGGGTCATGTTGACCAAAAATATCTGTGTCAAAATGTGTGAATGAATGTTTTTATGCTTGCTGATTTTTAATTCTGCATTTTCCAGCATTCTGAAAAATTTCCAGAATTTGTGTTTTCAGCAAATTTATTTTCCAGTTTTTTGAATGTATGGACATGGGAAAGGGCATTTAACTATTTTGGAGAAATAAGGTGAAACTGAAAGCCAGGGTGGGAAAAACAAGAAATTTCTACAAATGTCACCTACACCTGCATAATCAGAATGCCGCCATCCTAGTACATTGTCTGTAGGAACAGGTTGCCGTCACCCAAGAGTTGTGCCAGCATTGTCAGGGAATGTTGGCAGAATTTGACAGCTCGGCCAAATGATGGGGAAGAGAAGATTAGAAATAAGTATGTGTAATACACGTCAACCCCATATCATATATAAAACATAAATGAGTCAGCATGTGGATCCAATCAAAGCCAAAATGTAAAAGAGAGGCCAGTAACAGTCATATGCGAGAAGAAACCCGACAAACTTTAAAAGGACCTTATCGATACCCGCCTAGATAGCCCAGGAAATTTGTACAAATATGATCTCATTCTGAAGCATGTGTATCTCAGAAAGAGTAAATGATATTCCTTGAAAGCGTCAGCATGGTAGGTACCAGCCACCCACCCACCTAGTCCAAATAAGGAAGCTTCAAGAATACCGGAGATGAGATTTATTATCCCATAAATGGCGATAAGACAAGAAAAGAATGGGGCGTACTTCCCAAGTGATCACACACAAATAATCCTGCATAAGATCACTCATCCACTGAGCAGTCGATCTCCTGCCGCGTCACACCGATCCTGCGACCACCACAGATTACCCCAGATCAACCTGCAGCCGCCACTAAGCACAACATAAACACCAGTTGCCGCCACTATGTAAAACGACAGATAAAATCAAGAGAGATCGGAACATGCCCGGAAAGAATTTCAAAAAATCCTAAAAAGTAGGCCAGAAGAGATTCCAGTGGATTTCAGACATATGGCCATCGGAAAAACCAGGACCATGCCCACCCAGCTATACATGACAACAGCAACAACAGATGCAACCTGGAAGTGACCACCACCTTTTGCATAACCTGAATTCAAGACTCTTACATGGACGAGAGATAATAATAGAATCGACCCATTTACGCCACAAAAGGTACCATTTGCTACATAAATATATATCGCACTGACAACTTGTAAACGAATTTACAAAGTTTCAAAGTTGCAAAATCTCTCACATAACATCTTTGTTAAGTTAAAGATCGAAGCCTTTCTTCAAAGGTTCTAAAATAACATATTTCCTTTCATAAAGATCGAAGGGTTTCCTCGGGATTCGAACTTCTCCTGACAAATTGTTTCGGGAACTTACTGCATGTGTTAAAAAATGCATGAATCTTAAAAGATTAAGAAACGGAAAACAAAAAACACGTTAAATAACAAACTTGGCCTCTTCCACGACACATGTACCATTAAACAATAAAGAAAATCTAAAACACATTATTTAACATTTATTTCTGCCAAAAACTCTTTAAAAAATAAAAATATAGAAACTCATATTTAACATTAATTTCCTCAGCAAATTCTTTAAGTGAAGATTCCAGACATTTCGTGCGTTCGCCCAAAGTTTACCAGCCGTTATGCCACATCTTGGCATTAAAGAACAATCAAGACACCTGGAGTTCAGAAATTTTCAGGTGGGATCGAAGGGAACTCATCTGAACTACATAGAATTAAAGCCCTTCTGAATTTCAAAGCAACTATTCACGGTATTATTGTTGACTGTACCTGAAGCCTAATTAAGAAAGTCCAATTAAGACACCTAGAGTTCATAAATTTTCAGGTGGCTAATGATCGAAGGGAACTCATCTGAACTACATAGAGTTAAAGCCCGTCTAAATTCTGAAGCAACCATTCATGGTACTGTTGTTGACTGTACCTGAAGCCTGATTTCCGTTATCGAAAAATCCATAATAGTAAAACACACTCCATTATTAAAAGTCCGCTGGAACAAAATTACGAGAACGTTTACAAAAATATCAGAACGTAGTTTAAAATCTTTTGAGAACCCAAAGCACAATTGGGAATGAACTTTGATGGATTCGAAACACCAACCTGCATATGCATTATCTCCTACTCCATTGGAATACGAGTGAGTGTTATATTGGTGTCAGTCTCAGCCATGCAGAGCAGCACATCGACAAGGTTGATCTGCATTTGCGACTTTCATGAAATTAGTTAATTAGTTAGTGGAAGGAGGCTTGGATCTAATGGTCTAAAACATTTCAATCGTCTAACATTTCATCCAATGGCAAAAACACTGACAGAATGACATCTAGAAAAGTTGTTTTCGCGTAATAATAGAAAAATATTATTGCTCAATTAGAAAAATAGTATGGCCCAATAAATTTTAAACTGATTTGACTTTTTTTTATCATGGAGTGCTCATTTCTTTTTTAGGAAACCCAAGGGGTTTGGACTCAATCTCTCGGGACTTAATTCTTCACTATCAAGGCAGCTAACAATTTGTATTTATCTAATCCAAGAATCCTTGAGTGAATTTAGAGATTTAAACTTGCATCTATCTAGAATCCTTCAGCAGGTTGAGACATAAAACTAACAGAATTATATAGAAACTATTTCTCTACCTATGAATTTCTTGCCCAAGTTTGCCCTAAGTGCTCTGCTTCATGTATATTGTCAAAATACATATAATTTTGATATATGTTACATGAGTAACAACCAGCAAGATACCTATCTTGTTTTCTTTTCCCTCAATTCTTAAATCTGCATGGGTTCCTTGGTTGATTAATCACGTTTTCCTCCCGGGCATAGCTTAATCTTGGTTTTTCTGTTTTAAATTTCAGTTTGTTTATTTTTGATGGAGAGAATTTGTTCCTCAATCTACATGGGTACCTTGGTTGATGAATCATTTTTTCCTCTTCGCATATGGCTCGATGAATAATTTTTTCCTCCGGGGTAGAGTTTGATCTGAGTTGTTATGTTTTCTTGTTGTTGGTTGATGCCATTATTTAGATTTTTATTTTGTTAGATTCTTTTATTGAAGGGAGTAATTTTGTTCTTCAATCTACATGGGTCCCTTGGTTGAATCATATTTTTAACCCTGGCATAGCTCGATGAATCCCCTCTTTTCCTTCCCTGGCATAGCTTGATCTGACTTTTTGTGTTTTTTCTTGTTGGATGCCATTGTTTAAATTTCGATTTGTTGATTTCTGATCGAAGGAAATTTTGTTCTTGAAACTAGATGGGTCCCTTGGTGGATGAATCATTTTTCCCTCACTAGCATTGCATGATTAATCATTTTTTCCCTCTCTGGCATAGCTTGATCTGAGTTTTTGTCATTTTTTCCCTCTCTGGCATAGCTTGATCTGAGTTTTTGTTTGGTTGTTGTTGGATGCCATTGTTTAAATTTCGATTTGTTGGTTTCCGTGGGCAGTTTCAGAGTTCCTCGTTAGTCATCGAGACTCGACATCTGCCAATGGTCCATGATTTTGACGTCGCAAAGCGCCACATCATTGTTCCAGATCAGCAAATGATCTTCAACCTCTTCCGCATGTTCGCGATGGTGGTTTTTTTTTTTTCATATAAAGTAACATTAATAAAAAAAATAATGTATTTATAATAACAATAATAATATATAAAAAAGATAAATGTAAATTTATTTTAATTATTTATTGAAAGACTTGGTGGGTACTTGACGCAAAAACATCCCACCGCCGTTTTAGATGTTTAAACAGCTGCACAAATCTCTCAGGTGCAAAAGGAAATTCCGTTGGCATTTCGCGCGCCAAAGTCAGTTGGAATATTTATTAAATACTCGAGATTTTGGAAGCAAACTCATTCTCATAAAAATCTATATTAATAGATGTTTTAATGTATTCATGTTTATTTGTCTTTATGAATTATTTAATTTATATAGATATATTAGTAAAAAAATTATTAAATACTCAAAATGCATCAGTAAGACATGATGTTTTGGACTATATTGATCGCAACTTATATCTAGAATGGGCTGGAGGAACAAGTCTTGAAACTTCTCCAAGAGATACACATGGTAGCTGTGAGTCCGAACACTAAGACCTTTTCCAAAGTTCTTCCCGCGTGCACAAATTTAGTAGCACTGGAAAGAGGCTTGCTTGTAGAGTCTTCTCTTATAGACATGTATGCCAAAGGTGCGCAGACAGGCATAATATGCAACATATTTGACATAATTCCTCAACCAGACACGGTAACTTAGGCGGCTCCTGCGCTCAGGGCCCACGATTCCTACGCCTAGTGGAGGGCCTAAAGAAACTTGATCTACATCCAATCCGTCTAAAGAAATCAAATCTACATCAAGATATGGTAAAACAAAGAATAACAACTACAAATCTGTTACAATTTCCAATATTTGTCAGGCCTTTATCTGGTGGGATTCTCTACGTCAAGGTGAATGAAGTGGATACAGTATCCATGCTCGCTGCCAGACTTCAAGAATGTAGATGAATTCTTGCTGATTTTATGCGGCTTCTTCATGAAGAAATGAAACTTAAGGAGGAAATTTTACTCAGTGATTATGGCATTAGCAAGAATGCTTCAATATCTCTCGTTGCAAGCTTAAATGATGGTGCTGGGGCCAGGGGCACCTGCTTCTAAGCTCAAGTCTTTCAAAAATGCACTCAAGCTAGAACCCAACTCTCTCACACATAAAGATCTCTCACGTCCAACATTTGTGGTGGATTAATTTATGGACATGTCATCTCTTGAAGTGGTAAACGCTACGACCAACTTAAGGGCGGAAGATTACAATGGCAGGCGATTATCTACCGTTTTAACGGATTTTATCCCTCGACATCTACTTTCCAGTGATGTGGTCACCAGAACTATTCTAAGAATATAGAGTTGTTATTATGCTCAAATGATTTTTTGTGGTGTTCTTAAACATTTTAGAGGATCAACAAAAGTTTTTAGACGAAAGACCTTGGTTTTGGAGACGACCCGAGCTATCAATGTAACCATGGTTGTCAGATTCCAATACTCTTACCATGATGTTTTTGGCTACTTCAGTATGGGTAAGGCTTCCTAACTTACACATCCATTTCATCCAATCATAACTCTTAGAAGAAATTAGTGATTTAATAGGCTACTTCATCAAAATAGACAGTGGAAGGCTTTCAAAAGGAATTCTCACATTTGTTTGCATATATGATGAAGTGGACTTCTATAAAGTCTTACCAGACAAAATCCTACTCAAGTGGAGGGGTAAGGAGTATGCATAACCATTGGATTATGAAAATATTGTTTTTCGATGCCAGATTTATAAATAGGCTAACCACTTTCAGAATGCATGTTCCTTTTCAAAAGGGCCTTTTCCCCGAGGAGTCAAAGAAAACCAGTCATGAATGGCAAGATCTGAAGGAAGCAAAAGTGTCACACACGTACTCTTGGTAAATAATTATTACATAACTTTTCAAACCCAAGAAAATCAAGATTCGGTTAATGTCAAACCAATTCTTGATAACCATCCAAATCGTTATGCATCTATGGAGGTTAACAGTGTCTTCGTGGATTCCTCTCTCTATATTGTCATGATATTCGCGGATGCCTTTCCATATATATTATCATCATATGTGTCGATTTTTGGGATTTATTTGTTGGAATATGGTGGGAGAGTAAAGATGAGAACGCTTTGGAAGCTCTCAAATAAATTAAATCTGAACAAGAAAAGGTCTTGAAAGTTGGATGTTATGTTCTAGGTATGTCTGTTTGAGAACTTGTTCCAGGAGAACGAGGTTCCTACAGACATGTGAATTGCTTCCCTCAAGACATTGACCTGTAGGATGGAGCGGAGCTCCACGGCTGGAGAGAGCATGGTTGTGCTTAAAAGCGCATATCCAGTTCCGATGACTGACCGCGAGTTGTAGAAAAATAGTGCTTGGTGTTTGCAGGAATTATAATTCTCAATGGGTGTTATACTTGCATTGTTGTGAGATGTAACACACGTCCTAAACACAAATAAATATTACGTTATGTTATTTTTTTACTATTATTATCAAGAATCGGTTAAAAATGAATGAATTCTTGAATCAGTTGAACAGTTGAAAGATTCCCAGTTTCTTGGTTTGAGAAGGTTCGACGATGGGCATGTCCAATATAATAGATTATGTCTAGCACAGTTCAATAGTTTAAAGATATCGATCTCATCGTTTGATAAAGTTCGAGGGCCAGTGTATCCATTGGAATGAATGATTGGTATGAATGAATGCACTAGAACGAGGAGGGAGTATGGTGACTTCATTTCATTGAAGTCGTTCAACCTTAACAAGTTGCCTGCAAGTCACCGACTATATTAGGCCCAAGAGGTGTGCAGAATGTTGAACTTAAAGTGGCAAAAGTCGAGAGTTGGGTACGTAAAACACTGTTTGCTTTTCTTTTTATTTATTGCAATATGAGAGTAATAATGTAAAAGACTAATATGAGTGATAATGAGGCCTACATTCTTGCTGAATAAGGTCATATATCCCTTTCCTATAGAAAAGGCTGTGATGACATTCATTTTCTTTTATATAAGAATAGATTGTCAAGATAAGTAAGCCTTCTTGTTTATTTCTGGTTTCGATTATTTTCAAAATAATCTCCATGTTTATATGGAAAGAAATATATAAATATTTATATAATATTAATGCATGCTCTTCATTTGAAAAGGGATTTTCTTGAATATATTAAAGAGGTTAGTTCTTTAATAGTAATGAATTAATAAATCCATGGATAGTTTCATAAATCCATGGGTAGTTTTCCATGGTGTCGATAGAGAATAATTATTTCATAAATCCATGGGTAGTTTTTCCATGGTGTTGATGGAGATTAATTATTTCATAAAGCCATGGGTAGATTACCATGGTGTTTGCAAAAATTAGTTATTTAATAAATCCATAGATTGTTTACCATGGTGTTGGTAAAGATAAGTTATTAATAAATTCATGGTTAAAGGAAACTAATCAGTTATATTCCTTAGAGGAACAAACTAAGTGTTGACTTTTATATTATGAAGTTAATTCCTTTTGGAGGAGGATCATGCATATACATGCAACATATGTATTAACTTCTATTGAAAAATAATATACATATTTGTATGAAGATAGCTTGTGGTATTAAAACTACATTGAATATGATTATTAGTATAATCTTGTAAATGAGACATATATTTATATTCTTAATTGCATATTTTTACATATGTTTACATGCTTAATAGCATTGAGATTTTCTTTGGGAAGACCCGTGAAGGAGGTTATGTGCTTCGTTGTGTAAGCACTCCTTTAGGGAGAGTCTTGTGGAATCGGTATGCATTCACATGCATGGAAGAAACAATTGTTATGTTAACTTGTATTCCATGCACTAATGGTAATAGCTTAAGGGTTAGCTATTTTTATTAAATGTATGTAAATCACATGCATAAATATCTTAGCTGATGTATCAGTTTATTTTAAAGAAAGGCTTGGGAGGTGTAGCCATTGTTTTGCAGGAATGCGTGCTTATGCGACGGAAGCATTAGTTATTGTGATGACTTCTAACCAGCACATATGAGGTATGGGTCGTTAAAGAGCGAACGACAAGGTACTTTACTTGCTTGTCATGAATATACATGAGCAGATGGAAAAACTACTATAGTACAGATATGTGAAATGATTGGTTAATACTTTATGGATCTTGACATCATTTTATGTTGAAAGCAACATAGCAAAAAATGATGGTGACAGGTACAAAGGAATATTATGCTTGTCATGTACAAAGGAAAATTATGCTTGTCCTGGTGGCAGGTAAATGATTAATGTTCATGCAGATGAGTGCGAGTTGCAGGAAGGTCCAATGTACGACAGTCCATTGTAGGTACATCCATGCCACCAAGATGTGAAGATATGAAGATATGAAGACCAGAGGGTAAATGGTATCATATTTATTGTAATGGCTTTAAGCTAGATATTTGCATGTATCCTTGTAAGATTATATAAACGATGGTTAAGGGATGGTCTCCCTTATAAGCCATTGAGTGATGGGCTGAACACCCTCACGAGCGTTTAATAATAGAATTAAACATTTGCTGGTTTTCACCCTACGGGGTTTCCAGGGTATATTGGTGTTCAATGATGTGATTGATTATTGTGTCCAGATGATGAGGTTGATTCCTTTCTTGTTATGATGTTCATAATGGCAATTATGTGATGACTATATGAGTAATGAGATGAATGGATGGTTACATCATATAGTATTAAGTTAATATAATGTCATGGAGGTTGTCAAGGGTTAAGGAGTTTGCTATTCTTATTTATAAAATTACGCTGTGAACTGTTAAACATTCTATGTAATGATGAGTAACTTGTATAAAAATTTTTAACTCCTCACATTTCAATGTGAAGTTAATGGTGTATGTTACAAAAAGGGCCCAAGAATATTATAGGTCAAGAGAGGACAATCCTTGGTAATAAAATACATCTTCTAACAAATCAACTCCTCTACCCTCAACACAGCCTCCCGTGGCACCATCTCATCCCTCAGAAGAGGAAACCCATCATGTTAATGAAAGTGAAAGAGACTTTGCAATAATTGTGTCTGAAATAAGTGGGAAAAACAAACACACAAATCAAAACACTCAAATAGTGACAAGGAAATGTCAAATATGGTTGAACATTTGGAAATAGAACTATCTCATAGAAGTGATGACATTGTTCCATGTTCAATTGTTGTTGATAACTATGTGGGTTGGATTGATGCACGCAAGAGAAAAGACAAAAATAAAAAACCCATGATCTATCCTAGGATTTGAAACTACAAATGTAGTGAATGTAGTTTTGTGTACTGTGGTTATTCGTGATGGATAAACATTATAACTTGTTTTTTTGAAGTAATATAATTTAATTTAAAAAAATACTCATTAATCAAAATAAATATTTTTTTCACAAGAAGTGGTAAATTTATATTATATTAACAAAAATTCGCTTGGAGGATGATACAAAAGTACAATAGCTAGATGTTGTTGTTAGAAGGAGCCAAAGTTAAACACAGGGTTTGAAATTTCCATAAAGGATTGAGTAGTAAATTCTATGTGATTCAACAAAAAACTTTACAATGTAAATTTGGAGATACATTCTTTAGACACTTATACATAAGAAAGATATTTAGAATAAACTTGTGGGGTGTGGAGAGTCTATAAATTTTGGACATAAAGAAGAAACTAGAGAACAACACTGTTGAGGTTTGGGATAGTGAAGTTCACTTTTGACAAGGAAATATAGCCAAATTCTTAAGAAAAAGTCGTATGAAACCCAGATGACGCCTAACACTCATGTTTGAAACAAACCTTGAACTGCGTCAATTTCATTTTGAACTTGGTGGATGAGATCCTTGTTAAATCAATATCTCTTTCATTGTTCCTAGTTGAGCTTCTAGGTTGGTCAAATAGATTTGTATGGAGTGTGAGGTGGAGTCAAGGTCAATGATGTCACCCTCTTGCTTGATCAAAGTTGTCTTTAAAGGTAGGGAGGATATGCATATCCATAGCGGTAATGCGAGCCGAGGGACAAGTAGGAAAGGAGAAAGAGATAGGGGCAACATATGACATAGGGTTGAATATATAGATGGAAACAGATGAGAGTGATGAAGGAACTTGAACCTGAAAATGCTAAACTTAGGGCACATAACTATTTGTATTGTCCAAGATAAAATCCAAACAAGGACATGATTACTCAGTGGGACGACCTTTTCCTTTGTAGTGTGTAAGATCCCATCTTGATTTGGGGTATTATTCAAGGGAGTTTTATGAAAAGGAACATGGAGTAATGAGAGTAAATGAGATGATGGGGAGGACATCGCATGTATGAATGTGAAACAATGACTCTTTAACATGTGTTTTGTGAGTAGGTGAGGAGGTTTGAGTGAAAGTATTTTCATAGAGTTGGGGTTGTGGAAAATTTCCCATTGATAACTTGAATCTCAAAATTTTCTAGTAGTACTGTATTTGTGTGAAGGTTCATTAAAGAGGTTTGGATTTAAGGGTGTGAAATAATGGTAGCTTAAAAAAAGAGAAGAAGAAGATTTAAATAAGATTGAAAATGGATTTCAATAACAAATTAATGAGGTTAGTAGCTAAACACATATGAAATGGTATTTTTAAAGTTTCTCACGATATATAGATTTTGAATTATGAGAGATAACCAAATCAAAACCTATTGGAAAGTGTAGAGCTCAATGTAATTATTGGTTGCAATACTAAGATTCTAAAAATATGTGATTTCTATGTTTCTTAGTTTCAGAAATGACCCAACCCTTATCATCTTTAAATAATCCAAATAAACATTAATACTAATAATATTAAATAATTATGTCATTGCAAATAATAACATTGCAAGGTAAAAGAAATCTAATGCTTACTACATTTCCTTCTAATGGAAACATTATCACATAACAAAATTATAGGGTGAGAAAAATTTAGCTTGTGTTATATTTACTTCTAACACAAACATATAAATATTTCTAACAACAACAATGCAAGACAAAAAAAAAACTAGCACATGCCATATTTCCTTTTAGCCTAAACAAAAAGATGTTACTAATGACAACATTGCAAGGTAAAATAAATCTAACATGAGCTAGATTTTCTTTTAGCGCAAACATAAGCACATAGAAACATTGTAGAGTGAAAGAAATTTAGCAAGTGCTAGATTTATGTCTACCACAAATACAAGCATGTTTCCAACAACAAAATTGCAGAGTATAAGAAATCTAGCATGTGATCAATTTTCTTCCAACACAAACACAAACACGTTTCAAATTGAAATAAATCCAACACGTGCTATATTTCCTTCTATCACATAACAACATTGTAGGACTGAAGAAATCCAGTGCATGATATAGATTTATTTCTATCACAAACACAAGCACATTCCAAGGTGAGGGAAACATAACGCGTGCTAGATGTCCTTCTAGCCCAAACATAAGTGCATTTCCAATAACAAAATTATAAGGTGAAAGAAATCTAATGTGTGTAAGATTTCCTTCTAGCATAAACACAAGCAAACAAGCACATTATAAGGTGAAATAATTCTAGTGCATACTAGATTTACTTCTAGCACAAAAATAAGCATGTTGACAACAACAACATTATAGGGAAAATGAAATCTAACATGTGCTATATTTCCTTACAACACAACATGACAAGCACATTACAAGATGAAACAAATCTAGCACGTGCTATATTTCCTTCTAGCACACACATAAGAACATAACAACATTGTAGTGTTAAATAAATCTAACACGCGCTAAATTTATTTCTAGCACAAGCTAAAGCATATTGCCAATAACAACATTGCAAGAAAAGCAATATAACATGTGCTAAATTTCCTTCTAACATAGTCACATGCATATTTCCAAGAAAAACATTGCAAGGTCAAGGAATCTAGCATATTTCCTTCTAGCACTAACAACCAAATTTCCAACCACAACATGGCATTGTGAAACAAATCTAGCACATGCTAAATTTCCTTCTAGCTCAAACACAAACACATTGTCAATACGAAATTTTCAAGTTGAATTCAGACACATGCTAAATTTCCTTCTAGCACAAACACAAGCACATAACAAACATTGTAAGGTAAAAAAATCTAGCATGTGCTATATTTACTTTTAGCGAAAACTCAAGCCTATTTCCAACAACAACATTATCAAGAAAAATAAATCTAACGCGTGCTAGATTTCATTCTATCATAAACGAAAGTGCATTGCTAATAACATTGTGAGATGAAAAAAATATATTGAGTGATATATTTCCTTCTAGCATAAATAAGCGCACATTGTCGATAACACCATTGCAAGGTGAAGGAAATCTAACCCATGCTAAATTTTCCTATAGCAAAAACATAAGCACATAACAACATGGCAGGGTTAAAGAAATCTAGCTCGTGCTAGATTTACTTTTAGCACAAACACAAGTATATTTCCAAAAGCAATATCATAGGGCAAAAAGAAATCTATCTTATGCTAGATTTTCTTCTATCATAGATACAAGGCATTATCAATAGCAACATTTAAAGGTGAAATAAATCTAACATCTGCTAGATTTAGTTCTAGTAGAAAGACAAGCATATTTCTAACAACAAAGGTGCATGCCCAAAGAAAAATAGGACTTGTTCAATTTTCTTCTTGGATAAAAACAAACACAATGGAAATAATAACATCATGAGGCGAATGAAATATAACATGTGCTACATTTCCTTTTAGCACAAACAACCATACTGTCAACAACAATCTGAAATTAGAAAAATGTCTAGCATTTGTGGGTTTTTATGTTTTGAACAGGAAATCAACCATGCCAATTTACTTGTATGTAACTCGGAGTTGGGTTCTAGTGGCTTGATAGAGCACTAACTCGTTTAACATAGGGGTCTAGCTAGATAATGTTGGACCGCATTCATGGATCTCTAAATATGATCTTGAGAGGACACTGTAACTATTTTTCATTTAGTAAATATTTTTAACCAACATAATATAAATTTGGAGTAGACGCTTGTATGTTTAACACTGGTTTTGTTGGGTAATAGTGTAGTGCAGTTAAGCTCTTATGAATATGGCTTGTTTGAGTATGCAGAGCTATTGCTTCTCCATTTTGGCTTTGCGCATCTCAAATTCTAGATAGGTGAATACGTTTCAGCTATGGGAAGGGGTGGATGCAGAGGAAGAAGGGTAAACATGTCAGTATAATGGTCTTACATTATTGTTGCATACAATGGTACTTTGATACCTATAATACTAATGGACCAAATAATATTTCAACCACTTCAAATAACTAGTAACTACTGGGTGGCATGGGAAACCCCTACAAATGAAAATGAGAGTCCCCCTCTTAGAAAATCCCTTCTCATTCTCGTTTATGTTGCTTTGAAATTAAGCATCTCTTTGTGCACTCTTGTGAGTTCTATGCTTCTTTCACTAGTTGGACTTAAAACTGGCAATCAACTTTTTAGCAATATGCACAGGTGTATATTTCGTGCACCAATTTCCTTTGATGCAACTCCATTTGGGTGAATACTGAATCAAGCATCAATTGATCAGAGTGCAGTGGACACATTGATTCCTACACAACCAAGAGCATTGGATTTTGCATTTATACAACTTTTTGGGATCATTGAAGTCATGTCTCAGATTTCTTGGCAGGTATTCATTGTGTTTATACCAATGGGTTCAACTTGTATATGGTATAATCAATATTAGAAACCATCAACTAGGGAAGTGGCATGGTTGTCATTAGTTTCTAAAGCTCCAATCGTACAAAATTTTAGAGAATCAATCTCTAGAGCAGCCACCATTAGAATTTTTGACCAGGAGTCTTGGTTCATGGAGAGAAATCTCTAGTTGATTGATATGTATACTAGACCTAATCTCCAAAATGTTGGGGCCAATGCATGGATTAGTATTATGATGGATTTTCTATCAAATCTTGCGCTTGCATTCTTTGTAATATTCCTAATGGAAATTTACAATGATAAGCAAAGCAAGCATAGTAAAAAAATTAAACACCCAGAAATCCCCATAAACTGCGTTGAGCTGAGCCATTCTAAGGTTTTAATCCATTGCAATTGAAATATCTCAGAAAGAGGTTACAAACTTGGACGTGCTTTACAACATGATATGTTTATCCATCCCCACAAGAAATTTTGTAAACTTTGTGACACCATAAATATCTTCTCCAATTAGCTCTAGAAATTATCCTCTGCGACTTACTTAGAGGACACAATATTGTTTCAAATGTTATTGCAATTACATTTTGAAAACTATATGAATTTGTTTGTGGCATGGGAGGCAAGTGATGCCTAATCCATAGGTTCAATAAATGACATGTATTCATCCTCAAATCCTACAAGGACTATTCTCGTCCTTTTTGAAAAATGGTGTTGTATTTTCGTAGATGGTAGTGCTTTAATTGTTGGGGACAAAATTATTTATAAAAATGAATATTTAAAGCCTGTATGTGCTAATATACATCCAATGTTGATGTTGGAAGAATTGATTTCATACCTTATTCACCACACTATATACCTATGACTTCAGCCTTTTTACAATCTCACATTCCAAATTCTTTCTACTAGCAATTTGTAGGACGAGACCAAATACTTGTGGTCATGCATAATAGGCACATTGGTCAACATCTCTAGCCCAGCTTCAAATAAAGTTTTCTTTGATTTCGGAATCCATGTGATATCCAAAATAAATCCATCGTGTCATTGCCAATATCTCTTCATTCGATTCTTCCTAATATCCATGTGATCTCCAACATACTAAATATGGGGAAAGGCCTATAACTAAAGCCTGCCAAGATCTATCTACAAATATGAAACACTTTCACCAACCTCCTTCAATACCTTAAACATGTTTTGATCAACCCAGAGATGTTATTAGTTGATATATTTACTGCAATAAGTGCAACGCCATAAAGGCCACCTCGAATTAATTTTCTCCAGGTGCTATAATTCTACTTTTGACACATTAAATTCATTTCCATTCTTGTTTAATTTTTATTGAGAAAGGAACTGCCTATATAGTTCTTTCATGTCTTCCTTAGAAAACTCACAACAATATCCATATTTATGCACCTTATCAAACAATGGAAATCTGGGATGATGTGGGATGGGAAACTTGTCCATCATTTCTCAACACCCAGAAAACATTTTTAGTTTTCAATTCTTCTTAAGGATGCACATCGTTGAATAGCATGCAACAACTTGTGAGGAAAATCTCATTTGTACATGCATAAGCAAGCATTATAAAGTATATAGGAGTTCTAGTTGAGATGAATTGATATATTACCCATGAATATCAAAGGGTAACATTTGATTAGATATTCTCTTCCAGGTTTCCATCTAATTCTAGTTGACATCAAACAAATTGGCTTATGATCATACACAGATCAGCCCAGCCTTAGATTATTTACTTTTGAGAATGTTTCTTTTATGCTACCATTATACTTGAATGGCGTGCAAAACGCCCTCCCCTCCGAGGAGAGTCAATGCCAGTAGAAACTTGTCTTTCAAGCCCTTTTTCTTTTCCCAACTCATTGTCAACAAAATAAGTCAATGCATCTTTAATTGTCTTTGTGCTATTTACAAGGTGTATTCTTGTAACATGGACCTTCAAGTTGTCCAACAATATTTAAAGATTTTGTGATGCCATCAACTTTAGGTTCAGGGCTTGTTTTAGGTGTTAAATGAGCATTGGCATGGTTATCAGACCCACTACACATTAATATTTTTGGGCTTTTGAGTTTCTTTGGTCTGAGAGAGATTGATAAAATACTCTAATGTCACCCATGAATTTTTCAACAACAGAGCAAATATATTTCTCTTCCAACAAGCACCAAAAGTTCTTGTATTTGTGATACCATTTGGTATAAAATCTAACACGTTCCCTCTTTCCTAGTGCTAATGGTGCTTCTCATTACTCATAAGTAAAACAATGGAGCGAGGGATTTTTCTTTTTGGAATGCCTTAATGCCCTCTCTAGAGAATGACCAACACAGTCCCATGTTTTGAATATTTTAAATCACATATATTTTACTTGGTATCAAATTCCTTCCCCATCTCGTTCCTGGACATCTGTGGTATCTAATTCCTTCCCCTTCCCATTCCTGGACATCTGAATAGCTCAGTATTCGTTTAACATCAAAGGTATTGTCTATTCATATAAGATATCAGGTGCTAAAGTTATAGTGGTTGAGAGATTGAATCCACTTTTCATATGTAATGAAATCGGTTGAGGGATTGAATCCACTGAAGGAGTAGATGTGCCTCCATAGGAGGCGTGTTCTTTCCACCCAGATTGTTGGTTCTCTACTTTTTGGAAAAGCGGAAAAATAAAATGACCATTGATTGAAAGGTTTCATATATCAACAAAAGCGTATGAAAAGAAAAGAAATCTAAAGAGGGTTTTAAGGGGTTTTACTCGTGGCATATGATTTCAAGGAGTGCCAAGCAATATTGAAAGGGAGGAAGGGATATTTTGTGTGTAGGGGGATATCGAAGGTATGGAAAGAAAAACAACGTTGATGTGGGCATGTGGAGTTCTGTAGAGAGGTTTTCGCGCTGTTGCTGCTAAGCCTGCTGTAGGGGAAGGCACATTGGTCAATAAAAATAGGAAGAATAAGAAGACATTGTTGGATGCTGCCAAGCCCCTCCCCGATTGGGGAATTGGCTCCAAATTGGCTAAAATATATTGGTAACACAAGAATTTCTACAAAATCACAAGCATCAAGCTCAAAAGTGATTGTTGTCATGGAAAGGAGTGGGGATTTTCTACAGAAATGGTGAACCAACAACAAAGACCCTGTAAGGATTAATGGTGCAAACAAATGTGTGTAGAAATTGATTAATGATGTCCCAAAGAATACTTCTGAAACTACACTGAAATGTGGATAAGTGATCTGAACATGTGAATTCAATGCTAAAGTAAATGTTCATTTGTTCCATTGGCTTTTATCAAACTCGATTTGCAGGCTTAGGAGACAAGATTTATTTGGAAGCTAGAAATTTTGAGGCAGGAATAATGTAGTTGGCTAAAAAACCATGTTTATGCATCAGCTATCACAAAATTTGTTTTCTCTATTGCACCCATATTTGTCTCTGTTTCTACTTTTGGTACATGTATGCTTATAGGAGTGCCTTTGATAGCGGGGATAATTCTTTCTACACTTGAAAACTTTGAGAATTATTGAGTTGACTAATATGTATGCGAGATATAGTTAGATACGTATACTTCAGAAAGCTACAGAAAGAATTCTACCTGCTTAATTGACTGATACGTATACTAGATCTACTCTCCACAATGTTGGTGCCTATGAGTGGCTTGGTATTCGAATGGATTTTCTATAAAATCTTTTGTTTGCGTTCTTTTTGGTGTTCCTCATTCACTCTCCCAAAGATGTAATTAGACCAATAATTGCAAGGTTTGCAATAAAATGATCCTTACATGCAGATTTCATTACACTACAACACATTCCTTGCTGAAAAATGATCCTTTAAATAGAATGTAGATCTATCTTATTCCCCATTATTTTCACCACCTTCCTATACACTATCAGCAGCTGACAAAAAAACAAGGAGGCTAATACATATGATTTCTAGAGAAATACCACCTATCACATTATCAATGTTTCAAAAGGGAATCAGTTTCTTTATATCACAGATGCCAAAGTTCCTCTAAGGGGTACTCCTTTGTGGAACATATTATTAGGCTTTGTGGATGATCCATATATGGGAAACACCAAATGCACTCTATCAACCTTGCAATTTGTGCCTCCTCCTTGTAGACTTATATAAAGTGTTGTAGAACCTTTCTCATGATTCAACCTAGCTAGTTGTTTGCCATTGGATATTTACCTTAGAATATCACTTCTTTGAAAATGGATCTAAGGTGTGCATAAATTATGAACCCATATTTAAATAGGAACCTCCTATATAACCTAATGACTTTGCAGTAATGCATGTGGCCCATTGGATTGGAAGTACCTCCGAATTATAGGGTCTGGTTGACAGAACTGCATTCCAAAATTTCATTAGCTAGTGGAGCCCCAATTTCTGGTAGGAATTTATCATTTAGTGCCTCTATCATATCATGTCATGAATGCAACTTGATTTGATGTGCTTACCCACCATTGCATAGGGGTCTTTTCCAAATGCATATACAGTGTTGCAACCCTTTGCTCAACCACCATCTACTCCACCACTTGTTCCAAAGCTTCTTCCATGGTGTCATTTGTGCCATTAAACTCAATATGTTCTTATGCTCTGCACTAATCCACCTAACTATTTCCAACATCATGCAATGTCAATACTTTTTTGCAATCTATTCAAGAATTGACCACTTTTTTTATTTAATAAATTAGTTAATACATTATCAATAAAAGTCAAATTTGTTTCAGTTTCCAATCAAATGGCCCTTTTCAAATTAATAATGAGCACAACACTAGATAATTTGGAAGCAAAAATTCTACATATAAGATAAGATTTCCGATTTCTATTTCTTCGTTCCATGGATCCATACTTGGATATATTGCCCACAACACAATATAGCAGTTGCATTAGTCATAGAATTAAAACATTTAAGAATTAAAATATTTAACGATATTTGAAAGCAGAAATAAATTAAAATTGTGGATAAATTATTCCTATAAAACATGAATGCGTGAAGATATAGAAAATACTCCAAGGGGAAATGATGCTCAGAATGGAAAAACGTTTTCCTATCAAATAGTTACAACCTTGTGAGCTTAAACTTTGAAATATGCATATGCATTGATATTTGTGCAATTAAGGTGAACACAGAACATCCTGTACTCCTTTCAATACTAGGGTAGTGACCATAGTCCATAACTTGCAATGACTACCATGTTGAATTAGTTATAGGAAAAGATATGCGTTTTTCCAATTAGACATAGGTACATATGGCATGATGATGAGAGTCATGGGATATTATCCTTTGGCTGCCTTTGTTGCTTTTATGTTAAGTGATTGGGAGTATTAAGACTCCTCCATTCATTATTTAATCATGGAAATGATACTAGTAGATCTGAGTGAGATACTCGGTGAGATTTTGTAAAATAGACCTGCTTAACCAGCTGACTATGCTATTATTTATTCTCCAACGCCTGAGGATCAGTGTTCAAAATTGAACACGTTAGAGCCCATCGAGAGGCCTCTAGCACGTCAAAACTACTCAGCAAAATTTATGAGTCATAAAACATTTAAAAATCGACTTTTATAGGTTTAAAAAAAATGAATAATATTATAAAATTCTCTAGGAAGGGTTGTCGGTCCACCAAGCATTTCTCAAAAATTTGGCTTTATCTATAATCTATTACCAATTTTCCCAGCCCTGGTAATAGCTTGTAGATTGCAGATTCCAAAATGCATTGTGCATTTCAAGTTTCCTTGTTCTCTAACTGAAGTCTGAAGTGTCACGTTACACTTATAGACTCTAAATTCTAGGCCCAGGGCAGGCCAGGTTGTTGCAGCATTGACCTAAGTCTAGGTTGTTGCAACTTTCAGCATTAACCTGAGTCTAGGCTGTTGCAACTTGTAGCATTAACCTGAGTCTAGGTTGTTGCAACTTGTAGCATTAACCAGAGTCTAGTTTGTTTTCAGAGTCTAGGTTGTTGCAAAATTAAAAAAGGTTAATGGTAAGGGAGTTAGAGGTTGTTGCATTGCAATTTTCCACTACCAAGCCAACAATCATAATGACAGTTCAAAGATGATATTCTTCCCTGCCAGTGCCGAGGATTTAGTCTTCCAAAGAGCCATTTTTGCAGTGAACGAGCCATTCCTTTGTTGCACATCAATGCTCATCATCTTCTTCAATCGAATGTCGACAAACAACAACCTAGTATGTTGCAGCCTGTCATCATCCTCGTATCTTCAAATTATATAAACATTGGTTGTATATATTAAACATGTTTACTTCTTTTCGTGGATGGATAGAGAGATACCCTGGCTTCATGTGTTGTAGTAGGATAAAACTCACACTAAACTCCCCTTTCCTGCTAGCGTGCATAATAAAATAGAGAGTAAGAGTTTGAAATTAATTGAGAAATATTATCAACTGATTCTTGTGAGGGTGCACCCACTGTAGTTTGTAACTCTCTATTGTATCTATTTTTAGGTTAACACTTTCAGTGATTCAAGAATATCTATTTTTAGGTTAGCGATTTGAGCAATTCAAGAACCATTAGTGTGTTACCCTAGGCTGCCTCCTATTCTTATATTCATACATCCTGGTAAATGAATGAGTAAGCTCAACCAACTTAGAGATGTTGTGGATGGATTCTGAGACAAAACAATCTCATACCCATCTCCATATGAACTCATTCCTTCTACCATGAGCTGCCAAAACATGGTTCCCCTACCTGCTCCTCTCCATCTAACAAGATGCATATACATGCTTATAAACACACCAAATAAATTGTATCTCTCACCCATGTGAAATCCTGGGTTTTTGTACTATTTCCCAAACTCTGGAAACAAAATTGGTTTTCTCGATATCCTGCTTCCGTCTTCCAGATGGCTCTTTATCCAACTCTGCAAAAATGAAAGTTGGGTGTCCTCATCTGCTCCATCAAGCCTTTAATTTTCAAATGACAGTTCGATATGTTAGTGCAAATTCAAAATTATCATTGAGAAATGAACACTTGTTACTATAATAATGGACTTCCTACCTACAAGATCGTTTCACCTTCTTTGTTGTTGCGGTTAAGACGATGGAGAGGAAGGAGGCTTTTGATTTGGCCAAAAGAGATTTCATGGGAAGGTGGTTTGTAGCATTTGTGTAATTTATAATCATGTCGTTTGGTGGTGGAAATTATATGTTCGGGTCCTACTCAAAAGAAATAAAAAATTCCCTGGAATATGATCAGAGCACGCTAAATACCTTGAAATTTTTCAAGGATCTAGGTACTAATGTTAGGATTTGGGAATGAAGACCAGTGCTCTTAAAAAGCCAGTTTATGTATAATAGAAGGTTTCAACTATTCTTACAACCTAATGAGTCAGGTCTAAAAGACCTTATCTAAGGTCATCTATACAACACTTCTAAGAGGTAAGTGCCAACTCTTTTAGCCCATGTCCAAGGCTGCAAAGGTCTTAAGGTCTCACCTGACCTTGAAGGGTTGGTTATCCTAACCTATTAATACCTCTACGGAACCAGTGAACATCATAATGCCATTCAATTTTTGGTTTTGAGCTATTCTAAGCTAGGCCTCAAAGGCTAACTCACTTTTTAATTGGCCACATTCTCTCTGTGGCTTGGCAGGTCTGAGTGGCTCATTTATCCTAGTAACATGGCATTCTTCAATTAGCCTCCTTGCTATTAGGACCCCCTGTGCTAATCAACTGAAAGTCCATCCATCACATAACAAAAGGATGAGAATATTTTGTTTTCAAAATATGACAACAATATAATGAGAACATCTTCAGAGACCATTTTGCAACTTCCCAAGCCAACATGGGTAATTAATAAAAGTGGACTAGGTTTGAACCCTCGTCTTTCTCAACTTTAAATGTGAAATAAAGTCCAAAAAACTATAAAATCCTTGTTGCCTAATTTTGGGAGGCCATATATATTATAGTAAGGACTCCAAAAGGAACAATAAAGAGAAGCATGTTGAAAACTTCTAATATGCATAACTCTCTTGGACATCGTTCTGTCTTCAATTTGGGCTTAGATTCATTGTTCTCGGACCTTAAAATGAGATGTTATATTCCAGAGAGTCCAAGTACCTTCTCATCATTGCCGAGGTTGTTGATATAATCTAGCAGTGGCTCTGCATAACATGCAATTGAATTGTCTTGATCTGTAGAGGCTGCCCTGTTTATCCCATTGGAAGTGAGATCCAGGGAAACCACTTTGTAACCCCTCTGTAGAGTTACAACCTTATACCAACACCATGCTCCATGGAAAAGTCCATTAATCAACAAAAAATGATGTTGTCTTCCTTCTCCCTCCTGATTCATTTCAATAAAGACAAAACTCATATCAACTCATCCTGGGGTTGCATTATTCAATCCTACAAGTTGGAAACCGAAATAAAATAGACAGAAGAGGTTGCTGAAGTTTTAGGATTCGATTACCTTCACATGAATAGAAATAAGGAGCAGTATGATCCCAAGGCACCAAACAGTCTTACTCCATTGCAACACCATCATAACAGTGGAGAAGAACAGGGACTCCAGTCTCTAACTTGTTCAGAGGCAAACATCTAAGAATTTGACCGAAATCCTCTGCAAGGAAGCATTAGATCCCTTGATATCTGGTCAAGGAGATGAGGGCCAGAAGCTCTTTTCCCTAAGTATCTAAAAATAATTAGTTACATGGATGATGAATGTGAGTATTGCAGAAAATCACTGAGGCATGAGATCAACGTCTTTTTTCAATTCCTCAGATGTTCATTATTGGGCAGAATAAACGATTTTGAGATTTTTTGGCAAAAGAATTTTCAAGATTCACCATGTTTCTTGTGGGGCTTCTTCAATGGTTTATTATTCACCAACAACAGGATTGATTCTTTTTGGGATCACGTCTTCAAATTTTCATATTGATAATGAAGATATAATGGAATTTCAGAGGAGATTGTCAACATATGCATGCATGCATCATCTGGCGAATGACGGTGGCTATAATAAAGTCCAAACACATGGTTATTCATTTCACTAACATAGGTTTACTTAAATATGGGGACAATATTTATATTGTCCATCAATACTTTCCAACAATAAATTATGAATAACGTGGCCAAATTCAATATTAAAATAAATTTAATAGAAAAGAATGCTTCATAAACTACATAGCAATTTACAGCCATCTCCAAATACTAACATGACTAAAATAAAACATTTGAAATAATATGACTAACCTTGAGCTAAGTAAAACCACACAGCTAGTCCTAAAACCGATATTATCTTTTACTTTAAAAAACTCTACCAAGATATCATTTATGTGAAGAACTTTGAGAATGTGATACAATCGTAGTGGTCTCAGTCTACCATAACCCAAATTAACACTAAGCTAAAAATTTATCTGATTAATAAACATTAAAAGTTTTCATATACTGATTTCAACCATGTCTACTTTGAGGGTCGAGTGAGTGTCCCCACCAGGTTCGATTACATTACATGCGCCTATCTAGCCATAGATATAAATTTTGATACCTGTGAGAGTATACCCAATCAATGACGCGTACAGGGCACTTGGTATGGCACTAAAAATCTTTAGGAAGGTAGTTGGTCACTCATAAACCCCTCAGAGAACCTCACATGTGTTGAAGCTATCCTCAGTGAAAACAATCTTTCTTTAAATATCATGTACTTCGACGTTTCAATAATTGGGTATCTTGGTCGTAAAAATTCCATAATTTTCAGGGTAGGACTGCTCTAAACACGTCAAAATGTGTAAAATTATTAGAGCACAAATATGGATCTAGTTGAAGAATAATTTCACAAACTTACCAAGTTGAAAAAGAAAAACAATTAGAATTGAGAATGAAATTGATTCATCAATATTAGGTTGAAAATCAATATATAAAGCAATTAAGTTAAGCTTAGTTGTACATGCAATAAATATGGATAGTTAAAGCTAACTGAAGCTATGCGTGTTTTATGTTCTGCTAATGTGCACATGCACCACATGCAAGCAATAGAGTTAACTAACTAAGCCAAGTGTACATCACATGCAATCAGTAAGTTAACTAACTAAGCCAAGTGCCACTACAAGAAAAAAGCACATTGGTGAGGGTCATGCTTGTGATGGACCTTTAAGGTGTGTCACCAATGTCACATATGGTGACGGTCATTTAAAAACTGTCACTGTAAGTGTATATAGTGATGGTCCTTCATGGTCCGTTACCAAAGACATTTTCAATGAAACTTTTGGTGAGGGTCGTTAAAGGCCCATCACTAATTCTCTCTTTGGTGACACTTCTAGTGATGAACTTTTAATGACCCTCACCAATGCTCTTTTTGTTACTTTTGGTGACGGTCAAAAAATGTTCGTCATCATTGATCACTAAAAACCGTCACTGTAAGTGTATATAGTGATGGTCCTTTATGGTCCGTCACCAAAGACATTTCACTTTTGGTGAGGGTCGTTAAAGGCCCATCACTAATTCTCTCTTTGGTGACACTTCTAGTGACGAACTTTTAATGACCCTCACCAATGCTCTTTTTGTTACTTTTGGTGACGATCAAAAAATGTCTGTCATCATTGATCATTCCAATGAGTTTTTGATGACACTATGTTCCTGTTAATATTTTTTTGTCAAAAGATAGCGATTTAATACCATTATTGTGGAGCATTTTTTATAATATGTCCAAGGTCATAGTGGTTAGGGTCAGTCAATTTTTTAAGAAGTAATAAACGTGTATCATTTCCCTCAAGTAATGACTAGTCGAATAGAGATTTCCTATGAGTCAACACATGATTCATATCTATTATTTTTATTATCTAGCAAATTCCATTTAGATAAAGTTCCACTATTGTGTGTAGGAAATATATTATTTAATACATAATCGAGCTCTGACAATTCTATTAATGAGAAAGACTTAACAATCCTCAACAATCTGGGCACACCTTAAATTAATGCTTTGGCACACACTAACATTTCTTAGCACCCCACATGTCTTGGAACATCTTTGTACCTAGAACATCTTGTGATGACACTGATGCCCAAGCACATGGTGGCATGCACTAGCACAACATGGAAATCTCCTAGCATGTGTTGGCATGCTGCATATAGTCTCTAGCATTCCCTGGAACACCTTGGTTGAATGCATTGACATACATTAGCACTTGGCACACAATGCCACTTGGCATGTATTGGGACCTATTATTAGTGTGCCTAGCATGCCCCTTTTCAAAAAGATAAAGTCCCGACTTATTAACCCTCTTATTGGTTCTTCTTTTTGTTTCCTTGACACATATTGATATACCCTGGCACCCTGCACCACATCCTTAGCACCTAGCATGTATTGGCATATCTTGGCACTATTAATTGCCACATGATATAATTAGCACACCCTAGAACTCCCAAGCACACTTTAGGAATTCTTGACATGCCTTGATATTCCCTAGCATGCCTACTAGAAGGCTTTTAGCATAATTTATTACCCTCCTTACATGTCATGACAACTAACACCGACCATTAACACTAGCCTCACATATGTTCCTCTTTCTACATTCATTAAATTTTATTTCTAGTGCTCCCTTAATGTTTTTTCCTAGTACTCCTTAACACTCATCAACATGCATTATCACACTCTAGCACACCTTAGCACTCTTCAACATTCCCTTCCACTTCATAACATGCATAACACTAGTCCCTAACACATATTGGCGCTTGGCATGTGTTGGCGCTTGGAAAGTATTAGCATGTATGGAATACGTTGAAATGCCTTGGTATGATTTAGTATGGTTTAATATTAAATTTATTTGTGATGATCAATTGTTGGAAAGTAGATGAGAAGCAACAAAGGAATACTTGGCACTTAGAATGCACTAAGACTTTGCACTTGGCACCTATTGCCACCTAGTGTTAGTGTGCCTAGCATGCTCCTCTTGGAAAAGGTAAATTGATGACTCATTAACCCTCTTATGTGTTCATTACCTTGTAGTTTAACTTTTTTCTCCCTTTTTTTGTCTTGACAGTCCCTGACACGCATTGACACACCCTTGCACATCTTGGCATGCCTTATCACTTGGCACATCTTAACATGCTTGACATGTATTCCCACTATCTGGCACATCAAGGGGGTGAAGAGAGATGTAGTCCTAAAGTAGGTCGAGTACGAGGGCCGAGTAAGGGTTGCTAAAGGGATGTCATGATCATCCTCCAAGAGCAAGATCATCATGTGAGGGTTCAGAAGAATGTTTCATACCTTAATGGTCGGGTTGCGCTAGGAAGTAGGATGGCATATTGTTGGTTCTCTTCTGCCAGATCAATCTTAAGAGAGGTTTCTCATGAGAATCTGGGCATGTGATTTCAATGGTGTCTTTGTGTGAAGGCCACATCAAATTATAAAATGTTGAAATTTGCAACAAGAAACAATGAGATTAGAAACCAGAAAGGACAAAAAAAAATGCACCCACATTGGTGAGGAATTTTGATGCACTAGGAGTGAGGAATGTGGGGCGTCTAATTTATTTTTCCCTTAAATAAATTGGACAATAAATTGTAATTTCATCTGATAACAACTTGTGTCAGTTAATTATGTCATGTTGATCGAGTTAGCTCAAGAAATTCGAGTTGAGGGTCTAATATGAGGCCTCTAGAGGGATTCTAATATTTTTGGGGTCCATTTGAAGTTGATGCATTAGTGGGGTGCAAGTGTAATTAACTCAATTAAATTAATTAAAATCAGTTTAACTAGTTCCAACTAAGTGATGAGCTAGTGAGAGGTCCAGTGAAATAAATTAGATTTAATTCACAATGAGTGATCAATCAAATAACTGATAATTCACTATTAATAGTTACATGCATGTCAGTTTCGAGGAATACCCAGTTGAGACAAAGGTTAAAGGGAACATAACTATCAGTTTTATTCAGAGAAAATTTCCCATGTGCAATTATAAAGTCATTGGGATACCATGATGGATTGCACAATCAAGGAAGACCGATTTCCCTAATTAATAAGGAGTTAATTCCCTAGGAATTGCATGAGCAAGGCAGGCTGAAGTAAGGATGCGAATTGGCTAAGTACTAGACCGAGTTTTCCTAGATCAATGGGAGACAATTGACAGAGTGTTGGAGAATGTCATGAGAGATTAAGCATTGTATTGTTTCATGATTCCTTGACTTAATACACAATAGAGATAAATGAGTTTTGATTAGTTGCTTTCCCCATATACATGATGTTGTTGTGCGATTGATAATTTATTTCTCTTACTTATAAATGATTGTGAAATCGTGTTTTGTTTTCGTAAATTGTAGGAAGGATTCAGTATCTTGTTTTAATAGATTACAATATCAGATTGAATCTCGTTGGTTAGATTTTCTACATGGCATCAGATCAGGAATTTTTTGGGCAGCAAGTTTGTAGAGAATATTTGAAGATTTTGGTGTAAATTGTTTGAAAACAAATAGAATATTTGGATTCCTTGCGAAAATATACCCAAATCAAAAAACAAATTGGTCAAATCGGAGCTCGGATGAGGGAGATATCATCGATTTAAAATCAACTCTTTTTAAGAAACTTTTTGTAACTTCGGGACAATTACACTGTGCACGAGTCGAGAACCTATATGCACTTGAGGTACTAGATGCATGCAAAGCTTCGAGGAGAAAGGAAGAAGTTAGAGACTTGGTGGTTTAGAGGGATCATAAATTACCTCTCAATATTCATCCTCATGAGAAGCAGTCTGAGAAGGTTGTGGAGTAGCTGCAACAATTGGAGAAGCAGAGAGGAGACCGAGTGGAAGCATCCACTCAAGCAAAGACCTCCATGAGGGGGAAATTTCAAGCCAGATGGGAAGAGGGAGTAGCCATACCTCGAGGTGTAAGGTGGGGTTATGTGTAGACATAATCCCAAGATAAGAAATTTGGGCAAGGTCCATTGAGATGGCGTGTCTCATGGATCGAACCTGGCTACGAGGAGCCCACAGTACAACAGTAGTAGGAAGGATTAGTTAGATTGATGTAGTCAGATGTCAGCAAGACAGAAATCAGAGTGACAGATGTCAAATACTGGAGCACAAATAGAGTTAGCAATAGTTCAAAGGGCACGAATGCAGATGTCAGCAGCAGTGCAAAGAATCCAGTACTAGACAGGTGCAATAGCTAGCAGTCGTCAGAAGAATCTGATGACAGATGCATTATACTGATTCAGTTGTTCAGAGGCTATTCAGTTTCAGGATTTGCAGGTGCAAACAACACTAGAGAAGTGTAGCATGCAGAACATTCCAAAGGTACCTGATGGAGATAGATTGAATTCCTTTCTTGTTGAGAGGGAGTGTTGAAATTTGCAACAAGAAACAGTGAAATTGGCGACTAGAAAGGACAAAAAAAAATACACCCACACTGGTGAGGAATTTTGATGTACCAGGAGTGAGGAATGTGAGGCATCTAATTTATTTTTCCCTTAAATAAATTGGAAAATAAATTGTAATTTCGTCTCATAACAACTTGTGTCAATTAACTAAGTCATGATGATTGAGTTAGCTCAAGAAATTTGATTTAAGGTGATCGAGGTGGATATTGGTGGCCACCTGCCTATTCCACTTGGGCCCTAGCCATTGTCTCTTTCTGTATTTCAGTTTCCTTAATTATAACACAATTTACTATTTTTGTCAGTTTTTTGGGTCCTGAACTTTCAAAGCTGTTTTGAGGCCCCAAACAATGTTTTTTGGGCATGAAAGGTTTGGAAATTTCATAGAAATTGTATTAGTGGTTGTATTCCTCGGAGAGATATTTCTAACGAGGTAACATGTGCGTCAAATGAAGATCATATGACCAAGTTACGACCCTGGGAAGTTGGCTGCCCAACTAACCCCAACGCGACCCATAAAATCTTGGTGTTACATCTCCTTAGGATAGGGTTTTGGTTGTTTAGGGTTTTATCTTATTTTAAATAATAAAAAGACCCTTGACCCTTGGTTTTTTAGGGTTTTATAAATGAATAGGTGGGAAGTGACCCTCGAAATCCTTTCCCTAAGATAAAATAAAGAATGGGACTTGCTTTCCTTTTAAGAAAGGGAATTACCTTCTAGGGAGAGAGGAGGGGGATTGAAGGGTTGAGGGAGAAGAATAAGACTTATGAAGGAAGTTATCAATCCCTAAAATCCTTTGGGAACTTGGATTCCCAAATGGTCCTTGATCAAAGGCCTTTGACACCAAATGGGACCACATGGGGCCAAGTGGACCCAGCCCAGGTTCGAGGATGGAATTTAGTAACCAATGATGTTCCTATCCTGGACAAGTTGATGGGAAAGGATCAGACAAGTGTTTTTACTTTGATAGGTCAAATTGATCCTACTAGATTCTACCCTTGGGAACACCTAGGCAAAAATTGATCATAGAGCTAGGGCTTGAGGTATCCGGAGATTCCACCGTCGGAATTGGCCCAAGTTCTGAGGAGAGTGAGGGCACCCAGCAACGCAGCTACCTCTAGAAGATATAATTTTTCCTCTAGCTAGATTCCTGGGAAATTGTTGCCCTAGGTGACCTAATGGGGCTAGACCTAGGGAATGTGAAAATTTCTTAATCTAAGAAACCCTATTGTAGTATCTTGATTTAATTCTCCTACTTGAATTAAGTTACAAGTTAATTTCTAAAATATTCAATAAATTAGCGAAGTAAATAGTAAATACAACTAGAAACCTACACATACAGATCAAATACTGAATAAAATGCTCATATACAAAGTGAAACACAGATTTTCTAGACAACTATCCCTGGAAAAAACCCAATGTGGGAAAATCGGTGCAGCTAGCTCTGGAGGGTTTTCATTATTATGCATAATCTAAGTACAACAATCCTAGGCACCAAAACTGGTTCACCCAACAGAGAAATAAAAACGACTGTAATACGCTGCTCTGAATCCCTCTATGTCAGCCTAACTGGCCTACGTTGGCCTCTGCGCTGCTTAGTAAGGGCCTGTGTCACACCTGAAGTGCTTACACTGCCCCTGCGCTGCCCTGACTGGGCCTGCGTGAGCCGTGCGTGACTCCTGCTGGGCTCTGGCTGGACTGCGTGGCTTCTGCTGCCCTTATTGCTCTGTCTAGCTGGAATGCTTAAGCAGAAAAATCATAGGTAAGAAAGAAGGCACTGGTGAAAGGCAACACATAACAGTCAGAAAAATTGAAGAAATGAAATGAAAATAGATCAATATTGTCCACAAATAACTGAAATAGATCAATCGGACTAGAGAGTAAAAGCTTTGACAACAACAATAAGTGCTTATAGAATCAGCTAAGAGAACATAGGAGACTAATTCATGAGGTTAAAATGTTGTATAATTGTTGGCACATGAAAACTGTAGAATTGTTAGAGTAAATATCTGAAGTACCATTAGTTGGTGATCATCGATAATCATTTCATTTCATCAAATACCCTGATGAATGGGCCTTACAAGCTATTTGCGTAGACAAACCCCACAGAAGCTGTGTGATGGAAAAATATTCACACTATATTGAAGAAAACACCTACCAAATAAGGATGACATTTCAAATGGGGCAAGAAACAATAGAGAGATAGAAATTGAAAAAGTTAAAATGCTAGGGAAACATGAAAGCAACTAGGTAGCATGGTAGAAAGCACAAAAAAGAAAATTATAAAAATGGAAAACCCTACAAATTAGCACCCATCCAAACATCACCACAATTTTTTCTTCAACTCTAAATCTCCAAATTCATCAAATTATATCCTGTATTCAAACCTGATCCTCTCTGTTAGCCATTCTGAAGATAAGGCTGAGAACTTACTACAAAACCATCACCTACATGTAGTGATCTTATTCTATGACCAGACAACCTACTTTCGTGAAGACACAGAAAGGTAAACACTCTCTTCCAAGATTTTCCATACAGCCCAGGTTGAGCAACCACATATACATCACCAGTTTTTTCTCTTTAGATTTGTAACTTAGAAGAGCTTTGCCTGACCACCTCCGGGTTGCTCCCAGAGTCACCCAGGCAAGCCCTCTCAACATCATCCTCTTTCTGTAGTACCTAATTAGTAATTTAATTAACCATAACAGTTTCTTGATCATGTAGGTATTTCAAATATATTTCCAATAAGCATAAAGCTTTCATGTTAAATAATCAGGTCAAAATACTTTTGACTATGATGCAAAAAATGCAAAGAAATCTCACCAACACTCAAAGGACAAACAAAGTCAAACCTCTACAAAGTATAAATAGATATATGATAATCTTCATTCCACCACAAAAATGTGCTTAACTAAAGAAAATTCTAATTACTGTGCTTTCAAGACAAAGCTTTCAAGGGCAGTGATGTTATAAACATACCCCTACACCTCATGAACAATCAATGTGTATAAATAGACCATCATAAGGCTCATTTTAAACATCATCATTATCATTTTATAAATCATTTTTATTAAATCAACAAGAAGAAAGAAACAATTGCATTCAGTTCCACTGAAGCAAAGTATATGGCAGTTTCATATACTTATTATGAAGCTATCTAGATTTGCAACTTGATTATAGAGTCAACCAATCAGTTGTTGAAGCCCAATATTGTCTCTTGTGAGAATCAAAGTTACATCAAGCTCTATGAAAATCCAATGTGTCATGACCATTTCAAACACATTGATATTCAATACAATTTCCTAAGATTCCAAGTTTATTAGGGAGTTAGTAGTGTTGGACCACATTCTGAAAAAGTTTCATATGTTTAATAGTTTGACAAAGCTCCTAACAAAGGGGAAGTTTGACAAGTTGGGGAAGAATCTTGGGTTATTGGAATTTTTTTTTTCTCAAGAGTGTTAGATTACCTAGTTGGTCCGAGTTGGTCTCACCTCAGCCTTGAGAAGTTGAGCAGCACCAGGATTGCAGAGCTAGATTGTGGTACACCAGTCAGAAAGATTCTTAAATACAACTAGAAGCTTATAACGACACCTTCGAGGATAGACGAATTAGTTGTTGGGTCACACCCACCAAGTATGGTACACTAGTTGAGGAGATTAACACCATCATCTCAGGTGCATTCATGAGTGCACACTTATGGAATGAGGCACCTTCAGGAGAGGAGTTATATCTACTATGATAATGCACTACTCAAAAAGAAAAGCCTTGCATACAAGGCAAAGTTATGTGGGAGTTGCTCATGCTCAACGGAGATGCACCACTAACGCTATCATTAGCTTACTTTCTAACAACACCTTCTCTTAACTTATAAATGAAAAGGATGGGCACAGTAGTTAGACATTTGTAGAAATAGATAATAAGAGTGAGTATTGTTATCTTGTAGGTTGTAGTAGGAGCTTTTGTGAGATGACAACTTGCTGTGACATTCTTCTATTTGAGTAATAAAGACTTCTATGCAATTGTTGTTGGAGCCTGCTATTTTTATCCTGAATTCTCAGATTGCAGATTTGTGTAGAGTGGGCCTAATATATTTGTTGTTTTAATCCATTGTACTTCTTCTCTCTCCCTTTCTCTCCTACCTTGCTCTCTCTTCCCCTCTCTCTCTCTCTCTCTACCCTCCAATCCTCTCACTATATCCCTCCCTCTATCCTTCTTTTTGTCCCCCCTTCCATCTTTGTGTCACTATCTCCCTCTCTTACCCTTCTCTACCTCTCTCACTCCTCTCCCTCTCTCTCTCTCTCCATTCCTTCTCTCCCCTCTCCTTCAGTTTATCTCCACCTTTCCCTTGTGACTCCCCTTGTCTCGCCACCTCTATCAATCTATGTATTTATTATTCCTTCTCATATATATCTAGAGTTAATATATATCATGACATATTGGGACCTACGATTGGGTTAATTACGCCTTTTTGGCAAGGTTAAAATGGTTAATCTTCGATAGAAAAAATGTAGATCAAATATTTCATCAAAAAGAGGGAACCATACCCTATCTTCCAGGCTATGCCTATCAGTCGCTTGGCCTCTTCTTGCTCTCACATGAATGTAGTCTTGCTTGACTGGTACAAAAGAAGGTTTCGCATTATCAACTATTTGTTTGGGAAAACTTTTAGTTGTTTCAACACTGCTACATTCTTCAAGCTTGTCCTTTAAACCATCTTATTCTTTTGTACTCTCTTCAAGTTTGTAGTGCTTTCCATTCCTCTCAGTCACATATGTTTCCTTGGTCTGTTAAGGGACAAGTTTGACAACATTGGGATGTTTTTGCAATAAACAAGGGTATTTCTAGGTCACAGTCAGGTGGAGCAAGAGTGTAAGAGCCAAATTTCTCATGAATGTGGGACACTCGAGCTTAAGATTTTTTGGAGTAGTCATAAGGTGTAGTCTGGTTATTAAGACTTCATCAGATGGCCATTCTTTGGACTTAAATTGTGTGAAAACACTGTGGCTGAGTTTGAAACTGGAGATTGAACATACATTTGGTTTGATTGCAATAGAAATTTTCATCAATAAATGTAAATAAATGGCTAACAAATACTATAAATTAATAAATAAAGAAGGCATGGCAACAAGCAACAATACTTACAAAATTGTTACATTGAGACACAAAGAATAAGTAACTGTTGTGCACAAATAGAGACCAATGAAACTATCATCTTAACCCCTAACCCCTTAAACACTAATTCCCAACCCCTAACCCATTTAACCACCTAAACCTCTAAACCCCTAACCCATTTAACCCCTAAACCATAAACCTCTAAAACCTTAACCCCTAACCCCTAAACCCTTAACCCATAACCCATTTAACCCCCTAAACCCCTAGTAAACCCCTAACCCATTTAACCCCCTAAAACCTAAACCTATAAACCCTTAACCCCTAACCCCTTAAACCCTAATTCCTGACCCCTAACCCATCTAACCCACTAAAACCTTACCCCATTAGCCCCTAACTTCTAACCCCTAAAATCCTTAACTGCTAAATCCCCTAACCCCCTAAACCCCTAACCCATTTAACCCACTAAACCCTAAACCTATAACACCTTAACCCCTAACCCATTAAACCCTAATTCAAAACCCCTAACCCATTTAACCCCCTAAACCATAAACCTCTAAATGCATAATATTAACCCCTTAACCTCTAAATGCATAATATTCCCTTAACCCCTAACCCATTTAACAACTAAATCATTATTCCCCTAACCCATAAATGCTCCTAAATCCCCTAACCCCTAAGACCTCAATCCCTAACCCCTTAACCCCTAAGCCCCCAATCCCTAACCCCTTAACCACTATCTCATTATTCCCCTAACCTCTAAACCCTAAACCTCTAACCTCTAAGCCCCTATTCCCCTAAGCTCTAAGCCCCCAATCCTTAATCCCTTAACCACTAACTAATTATTCCCCTAACCCTTATAATAATCATTAAAACCCGTTGGGATTAGCCATTCCAAATGAGAGCAAGTTAATTCCCCCTTGTTGGCAAGGTGGAATACCATGAGCAAAACCATGGGTTGCAAAAACCTCTCCTAAATTTACTATTTTATCTCAATTTTATTTTAATAATTAATTAATTAATTTCTTTAAAAAATCTTATGGATAAATCACATAAATTTTTTAAGGTACATGCCTTTCGAACCACTCATTGTGTGGTTCGCCATCAATGTTTTTAAAATAAATTTATTAGAATGAAATTGAATTGATTTTTGAAGCTTCCTTTTAAATCAATTGTTGGCATTACAAAGAATCACAGAGTGCGCTCAACGATCATAAGAAAAATAATGGGTATGATATTAAAATTATATTTGAAGGCATAATATTAAAAATGATGTTTGGAAAAATGGAGGGCGGGAGTATTCATGAGCATGGACACTATGCCACAAATTGTCCACAAAAGAAGAACAATAAGAAGGAATGCTAGCTAATGAATGGTGAGCAAAGAAGTTGCACTCATAAATGCATTGAGCTTAGAAGCAACAAAAAAATTAGCTAAGAGTCTTCATATGAATCCAGGGCACTTTAAGGCATGCAAGAGAACCTTCCTTAACATTGTATTGTCATTCATCCATTTTTGTAATTATAACATTAGGTTGTAAGCCCTAAAGAATGAAGGTGCATGGAATTTAGGAAGGAGGTGTGTTGGAACCCAAGTAGATAGATAAAGAAATGTTCAATTGAGAGGCAAGGCCTAGAAACACACCATCCCCATCCTCCAAATGATCAATATTGTTAGATAACGATGACTAAAATTGGTGAATAGGTGACTCAATTTATAAGGATAAAATTTATACATGAGGTTGGAAAACATTCAAAAATAATTGAATCAAGAGCGAAAGGGAAAATATATCAAGGGGCACAAATATTAAGGGCCTATGTCAGCCAAAGTCAAACCAATGGCCAAATGCTTTTTCCTTGATACCATCTCGCCTTAAGAAAATGAAACTAAATATAAACATATTTGTCAAAAAAAATACTCCAATACCTACCATAATTAGTTGCATGTTGTTCAAAATATTGAATGAATGACATGCAAACTCTAATTTTGTTTCAAAGTGTCTCGCTTTTCGAGGAAAATACATGAATGTTGAAGGTATATCATATGTGCTTCTTTGTATTCGGAACAAAAGATAATTTATGGGAGAATTGTACAAGATGGGATGTCAAAGATAAAAAAGCACACTTGCAAAACCAACCTTCAATAATCAATGCATGTAGCACAGTTTTAAAGAATCACATGGGCTAATGACTAGGCTAGGTACAATACTAAACCTATCTCATTCTAAACAAGGTATTAATGATAATAAAATATGGTTAATCAACCTAGCTATGGGTTGGATATAGATCATTCCATGGGATTTAGGCTAAGTTTCTAAGGCTCATCATCACAACTATATCTTCGATAGAAAGGTTTGGATCAGCCCACAACCAATAATCTAAACTTCCTTTAAGAGTTATAATAAACCCCTTCATTATGAGGAAGCATAAAATGTGTTTTTTAGGGGTTGAGTCGTGTGTTGGATTCATATGTCCTAGAGGTTCCTACATGATAAATAAGCTATGAATATATAAGAGGCATATAGTAAAGCATGGAATGAGGGAAGTTGTGTGGCAGTCCTATCATTTAAGCATAAAATTGATATTAAATTGAGTATAAAAGAGGCCTCTAATGAAGTGTGTACTAAAAATTGGTCAATGGAAGGTGTTGGAGTTTCATTCCTAGACTAGATAGTTCTCAACAATAAAATGATTTTACATTTAATAAAGATTCTAGATTTTTACAACTTGGTTTAAACTTCATTTGTAGTTTGCTTAAACAGGTGGCATTTTATAACATGAAAAATAAATGTTTCATTTAAAATATTCCTTGCTGCCATAACCACTTCATCCCCTAAAATTAGGGTTTCCTCTCACCTTTTCCTCAAAAAAATACAATCTCAAACCTTCGTTCTAATAACAACAAATAAATAGTGTGAATAATTTTTAGTCTCTAGCTCTCCCTTTCTCTCCCTCTCCCTCCTTCCCTCCCTCCCTTTATTTCCTTTTCCCTACCTCCCTCTCCATGTCTCCCTCCATTTCTTCCTCTCTGTCCTCAATGGAAAAACTAGAATCCAAACCCCGAGAATTGGATACCCAAATATTTATGGCTTTCCATCCAACTACTAAACCCCCTAACCTTCCATTAGCATCCAAGGAAATGAAACTCCACCCCTTTAGTAGGCCTTCTAGAAAACTGACAACATAAACACCATATCTTGACAATTGTCACCAACGACTTGGAGGATGTGTTGCAGAGAGGAGTTGCACCATTTAGCTTTTCCTCAATGCCCAAAACATCCAATCCAGAACCCTTTTCTAACCTAATATGTCCTTTCCTCTAGATGGATAGTCCTAAGCAAGAAAAGGGAAGCTTATAGTTTTTAGCCAGGTGCCCATACCTATGGCCCCGCCTACACCTAAAAGGTATTCTTTCATAACCCAATATCTGAATACACTCCACCCCAATCTTGATATCCATGCCTTCTATAAGCCCTTCTATGAGGTCCATATTAACCAAAATATGGGTGTATGTCTTAATCCCCATCTCTAAATATGTAGATTCATGGGCTAAATAAGATCCTAATGAGTTACCTATATATTTGAAAATTAGGGCATCCAAATAGGTAGGAGGGTGACTTGGAAGATGAACCTAGACTGGGGCCATATCTAGTCTCTCCTACTTTGCATCGAAGAGGGACATCTAGAAATTGAAAAGGATAGGAGATGAATCAGTTTTCTAAACCATTTGTTGTACCTTCTGGGTGTCTGCTACATCTTTGAAGCACAAATGAATCTAACCTTGGGATAACAGTGACACCTATGGAGAAAATTTTACAATAGGTAAGATTTCATTGTTCGCCCACACGTTTAGGGTTGAGGACCTGAATTTTCAACCCCTTACTTGCCCCACCAAGGATTTTTGGGACATTTCCTTAGTATTTTGAATGGCGACGTTAACTCCCAAAAATAGAGAAAGCAGGACTTTGTTCTTCTTCTTGAAACTACAATGGATTTTACTCTTCCTCACTTTCTCATACTCCTTTTGAATCATAATTCCTTATTATTCACAAGAGTGTTTCTCCCTGAAAACCACAAGACCATTCATGATGTTAGTTTGACCGTCTTCCGTTGTCGAGGCAAGGCTCTCCTTCACTAATTCACCAAAGGAGGGCGAGGTTGATGGCACTTGAGATGAAGGATATACATGAAAACAATCTAGAGAGGCTTCTGAGAGTGAAGAACCCCCACTGTGTTCAAAAAATTCTGAAAACCTTAGGGAAGTATTAACACATTGTATGTCTTCCTCCAATATCTGGGACAATAGGGAAACTAAACTTAGAGCCACACACCCCAAGAAGAGTTCTCTAGCCCCTGAAAAACATCCTTAGGCCCCGAGCTAGTCAAAACTAAAGGACTCGAATAGTGCGTGGCTGGAGCAAGGGTTAGGGCCTTTGAACTGCTAGATAGTTGCTTATTGAATTCTTAACTTTTCTTTCTAAAGATCTGGTAGGCCTTGAAACTGTGGTATGGTGACCTTCTAAGTTGAATTTGAAATGCGAATGGATAAAATCCTTGGGACTAGACCAGATTTGTTTAAAACCCCCCTCCTCTAGTTCATAATCCACCAACTCCTCCTCCTCCATGTGGATCCAATAGTAAGCAATCAACATCTCATCTTAAAATCATATTTGATGAGTAGTTGCGTGTCTTCAAAGGGTTTATCATGGCGACCATCTCTCTACAAAATATATATCACGTGGATAAAAAACTCATGGTTACCATTGAATCTTATCTCACATTTTGACAATGATATTAGAGCCTAGCATTGTCTAGAGCCTGTTCACTCTTTGTCAAAACTACGACGCTTTCTTCGCCTGCAATTTTTCCATGGGCCTCTAGGGTTTCTCTAGTGTTGAATTCTTCTCCTATGGTAAAGATGTTGTAATTTTCTCTTTAACATTTTGATTCCATCAAAATAAAATAAAAATTAAAAACACAAAATTAATAATTAAACCAATCTAGATCTATCTTAACTCTAGATTTACCAAGGGTCGAGAGGGAAGAATCAAATCTCTTGAGGTTCAAACCTCTTTAGATTTGATCTCTAGACACTTGATAGATAAATTCAAAGTGAAGATGAATCTAAATTAATCATATACAATGAAAAAAAATAAAAAGCATAAAAAATTAAAGTGATTTGCAAACTAAACATAGTATCCACCTTTCTTTTGAAAAATATTAAAATATTTACCATATTCGAATAACTTTTAAGAAATTAAAATATTTATTATATTGGAATTATTATATTGTGATAAATATTTTTGACCCTTCTGATTAAAATGATTTGAGTCGTCCGAAAACCATTTTCCCACTCGATTAAAATTTCAAGAGGGTATTGTCATGGAGGATTGGCGGGAAAACTAAACGGGGCCAAACTAAACACAGAGCATTCTGTTACCAAAACATTAGAGCAGAGCTAGAGCTACATGAGGGAAGCCTTAGCACCCTCTCATCGATACTAAATGCATTGAAGAGTTCGACTCGAGCAAAGATGAAGAAGCGATTATTCAGTTTCAAGAAGAAGAAGGCGGGCCCTCCTCCATCTGTTGAGAGGCATACAAGAAGGTAAGAGTTTAAGAAATTATTGCATGTATAATGTAGCTGCTGTGCCATGGAAATCAGAAATCAGACCATCATCTATGCACTCTCGCAAGACAGGGAAAAATCCACAAGGAATGTTCATAAATGATGACCCCTCCTGAATTTGAGCTTGGGAACCTCTATAGCAGTAGTCTCTGGTTCCCGTGCTTATCGCTTCTTCCACATCACCATTTGCTTGAGCTCTTCAACTTTCAATTCCACCTTTGATATCCCTGATTTTCTCACAAAATCAGCAACACTCTCAATAGTGGCTACACCCTGCTGCAAGGTGAACTGCAAACATTGTTGCTTAACAATGTTAGTGAACTCAATATCAAATTTTAGCCCTGTGTACCATGCATCTCCATTTATCTCCTTTGAAGGTGTCAATTCTGCTATCATATACACCTTCATTGCTCGGTTATAAACACACTTCACCCCTTTTATTAAGTCATGAGCTTCTATATTTTTCAATGCTTTGTTAACCTGTGGCTGTTGTAAATTTGTTTCTCTTTTCATATCTTTTGTCCATATACCCATATTTCCAGCATTTTTTATGACTTGATATATGAGCATATCTTCAGATGAGAGGCCCTTAAACCTTATAGATTCTTCTTTCGTTTGTTGCTTCTAAACTATGAAATCACCCTGCTTGAAAACCTGGAGTTGACGATTTTGAAGCAGGGAATTGAGTGCCTGAGATCTAACATTGAGATCAACATCTTTAAGATTTTACTCCATGATTTTATCTGTCAATACATCAGATAAAGTATTGAAAAGATCCAATATTTTATTGATGGTAGTAGCCATTTGTGAAGCTGATGTTGCGATCTCTAAGATCTTCAAAATTGTAATGGGTTTCGAACCCTAGAACAGTATGTGCATTTGCAGTGTCTAATTATCTCGATTGCCCCATTTAGAGTATGGGCTTCGAACCCTAGCCACAGTATGTGCAATGCATGGCCTCAAGCAGAAACCAAAAATGTATGTATATATGCTCTGAATTTTGAACATCTGTGTGGCTATTACTATGTTTTGATCACAGAAAAAAAATTATGCACAACTGAATTTTGATAATTTGGATACCAAATGTAGAATTGAGTAGTGCCTGAAGTGTTGTTTGGTGGGGACAATTTCTAACCAGTGGATTCAGTTTCGAACTACTTTATGAACAGTCCTAACTTAATTTTCAGTTTTTTTCATCTCAAACACATCAATGTCCTTTTCCAACATATATTATTATCATTTACTCATGCAACCTACTGTGCATAGGGTTTCAATGTTTCATTTTCTAGTTGTCACTGTAGAGGCAACCATGCCCTCCTTTTTCCAAGCATATCTAGCTGTAAAATTTTTGCTTTATTGTTTACAAAAGGGGTAGGTAGGTGTCATTTATTTGAATCTTTATCATCATTACTCACAAGTTAATTCAATGATATACTGCATCCCATAGATTTAATGTCTTAGCTTCCTATGATCTGTCATAGCCCAGATTCTCATGGTTTGCTTTTAGAGCCAAACATTTTACAAAGATTCATCTTTTGGTGAACAGCATGAAACCTTCTTTAGAGATTCTGATGTGCCCTTTTGATTTTGAGTTTGCATTATTGAATTTGAAGTGTGCTTTGAATTTTCTTTAATTGCTCCTTCACATGAATTCTATTCAATTTCTTATTGTCTGTCCAAACATGAAAGAGCTATAGATAAAAACCTGTTGATGTATGTTGTATTCGGTGTTGCTTTCTAACTTGTAATCCAAGGGACTTAATGCGATAATCCACTGTATCCAAGAACATGGATCTGTGCTTCTATCACCAATGACTGCTTCAACTTATTGTTATTATTTTGGCACTATGAACGGAACTTTTCCAGATGCTCACTTTGAGATTGCTTATGCCTGGAATGTGATACTGATTTGTTTGTCCATTTTTGTCTGGGCCAGGATTATTTGGAAAATGCATCAACTGTGACATTGGATATACTGTACTTTTAGAACACACACTTGCGGAGAGGGACCGAAGGTATGTTTTTTCTTCTTCTAATTCTTGTTTTAGTTTGATTCATAGCCTTACCACAAGAATAAACTATGTGGTATTTGAATGAATAGTTGTTTGTGTTTGTATCGAAATATGTGAGATGCTCTACATATTGCTTGGGGTGGGTGGGTCCGTTAATAGTTTATTTGCATGTAATTACATTTAATATATACTATGTGTTAGGTGCATCGAATATAATATCCCAAATCCATCTAATTCTGGTTTCGATAGGGTCAATATTTCATATCTTGAGTTCAGAGAAATGACTGATATATTAAATATTGAAATTTGAGATATTCAACCTCGAGCTTTGGAACATTGATGTGCATATCAAACACAATTTTAGATGTGTCTATGCTAGTGTATACTGATTTCCATTTGATATTAGTGCGAGTAATCTCATTTGTTGTGGAGCTGACTCTGTTTAGTTTGGAGGCTTTGCAGCTTTTTGTCATTTCGGTCAGAAATGCAAGTGTGCATTTTGATATGCAGTTTTGTTTTGCTTTGTATATTTGTTACTCTTTGATGTTATTTATTTGTGGGAAGCATAGAGAATGAATGGAGTTAATGCATGCCATTGGGTTCTTAGTCTATTTTTGATTTGTATACTGTGAAAATTTCCGAGCACAAAAATCCTACTACTAAATATTGATTTACTTCTCCTACTTGTTTTACTATGCACAAGTTATTTAACTGAAAAAATTCAAAAAAAATTCAAGGTAAACACAACTAGCAACCTACACAAATACAGATCATTTACTGAACATCATGCACATATGAAAAAGGACACAGATTTTTCAGAAAAATGTCCTCGGAAAACCCAATGCGGGAAAACCAGTGCAACAGATATGAGGGTTTATTATTATTAAGCAAGAATATTCTGAGTACATCTGGGGTGCCATAATCTAGCTCACCCAACAGAGAAAACCTTGGCTACAAAGAAAATGTGAGTTTTACCTCACTCCTGCAAGTCTTGGCTGATCTGGATGAGCCACTAGTGAAACCCCAACTAGCTTTGCACAATCTATACGCTACCACTGTGTAAGGTTGCGTGGTGCTGACTGAGGGATTACGTCACCCTTGCTCTGCACTGATCAACTTCTACCGGAGTCCGGTTTCAGCCCCGCCGGCTCAGAAACCCTAGTCTCTAGTTGAATTTCAGACTTTCCTTGGAGGCTCTGCGCTGCCCCTGCGTGGGCCTGCGTCACCCTCTCTAGGGATTGCGTCACACCCTCTGATGGCTGCGCTGCCTCCACTGCATCTCTGTTGCCCTTGCTCTGTGTTGTACTCTTGGTCCTCCTGACCAATCACTGCATCCGCCCCTCACTGCTTCTCTAAATCACTCAGATTTGATCTTTGTCCGAGCACTGCTCCGTCAGAAGAATTCGATCTCTTAGATTCTGTGTGTGTGTTCTCCAATTGACCCCAAGCCCTTCCTTTATACTTTTCTGATTGACAAATCAATGGCTGTGATCTTATCACTAATCAATGGCTAAGATTAAAAGAAGCTTGATCCACGTCACTTAGAATGTTCTCATCACATGTGTAAATTAATTCACTTTAATTTTTTTAATTTCCCTAAGTTAGACTTAGGGTCCCCATTAAAAAATTTAATTATTTGAATAAATTTTACACCAGATGGAATTTCTCCAAACTATTTTCTAGGTCTTGGAGATCTCATGTGTTCTATCCCCTCCACAAAGTTTTGGAGTTAGAGCACATCCGATGCTTCCCCAAAATCTCAACACTCCCTCTTAGCGAGGAGTGTGATCTAGCAATAGTTCCCCACTGAAGTGTCACCTTGATCTCTGGCATCAGTCTTTGCGCCGATGCTTGGACTGCTGACCTTCATCCACTGCGATGTTGCTCTCTGTACTGTTGCCCATGTCACTACGAATGACATTGCCACATCTATACTGCATCTCCCTCTCAAATTTTTGCATCATGCCCATAGCACTGCCATTGCTAACTGCTAACTACTGCACTGCAACTCAGTTGCTGAGAGGTAAGCAGCTGAAGGACCACCACCCAATCACCAGACAAGTCAGATGGGATGCATCTCATCACTGAAGCACCCTCTGCTCCTACGATGCGCTGTCTCTCTGAAGTTCTGTGATGTCTACTGCACTGTACTGTGTAAGCACTGCCTTTGCGCTACTGTCTCTCATCTGCGCTGCTCCAAACTTCAGCGTCCCAACATTGCCTCTACTTCTCCATGATTTTCTACACCCACTGCTCTAATCATCTTGTTATTGCCTTAAGGCTCTCGTAGCTCGTATGTGATCCAAGATTTTGGGCAACTCAGGGATCCTGCCTTCCCATCTGTAGCTTCTCTACAGATCTATATCTCCCCACCTCTTCTCTTGAGACATGAGCACTCATGGCAACATCATCCTCACTACCACTGTCCCTTATAGTTGTTGCTGCCTTGGAATCTGAAGCTTCCTTGTCCTTCCTCTTAGGGAAAGTGTCGGCGAAGTGTCCAATTTTGCCACATATAAAGCACCAAACCTTGGATAGGTCCTTCTTCTTCCCTTGCTGCCACTGTCTCTTTGATGCTAGGGCTGCATCTCCCTACTCCTTCTATCGAAGGATAGCTCACATGTCACCCCAATTTTGGAGTTGTGCTTTGCCCAAGATGCTTTGGACAAAGGTCTCCCACTCATCAGTGACTGCATTCAGGGCAGTCCTCACCAAGAGCCCTTCATCCGGAGTTTCCCTATGGCAATCAAATGATCTCGGATTGTCTGCAATCTGAAGAGGAAGGGATCAATCTCCTCTCCCTTGTGCATTTGGAACATCTGCATTTGGTTCTCTAGAAGCATCTTCCGTTGGACGAAGCTGCCTTGATACAACTTGGTCAAATATTTCAACATATCATGTGTCGTCCTCTTCTCGAAAATGTGTGGTACCACGTGATCCTTCACCCCATCCATGATCAAGAGCTTTGCTCGCACCTGATTTTCGTTGAACTTATTTAGAGTGTTCACATTTGTGGGCACAACTAGGAAATTTTTCACGTGGTCTCTAATACCATACTCCTTTAGGACTATTAGGATTTTAGCCTTCCAAATCACAAAGTTAGACACACTATCCAACCTATCCCGATCTCTCAGTCCGTATGGGGCCATCTCTGCTCAAACTGTCGAAATAGATACTCTTCTCCTTTCTACTATTGCTGCACTCAACAGAAGACCAAATCTGGGTTTCTTGGTGTTAGAAACCCTCTAGAGATACTGCTCCCTCTGAAAACTGATTTCCCTCTCGAAAATCCTTCGCCAATTCTATTGAATCAACCCTCTACGATCACCCTCTTGATCGAATCTCAGAGCTTTAAAAATCCAGAAAACTAATTGGTAAGGAGGCTTTAAAAATCCACTTGTCATATTATTGCATATTTTATTTCAAATTTACACCAAAAACATCACTGTAATCTTCTAGAGTTACAAAATCATAATATTCTTTTATTATGTTCCTGCATACAGGGAATCAATGGGATTACTTTTATTTTCATAATATCAAATGTATGTTTGAAAAAAGTCTCTATCACTATATCCCTGCTATCCACAAAATCAACTATTTTATGTTGAGCAGCATCTTCAACCACGTCCTTACCAATACAATACATGTTGAATCCATATACATTTCCCAAAATGATAGACTAGTTCCACCTTTTCCAACACCATCCACAGACATCCTAGCTATGTTTGGAAGGATTGCTCCACCAGGTTTCAACCAATGATCAGGAGCATAAATGACTGAGTTGAGAAATGATTCATAAAACATACATTATCCCATCCACTCACTCACTATCCCATCTACACTTTGAATTTCAATTGCCATGCAGTTTTCAATATCTTCTATCATGTTGTGTACTATAGTAATAAATCCATGCGAGTTTTGATTTTTTTCATTTTCACTTTCTTCTTTGAGCATGTTATTTTGTTTTCCAGCTTGAAAAGCTACAAATTCCATCTTCTTAGTTGCTTCAACTGCAATTACTTTTACAGCTCCTACCTAAGATTCTTTTACAACTCCTACCTAGCTAAGATTCTTTTATGACTCCTATCTAATGATCACCTCCAAATGTTTATTTTTCATTAATTTTGGGGGAGGGGGATTTTTTTGATGTATTAAACGGGGAAATGGGAAATAAGGGTATCATGGATGGGTAGAAGTGAGAGTTACTGAAATCTATAATCCTAACATTAGGGAATGAGATGGGGCCTTATGACCTAAGGGCAGAGGGGCTAGTGGGCATATAGAGAAGGCAATAAGAGAAATTGATAGGGGGACCCCCAATAGTTGTGATAAGGGGACTAGGGGCCCTATTATAACAACCCATAAGCCATTAACCCATAACCACTAAATTCCCTATCACCATAACCCCCAAACCATAATCCTTTAACCCCTACACTTATAACTCATAACCCATTAAACTCTTGATCCCTTAAACCCTGAGCCACTAAACCCTTAACCCCTAACTGCTAACTTAGAATCCCTTAATCACCCTTAAAAGTCACGAAAATGTAACTTTTGGAAGTATTTTTGGACAATCCCCCCCTGCCAAATGAATTAAACTTTTAGATGCGGTTGTTAAGTGACCGCCTCCAAATGTTAAATTTTCATAAGTTGTATAAGGAATAGAAGTCCAGTGCCTAATCTGATACTACTCCATGATAAATTTGATTAGTTTGGATGTGAATTGTGTTTCATGGTCAATAATGACCTCTCTTGGCACACCGAGCCTAGTAAAAATCTCCTCATAAAGAAAATTGACAATTTCCCGTTCATTTGTTGGAGCCAGTGCCTTGGCCTCGACCCATTTCGTAAAATCGTCAGTGAACACTAGAATATATTTCTTCTTTTGGGACATTGGCGTGATTAGGTCTACAAAATCAAGGGCCCACCTTTTGAATGGTTTGACCGATACTTGGGGTTGTAACGACATTTTTTTCACTTGAACTGGCCTCCCCATCCTATAGTAGTTATCACATTGGATAGTATGGGGGATGATTAATCAAAAGGGCTTGAAGTGCCATTGCATGGGGCTTCATTTGATTCAATTCCATGTTGCGTATTTTTTTATTAAACAAATGGTACCCATGGTGAGAAGGTATTTACCTTTTTAATTACATGAAGAAAATGTCAAGGGAGAGGGCGCCATTAGGTTTTCCCATTGAACCCTAATTCACCCAAATTCAAATTCACTCCTTCATGTTCCATTGTATTTGATTCTTGGTTGTTTGCCCGGAGCACATGATATACATAAATGGAAGAGAATTAACTATTATATGATGAATAAGGAGTTTAAAATCACCAAAAACAATCAAAGAAGAAAAATGATGTTCTTTTGTCAACATTAATCCTTCATTGAACCTCAATTCACCCAAATTATAATTCACTCCTTCATTTGCCATTGCATCTGATTATTGGTTGTTTTCCCCGAGCACATGATATACATAAATGGAAGAGAATCAAATACTATATGATGAATAAGGAGTTTAAAATCGCCAACAAAAATCAAAGAAGAAAAATGATGTTCTTTTGTCAACATTAATCCTTGAAGTAATGCATATGCTTCCACTTGATTGCTTGAGATTGATCCTAGGCCAAGTACAGTTGGAGGGTTGTTAGCTAACTGTCAAAGAAGAGCCCTGACTCTTGCTTTGGTGAAGGACAACATAATTTGTAGAAGAGCAGGTGTATAGGGCCTAAGGATGTGCAGACTTTGAAGGACTAAAGTAATAGTCAAGTGGGCCAACCAACTAGCCCTAGTTCACTATATTGTAGAGGATTGATTCAGTGAGAAGAAGGGCAGCCTACATAGCCCTGGACTTCTCATCCCTAGACCGTAAGATGGAAAGTGGAATACGAAGAGTTTGTTCACAAATGAATTGTGAACAACTTGTTACCATCGGCAACAAAAGAGGGATCTGAAAAGGGGTTTCTAAGAGGGCGACCCAAGTAGGAAAAGGAAACGATGGAGGCTTAGCCTATTGTCACCACAGCTAAGGATCCCTGCTCTTTACAGAATTTCACTAATGGGTGGAGTCCCAGTAGTTTAGGAAGTCAGTTGTAGAGTACAGGTAAATGAATAGGTGGGAAGTGACCCTCGAAACCCTTTCCCTAAGATAAAATAAAGAGTGGGACTTGCTTTCCTTTTAAGCAAGGGAATTATCTTCTAGGGAGAGAGGAGGGGGATTGAAGGGTTGAGGGAAAATAATAAGACTTATTAAGGAAGTTCTCAATCCCTAAAATCCTTTGGGAACTTGGATTCCCAAATGGTCCTTAATGAAAGGCCTTTGACACCAAATGGGACCACACGGGGCCAAGTGGACCCAGCCCAGGTTCGAGGATGGAATTTAGCAACCAATGATGTTCCTATCTTGGACAAGGTGATGGGAAAGGATCAGACAAGTGTTTTTACTTCGATAGGTCAAATTGATCCTAGTAGGTTCTATCCTTGGGAACACCTAGGCAAAACTTGATCCTAGAGCTAGGGCTTGAGGTATCCAGAGATTCCACCGTCGGAATTCGCCCAAGTTCTGAGGAGAGTGAGGGCACCCAACAACGCAGTTGCCTCTAGGAGATAGAAATTTTCCTCTAGCTAGATTCCTGGGAAATTGTTGCCCTAGGTGACCTAATGGGGCTAGACCTAGGGAATGTGAAAATTTCTTAATCTAAGAAACCCTATTGCAGTATCTTGATTTACTTCTCCTACTTGAATTAAGTTACAAGTTAATTTATGAAATATTCAATAAATTAGTGAAGTAAATAGTAAATACAACTAGCAACCTACACATAAAGATCAAATACTAAATAACATGCTCATAGAAAAAGTGACACACAGATTTTCTGGAAAACTATCCCCGGAAAAAACCCAATATGGGAAAACTAGTGTAGCTAGCTCTGTAGGGTTTTCATTATTATGTAGAATCTAAGTAGAACAATCCTGGGCACCAAAACTGGTTCACCCAACAGAGAAATAAAAACGACAGTAATACGCTGCTCTGAATCCCTCTACGTTAGCCTAACTGGCCAGCGTCAGACTCTACGCTACTCAGTAATGGCATGCGTCACACCTGAAGGGCTTACACTGCCCCTGTGCTTCCCTGACTAGGCCTGCGTCAGCCCTGCGTGGCTCCTACTGCCTCTGCGCTACCCCTGCTGGGCTTTGGCTGGACTGTGTGGCTCCTGCTGCCCCCGTTGCTCTGGTTGGCTGGAATGCTTAAGCAGAAAAAGCATAGGTAAGAAAGAAGGCACTGGCCAAAGGTAACACATAACAGCCAGAAAAATTGAAGAAATGAAATGAAAATAGATCAATGTCCACAAATAACTGAAATAGCTCAATGGGACTAGAGAGTAAAAGCTTTGACAACAACAATAAGTGCTTATAGAATCATCTAAGAGAATAGAGGAGACTAGTTCATGAGGTTAAAATGTTGTATAATTGTTGGCATATGAAAACTGTAGAATTGTTAGAGTAAATCTCTGTAGGTACCATTAGTTGGTGATCATCGATAATCATTTCATTTCATCAAATACCCTGATGAATGGGCCTTACAAGCTATTTGCGTAGACAAACCCCACAGAAGCTGTGTGATGGAAAAATATTCACACTATATTGAATAAAACACCTAACAAATAAGGATGACATTTCAAATGGGGCAAGAAACAATAGAGAGATAGACATCGAAAAAGTTAAAATGCTAGGGCAACAGGAAAGCAACTAGGTAGCATGGTAGAAAGCACAACAAAGAAAATTATAAAAATGGAAAACCATACAAATTAGCACCCATCCAAACATCACCACAATTTTTTATTTAACTCTAAATCTCCAAATTCATCAAATTATATCCTTTATTCAAACCTGATCCTATTTGTTAGCCATTCTGAAGATAAGGCTGAGAAATTACAACAGAACCATCACCTACATGTAGTGATCTTATTCTGTGACTAGACAACCTACTTTCGTGAAGACACAGAAAGGTAAACACTCTCTGCCAAGATTTTCCATATAGCCCAGGTTGAGCAACCACATATACATCACCAGTTTTTTCTCTTCAGATTTGTAACTTAGAAGAGCTTTGTCTGACCACCTCCGGGTTGCTCCCAGAGTCACCCAAGCATGCCCTTTCAACATCATCCAAGTTTTTGTTTTTGTTGTTGATCACTTCCTTTGGACGAGAATTTTGGCACCCTATAAGAAGATTGTTCAAACAAAATCCACTCATAAGCTCTTCTTCGAGCATATTTTGCTTCATTTTGGGTTGCCAAAGACCATATTTCTTGATAGGGATAGTAAGTTCCTCAGTATTTTCTGGTTTAACCTCTGGTCCATGATAGACATCAAGCTTGACCAAATCCACTGCCTTCCATCCCTAGATTGATAAATAAAAAGTACCCATATGATTATTGTAGATGTCCTTAGAGTATACAATTGTGAGGATCCACATACACATGTTGAAAGCCTTCCATGTTTTCAACAGAAATTTGACATAACTCTTCATATTTCCATTGCCCACAAGTCTTTTCAGGTGTGCTCGGGGGTCCCAAAAAATTGACAAAAATTGATGTAGCTATATTCATGGAATAACACATGAAGATACCTCCCAAACTTTGAACGAGGTAAGCAACGATACCAATTTTGAGGAATGTATCTAAAAAATTCAATAATGAGTTCATGACATTTTATAGAAAGTTGCAAACTCCAAGTACAAGTAGATACACAATCCATTCGGATCCACATAAGTTTCAGGTTGATGACGAGTTATGGTTGGACTTGCATAAAGAGCAATTGACAAAATCCTAGAAGAAGCTCATACCATTTTGATACGAGCCTTACACCATCACCAAGGCTATGGGTGAGAATTCTTTCGAGGATAGTCATAGGATGATTTATATTACTTCAAATGTATATGTTAGGATGATTTATGCTTGATGGGGTGCATGTCTAGAAAGAGTTCCTTTAAGAGAATGAAAAATATGATCGCACGATTACTTACATAAGTAATTGTGATATCTACCTGAATGACATGAGGTAACTACATAAGAGATTTTAAAAGTGACATTTTTAAGGTTTTTTTTATATCAAGGTATGTGGATCATTATGTTTTTTTTTCCAAAGAATTTACATATGGCTAAATTTTTTAAGTAGTACATCAATCTAATATTATTTCTCTTACATGATCCTAGGTTATAATTCAAAGCATCATAGGTACTAAAATTCATGAAACTCTTGTTTTTTTGCTCTAAATAACTAAAACTCCCAAGTGTGCTACTCTTAATATTCAAACTTGCACTATTGTTAATACTACTTCCTCTAATTGTTATTTTTCCTCCATAAGTAAGTTGACTACGAGGTGGACTTGAACCATTATTAACACGCTAGTGTAGTGTTACCTATTTGTATTTAAGAAGCATAAGGGGCGGGGTTGGTATAAGGCCAACTTTGTTATTGTTTAGTGCCATGCCCACTACTAGGTTCTCATCCTCTATTGGCCTTAGGATATGGTTTCCCATTAGTTCATTTGATTCTTTCTCATTCACAATATCATCCTACATTGCATCCAACCTGCTACTTTGTAATCACATATCTCTCGTAACCTCACTCCAGTGTGTTCATTAGACCTCATTGAGGTGCATTGACTGCCACTCTTTATTGAGCTATATTTTATCATCAATCCTTTGTTTCACAACCATCCGCTCACCAACTCACCTTTCTCATTGAAATTCTCAAACTCTCTCATCCTCACTTCACTACTCTCTCCCTGTTTAATCCAATTTTGCAAATCCTCATTGCCTTCTTCATTTGCTCACATCAAGTTCAACCACCACTCATTAATTATCTCTACTTCCTCAAAAATTATTCAACTTACTTTTTGGCTTTTATGTCCTTCATAGCCATTTAGTCTTTTGAACTCTCATCTTTTCCAACCCCATTGTAACCCATTACTTTATTACTTAATGCAAAGTTTTACACCACCATACCATAATCAACCACCATACCATAATAAAAAAGTTAGTAGTAGGAAACAAATTTTCCTAATCCTTGTAGAGTTTGTGTTCAATAATCTCTCTCAAAACCCTTTTTCCTTAGCTTTTGAGTAAAACTAGTTCACGAGATTTTTGTTTTTCGAATATCAAAATTTTTCATTTCCCTCGTCTATTTCCCTTGCGTTGCAAGGTTTGTCCAATGGAGGAAGGGTGCATCCATGCTATCCAACTATGATTTGATACACTTGGTTGAACTCAAGAAATTGGAATCTCGGTGCCTCCAATCACGGTGATTTCTATCCTGAGACTACCACGGAAAGCTCCATTAGCTCCATTACACCGAGGGGTTCAAGTGGGATTATCAGATGAGGCGTGGATGGCCACGATCACGATCACTTCCTGTGAGATGAACTACCTAGTTTTTTGTTACCTCCATGAATCAGGTGAGAGTTTGTATTAAACCCATTTCAGTGAAACCGTTTTATTTTATATGAACATCGCATGTAATTTTTTTTTTCAATGAAATTGTTTGAAGCTTTCCATGTAAGTGCCAAAGCTTTCGAAATTTAGGGTAATGGCAGACTTAGTATGCTTCTTACTCTTCTCTGTAAGATTCGAAGCCTTGCCGCACTGGTGAAATAGTTGTGTATATTATGTAACCATAAATACTCTATAGCTTAACGTGGAAGTGGAGGACTTGAGCGAAATCGAAGTGTAATCTCAACAAAGACATAAATATGTCTGAAACCCTAAGCAGAATTGAAAGTATTATATCGTGGTTATAATCCTAGAAGGAAAAATTCGCAGTTCTGCAACATTGATTGAAACCCCTGCATGCTAAATATTTTGATTCGACCTTTTTTTTTTCACATGACGAAAAAAACACTGTTATATATAATAGTTGATATTCGTTGATCAAATATCATTTTCCAGCACATTAGACATACGATTCTAGCATATGCCAGATAGCAGGCAATATATGAACCCCATGAAGAGGCAAACCAAATCCATCATAAGAACAATACAAAGGCCATAAAAACACATAAAAACTCTGCATACCAACCACAAAAAACCCATCCAATACGTAACTGAATAGAACATCACTGAGCCTAGATACATACTAAGGGTCAGTGGGAACATCATCTGATTGAAAACAACATAAAGGAGAATATGGAGATACAAGGATGATCATTAATCCATAAAGCAATATTCCCTATAATCTTGGAGTGTTGTCGGGGAACCCCTTTGAAAATCCAACAATTCTGAGCATTCTAGATTTCCCAAAACACATAAAAGGGTAAATATTTGTAAGAGAAACTTACAACAACCCAAGATTTGATAACTTGAATACAGTCAGAAGGACGCCAAGAAGGGTCACCTATAATCTTAGCAAAATGCTGCCAAATAGAAAGAGAGAAGGAACATGTGAAGAAAATATGAGAAGTAGTCTCTTCAAGCTAGAGACAAAATGGACATCTTCTAGGACCATAAAATCCCCGTTTTCATAATACCTCCCAAGTTAGTACTCTGTTTTTCCACAATAACCATGCAAATAATATTATCTTTGTAGGGATTTTAAGATTCCATGCAATATAAAAAGGAGACAACGTAGGGTCGGGAGTCATTTTAGCAATTTTATTTTCATACTCGTCCTTAACGAGAAATCCCGCACCCTTGAATTTTCCATTCCAAACCAGAATGTCACCTTCCCCTTTGAAAGATAATCCCATCACCTGTAGAAGAGCTTTATGGCATTCCAAGCTGTGTGCTTCACTGCTGCGTAACCCCATCATCTCTGCAGATTTCCATATGGGAGCCCCGAGGTTCCAGCAGTATATAAGATCAAAGAGAGAGAGAATGCCACTGTCATGAAGTCTGTGAAGTAGGTGTGAATTAAAGAGAATTGCGTTTTCAGATGCGAGAATTCGGTCGACTCCAACTAGAATATTTTTTCCATTGCTGAACTCCCAAACCAGTCTTTGTCCCAAGAAGTGCATCACTCTTTGGAAACTGCGCCAGATGGCTGAAGCCTTTTGTACAGACCCTACACATCCCAAGTATATAGATCGAATACAGCCCAGGTGGAGCAACTACATATACATCGCCAATTTTTTCTCTTCAGATTTGTAACTTAGAAGAGCTTTGTCTGACCACCTCCGGGTTGCTCCCAGAGTCACCCAGGCAAGCCCTCTCAACATCATCCTCTTTTTGTAGTACCTAATTAGTAATTTAATTAACCATAACATTTTCTTGATCATGCAGGTATTTAAAATATATTTCCGATAAGCATAAATCTTTCATGTTAAACAATCAGGTCAAAAGACCTTAGACTATGATGCAAAAAATACAAAGAAGCCTCACCAGCACTCAAAGGACAAACAAAGTCAAACCTCTAGAAAGTATAAATAGATATATGATAAACTTCATTCCACCACAAAAATGTGCTTAACTAAAGAAAATTATAATTACTGTGCTTTCAAGACAAAGCTTTCAAGGGCAGTGATGTTATAAACATACCCCTACACCTTGTGAACAATCAATGTGTATAAATAGACCATCATAAGGCTCATTTTAAACATCATTATTATCATTTTATAAATCATTTTTATTAAATCAACAAGAAGAAAGCAACAATTGCATTTAGTTCCACTGAAGCAAAGTATATGGCAGTTTCATATACTTATTATGAAGCTATCTAGATTTGCAACTTGATTGTAAAGTCAACCAATGAGTTGTTGAAGCCCAATATTGTCTCTTCTGAGAATCAAAGTTACATCAAGATCTATGAAAATCCAATGTGTCATGACCATTTCAAACACATTGATATTCAATACAATTTCCTAAGATTCCAAGTTCATTAGGGAGTTAGTAGTGTTGGACCACATTCTGACAAAGTTGCATATGGTTAATAGTGTGACAAAGCTCCTAGCAAAGGGGAAGTTTGACAAGTCAGGGGAGAATCTTGGGTTATTGGAATTTTTTTTTTCTCAAGAGTGTTAGATTACCTAGTTGGTCCAAGTTGGTCTCACCTCAGCCTTGAGAAGTTGAGCAACACCAGGATTGCAGAGCTAGATTGTGGTACACCAGTCAGAAAGATTCTTAAATACAGCTAGAAGCTTATAACGACACCTTCGAGGATAGACGAATTAGTTGTTGGGTCACACCCACCAAGTATGGCACACTAGTTGAGGATATTAACACCATCATCTCAGGTGCATTCATGAGTGCACACTTATGGAATGAGGCACCTTCAGGAGAGGAGTTATATCTACTATGATAATGCACTACTCTAAAAGAAAAGCCTTGCATACAAGGAAAAGTTATGAGGGAGTTGCTCATGCTCAAGGGAGATGCACCACTAATGCTATCATTAGCCTGTTTTCTAATAGCACCTGCTCTTAACTTATAAATGAAAAGGATGGGCAAACTAGTTAGAAATTTGTAGAAATAGATAATAAGAGTGAGTACTGTTAGCTTGTAGGTTGTAGTAGGAGCTTTTGTGAGATGACAACTTGCTGTGACATTCTTCTATTTGAGTAATAAAGAATTCTATGCAATTGTTGTTGGAGCCTGCTCTTTTTATCCTGAATTCTCAGATTGTAGATTTGTGTAGAGTGGGCCTAATATATTTGTTATTTTAATCCATTTTACATGCTGCGTTTGCACTCTTGAATTTACATCCTTCAATTTATGCTCGAACAAAACTGAAATTTTGATAGGCAGATACTAAAGTTCAGTCCTGCTGTTAGGATTTTTTAATTCTCTGAGGGTATTCTCTTGTTTTCAATAGTATTTTCATATTTATGCATCACAACTCATCTCTTCCATTTCATTCTACTATAATACAAAAATCATTTCTAGTATAGTTTATTTTATATCTTCTTTTTACTAAATTGATCTTTTATTTTATTTTATAGGAGCGGTACTTAGCAATCTCAATTCACACTCCCTTTGTATTCACGCTGTTGTATATGTGTGGTCGTTGGAAATGGTTAGGTTAAGTACTTGTTTTTTGCATATCACATTAAAAATCCAGTGCCTCCTCATAAAATCCTCTCCTTGTATAATCGACCACCATTACATGTTGAATTCTTAGTTGAACTGAGGGGGGGGGGGGTGAATCAGTTCAATACATACATGAGATTTTTAAAATTTTCATCAGCTTATTTACAACTTACTTTTTTATTCAACCTTAGTATATGAAAAATCTTAATATGTTGCAGCAAGTATTAAATTAATGTGACATTAAACTTATTATGAGAGCAGTAAACATTAAGCAGATTTGATAAATCATCTCAGCACACAGGAAACACAGATAGAGACAACAGATATAAGTGGAAACCCATAAAGGGAGAAAACCAAATCTTATTATTGTTGTGATGCAAAGGCAAGCTCCAAATCCCTCTCACCACTTTTTTTTCTGCAGGCTCCAACCTACATGAGGCTCCAACCTCAATTCTGCAAGCTACAACTTGCAAGGAAGCTCCAACTCCCTTCAATTTTCTACAGGCGCCAACCTACAGGAGGCTCCAACCTCAGTCAGCTACAACTGACAGCTATCAAGCTTCAACTTGATAGGGAAGCTCCAACTTCCTCAATTTTTCACAAGAAATGTTTGCTGATTTACCTTAGATATCATCTCTGTTCTGTAGCATCTCTTTCTGCTCCTCTCTTCCTTATCTTCTCTGCCTCAATCTTCTATATTTTTCATTCTCTATCCTTACTCTATATAACTCCCTTATGCATATCCATTTGATATTATATATAGAGTTCCTCACATGACAGTTTGTATTTCACAAGGAATTTGGAGTGAACAGTCATGACTCTTTGGCTTCTGTTTTCTCATTCCTTTTTCCAACTCATTTTAAAATTATAGCAATATGTAAATATTTCAATGTTACAATGGGATTTTTCTTTTTCCTTTGGACACTTGCCTTTGCATCACAAACAATATAAACCAAATAATTTACATTCAATTACTATGAAAAACTCCAGTTCAACTCATTCAGCCTTTTTGATTATTGCGCACTTGTCTTTTCTTTGACTGTATTTTTTTTTTTTTTTTCGCACTTCTAGCTCTCTTGTTCTCTACCGTGGTGCAACCACTACATACGTGTAACTGTGCAATTCAACTCTCGGTGTTATACACATAATAAAACGTTTTAATACTTAGAATGCCCTTACGGGCCCACTTGTTGAACTTGTTCTGTCTTCCGATGCGATGCATTATTGTCCACATACTGGAAATATGTATGTATCATATATATGTGCCTTGGTGCTTTCCTTTCCTCTTTAGCTTTGGATTAATTTAATTGGAGAAAAACTGTTCTTAGTCTTATCTTTGGATGGACCCCACATGCTATCTATACTCCACTCGTGTATTTCAATCGCAATCACAACATTCACAATACCCCTGTGATTTACAATACCCCTGTGATTTGGTCTTTTGATTTCTTCCGATGCGATTAGAAAAGGCCCACCATATAGTCAGTCGAATCATCTCCGCCGTCCATTATAATAAAGCACATTACAAATGTTGTAAAACCTTAGATAAGCCTTTGGTCTTATATTACGATCCAATCCACAATAAATCGAATCACAAACTCTAATATTTGAAAGGATCGGGCCTCACAACGATCATTTGAATCTAATGTTTGTTTCTCCGATGCGATGTGATCATTCCGATTGCGATTGATCGCAATCGCAACTTTTAGTTGCATGTTCCGATATTCCTTATGCTCCGATGCTTCGATGCGATCACTCCGATCCGATGCGATGAAACACCTTGCAAATATTTCCGATTGCGATTAATCGCAATCGCGACTTCCGTTGAGTTGTTCCGATGTCCAGTTTTTACTCCAATGCAATTGACCAATATTCATTTAATGTGCCGATGCGATTACTCCGATGCGATGCGATGCGACTACTTCGATTGCGATGAGATGAAACACCTTGCAAATATTTCCGATTGCGATTAATCTCCTCCAGAGATTTCCGATTGCGATTGATCGCAATCACAACTTTTGGTTGCATATCCCGGTATGCCTATACTCCGATGCTCCAATGCGATTAGGCCGGAATTCAAATATGTGTTAATCATAGTTTATAAGCCCATCGGGTCCGGGCTTCAATCGCAATCGCAAGTTTTGGTTGGATGTGATCCGCTACCAACTTTTTCCGATGCGATTGATGAGGGTCCCACCATATAAGGCTTTTCCTTTGGTAGAACCTTTGGTTCTTTGGATCTCGCGCTATATGTGTATGCTTTGGACCTTTATATGTATAAGGCGCATCATATGTATCTTACTGCATTTATATATATGCTTCCACTTCCGCCTTTAGTGTAACCTCTAGCTGGGTAATGATTCTCGGAATAAGATTTATATATGTATACATTGCCGCTTGGGTTAAGATTCCCAGAATTATGTTTATGTATCCTCCCACTGGGTTACGATTCCTAGAATGAGGTTTATATATATATATACTTTGCCGCTTGGTTCACGATTCTCGGAATTTTATATATATATCCTCCGGCTTGGGTAACAGTTCCCGAATTTATGTTTAGTGTATCTACCAGTTGGGGTAGTGATTCTCGGAATAACGGCTCTGCCTCTGCCTCTGCCTTTCTGCGATAACGGCTCTGCCTCTACCTCTGCCTTTGCCTTTCTGATTTTTGACTGTTACATTTCGACATTCTCTTCCGCCTGTCTCCTTTGCTTTCTTTGTTCGCTTCTTTGCTGCCTCTACTACTTGTTTGCTGCCTCTACCTCTCCGCTACTTTGCTTCTCTCTTTGTTTCATTTGCTCCTTGACTAATGCTACTCCTTAATTCTCCTTTTGCTGCCTCTGCTTCTTTAAATGACCCTGTCTCTGCTGCTCGACCCTCTCTACATCTTGCTGCTATGTTGCTCTCTTTGCCTTGTTGCTGCCTTAGGTGTTCCTCCTTTGCCATCTCCTTTGCCATCAATGAAAACATTTCCAACTGTCTCCCCCTTTGGCATTGATGGCAATAAACTTCCTTTGTTTTCTTGTTAGGGTCCTTTCTCCTGTTGCTTGCTCTTCCTCCCCCTTTGACATCAATGGCAAGGGGTTTGAATTTTTTTATTTTTCAACATTTCGTGCATTTCCTCTCTCTGAGATCTTCTGACTTTGTACGTTTCTGCTCCAACCTTTGGATTAGATTCACGTCGGGTTCACCACTGAACCTTTAGATTTTTATTGAGTCTTTTATGCTGGATGTATTCTTGCCATAATCCCTTTGATCTTGAGGACCTGTTTTATCCTTCCCTTGCTGGCTGATCTCCCGCTAGAATGATATTCTCGTTTCTGTTCTCCCCCTGAAACTGTGCTTTCTCTTCTTATCAGAGAGTAGCATCTACAGATACTACCCCTAGTCTATTTCTCAAATATTTAAATGGTTCTCTAGCAAGTGGTTTGGTAAATATATCTGCTGTCTGTTCTTTTGTTGGTACATACTCCAGTTTTACTATCTTCTGAGCCACTTGTTCTCGGAGAAAATGATACTTGATTGGGATATGTTTATTTTTTGAGTGAAGCACAAGATTTTTAGATATACTTATAGCACTTGTATTATCACATTTGATTGGAGCAAGGTTCACCACTGCCACCATCACTTGGAGGTTTTGTCTCCACATGACTTGTGTAAAAAATGATGTTGCTGCTATATATTCTGCTTATGCTGTAGACAGAGAGATAGGTGTTTGTTTCTTGCTTAACCATGCCACCGGACTTTTTCCTAGATAGAAAGCACCTCCACTTGTACTTTTCCTGTCATCCACACAGCTGGCCCAATCTGCATCTGTGTATGTTGTCAAAGTGAGGTTTTTCCCTTTAGGATACCAAAGCCCATACTGTTTAGTTCCTTGTAGATATCTGAATATTCTTTTGACTGCAAGAAGGTGATTTTGTTTAGGCGCTGCTTGATATCTAGCCACTAGTCCTACTGCTAGCATGATGTCTGGTCTTGATGCTGTCAAATACAGTAGACTTCCTATCATGGATCTGTAGAGTTTTTGATCTATATAAGTAGATCCATCATCAGCACAATCCCGTGATCATGGGAGTTGACACAGGTTTGCAGTCCTCCATTTTGAATTTTTTCAACATTTCTTTTAAGTATTTTTCCTGTGAGATGAATGCTCGTGTTCTTCAATAATTTAAGTCTCACAGAAACCGGAACAATCATGGACATCTCAAACTCTAATTTTCATCTTCGGCTAAAACCTTTGATAGTTCGTTATCTCTGTTGCTTCCAAACAGGATGCTACCAATATATACTACAACTAACTGTGTGTTCATTTTCATGGGCTTTTTATGTATAGATTGTCAAGCCATCGGCCTCTGTTTTTGTTTTTAGACGCATGTGAGAGTGTCTGAGTACTACACTGTGGAGTCTGAAGCTTGGGCATCCTTAAGAGCCTTCTCTTTTTCACCGCACACATAGTCTTCTTTGTCTGTTAAAGAGAAACCTTTTGGTTGTTCCATGTAGACTTCTTCTTCTAGATCTCCATTCAGAAGTGCAGATTTCACATCCATTTGATATACCTTGAAGTCTTGGTAGCATGCAAAGGCTAGAAACATTCTGATGGCTTCCATTCTGGCTACAGGAGAAAATGTTTCATCATAATCAATTCTTTTAATTTGTGAATATCCTTTGCAAACTAGTCTGGATTTTTTCTTGATTACCTGTCCTTGCTCATTCATTTTATTCTTGAATACCCATTTTGAGCCTATGACATTTTTCCCAGTGGGTCTAGGAGCTAGTTCCCAGGTATTTTTTTTCTCAATTTTGTCTAATTCTTCATTCATAGCATTCACCCAATACTTGTCCTTGCTGGCTTCTTCAAATCTCTTTGGCTCTATTTGTGATAACATGGCTATTTATACCTCTTCTGTCTGTTCAATGAGCTGCCTTCTTGTTTGGACCCCTGCTCTCTTGTCTCCAATGATATGGTCTTTAGGATGATTCTTCTGAGTGTATCTTGAGGGGGCTTTTGAGCTCAGCTCTGCATCTTCTATTGTCTTGCTTGTTTCATCATCATTTTGGTTTTCTTCTTCATGGTTGTCTGATGGACTGCAGCAGTCTGTTTCTCTTGTATTGTTTGGAAGTTCTTCATCAAATCTCACATCAATACTTTCTACTATTTTTCGAAGAGTCTTGTTGTAGCACCTGTACCCTTTAATTTTGGAAGCATATCCTAGAACAATCCCTTCATCTGCTCTTGCATCAAATTTCCCAAGATTTTCATCATTATTCTTTATATAACACTTGCTTCCAAAAATTCTAAAATGTTTGATTGAAGCTGGATTTCCATGCCATAGTTCATAGGGAGTCTTGTCACTGCTTGGCCTTAAGTGAGCTTTATTAAGGATATGCACTGCTATGTGTACCGCTTCTGCCCAGAAGGTTTGAGGAATATTGCTCTCTTGCATCATGGCTCTGGCTATTCGTTGTACAGACCCATTTTGTCTCTCTGCTACTCCATTCTGCTGAGGTGTCCCTGCAATAGTAAATTGTTGCTTTATGCCATGTTAATTGCATAGGTCTGCAAAGTCATAATAAGTGAATTCACCTCCTCTGTCTGATCTGATGCATTTCAGCTTGCATCCTGTCTGATTTTCTACTAAGGCTTTGAATATTTTGAATTTGTCCAGAGCTTCCGATTTATTCTTGAGAGATGCAACCCATGTCATTCTGGAGAAATCATCAATTATCAGCATGAAGTAGGATTCTCCACTTGGTGTTTTACTTCTTGCAGGTCCACACAGATCCATGTGCACAAGCTGGAGTGGTCTTCTTGTTGATAACTCATCTTTGGCCTTAAAGGATGTGCGGGTCTGTTTACCCAATTGACAAGATTTGTGTATGGTATTAGAAGGCCTTTTTATTTCTGGCATGTCTATGACAGCTTTCTTCTTTCTTAGTCTGATGATGTGATCAAAGCTGAGATGTCCTAATCTTTTATGCCATAACCATGACTCCTCAATTTTGCTAAGATGACATGCTTCATCTTCCTCTTTCACAATGTAAACATTACTCTCTGTTCGAACTCCTTTGAGTAGAGTCTTACCTGTGGTGCTTGAACTGAATTCACAATCTTGTGCTCTAAAAATAACTTCACAGCCTTTATCACACATTTGACTAACACTTAGCAAATTTTCTTTTAGCCCATCTATAAATAATACATCTTGGGCCTTTCCTCTGCCATTGTCTAGGCTGACTGAGCCTTTTCCTTTTATTTTTCCTGATTTATCATTGCCAAAGGTAACATTTCCAGATTTCTTTTCATCAAGAGTTATAAACTTGCTTCTGTCTCCAGTCATGTGTTTTGAGCAGCCACTATCTAAATACCACTGGCTTTTCAGATCTTGAGCAGTTAGAGCCAGGTCACACTTATTCTCCTTCTTTTTCCACTGGAGAGATCCTTTTTTTTGGAATCTTTTGTGAGATGATGAATCACATCCTTTCAGAGGACATTTGGAAGGCATCTATCCAACTTGATTGCATATACAACATTTGATCATAGTTTTTGCAGAATTGTGAGTATGAACAAAATTTGTTTGATTCATAAACCTCCTTGAGGTGTTGAACATCAATCTTTGTCCATACTTTCTACATTCAATAATTTTATGGCCAAATTCCTTACAATAAAAACAATAACCATAGAAATTATTTGCATACCTAATGTAAGGTTGTTTTCTCCATTTGTTTGTTTGAGACAGTCTCTTCACTGTTTGCATCTTTTGCTGGTTTAAATTACTCCTCCTTGCATGACAATATGCAGCAATGTGTCCCTGCTTATGGCAGACATAACAAGTGGCATTCTTCATAGGAGGGAAGAATCTCCTTTGATGACTTTCAAATTTGACATACTCAGGGGCATATAAATCTTTTCTTGTTGTTTGAGTATTTCTTTCATTCTTTGTTATTAGAGGATTTTTTTGGGTTCTGTCTCCTTCCTTACAAGTTTCGTCTTTTGTAGGCACTATTTGAGATGCTTCATCACCCTTCTTTACTTTTACAAAAATAATCTCTCTATTTTCCTTTTCTTTGTTTTTACTTGATTATCCTTCATAGCCTATTCTAGTTTTTATCATAGGCGATCTTTGAGCAACCAGAATTTCATTTAACTTACTAGAGCTTGTTGTTTGAGAAGAGTTTATAACCACTTTCCTTTGAGAATTTTCTAATTTCTTCCTGAGACATACTACTTATTCTTCCAACTTTTCTTGTTCCTGAGTTTTTTCCTTGATTTGCTTAAGTAACATGTCCTCTATCTTCTTGGCTTCTTCAAGCTCTATCTTTAGTTGCATCAGGACTTCTGAATTCTGTTCTTCTCGTACATACTTGAGGAGAATGTCCTTTTGTTTTCTGCATTTCAGCTTGAGTCTATCAATCTCTTCCAGAGCACTTCTTAGCTCCCCCTCAAGGTCGACTTCACCTTCTTCTTCTTCATCTTCTAGCAGGAGACCTTCAAGTTCTTCTATAGCCATCAATAAAAATTTAGAGGTTGCATCTTCACTTGAGAGTTCATCTGGATCTTCAGATGTACTGCTATCTTGTTGAGCATAGAAGGATTTTCTGCTGAATTTCTTTCCTTTCGTCCAGTTCTTTGATGTATTTTTCTCTGACTCTTGAGCTTGATTCCTTACTTTCTTGTGAGGACACTTAGCAGCATAGTGTCCAACTCTTCCACAGTTAAAGCATTTGAAAGGAAGTTTACCTTTGTATTTACCTGAGCCTCTATCCAATTTCTTGACAAATTTTGCCTCTTCTTCATCCGAGCAAGAGCATATGTCTTCCTCTTCTTCTTTCTTCTTTTCTGTTTTAAAGGCTGCCTCCCTCGTACTTGGCTTCTTCTGTGGGAGCCTCATCTCGTATGCTCTTAAATTTCCAAGTAGCTGGTTCATGGTCAAGGTCTCCCAATCAGCTGTTTCTTCTATTGCAGACACCTTGGGATTAAACCTGGATGGAAGAGATCTTAGAATCTTTTGCACAATTATACTTTCTGGAATGGTTTCTCCAAGAGCTTTCATATTGTTAAAAATTTCTGCAACTTTTAGGAAGAAAATGTCAATGTCTTCATCATCATTCATTTTTAAGTTCTCAAATTGGGCTCTATAGACTTGAAGTTTGGCAGTCTTTACCTTCTTTTCTCCCTCATGGATATTCTCCAGAGTATCCCACATCTCTTTGGCAGTGTCTTTGTGCATTACTTTGATAAACTTTGCTTCACACAATCCATTCAAGATGGCATTCATGGGTTTTGCGTTAGCTACAAAATCTTGTTTGGATTCTTTCTCTGAATCAGTTGCCTTTGGGGCATATCCTAATTCCAAAACACCCCAAACTTATATTCCTAGAGACATTATGTATGTCCTCATCTTGATTTTCCAGAAGGCATAATTTGCACCTGTAAAGAAAGGGGCTTTATTGGTTGAGCATCCTTCTTTACTAGCCATCCTGAGAAACTAGGATCTCCTTTCAGTTTTTAAACTGGTACAAAGGAACCTACTCTGATACCAATTGTTGAATTCTTAGTTGAATTGAGAGGGGGGGGGGGGGGTGGGGTGAATCAGTTCAATACATACATGGGTTTTTTTAAATTTTCATCAACTTATTTACAACTTACTTTTGTATTCAACCTTAGTATATGAATAGTCTTAATATGTTGTAGCAAGTATTAAATTAATGTGACATTAAACGTATTATGAGAGCAGTAAACATTAAGCAGATTTGATAAATCATCTCAGCACACAGGCAACACAGATAGAGACAACAGATATAAGTGGAAACCCATAAAGGGAGAAAACCAAATCTTATTATTGTTGTGATGCAAAGGCAAGCTCCAACTCCCTCTCACCACTGTTTTTCTGCAGGCTCCAACCTATAGGAGGCTCCAACCTCAATTTTGCAAGCTACAACTTGCAAGGAAGCTCCAACTCCCTTCAATTTTCTGCAGGCACCAACCTACAGGAGGCTCCAACCTCAGTCAGCTACAAATGACAACTATCAAGCTTCAACTTGATAGGGAAGCTCCAACTTCCTCAATTTTTCACAAGAAATGTTTGCTGATTTGCCTCAGATATCAGCTTTGTTCTGTAGCATCTCTTTCTGATCCTCTCTTCCTTATCTTCTCTGCCTCAATATTCTATATTTTTCATTCTCTATCCTTACTCTCTCTAACTTCCTTATGCATATGCAGTTGATATTATATATAGAGTTCCTCACATGAATGTTTGTATTTCACAAGGAATTTGGAGTGAACAGTCATGACTCTTTGGCTTCTGTCTTCTCATTCCTTTTTCCAACTCATTTTAAAATTATAACAATATGTACATATTTCAATGTTACAATGGGATTTTTCTTTTTCCTTTGGACACTTGCCTTTGCATCACAAACAATATAAACCAATTCATTTACATTCAATTACTATGAAAAACTCCAGCTCAACTCATTCAGCCTTTTGGATTACTGCGCACTTGTCTTTTCTTTGACTGTGTTTTTTTTTTCGCACTTCTAGCTCTCTTGTTCTCTACCATGGTGCAACCACTACATACGTGTAACTGTGCAATTCAAATCTCGGTGTTATACACATAATAAAACGTTTTAATACTTAGAATGCCCTTATGGGCCCACTTGTTGAACTTGTTCTGTCTTCCGATGCGATGCATTACTGTCCACATACTAGAAATATGTATGTATCATATATATGTGCCTCGGTGCTTTCCTTTCCTCTTTAGCTTTGGATTAATTTAATTGGAGCAAACCTGTTCTTAGTCTTATCTTTGGATGGACCCCACATGCCAGCTATACTCCACTAATGTATTTCAATTGCAATCGCAACATTCACAATACCCTTGTGATTTGGTCTTTTGATTTCTGCCGATGCAATTAGAAAAGGCCCACCATATAGTCAGTCGAATCATCTCCGCTGTCCATTATAATAAATCACATTACAAATGTTGTAAAACCTTAGATAAGCCTTTGGTCTTATATTACGTTCCAATCCACAATAAATTGAATCACAAACTCTAATATTTGAAAGGATCGGGCCCCACAACGATCATTTGAATCTAATGTTTGTTTCTCCGATGCGATGTGATTCCGATTGCGATTCATCACAATCACAACTTTTAGTTGCATGTTTCGATATTCCTTATGCTTCGATGCTTCGATGCGATCACTCCGATGAAAAAACCTTGCAAATATTTCCGATTGTGATTAATCACAATCGCGACTTCCATTGAGTTGTTCCGATGTCCTGCTTTTACTCTGATGCGATTGACCATTGTTCATTTAATGTGCCGATGCAATTACTCCGATGCGATGCGATGCGATTACTCCGATTGCGATGCAATGAAACACCTTGCAAATATTTCCGATTGTGATTAATCTCCTCTAGAGCTTTCTGATTGCGATTGATCGCAACCACAACTTTTGCTTGCATATCCCGGTATGCGTATACTCCGATGCTCTGATGCGATTAGGCTGGAATTCAAATATGTGTTAATCATAGTTTATAAGCCCATCGGGTCCGGGCTTCAATCGCAATCGCAAGTTTTGGTTGGATGTGATCCGCTGCCAACTTTTTCCGATGCGATTGATGAGGGTCCCACCATATAAAGCTTTTCCTTTGATAGAACCTTTGGTTCTTTGGATCTCGCGCTATATGTGTATGCTTTGGACCTTTATATGTATAAGGCGCATCATATGTATCTTACTGCATTTATATATACGCTTCCGCTTCCGCCTTTAGTGTAACCTCCAGCTGGGTAATGATTCTCGGAATAAGATTTATATATGTATACATTTCCGCTTGGGTTAAGATTCCCGAAATTATGTTTATGTATCCTCCTACCTGGGTTACGATTCCCGGAATGAGGTTTATATATATATATACTTTTCCGCTTGGTTCACGATTCTCGGAATTTTATATATATATCCTCCGGCTTGGGTAACGGTTCCAGGAATTTATGTTTAGTGTATCTACCAACTGGGGTAGTGATTCTCGGAATAACGGCTCTGCCTCTGCCTCTGCCTTTCTGCGATAACGAATCTGCCTCTGCCTCTGCCTTTGCCATTCTGCTTTTTGACTATTACATTTCGACATTCTCTTCTGCCGGTCTCCTTTGCTTCCTTTGTTCGCTTCTTTGCTACCTATGCTACTTGTTTGCTGCCTCTACCTCTCTGCTACTTTGCTTCTCTCTTTGTTTCATTTTCTCCTTGATTGATGCTACTCCTTAATTCTCCTTTTGCTACCTCTGCTTCTTTAAATGACCCTGTCTCTACTGCTCGACCCTCTCTACATCTTGCTTCTATGTTGCTCTCTTTGCCTTGTTGCTGCCTTAGGTGTTCCTCCTTTGCCATCAATGACAACACTTCCAACATTACAGACGTTTACACCACATTTGGTTTAGACATTTAGTAGGTAGGTAGGGTGCCCCTATCTCCCATTTCCATATAGAGTAATTTGGTCACATATTCTTTCTTCTATGATAATGTTTCCTCTCTCTTAAGTCCTATCTCTTGTCCTTATTCTCTCTCCCTTTCTCTCCCATCTCTCTCTCTCTTCCCCTCTCTCTCTCTCTCTCTCTCTCTCTCTCTCTCTCTCTCTCTCTCTCTCTCCCTACCCTCTAATACTCTCACTATATCCCTCCCTCTATCCTTCTTTCTACCCCCCTTCCATCTTTGTGTCACTATCTCCCTCTCTTACCCTTCTCTACCTCTCTCGCTCCTCTCCCTCTCTCTCTCTCTCCATTCCTTCTCTCCCCTCTCCTTCAGTTTATCTCCATCTCTCCCTTGTGACTCCCCTTGTCTTGCCACCTCTATCAATCTCTCTCGCAGGTCCCAATATGTCTCACCACCTCTATCAATCTATTTCTTTATTATTCCTTCTCATATATATCTAGATTTAATATATATCATGACATATTCGGACCTACGATTGGGTTAATTCTGCCTTGTTGGCAAGGCTAAAATGGTTAATCTTCGATAGAAAAAATGTAGATCAAATATTTCATCAAAAAGAGGGAACCATACCCCATCTTCCAGGCTATGCCTATCAGTCGCTTGGCCTCTTCTTGCTCTCACATGAATGTACTCTTGCTTGAATCGTACAAAAGAAGGTTTCACATTATCAAATATTTGTTTCGGACAACTTTTAGTTGTTTTAACACTGCTACATTCTTCAAGCTTATCCTTTAAACCATCTTAGTATTTTATACTCTCTTCAAATTTGTAGTGCTTTCCATTCCTCTAAGTCACATATGTTTCCTTGGTTTGTTAAGGGACAAGGTCTTTTTGTTGTGGGTCTTGTTCTTGCAACTGCCTTACTGCAATTTCTTCTGGGTGCTAGTTCAGTCTCAACAATCTGCAGTTTTCGAAGTTGCATTCTTCAAGGATTCTACTAAGTTCAATAGTTAAGATGCAGGATTGGGGGACCTAATGCAATTTCTTCTGGGTGCAATTTCAGTCTCAACAATCTGTGGTTTTCGAAGCTGCATTCTTCATGGATTCTACTAAGTTCAATAGTCAAGATGTAGGATTGGGGGATCTATTGCAATTTCTTCCGGGTGCAATTTCAGTCTCAACAATCTGCGGTTTTCGAAACTGCATTCTTTAGGTATTCTGCTAAGTCCAATAGTCGAGATGCAGGATTGGGGATCTATTCATGATTTTCTTGGCTTTTGTAAGAATGGTTTAGAATGCAGCCAAACCCTTGAGAATATTGATGCTAGTAGAATTCCCCCCCAATATGATCCAAATCAAAGTCAGGGAAAATTTTAGGGGTGAATTTTAGCCCAAAGGCGAATTTTAAGGGAGTTTAAATTTTAATAGGGTGAATTTTTTATATAAAACCCATTTTCTATAATTTTATAAAGTTAGCCCAATAATTATTTTAAAAATAATGAATTATTAAATAATAGCCAACCAAAATAAATGCCCATAAAATTGGAAAAATGGAATTCGCCCTTGATTTTCTTTGTTTGGAGCAGATTTCAATGGCATTCGCTTGGATTTATAGGCTCGGAGGAAGGGGTTGGAGTGATTCACCCCAATTTTTCACTGGTTCACTAGAATTTACTGGGTTAGAGAGGTGGTTGGGGCTTGGAAGGGGCGTGGAAGTTGAATGTTGGACTGGTGCAAACCTACCAGATTGATGGAGGTCAAATCGATGGAGGTGGAGATCCATGGAGGTGGAAAATTACAGATCTGGACGCATTGACCGATGACAGCTGCATTGAAATGGTTTTGGGCTTGTGGTTTTTAAAGTGGTTTCATTGTTCCTTCTTGTGTTTTTAGGTGCTTTCATGAGTTTTTGAATCCCAAGTTGATCATTCTTTTTTGGAGGTTGAAATTATGAGTAAAAGGGTTTCTCTGGGCTACTATTATGGGCACTCACTTTACTAATTTATGGTGTTTTTCGATCTATATCTAAGGCCATGACTTGTTTGAGGAAATCACTCACTGTGTCCACTAATCCTGAAGCAGTATCCACATGTTATTTTATTGGAAACCTCTTGAGGAATACACTCATAGTTGGCAGCATTAGCGCACACTTTTTTTTACAAATGTAAGGAAAATTATGGAGAAGGTTTATCCCTATAATAGAAGAAAATTTTGAAGGTTGGAGCGAAGGTGAATTTGACACAAGTTTGAAAGATTTGAAGCAAATTTTTACCTTGATGACTTATCTTAATATCTTTTTTGATGCCCTAGAATTGATTCTTCAAACAAATCTATGCATATATATGAGTGTGACCTCCTTTCTGACATGTATCTCTGAATTTTAATGATTGATCCTGCGTGAGACTCAATGTTCCCTAATCAGTAATTTACATCTACTTGGCTATGGTTTTGTATGTTTTGAAGGCAGTCCTAGAGTTTATAGCAGTGAGGGTTTCTCTAAACTTGTCTGGAATTTATATTTATACATCCTACTTTAGCACACTAAACTGAGAATTGAATTGTCCATGAAGTTTTTCAAGGCCTATATCTGGGAAGTTTGTTTTGCATTCCTCATATAAGTATCATTATTTTATGAGCATTGGATTCTGAAGTTTAAATATTGGAGCAGAGAAAATTGACAAGATAGACGTGCTTGATAAGCCTCAACCTTGTTGAAGAAGTCCAGATCGCCTAGCAAGTAGGTATACAGACTTCAAATAAGACCTATGCAAACCAGAGAAGAAGCTTAAATGTATTCAAAAATTCCTCAGAACTTGTATCCTTTTCGTCCCTCTTTGGAATGTTCTTATTGAACTTAGAAAAATAGTTTTGGCATGACACTTAAGTGATATATCATAGGATATACCTATGGCATCTCTTGGGAAAAAATCATAGCATATTTTAATGGGTCATTTTTACATACACAATCATGTAAGCATTGACCAATACCAAGCTTGCATTAGAGTAAGTGTCCTCTCCATTTGTGCATCTCTGATCAAAGTTTTGGAGTACATCAGTGAATTTGAAAGTTTCATCAGGGATAGTTGTGACACATTGTGCATCAGTAGCAAAGGAATCTTAGTGAATACCTTGATAATCAGTGACCTATTTTTATATTCAACTCTGACTTTTCAGACACTTGAGGAAAATTCATCAATAAAATGAAGATCAATATTGCATATCCTTGACAACCAACATATTTAAAGTACAACAGTGGAAATTGCAGGTCATGAAAGAATGCCATGTATACTTGATGTGAAGCAGAAAGAGTTATCATTGAATGCCTAAGATGTTGCTAGGCTTGATCACAGTTATTAACTCAAAATTTGGATTGGATAGTTAGCAAAGGAGTTCAAAGTGTTTGACATTATCACGAGAACTAATGTTACTTCTGTACTTGAGAGAATTTGAACCGTGGGCACAAATAGAGCATAGTTTCCATAGTTTACATGTTGTAGACAGAGCCTAGTATGATTGAGATTTGTCAATTGAATATTAAGCAATGTTGATGCTTTGAGCAGAACTAGTCTTGTTGAGATAGGTGTAGTTTCTATAAGGTTATGGTTGTGAGAAAGAGCAGGTTGATATACTCCTGTACCACTGATGATAATTATGATGATAGTGTTGACAATTTAAGCTTCTGCTAGTATTACAGAAATAATGAAGACTTGATATGGTTGATAGTGAAAGGTGAGATGACAATGTCAAGGTTTGAGATTGAATATCAATGTTTTAGTAAGTTCATATTGATGTCATGTCATTACAGAACTGACAACTAGGGTTTAACAGAGAGTTATCACAGAGAAAATTTTGTAGACAGATGTGCAAAAGTCAGTTTGGTTTTCAGCTACTTAAATTGAGCAAAGATGAATACTAAAGTGCACCAGCAGTAGTATCAGGCATGGTAGTAGATAGAGGTAGCAGTGAAGTGCATTAGTAGTGGTAGCATGAGTGGATAGAGGAAACAATGAAGTGCAATAGCAGTGGCAGCAGGTGTGGCAATGTTAGCAGTGAAGTGCAACAACAGTGACAACAAGAGTGGACAAGGGTAGCAGTGAAGTGCAACAACATTGGTGACAAGAGTGGAAGTGAAAAAACATGAATGATGGCATACCAAACCCCAAACACTTCATCTAGCATCTAAGGCTACATATTCACATCTCCTCCAACATGAAGATGCTATTTCCTTAACTCTTTCACTTGATATTTTTGTTTCTTGTATCATGATGATTATTTGATTTTCCTTTTTAATCCGATCTTTGAGATATCTCTTCTTAATTTAGTTCCTTGACATTTTGTAAATGGCATGTAAAATCTGGCAATGATGGCAGTTATACAATTGTAGTTTGACAGTCCCAATGACATAGTTGATATGCTCACACAATGATGTTAGTGATGTTGATGTTGTGGATGATATTACTTGATGCTTCATGATGGGTGTTCTTTCTCACTTTCACATAATCTTGTTCCAGAATGGCCTGTGAAACTATAAACCGATCTAGTATATTGGAAACTTAGTGATTTCCTCCTCTACGATTATTCCAATTATAAATCCCATTTATGGCGGTCATATCTGTCACTTTAAGTTTTTATAGGAGGTCATTGAATTATTGCACCTCTATAAGTTCTAATCTTATGATCCCCCCTTCTTCTATTCAAGGGTTTTGATAATGTTGTGATCACCGCCCAATATCCATTTCTCCTCATTGTGGATTGACCTTATTGTCCTGATATTTTCTAGAAATGCCAATTTTTATGTGGGTATATGTGGACAATAGACTGCTGTTATGCACCATGTTTCCCTGGCTCCTACATATTGGAATATGCCCAAAATGATTTTGGAGAGTGATATCCATTCATGGAAGGATATTTCCTAAGGGTTTTAGAGAATTACCAAACCCCAAGGCTAGCATCTAAGACTACATATTCACATCTAGCATCTAAGGCTACATATTCACATCTCCCCCAACACGAAGATGCTATTTCCTTAACTCTTTCACTTGATATCTTTGTTTCTTGTATCATGATGATTGTTTGATTTTTATTTTTAATTCGATCTTTGAGATATCTCTTATTAATCTAGTTCCTTGACATTTTGTAAATGGCGTGTACAATCTGGCAATGATGGCAGTTATAAAATTGCAGTTTGACAGTCCCAATGACATAGTTGATATCCTCACACAGTGATGTTAGTGATGTTGATGTTGTGGATGATATTACTTGATGCTTCATGATGGGTGTTATTTCTCACTTTCACATAATCTTGTTATATCCTCTGCTTGATGCTTTTGTTGCTATGATCGTGTCAGGCATTAATTAATTGTCTAATTTGTGAAAGAGATTGTCCACATTAAGGCTTCATTCTGGGTTAAATGTATTAATGTTAGAATGTGAGATGTAATTCTTTGAATGGCTTCTTATCTACAGGGTATCGACTCATTTAATAAGGAGTGGTAGTATGAGACAAGTTCTTGTTCCAGTTTTTCATGTTTCATGCCCATCATAAGAGGTGAGAGAAAATATTCTATTGTTATGTATGTGCTTCACCATAGCCTTATGGAAGAAATTCAAGTTCCTCTCTCCTTATTTTTCAAGTTCAGTGCCCACTGATAACAAATTTTTCAAGATAATGATTAACAGACTTTGGTTTGAGTAAGTGCCTAAATGTATGTTTTTTAATGACACCAACCCCTGAAACAAAAATTTTTACTGAGAAAAAAATAGCAGCGATATCTTTTTCACTGATCAGGTAGTCCAGAAAGCAATAGGTAGAGGTGCTAACCCAAATATTCCAAGATAAAGGGAAGCAAACTCTACAATTTCTAGACTGCTGGTAAATCTATTAAATTTTACTTGTCTAATTTTCAAAAACCCCTAATTTGTCTTGTCATAATCTTAGGATATTTTTGGGATTGTCAATTTTCATTTTTTTTCATTACATATTTCTCAGTTCTGTGCAACTATGCAATGAAAACTGTCAGATGTATATGGCCAATCAGCAGAGTAAATATGGCATTGAAATGTAAAACAAATCTTACCTTATCTCTTTGGGATGTCACTTCAAAGTCCATACTGAACCACCAATCGACATCATAAAATCTCTCATCTGCTTCTTTCTTTAACATTTTTTGCACTTCTGTTATCAGAAGATTTGAAGCATGAGGTTGTTTAACGTATATGAAATCCTTCCCTCCCATTTTGACACCAACAATAACGTGTGTTCCATACTTCTCAATAAGTCTGAAGAGAATGCACAGATATACAATTTAAAAAGTGCAACTTTTCTTTAGGTACATCCCAGATAAGGTGTGGGCATTCTTTAAATGTTCAAAATAATAAGTTTTTAATTAACAAGTACAATGAACCAAACAAAATTTTCAACCACAAGCACATAGTGATGCATCAATCATATAGAGTTCAATTAGAAACTTGATGATTCAATTGTAACATTAATGATCTTGGTTAGTTCCACTTGTATTTTTTAAACCCCTCAACTTGTAATTAGTATTCATTATATAGATCCAGTACAATGGCACACACTATATGAAACAGTTCTCAGAAACTATTTCACTCTTTCCAATAATGTAGCAATAGACTGATATATTTGAAAGCAAGTACTAGATATGCAAAATATTGGAGATTACTAAATTAAATTGAAGCTATTATGCAGAAAGGATTCTATTAGACTGTGGTAATGACGTTTTCGAGATCCCACATTTCAGATTTTAAAAACTGCTTCTGATTGTTTTTATCACATTAAACAAAATTTCGTACTCTAAATTTAAAGAATATCTGAATGTCACCAAAAAGAAAAGTTGGTTTTGCAATTATACAAATTTTACTCATTGTGTTCTAGTAGATATGGTTCAAGTTTCAACCAGTATCATGAAGTTATGTTATTGTTGAACCATTTTTGCTGAAGTATTGGCAAAGTACTATTTTATTGCATCTGAATTACTGGTTTTTGATTCTGTTATGTGGTTTGAGCTTCTTTAATATTTCTACGCCGAACATGCCATTAAGTAAAACTGCATTGCATTACGCCGAGCCGCAAGTCCAGGTGGGATAGACAAACCATCAGCTATAGAACTTGCCTTTCCAGCCATGACAACATATTATCAAACCTGAAATCTAATGCCTGTTAACTATGCAACTTCAAGTGACAATGAGAACCAATTTTACAATTACCTGAATCTGAAGTCACGATTCATTGCTCAGTACACGACTTCGGCTGCCTTCCATCTCATGGTGTTGTTTCAAATGCTCTGCAGCCTACATTAACAGTAATTTCAGATTCCAAGTTGATATGTCCAGCTTTCCAATCATGCTGGTTCTGACTATTCTAAAACTATGTTCAAATTCCAAGTTCAAAAGATCATATTAGTAAGACTATTCTTTATTTCTATGCTAGTTCTGGTTACCTCAAAACACTCTCTAGATTCTGGCTTCATATGAGCACTTTTCTGGTTGGGATCATCCTCTATTTCTATGGTAGTCCCCACTGCTTTACCCCTTTCTTCAAATTCCCCATTCATAAGACTAGTCTGCTTACTATGATCACTCTCCATAATACATTTCCATGCTAATGACAACAACTTCACCACTCTTTTGAAATTCTAGGTTTGATTGTTCAGTTTGCTTTGCACACCTATCCACTATCTTCATGCTAAACTGAACATTTTGCATTGCTTGCTGATAACCATCAGTCACAAATTTTTCCATAGGAAATGTTAGGGCATTAAGTTTCTGAGGATAGGTGGCTTCTGGTGCAAGCTGCACTGATTTCTCAATATTTTCAGGTTCCTCTACCAATGGACAAGTCTTGTCAATATCTCCATTCTCTGCTGCCATGCCCGTTTTGGCTATCTTCATAATGTGTCTACAATCATCAATTAACTTTCCCACACATTCAATATTAATTCATTAGATTGTTGTTTAAGATGAGGCTTCTAATCTGTGTCGATCTGTGAAGTGCCCAATAAAAGAAGAATGAGAAATGCTTTCCCTCATTTTACATTTAGACTTGATTATGAAACTAAAGACATTGCAGAACTAAAATTCATTTCCCAACAGAGTTCTACGATACACATTAGCTATTTACTAATAAAATTATGAAGACTTGTAATAGCTCACCTTTTGGAAAGGGAAAGGTCCTATTGAAGTAGACATATTTTTAGTCTCTAAGTTTTTCACTGCATCACATTCACTCAAATTAGCAATGATAGATTACGAAACTAAAGACATTGTAGAGCTAAAATTCATGTTCCAACAGAGTTCTACTATGCTTGGGTGTTAGATATTTAGTGATCAAATAATTAAGACTTGTAATAGCTCACCTTGTGGAAAGGTAAAGGTTCTATTGAAGCAGAAACTTTTTTAGTCTCTGATTTTTTCAGTGCATCACTTTCACTCAAATTAGCAATGACAAATTTGTCAAAATTCTTAGAATATGTCAATAATGAAACATTCAGATCCTGGACATTTTCAAGAGTAAAAATATCAGTGCGAAGTGATTTCCTAATTTGTGATCCACTATTATGATAGTGAGTGGCTTGTTCACATGCCTTTTCAACTTGTAAGTTGGCAAGAAGAAAAACATGCAGTGTCTGTGTTGCCACTTCCTCATAACTTGGGTAATTAGAAGTACATGTTATTACACAGAATGCACTTCCAACAGACAAATGTTTTTCAAGTGATGTTTTTCATTTGTGTGGAGAAGAATGGCCACCTTTTAATTCACGTGCTTGTATTGCAGATAACGCTTTTTTTGGTGCACAATTAGCTTTACTTGACTCAGTAATGTCTTTATTGTATAATATAGTACTCACTGAAGTTGTCTTGAGGGAAACAATGTAGCCTTGAAATATCCTCTGGTTCTTGAACTTCAGAGGCCATAAATTGAGTTGTTACACTGCTCATGTAAATTATCTCAGCTTTCTCCATATAAGAAGCTAGTTTATGGTTACATGTATGTGCCATATTTTCACTAGTCCATGGTAACATAGAAGACTCCTCTTCTCTCTGTCTCAAGGTTGTTGATGACAACTTTGTAACACTTACCTGGGCATACTTAGGGGTTTTTTTTTTCCAAACACACTCATTATCGTATTATCGTTCACCATTTTCACATCTCTGACTGCAAACTCCTCTTTCATGACATTTTTATAAACAGATCCTGAATCTTTCAACAACTAATTATTTTCATTGTGCCTCTTAATTAGAATTTTGGTCAGAGATTTTCATTTGGTAAGCACATGAGCAGTCTAATTTTTTTATAAAATCCATCAAGAATTGACTACTATCTGTTCATCGTCATTTCCTAACAGTTGCAATCCATTCAGATGAGTCTTTTAAACCCTTGATTGAATTCATGCTTATGATTATTCTTATTAATGTGAACCAAAGGTTTTGGAACCTCTTGTAATCCAACCACTGCGATGTCTACTTCAGCAGTCTCCATGGCATGCTTCTGTGGAATAGCTTGACTACTTTCATCCAAAAATGAACTGAACATTCCTTGCATTTGATTCTTTAAAAAATCATCCTGACAAGCACCTACACAATTCTCCCCTGGTTTATATTTCTCTGATAATCGAACAAGAATTTCTTCCATTTCCTCCACAAAAACTTCTCAATATTTCACTAAATTTCATTCTTTACAGGCATACAACGACAATCTTTGCAAATGCACTGTTGCGGCACCTTCATCTAGGGCATTTGTAGCATGCATTCTTACATCATTCTCACTGGTTTCCTCCAGTGAAAAATCCAAAACTATTCTCTTTTCCACCAACACACTGCTTTTCACAATGCCTTTGCAGGGTAAGAAATATAAAACTCCTTGTTTTTCCACCAAAGCAACATTTTCCTATAACGACCCTGTGTTATGCTTCCCTGCATTATCTATGTGAATTGCTTCAACTAACGACTTTAAATTCCACTGGGATTTTGCACATCCAAAAACAACATAAATTGAACAAGATGCCTCAGTTACTGCCTTCTTACAGTCAACCTATGTTGCATGCATCTCTACATCACTTTCATCATTTACATCAATCACCAACTCCAACCTACCGTACACCATTTACAAATGCAATATCTTCATGTGTAGTTACTCTAGCACATTCACTTATTTGATCTATAAAGGAATTTAAATCTCCTGTCATTTGTCGTATGAACATTCTTGAGGGACTCCTCTTTGAGATGCTTCACTACAGAGCCTGACATCCAATGGCTTTCTCTCTATCCCAAAGAATCCATCACTTCATAAGAGGATCCATTCACAGTGTTAATCTCTCATGCCTCCTCAATTGATCTACCCCTCTTTCTTGAAAACTCACACATTTCACCTTCTGCGTTATCACCTGCGTCTAGATTATTAACAGAACCTACAAAGGTGCAATGTCATCCACTTCTTGGTCTAGCACTCCTTCCAATTTGGCAAGTAAATGATCCTGCCGAGAAGGCTCCTTGGCATGCATTGCTGTATGATCTTCCTTGCTTACATCAAATATCAAATCGGGTATTTCCTTGACGTCTGCCAGAAGAGCATCTTCCAGTGGAAAAATCGAACATGTCTGATTTCTCTCATCTAACAAAGATTCTGGTATCCCTTTCATTGTCACTCTTTCAATAGCCTCCTTGCCACTTGGCACCTTTTACTAAGACTCCACTTAATTCCTTCACGACATCACAATCCCCATTAGACTCAATGAATTGTTCCTCCACATTTTCTTTCTTATTTTCATCTAATAAAGAACCCAACATCCCTTGAATCTGTTTGTGTTTAAAATCAATTCTCACCGGATGAGAAGATACATCCAGGGTGGCATTGTCCAAAATTTTTTCAATCCTTATAAATGGAGATGAATATTCTTCTTGTTCATTCCCTGCCTCCATCCAGTTCTTGTTTCTTATACATTTATGTTTCCTTCCTCCTCATATGATGTACTATTTTGAATTTTCTATTCTTTGCAGATCAAACATTATAAAGCCTCTTGCACACTATTCTCATCTCTTTCATTTGAACATAATTCCAATAATCATTGCATTTATGAAGAAAGGATATATTCATGTGAAACCCTGTCCAGCCACTTCTCTTGGCTAATGCCATCACCTTCATCCCATAGAGAATCCGACAATTGAATGTCGACTTGATCAAAGGCATTGCTTACTTCATGCTGAGATTGAAAAAGAGAATCGAAATCTCTCCTTCCAGGGGGCATTACTCTGTGCTTTGAACTTGTAGTTTGCCTCTTTTCCCTTCTCTTCTATCCTGAGACTCTAAAAACTTGTTGCAGACCATCCTTTATGTCTCCTCTGCCCACTGAAATTTCAAAATCACTTCATCCTCGCCCTTATATGCTCCTTCAGTTTGAAATCCAAAATCATCATTTCCACTATTCTTGTTTTCCTTATTTACTTCTGTTGAATCTGTATTTTGTGCTAGGTTATGAGTATATTGTTTTAAATTATTCAATTTAGAACATAGACTAATCGTAAGAATATTCTTATTTTTTGCAGGCCTACAATCCATGACTGAGGAGGAATTGACAGCAAACAATAAACCACATTGCTCAGAGGAATTCAACGAAATTGGTAGATCTTTGGTGTTTTTTCTCAAATTCATCTCTGACTGTTCAGACGTTGGTTGATTCTTCTTACCTATATTTTCAAATCCATCTTCCAAAATATACATCCATCTAGAAGGTAATGACTCTTTGAGCCCTTTGAAAATACACCACATAATAATCTCTGCGCAATTGTTTGAGCTGCTTATCAACTCACCAATGTCTGGTCCAAACAAGTTTCCTTCAATGATCAAATTAATTTCCTCTTTTCAAATAGAGTTTAGAAGCATTTGCACAGATTCTGGAGTTGTTTCTTCTAACCATACATTTAAAGGTCTCAAATTGCTTGATTTAAATGTATTTGCACCATTTGAACTGAAAGCTATATTGTGCAAAGTTGTTTCAAGCTCAAAAGTATTATCTTGCCTATAGAAGCCTGAACCCCAATAATCCTTGCAGTGGCCACTTTCACCAAGTAGAATATGTGCTTCATCAACATCATCAAACCTCAAACCTCAATTGCAATTCCAAGTTTTTCTCTATAAAATTTTTTGTGAGTCTTGCTTGCCGGACACCAGTTACAAACTTTCTTTCACTTGAAAATTCACAACAATTGAATTTAAATTAGCCTCATGTGGGTTGTATTTCATTTTTAGTATATTTCACTTGATTATTTCTTTATACAATCTCCCCACTTCTCTTATCCATGTTCTGGCATTCCTTTGCACCTCTTGGTGCAATTGCTAGTTATAAGAATATTTAAGATTCTGGATCTATCGATCTGAGATGGATATTGCAACATAAATCTGAAGGATTCATGAGATTAATTCATGTTTGATCAGATTTTTTTAATGATAAATGTTATCTTGCAGGAAAATTTCAAAATTTGAAGTCATATTAATTCAGTACATTGATGCAAATTCATATGCTGATACAATGGTGCAAATGCATGGATTTAGTTGTTGAATGATATATGATGGTTTAATAGGAGGACAGGACACTCACATCCACCATTATAAGCTTAAGATCTAGGATTCTCATGAAAACCAGTCAAAGGAAGGAGCAGCGAGCAGGTTAACCTTAAACATATGTAAAGCCATCCTTATTTTCACTAGGCGCAGAGGAATTTTGTTACAAGCTGGACTAGCTGTCATATTCATCAGTTTTGATTTTCTTGTAAGATGTCTCATTTCTGCAGTGGAATAGGTTTTGCTTGATGTTCTATGCATTATTTCTGGTTTATGTCAATGCAGGTGATCAAATCACTAAGGGCGACTAGAGATGATTGAGGGCTTAACATGTCAAATTTGGTGTAAATTCACAGAGGTAAAGTGCCAACAACATTGACAGGGACATTAAGGTGCAAAAATAATGGAGCAAGAGACAATCAGTCAGATTGCAATTGTGCTATGGACCCACTCTGCTTTCTAAGCAAGACAGGGAGAATTGGCATTAAATTTGTGTGGTTGATTGATTTCCCATCAACCCATGATATATGCTGGCACTAATTTGGAGGGGATGATTTGGTATATCAAACCCAATACAAGTTATTTAGAAAAAATGTTTGAGGGCAAGCTATAAGAAAAAAATTGCTTGAGCAGAGATGAATTGGGTTGATCCATGATGGATTCCGAATTGGGTTCTTCAGGTTTGTTCTCATGGGATATTCAACATAAAGAAGATGAACACTCATGTACCTCTCCTCCACTATGGCGTCCTAGATCAAGTTCTTATCCCATATCTACAGACACGACATGTTCATATCCATACCCCATGTCAGCCAGGGCAGAGGATATTGCCAAAGGCAAACAGGATCTCATGAAAATGTTTGAAGGAATTCCTGAATCAACTTATGAATTGTCCCTGAGTGATTTGGTGGAGCAGAAGGCTACCATGTAGAAGAGATCAAATGAGGAAGTGCAAAAAGAAAAACATAAAGCAGAGGAGAGGAGTTCAGGAAATTAGGACAAGAGGAAGACAAGTGGAAGCTATATAAATGGGTTGAGTAAGAGTAAGGGAGAAAATACTAAACTGTTTCTTCTCAATATATTTATTCCCAGAAGCTTGAAAAACTGATTTCATTCTACCTCTAGGTCAATACCCACAATTTGTTCTCAAGTGAAGAGCCATGATTCAGAGAAAGGATCAGGGAATACATATCCTGTTGCAAACCTGTATAAGATAAAGACGTCCTATTCTCCTACTGGTTCTTCAATTGGATTCTCCAAGGTATCTCATAAACCATCTTCTACCCAGGATGGTCAATCTTACCAGGTTCTCCCAGCTTCTACCATACATACTGGTTATAATTTTGGCCTTTGGAAATTGAGCATGATTCGATGCTCATTCTGTTGTGGGTACACTTTCTTCTCCAAGACTATTTGTCAGGTGCTTCTTCTGTGTTTCTCTTCACACAACTTCTGAATTTTCAATTTCTGACCATTGAATATATTTTATCTTAATTATGAACTAGCAAACCCCAGGGTTGAAGCTTAACTCCATGCTTAATAACCACCCATGGATTAAGAAGTCCACACCAGTCACTTACAAATTCCAAACATCAGAATCTATCTACTTACAATTTCACTTATAACAGCCCCACTGCCTTGAGATGCTATCTTTTACTGTTAAAATGTGGGAACAAAAGATTATAACTTAACAGGGAGGTAGCACCTTCGTTAAGAACTGATTATTTTATTAAACCTATCATTAAGGAGTGGAAAGATGGAACCTTAAAAAGTTTGCTTTAGATGTTTCTTCCCACGTCAGTCTTGTTGTCGAGTGTGAACTTCATCCATTCTTTTTGTTGAAGTTTTATCAGATTTTATCTCTTTATGATCATGTTTTATCCATGTCAGTTGACATCAGAACAATTTTTGGCATGCAAGTAAACTTTGAGAAAGCAACCCCTGAGTCATCCTGAAGTCAAAGTCTTTCTGCATATACATCAAAAAATGTTAGGACATGCTAGTGAAAAGTTGGAAACTACTAATTAACTATTGTTTGTTTTATTTTCGTTTATTTTTTTATCACAAGAATTGATAGTTAACTACTGTCATTTTTCTTTCTATTTCTTTATTTTTCCTTCTTCTTCTTCTTCTTCTTTCTTTCTTTCTTCTTCTTCTTCTTCTTCTTCTTCTTCTTTTTTTTTTTTTTTTTTTCAGTATTAGGAGAATTTTTTTCTTTTTCCATTCTTTTTTATTTTTTGGGTATTAGGAGAATTCCTAAACTTACTGCCTGTCTCTGAGGAGGCCCAAGGTCATGTCTGAGGGATTGACCCTATACTCCCGAACCTAATGCATTATGCAACTTCCCACAGACACGCTAGGTGTGTTAACTGCGTTTCAAACCTGGGTGGGGCCTCAATATTTCTCAGCAAAAACCTTGTTCCTTGGACTAATCTGGGGGAGGTTCAAGATCAGCCTTTGTGGCTGCCTTCTAACACCAAGAGTATATCCAGCAACTTGTAAGCCGGATATAAGCTAGATATACCAGATCTTATGATTTAGCAAGAGCCTCATAACACCAAGAGTATATCCAACAACATGTAAGCCAGATATACCGGATCTTATGATTTAGCAAGAGCAGAGACTCTAGGAAATAGGGAGTCTACTCCTTGAGGCGAGATCATAGCAGGCCATATACTCAATGGGATTTGAACCGCGGTCTCGTTAGTTTCACCCAGTGAAAATTACCGTTGAACCACATATCATTGTATAATTAACTATTCTCTATTACTTGAAACATTTCTAAAACTTTAAATTCCCTGGATGATTGGATTGCTTTAACACTGAGTCACTTTCCCTTTCATGAGGTGGGTTAACTGAGTTTCGAACCTGGGCGAGGCCTCAATATTGGTCAGCAAACACTTTCCAATGCAGGTCGTCCACCATTTGGCCTAGCACAATAGGCTAATTAACAATTGTTTGTTACTTGAAACATTTCCGAAAATTTTAAGTCCTTGGTTGGTTGGATTACTCAAACACTGAGCCACTTGCCCCATGCAAACACTTTCCAATGCAGGTTGTCCACCATTTGGTCTAGCACAATAGGCTAATTAACAATGTATGTTACTTGAAACATTTCCGAAACTTTAAAGTCCTTGGCTGGTTGGATTTCTCTAACACTGAGCCACTTGCCCCTTCATGAGGGACGCCCTTAAGGGTTCAACATAGATGTGTGTATTCCTATTTCCAACACCCTCGTCAGGCCACACTTTGGCTAAGGTCCCCTGCCTAACCTCAAGCAAAACTAGCTCTATCCCCGTCTTGAAAATTATACATACTAAGATTTACCCCCGATTTTCCCTTGGCCAGTGTGCTGTTGTACTACTGAGCTACATGCCCCTTCATTGTGGGCATCATTAATGGTTCAACCTAGATGTACGGATTGCTATCTCCAACAAAGAAAACACCTAATTTGGAAGTAAAGCATCAAAATTGAATGAAAGAGAATGTATAATGAACAAAGTTTTTATGCCAACATTCTACCATATTCCAAAGTTGTCATGTTTGACTTCTAAGTCATTTATATAGATTTTAATCATTGCTTTACGTTTAATTGAGTATAATTGCAGCCCAATTCGTTTCATATTTAATCATCCCTGAATTAGGTGTGTTCATGCTCCTAAGTCATGACTTTTAGACCTGTGTGTGGAAGTGCTCGTTGCTTTGTTTCCAAAGGTTTTGAAAGTGGTCATTTTAGAAGTCATCCCCGTTTCCAAATGTTGTCCTTACCCTGTTTCAGGCAACTAAGACTTAAAAATATTGTGCTCTTTGGTTGAATCGAAAATTTTATTTGCATATTAAAGACTGGGAATCCAAAAGGAAAAAGTGGTTCCATTTAAAGATATGTGCAACCTAAATTATCCAAATTCTTTTTATTACACTCCATCCATCTATTTCGTTGAATCATTCCTAGTCCTTTAGTATTCAATTGTAACTCTATAAAATCAAGATGGCCATCCATATTCAAAGGCTTCTGCTTTTCTTTGCGTTATCTTCTAATAAGGATTTTTATTTCCAAGTAATTCAACTACCAAAGGTAGTACATGCGAGTAGAGAAGTAATTCAACTACCAGTTATTCTCCTACATAGTACATGCTTTGATAGATTATATCAAAAGTCTTACCAATAAAATAAAATTGATTTTTGTATGTGGACATTTTTGTTCAGGATGGTCCATTAAATAATCAAGATGAGGAGCTGGATCATGCAATTGCACTCTCTCTTTCTGAAGAACTAACCAAACCAGATGGTATATGATGGAAATTTATTTTTTTTACAGTTACTTTTAGTTTAATTATATCATTTAGCTCGATGCTTTTCATATATTCAACTAAACCTTTGTTTCTTAACAAGACTTTGTCATTTCCATGTTTTAGTGAAAATGTTTATGGTTTGATACTCTCATACAACCTTTATCAAGTTACATGCACCCTCATTAGAAAAAACAAGAGAATTTTGCTTGCCATGACTATCTTTCTTTGTCATTATTGACTTAAGAAAGTCTTTTAGCTAAGAAACTAGTTTCAAGATTATGGCATAACTTGTCATATAAATTGAACATAATTTATATCCAAAATGTTAACTTGTAAACTACTTAGCTAGTTTTAGGCTTTCCATTTAAAATCTACTTCAGTTTGAACTTTGAACGAGTTGTTCCTTAGACTTGAATATTAAGAGATTTTGGTGTAAGGATTAAAAATTAGCCCGTAAGGCCTCTCAGTTATTCATTTATTTTATCTAATATAGCATTTACTATTAAATTAGAACCACTCGACACAAATACGTCATAGATCAAGATCATACTTTGTAGAGTGTCGTAGAATAAAAATAGGAGCAAGGACACTGATTTCTTTCGGTTTTCCTGGTTCTTATTCCTTTGGTGTATCTTTGCACCTTTAGGGGCAATTGATAGTTTAAAGTCTAATTCTTTAAAGGGTGCTAGCTCAATGGAAGAGCACCTGCTTTACAAGCAGGAGGTTGGTGGTTCGATTCCATCGTGCCCTGATATTCATATATGGGGAATGACGAAGATCAATTTTTGGTGACAGATGCTCTTTTGACCATAACCAATGAGCTTATGGTGACATTTTTTGATCCTCACCAAAATATGAAATGGTGACGGTCAATGAATGCCACCATATATACGCATCAATAGTGATGACCATTAAAGGTCCGTCACCATAAATCGTTGTTGTTTGTATGAAACGGTGAGGGTCACTATTTGTCATTATAGTCATTATTCGTGACAGACCTTGGTGTTACCAATGCATTTATGGTGACGGTCAATGAACGTCGCCATATATATGCATCAATAGTGACGACCATGAAAGGTCCATCACAAAAAATCGTTGTTGTTAATATGAAATGGTGACGGTCACTATCCGTCATTATAATCAATATTCGTGACGGACCTTGAATGTCACCATAACACATAATTTCAACGATGCCACCTTTGGTGATGTTCAATTTTTTGGTGACGGAGGCTATTTTCCGTCACCATTGCTCATATGAAATGGTGACGGTCACTATTCGTCACTATAAATCATTATTGGTGACAGACCTTGAATGTCACCACAACACCTATACTTTCGGCGACACCACCTTTGATGACGTTCAGTTTTTTGGTGATGGAAGCTATTGTCCATCACCATTGCTCATATGAAATGGTGACGGTCACTATTCGTCACTATAAATCATTATTGGTGATGCACTGGTCAATTGAACACCTATATACACGCCACCTTTGGTGACGGTTTCGCTGCGTGATGGCGTTCTTTGACCCTCACCAATGAGCTTATGGTGACCATTTTCGCCCCTCACCAATGTGTTTTTTTCTTGTAGTGTGCACATCACATGTAATATCTAGAGTCAAACTAAAGCTAATCTAGGTGCATGTACACCAACACTCCCCCTTAAGCATAACTTAGGTGAGTGTGATGCAAAATGAATGAGTCCCGACAACATGGCCATTTTAGGTACCCATATACAATGCATGAAAAGAGGAGGAAATAGGGAAAACCCAGTGGGAAGAAAAACCCCCCTCAAAATATAATGCAATAGTAGAGAAAACACAACTGCTAGGCGGTCGTGTCCTTCACCCCGAGATGATCTCGCAAAAATCGAAACTTCTGCTTGGTGAAAGTCTTGGTGAACTCGGGCAGTACTAAAGACCGATGATCGCATCATGGATCTGGAGGAATAAGCTTCATTTTTGGAAGTAGAGGTATCAACTCCCATCTTTGGATCAAGGACTGAATTTCCTTATACATGGTTGAATGCCAATATGGATTCCCTACAACTTCGTCATGCATTTGACGATCAAATTCATGTACCCTATATGCATGCATGAGAATGGTTGTCTCTAGGGATGCATGCATGTGCATGTGTGGCCTTCGAGATGCCTTTGTGGATGCATACATGTGCATACATGGTGCTATAAATGCCTCCGTAGATGCATGCATGGGAATGCATGGCTCTGTGACTGAGAGTGAATGTGGGGCATCATTAAATTGAGATTGTGTCAAATCTACATCAATAGTAGAGGAGTCAAAGTCATATTCTATGATTTTGAAAGTAGTTTCTTCATCATTAGCAGAGGAATATATTTCCTCATGTGCAATGTCTTCATTATTGGATAAGATAAAATTCTCATCTGCAACAGGTCCATTAACAATAGAAGAAGCAAAATATTCTTGTTCAACAATGTCTTGAGAATATTTCTCCACATTTTTGGAGTCTTCACCACTTTCATGACTGCTATAATAAGTCAATCTCTTTGCCTCCAAATGGTGTTCTTCTAAATCATTTTCATCACCAAATAATCCTTTCAATGTAGTCCAGATTTCATGTGGTGATTCAATATTTATGATCTCATAAAGAATATCACGAGACACATATAGACACAATCTTCCATAAGCCATGTCAGATATGTTAAGCCAATCTGACTTCTCATCCTCTAATATTGGTTTTGTCTCAATTCCCATGAATATTTGGTATAAGCTTTTTCTCCTAAGATGAAGCAAAATCATTGGCTTCCATTCATGATAATTGTATGGAGTCAGAATCGTTGAAGATGAGAACTCCATTGCAGAAAATTCTATAATATTTGGATCTGCAAATCAAATCTTCGAACAATTTCCAATTCTATGCTCTTCAAACCTGCAAAATCGTTGTTCATGAAACTTTTCCAAACCCTTGTAGCTCTGATACCATGTAAAATTATTAGAGCACAAATATGGATCTAGTTGAAGAATAATTGCACAAACTTGCCAAGCTAAAAAAGAAAAACAATTAGAATTGAGAATGAAATTGATTCATCAATATTAGGTTGATTCATCAATATATAAAGCAATTAAGTTAAGCTTAGTTGTACACGCAATAACTATTGATAATTATAGCTAACTGAAGCTAAGTGTGTTTTATGTTCTGTCAATGTGCACATGCACCACATGCAAGCAGTAGAGTTAACTAAGTAAGCCAAGTGCACATCACATGAAATGAGTAAGTTAACTAACTAAGCCAATTGCACATCACATGCAATATCTAGAGTTGAACTAAAGCTAATCTAGGTGCATGTACACCAACAAAATGTCCACCAATCAACGAATTGCAGGTGAGATTGTTAGGGAAAATGTGCTTATTGTTGGTGAAATTGTTAGGGATAATGTGCTTATCTTTTAAATTTCCATGAAGTGTACATGGGCCTCCTACATGTTGCTTTTCTTGCGAAGCCCATTGACGAAAGTACGGTACATAGCGGCATCAGGAAAATGTAGTGTTTCTTCCTTTTCAGCCCATAGCTTGAAAGTTGGTCATATATATCCATTCTTAAAATGCCCATCAATTAGTTCAGGAGGCATGCATGCATTCAATTTCTTGGAAATAATTGCCATTAATATATTTCAAATATGATTATTTGGAGTAAGACCTTCATTCCTCAATTCTTCAAGAATCGTTGTACCTTCTGCAACATTTTGTTGCTTACAAAGACCATATATTGATGTAGTATAAATAATTATGTATGGGTTGTAAAAAAAATTCTCACCAATTTATCAATGAACTCAAGTCTCCATGGTCTCCTCCCTCTGCATGTCTGAAGGTCCTAGAAAATCCGAGCCAAGGACATATGTGCGATATGAAGTGAGAAGGCTTAAGGGCAAGTCTAGGATAGAATTTGGGCGAATTTCTTGATGTCTTAGGCTACTGGTGCAAAGGTAAGGATGTTTCTATGAATATTTTGATATGGTTTGGATCTTTGTTCAGTACCACAAAAAAAGCTGCAGCCTCTTAGATTGTTAGCACAGGTAAATAAGGATGTTTTCTAGTGCTGATGTGGACATATTGTTGATATCTAATTTCAAAGTGTCCAAGGCCTACAAAATGAATATCTTGGTCTCCCAGGAAACATGAGATAGAAGAAAGTACAGTTTTGGAGTTTATGTAATCTCAATAGTGAGATTAGAAGTTGTCGTGTGGAGATTACTCAAATATCAGAGGTATTCATCTTTGAAAGAAGAAGTTGCAGTCATGAAATAACTTATACTCAGCACCTGGTCAATCATTTAAGAAGCCAACCTTGTAATAACTAGTCTGAGCATATATATTCTCCAAGTCTGGTAAGTATGACTAAAATTTCTAGTGTTCACCTACGTAAGGATATTTTGAGCATAAGATTGTACATGATCTTAAAGGTGAAGTCAGGGTTACTCTTCAAAATTTTGATCGATCAAGTAAAGACTAGAAAAGAAGAAGACTAGTCCTTCCATAGTTTTGAGCACAATTACTTAATTCAGATCCCTATCTCAAAGGAAGAGAAATTAAGACTCCTATCTCGTTTCTATGCTCAACTCATATATACTCATAGCCTAAAATTCAGTTGAGCCGACCTATAGACAATGGTTGAAGCATTAAGGCTCAGAATTATGGTATGGATTAGCCCTTAATTAAGAAAATCTTCTGGAGCATTCCATATTGTAAATGAGTAAGAGACATTGTGAATTTGTGGACTCTTTGTCACATCAGGGATTGAATACTAATTGGAGAAATACACACTATTTGATCTACAAATCTTGGTCCATAATTTCCATCCAAATTTCTGAAGCATGCATCACCAAGGATGTGTCTGAAATTAAATTTTCTAGTTGAAGAATAAAATTTTGTCCTGAGATTGTTGTGACTACACTAAGAAGGCACGTGAAGGCAGTGTCACAACAAGCCCAAAATCTTGTGACAGTCTGGTTACTCAAGTTTTTTATAATTCTTGTAGCTGCAGTCACCATTTTATTCCGAACTCTCCCATCTCACAGTCTTGAGCATGAATCTCTTGCAATTGAGGCCAGGGTTTAGTACATGTATGTTTCATTATGGTATGATATATTGAAGCTTCCAAAGAAAAAAAATCAAATATGAAAGGGTAACTGAGATATTGGAAGTATGTAATCAAGTCCGATTCAAAGGCAATAAAATTTTGAGTATATTGACAACAATGGTGAAATGCGAGACAATGGACAACATACCTCAAATTATAGTTTTGGCACTTATGTCATGCTTCTATAGTTAATCAGATATGTGTGCATTAACTCCTGAAAGGACAAGTTTAGACTCTGGAGAATTTCCCTATCATCATCTTGAGGGGGGTTTGTTGGTATCATCATGAAATACCCAGTTATGATGACAGTGGAAGATATTGTTTTAAAGAAAATCTCCAGTTTGTCACTTCAAGTTATTCAGAATATAATCATAAGTCATTTTTTGATTATAATAGCATCTATGTCCTAGAAGATATAATTGGAAGTAGACCAGCTTGACTCCTCAGTGATATTGTCAAGCACTCAGTATCAAAAGAAATATTTTCCGACATCTCTAAGTCTTACAATGACTGAATTTTGTGCATCAATATCCATGATACAATGTGGCCTATCAGTCAGCTATAACTTTGTTGCATTGTTCCTGTGTGCACAAGCTATTACAGTACCTTTGACCTTGTCATCATGGATAGGATATGAAGTGCATTTGGAAACTTCATTCTTAAAGATCAGTTACAAGGTCTTGGAATCCCATTGCTAGCCTTTGATCATGAAGTACATAGGCGGATGTGATGGCAAAGACACATGGGAGGATTTCTAGTCAAAGATGGGGATGTGCATCTTGATTGCAATAATTCAATCCATGATAGCAAGGAAGAACCTCACCATCTGGTGGATGAACCTGTATCCTAGTCTCTGGAGGAATTCAAAGCAAAAAATTTGATCAATAAAGGATATTTGCTACAACATCTTTTGTTTGAGCTAGCACCATTTTTATTATCTCCACAACAATAGTTAAGCATGACTGCTTGAGCCTGAGCAATAGTTGATGTCAAACTTCCTTCATCCCTTCCCGACCCAATCATCGAAATCTTTGTTAAGATATTCAGAGGGAGCTATGATTTAGAGGGAGCTTATTTCTCCCTTAACTTAAAAGTTTGATGTGATGGAGAAGTTGTTGGCCTGCATCCTTGGTGTTCTTGATAAACATCCTATCAGTCATATGCCTCGCTATGAAGTCTCTAAGTCAATCTATGGAAGAACCCCATATTTTGAATAACTGCTTATTGGGATATCTCTTAAATCTAAGATTCCTTGAATATTCTGAAGCTGGCTCAATTGGCATGTGATGGATGGAAAGAGCACATCTAGTGCTATACCTCTTGATTTGGTTGCTCTAGAAGCATTATTGAGGCTTAATGTATATAGCAGCAAGTATGGCTTATTATGAAACGAGTTGGATGAGGAAGCTCTTCCATAAGCCATTTGTGCACATGATGGAAATCATCATTGTATATTGCAATATTGAAAGTAGGATTCACCTTTTAGAGAATCCATGATTGGCTACCCGTACCACTTTCTTTAGAATATGGTACAGTTAAGCTCCATCATTTCAGGATGGATGTGTAGGTTACCGACATCCTCTCAAAGCCTCTTGGTAATGTCAAAATTTATCCTCTTTTAGAAGGAGGTTGGGAGTCATGGAAAGTCCCTTCTATGATGGTCATGGTTGAAGGCTGAGCTCCGGGAGCTCCGGGGTACTTATTGAGCTATAAACGACCATAGGGTGAGTGGTACAGAGTGAGTGATTCACCTTCCCCTTCACAAACACAGCCTTCACCGCAGCCATGTGTGACACACCTATCTCACTCACAAGAACAAACAGAGATTATATGCCTCCACTCAAAGCCGATGTTCGAACGCTCATGCTGAACCAACTTCCCTATAAATAGTGGAAGCGGCCCATATACGCCAACGCATGGCATCAAATGTCTCACCCTACCCTCTGGACCACCAACAGGGTGAACTGGTGTGTGTCTGGCCCTCAACTTTTCTGGAAGGTCCTCTCTCATAAATAATGATGCAAATAATTCGACCTGCAATAAATTCAGTAAATAAATTAGAAATGGGATGGAGTTGATGATACTGGCCCTTTTTAACGAAATTCAAACATCATATTAAAAAGATACGTTAAGACATAGTTCCTTCTACCTCCAAGCGGACTCGGCATTGTAGGTGCAAAGTTCTCATAATTAACTAAATCCTGTGAATCCTGTGTGGTTGCTACAGCAATTGGGATTTGGAATGGCAGTTTGAATTTCTAATTGGATACACCTTTCAAATCTGAATGCGCACAAAGTTCGAGTAAAATTATAGGCACAATCCATCTTTTTCTGGTTGAACTTGCCGATTTCCCTGTCATTTAGATCATATTTTAGTAGTTCTTGTTTACTAAATTTATGCCTATTGCAGATTTGAACTCTCTAGAGTATTCCTAAAATTTTCACAACTCTTATACATATATCTTGTATATATCGATAAACTTGGATTGGATTTCAAAAACGTGGATCGAATTTTCATGCACGCCCGTCATGATCTCGTGTTTCGGAGCAGGCCAACCCGCAAAGGACTGCTTATGTAATTTTAAATATCGGCAGCTGACCGTGACTACCTCAATAAATACGTTTCAAAAATTGATATTGCTTTATGATAGAGATCTGTCTATGAGAAGTGATTTTTAAGTATCATTGCTTTTTGAGGTGCAAGGTATCTTACATACACCAATATATGTTATTTTATTTATTCCTGTTTAAATAACTTCTCTCTACCCAGTGATATTATTTCCATCGTAACATTGTCAGATTTTAATGGTTTGAAGGCTTCAAAGTGTTATATTACTACGTGAAAATATGTGATTTAATGGTGAAAAGTTTCGTCATAACGAACTTGTTTAGAATTTTATTATTTATATTTCAAAATATTTTCTAGAAATTAATTTTTTTGTTATTTATTTAATAATTATACGTAATTAAATTAAATTCATTAAAATTCAATTTTAAAATAATAAATTATAAAATTATTGAATTAAAAAAAAGTTATGATACATAATAATTTGTTATTCTTTGTTTTTATTATATATTACCATTGTTTTGCGATTGAAATGTTAATTGGAAATATTTATTGAAATCTTTACATTATATCTTTTCATCATATCTCATTCACATTTGCCAAGTCAAAAGATCTTCTAAAATATTCATTTTCATCTTTATTGGCATGGGTAGTATATTTGAGTCAATTCATTCACATCTTTATTGGTATGGGTAGTATTTTTGAGTCAGAAGAAATTTTAGAAAAAACAATGTGGTTTTACTAATGACCACGAGTATCAAGAGGCACAATGTGCCCTTCAAGATCTTGAGATTGAAGTCCTATTAGTCGTTCTTCAGGAAGGATGTAAACATGAAGTTAATTACAAAGACTTGGTAGAAGAAGACAAAGCTGGAAAGAATTCAGATTATGACGATCTTATGAATGTTTCTCAGTATGTTAGCAACAACAACAAGGAAGAAGCAACAAAATTTGAAGAGGAATTAAAGTTTCTTGAAGCATGGCTTAAAACACCATGTTTTGATGAAGTCCCCATAGAAGTTGTACCAATGAATGCTGAAGACAACACGGATGATGTTCAGATGTTTGACACCAAAAGTAGTGAGAGGAAAAATTCTCCTACCAAGCGTGTACCCTCTAAAGTGTTATCAATTACCAGCAATCAAGATATACATAATGACCGCCTACAATCAAGATCGAGGAGGATAAGAATTCAAGTGTTCAGTCTTTGGGGAAGAAAACGTAAAAAGGTGGATAATATATATCACTACCTCGTGGCAAGAAAAGTAAAGATGAAGCCTCGCCTAGGAATGAAGAAGCATGGAATCTCAAACAAGAAGACTAAAATGAAAACTTTGTTACCAAGTTTTCTATGTACTATTGTAAGCCTAGCTGACATATGTTATTCTTTCAGTACCCTTTCTCCATTAAGGGAGAGTGTTAGAATTAATGGAGAAAGCTAGACTTAGTTGTTTGTTGTGATAAGGATAGGATTGAGACTCTAAGATTAGGTTTGAGATCCTACTATCTAGGGAGTGGTTCAAACCACCCTGTTAGTGTGTAAGACTATATATACGAGAATATTCTGAATGAATATTAGTAATGTGTGGAGTGCTTTGGCACTCTCCAAGTAACTCACCTGGAGAGCCACTTAATTAATTGATTCTCAATTTTTATCAGTTAAATTAGTCATTATCTACTAGTTAAAGTAGCAGATTAATAGGTTCGATAGTTGACCTAGAAGGTGAACTAGTCATGGTCTAATAGTTAAAGTAGAAGATTAATAAGTGACTATATATCCAAATATTGTGAATATTGTGAATGAGGTGCACTTTTTAATCCGACACTAATAGCAAAGATAGAGGTAGAAGCAATTTACAAAGCACTAGACTTAATATGAATAAATGTAGAGTTAGTTCCCTACGAAAGACTAATAGCATAAGTGATTTATTTCATTGCTTAGGTAATTCAATACCTAGCATCAGTAGCATAGACTAAACCAACATACCTAATAACATATATAATGGCACCATTAGTAAGATCAACAAAATCATCATCAAAAAAGGAAAAGATATATCTTAATGGGATGGAAGCAAAGGCATATGTTAGGGTAGAAGCATCGAAAGTAGTACTAATGGCCCCAACTTCTATGTTATGAGTAGCAAAGGTAAAAAAATAATTTAAGCATACCCTAGAGCACTTAGATCAAAGAAAAAATTGGGGATGCTAACATACCAATTATCAGTCCGTACTATGTAGATGATCTATGAGATTTCCTTGGTTAACCAAAACCAATTACATTGATGTTATTGATAACAGTGACACTAGCATTATTAACTCCAATGACACTAGAGTTATTGTTTACTTTCTTTGTTATGCTAGTTTAAGTTACACTTTTTTTTTTTTGGGTTATTCTTTATAATTTTTTTTACTTTTATTAATAATAAAGCTATATGGTGAGCAAGTTACTTTAAAATATGAATATGGTGACCTTTAGATTTTTTATCCATAAACAATTCAATTCTTTCATAAGGTCACTAATTTTATTTTTTCTTTCATGTTATGTATGTTTGTTCAAGTTATAATTTGTTTTGTTATGAATTTTTATTGTATGCTTCATAAACCAAGAAAAAATTGAGTAAACAAAAATAGACATTGGGAAGTTATACAACAATATTACGTGTTGTAGATTTTCATGTCTCCAAAATTAAAAATCAACTCTCTAATTTCCAAGACTTTTTTAAGAAACAGATTAATCACCAAGAAACGAGAATATAAAATAAGGTTCCTTACAACCTAGGATATTTTGCAAAATATGGTTGCATGAATGATCAGTTACTAATAACATAGAACTACGGTGATGCTAGCATTACTCTTTAAAAAAATCACCTAATGTTAGAATTATTAGGTTAGTTAACATATTCTTCTTAAGTAGTTCATAGAATGATACATCAATGAGAAATTTACTTTAAATGATGAAAAATAGGTATTTTTATATATTTTATTAAGAAATAATTGATTCATTTCATTAGAGTTTTTCAAAAGGCCAAATGCTTCATCAATATTATGTACCTCATTCCTTCCAATTTAAACGTTATTTTTTTCCTACATTTTGTAAGAATATGGTGATAAGTAGTCTTGCTAAACACGATAATCACCCACCACTTAGTATGTCCATCTATGATATTAAGGTTTTCCTCTTTCCCCCTTCACTAACTAGTGTACTATTATACTCACATTCAAAACTATTGTAGTCATGTATTAATGTTGGGGATAATGGTGGTGATAATGTTGACAATTTAGTAAACTTTGGAAAAAAAGATGCACCCACCAGAGGATCCATGAGTGAGAAACCATATGGAATATAAGAGACGATCCCTTAATTCACATATATGCCTTCATAATACATTTGCACAAATTTATCGTCTTTGTATCCAGGTAATGACACGTGACCCTGAGTCTAATCCAAGATTGCATATAATATAGAACATTATTAATTAATATAAATATGGTTCATATTGTTAAATATAAATATTTTTAATAAATAGTAATAACAATTATCCAGTTATTATTGAGATTTTTTTTGTCACAATATGACGTTTTACCATGGTTGTCACAATGTGACTTTGGACCAAGAGACAATCTTTAGGATTAGTTCTAAAACCCCAAAGTGTTATAAACCCTAGGGGATAATATTAAACACAAGGGATAAATATTATAAACCCAAGGTATATAGGCCCTAAGATAAAGATTATAAACCCTAAAATAAACATGGTTGACCATGCCTAATTTTCATATTGACACAATATTTGTCACAATGTTATGTTGGAATATGGTTGACCATGATTTATTTTCATATTGAGATACAATTTAGCACAATGCGACATTGGAAAATGGTTGAACATGGTTGATTTTAATATTGAGACAATCTTTGTCACAATGCGACGTTGGACCATGGATGACAATGGATGACCGTGGTTGTCACAATTTGACGTTGGACCAAGAGACAAACTTTGGGATTAATTCTAAAACCCCAAGGTATTATAAACTCAAGGGATTAATATTCTAAACCTAATGTATATAAACCTTAAGATAAATATTATAAACCCAAGGGAGTAATATTAAACCCAAAGGATAAATATTATAAACCTCAAGGTACATAAGACCTAAGATAAATATTATAAACCCTAAAATAAACATGATTGAACATGGTTGACCACAATTGATTTTCATATTGGAATAATCTTTATTACAATGTGAAGTTGGTCTATGGTTGACCATGATTTATTTTCATATTGAGATAAAATTTGGTATAATGCAGCGTTGGGAAATGGTTAGACATGGTTGACCATGGTTGATTTTCATATTGAGACAATATTTGTCACAATGCAATGTTGGACCATGGTTGAGCATGGATGACCATGGTTTTCACAATGTGATGTTGGACCAAGAAACAATTTTTGTCACAATGTGACCATGGTTATTCATCATGGTTTGTTTAAATATTGAGACAATCCTTGACACAATGTGGTGTTGGAACATGGTTGGCCATGGTTTATTTTAATATTATAAACCAAAGGGATTGATTCTAAAACTTCAAGGTATTATAAACCCAAGGGAATAATATTAAACCCAAGGGATTGCTATTATAAAACCAAGATATATAAACCCTAAGATAAATATTATAAACCCAAGGGAATAATATTAATCCCAAGGGATAAATATTATAAACCCAAGGTGTACAAAACCTAATATAAATATTAAAAACCATAAAATAAACATGGTTGACTATGGTCGACCATGGTTGATTTTCATATTGACACAATCTTTGTCACAATGTGAACTTGGACTATGGTTGACCATGGTTGATTTTCATATTGAGAAAAACTTGGTCACAATGCGATGTTGGACAATGCTTGACTATGGTTGATTTTCATATTGAGACAATATTTTTCACAATGCAAAATTGGACCATGGTTGATCATAAATGACCATGGTTGTCACAATGTGACGTTGGACCAAGAGACAATCTTTGTCACAATGTGACGTTGGACCAAGAGAAAATCTTTGTCAAAATGTGACCATGGCTATTGACCATGGTTTATTTTCATATTTAGACAATATTTGTCATCATAAGATGTTGGAACATGGTTTACCATGGTTAATTTTCATATTGAGACAATCAAAGTCACAATGCGACATTATACCGCAATTGACCATGGTTTATTTTCATATTCAGACAATCTTTTTCATAATGCGACATTGGACCATGGTTGAATATGGATGGCCATGGGCATCACAATGTGATGTTGGACCAAGAGACATTCTTTGTAAACCATAAGATAAATATTGTAAGCCCTAAAATAAACATGGTTGATCATGGTTGACCATGGTTGATTTTCATATTGACACAATCTTTGTCATAATATGACGTTGGACCATGGTTTACCATGATTGATTTTCATATTGAGACCATCTTTATCACAATGTGGCGTTGGACCATGGTTGACCATGGGAGTAATACTATAATTGAATATAATTGAATATGGTTGACTTATATTGGATGGTGATGATTATATGTAGACAAGGTTAACTATTGTTACATAAGATAAACATAAAGTTTACCAAGTTTGATCATGGTCAATGATTCAAGCAATGACTTCAAAGGTTCACATTCTTTGACAATGTTAACAAATGTTACTATGATATGTAATGTTTACAAATAGTGAATGACCATGGTTTATTATTATTTTCAATTTTCACGCTTTAAGACCATCATTGACTATGTTTTGACTATGAATGACTACATTTAATAATTTTTTAGCTATGGTTGAATTGATAACTATGTGTTGACTATGGGTAACAATTGTATAAATATCATTGACCATGGTTTGATGGATGACCATGATTGACTATAGTTTAATATGGTTTGACTATCATTGACCTTCGTATGACCACAACTTGCCTATGTTCAACCATAGTTGAATATGATTGGCTATAGTTGATCATGGTTTGAATGCGATTTAACTATGGCCAGTCATATTTTGATTATAGTTTGTTGATGGTTGACCATCATGTCTATGGCAAGTATGATTCAACATGATAGTCATGTTGATTATTGTTGACTATTGAGTCTGTGTTGACTATAATTGATCATGTCAACAATAATTGATCATATTAATATGTGTTAATATATAGATTAACATGTATTATTTTAATTTTAGATTAATGTATTAAAAATGATATGTGTATTTTAATTTTATATTCATATCATAATTCAATATTAATAATATATTGAATATTAAATATTTAACAATATTAATATCATTTTTCCAAACACTAATATTATAAATCCTAATATTAAACTCTATATTATAAATCCAAATTTATAACTTTGAAACTGCGTTATTAATATTATTGTTAAACTAATAATATTAATTTTACTATTATTATTATTATTATTATTATTATTTTATTAATATTAATATTATATTAATAATGTTCAAGGTGTGTGAGCATTTATGAAATATGAATTTGCATAGGAGTACTAAATTTTACAAAATATTTTTAATTCTTAGTTATTAATATTTATATTAAGTGATTAATATTAATATTAATATTAATATTTATATTATTGTTAAGCTATTAATATTAATATTATATTAATAATGTTAAAGGTGTGTGCGCATTTATGAAATATGAATTTGCATAGGAGTACTAAATTTTACAAAATATTTTGAATTATTAATTTATTTAATTTTATTTATGTTATAAAATTATAATTTTAATATATTAATATTAATAATTTTAATATATTAATGTTAAATAAGTTATTTATAAATTTTAATTTTATTATTTTTTATATATTGAAAAAAAAATATCCACATTTTATAAATCCAAAATTTTAAATCTTTATTACTAAATTGTAATATTATATTTAAAAAATAGTATTAAGTGTTTTTTTTTTCTAAATATGTTTACTCCTATTATTAATACATATTATAGAAATACATTCACCATTCGCTGGAATTGTTGCGCTAGTCAATTTCGGTGGGAACTAACCAGTTCAAAATTTCAAAATAGGGATTGCCCCAGAAGGGGAAACCAGCCCATGAAGTCTGTGCATGAGGCAGAAAAAATGTTTCCCTTAAAGGGAAACCAACTTTAAACATACTTATGGTGCACATCAAAATAGATAGGAGAACTAACCGAAACAAGACCAAAACATGAAGAAAAGACAAGTGGAAACTCGGAGGTTAGTCTGTCGATTTCTTGACATCCAACATTGGTGATTGAGTTCACTACAAGGAAAAGACCCTCTAGTGGATGTTTTTGAGGAAGCCCTTATAAAAATACCCTAGACATCCATTTCTAGCAAAGGTTACTAGAGGAGGTTGGCAGACAGAGGGTTTTGCGGATGTTTTCCACTCGGTGCGATTATCATTTGAAACCGCACCGGTGCGCTCAATAAGAGAAATCACTGGTGTGCACAAAAAATTGGCACACCAGACACCGTGCACTCCGTACACACCCGCCCGATGCGTTGTATCACTGTAGAGCACTGGTGCTTTATAACTCTTCGACACCAGTGTGTCATCAAACACCACGCCAAAACTGAAACCGCTCGGTGAAGTATTGAAAAACCGAACCAATGCACCTATAAACCCCGCACACTAGAACAGGGTTAAATAAAAAAAAAAAATTACGGCCAAAAAACCACATTTTTCAATTTTCTTAGTTCTCCAGAGCTCTCAAGCACTAGTGCAATTTATCCTTGTTTGAGCCGCCCTAACATCGGTGCTCCCATTGCACCCATTCCACGCACTGTTGTTGTGAATTTCCCACCAATATCCAGCTTGCATTTTGCAAAACAGTAGTCAAATTTTCTTTTGCAAATTCTACAGCCAATATGCCTCCTCGATGGCCAAATGTACAAGTATTTTTCTTGTTTTTCCATAATTAAGCTTTTTAGTGGATTAGAATTTCAAATAACCTTAAAATTTACCATTTAAAAGAAAAGAAAAGAAATTGTCGTGTGGTGCGCTCGAGCCATTCGGCTTGCACCGGTAAACGGTGCTGCCTGTAAAATTTACAAGCCACACCACAACCGGTGTTAACGATATCTGCACCATTTCCAAGGCGATACCAAAAGGTGCACCGCATTATTTAAATTTTAAAAAAAGTGCGGTGCGGTCATTTAGCTGGCTGCACCATTGACCATGTGGAATAGTGGCAACGCAGTGCGTTGACGAAAATATCTGCCCCGGTATTTGTCAACGCACGACATTCAACATTCTGACAGGGTCAACGGTGCGGTCTGGTAACAAACTGCATCATTGACTATGTAAATAGTCAGGAGGTCAGTGCGTTGACACAACGATACGTGCCGGGGCATAGATTTTAGTCAGCACACCGCACTCCTAAAACTGTACATAGTCAATGGTGCTCTGAAAATTTTTAGGTGCACTGCCTACGGTGCATTGAATGTCATGTGGGGCACCGCCCTGGTGCGTGAGAAATAAAATACACACTGAAACTGGTGCATGAATGTTTTTTGTGGTGCACCAAATTATTTTTTTTTTTTTTCAAAAAAAATTATAAATGTATATTCCTAAATACATCTCTCATTTAACAAAAAATTTTTATTTAATATGTCAATCATTCAGAGAGAAGAGGGGGAACAACAACAACAACAGGCAGAGAAGTATGACATGGTTTTCCTATGGGAGGCACGAGAGAGGGAGAGAGATGCTTACCCTCGCCCTATTACAACAACTACCCAGGGGCTCCTAAGGCAGGTAGGCCTCCTCAAGTTCTATGATGAGGCTACTTCCCTAAAGGGCTATGGTGTGTTTTTGAGAAATCTTATCCGCAGTTGGAATGCCCACCGACAGGATTTCCAGGTTGGTCCTAATCAGTTACATGCCCACTGAGGAGGATATATATTTCATTACAGGGCTATCAAGGAGAGGGGTGGATTTTCCCTCGTTCCCAGAAGTTCCAACTAGTTGTGTAGCAGAGAGTCAGTTAGTGTACTCCCAGAGATATATTGGAGCATCAATATTGTCTCCTTCTGATTTTCAGGTCGCTAGAGGTAAGTTATGTATTGGTGCATTTTGGTAGTGAGGAGGTGTAGTGCCTCTCACTTCTCCTTTCGACCATTTCACACAACACCAGTGACAAGAAATGCATTAGTTTCTCGCTTTTATATTATGTTGATTCTTTAATACAAGAGCCACGACTTGTCAGGTGGTTTGCCATTTTTTTGCTTCAGTTTTGTATAGCCTTAGATAGATGGCATGCTCATGCATAAGGGAGGGTCAACTTCCATTTTGCTTCAGACCTTTTTGTTTATTTTTTTAGAGGTTTCTAGAGACAAGGCCTACTTTTTTCCGGTAGCCTCGTAGGCCGATGTTCGAGGCACAGATGCACATGTGGGGACAGATGATGCCCAAGAGGGGCGAGAATGTGTTTCCAGTGAGGATATTTCATGATGCATTGGAGTTGCTAGCCAGTGTTGATGAGCTACATCCCTTCATTATGGTCCCCTGTCCCTATGCTGGATTGGATTGGCGAGGGTGTCCCAACATCCTCTTCACATCTGATGAGCCGCCAGATGATAGAGGTAATATTATTGTTTTATTTAAATTTATTCTAACATGTTCTTTAACTTGTTTTTATTAAATTGGGTAATGAAATTGTCTAATTATTATTGTGTACTTGTATATATTTTGCAGACATTGGGTCTTTTGATGGCGAGGACATGCCGATAACACCACATGATCCAGGTGTGGATCCTGATGATGATCAGGCCATGCCAGATGCCGAGGATCATCAGGAGGCTGGTGCAGAGAGAGATTCTCCTACTGGTACGCTGGTATCGCTTTTTGCTAGGCACGGTCGACTTGATACTAGATACAGGATGGAGTTGGGGACCAACTCATTGCATTTATTTTTGAGGTGGGCATCAGGCCCACTCATTTGAGAGACATACAGGCGGATGGCAGGCTATTACAGATGTGGAGAGGTATGTTGTGTGACATGTACAGGCTGATGTTGAATGTCGTAGGAGAAATGACCTTAGTTATGCAGCTAAGGAGGACCGTTGCACGTCATAGGCGTGGTCGAGATGCACTACATGATTGATAGTCAGCGAACAACAACTCATCATTTCATGATCGTTCACCTTGCACCGCGCCAGATGAACAACCTCCACTAGCATCTAGCATCAGTCAACATGGAGATGAGGTTGGACCACCGGCCACGTCTAGTCAGCAACCTGCAGCATCTAGCAGTACTCATGATCATGAGCAGGCTGGACCATCGACCGCCGAGGCTGCACCATTGACTAAGCAGGCCTCGATTAGTACTGCTATTGATGTTGTAACACTAGCTGATCCATGACATTTATATTATAGTTGTATATTTTTAAAATTATTCAGTTATATATATATATATATTAGTAATGCTATTGATGTTGTACCACTAGCTGATCCATGACATTTATATTATAGTTGTATATTTTTAACATTATTCAGTTGTATAATATAAATGTCATGGATCAGCTAGTGGTACAACATCAATAGCAGTACTAATCAAGGTATATATATATATATATATATATATATATATATATATATATATATATATATATATGATCCATGTATTTTATGTTCATGTTGCAGTTGTACTTAATTTACATGTTGGTGATCATCATGATGTGTATATTGTTAAGTCATGTTAGTTGATATGTTCATTTAATGTGCAGCTTACAGATAGATGTGTATGTGATAGCATGAGTTATTTTACATGAGATGTATATTTGATGTTTGTGTTGTGATGATGTTATACAATGCTAATTGTGTTTTATTAGATGATCATGATCACGATGATGTTAGCGAATTTGAATGTGTTTTTTAGTTGAATATGATATTTGTACGATGGTTATCATGATCATGATGTTTATTAATTAATTTAATATTAAATGAACATGATATTTATTAAATATTATGTCGTGGTTGTAATTGAAATTTAAATTTTAACTGTATGTAAAATTGTATTTGTATTTGTAATTGTAGTTTTAATTGTAATTGTATATAAGACAAATTGTAAAATTGTAATTGTAATTCTAATTGTATGTAAAATTCTAAAATTGTAATTGTAATTTTAATTGTAATTGTATGTAAAATATTTGTAAAATTGTAATTGTAATTGTAAATGTAATTCTAATTCTAATTCTATTTGTATGTAAAATATTTGTAAAATTTTAATTGTATTATTGTGAAATGATTGTAATTGTAATTGTATGAAAAATTCTAAAATTGTAATTGTAATTCTAAATTGTAAAATTATAATTGTAATTGTAATTGTAATTGTATGTAAAATATTTGTAAAATTTTAATTGTATTAATGTGAAAATTTTAATTGTATTAATGTGAAATGATTTTATTAAAATTTTTAAATTTGTAAATAATTGTAAAATAATAAATCTTGAATAATATGAATTTTTGTAACATAATACAATTTAGAAAGTAATGCAAATAAATTCATGTACTTTAGAATTATGAATATTTTATTATGATCTTACATACCAAAAAAAAGAACTTTATACTCCTGGTTTTTCATTCGGTGCACTTATAATCATAACCCTCACCGGTGCATCTTAGTACTAAGATGCACCGGTGCTTCACAACTCTTCTGCACCGATGCGTCATAAAACAATGTGCCAAAACATAAACCGTGATGTTACGAACTGCACCGGTGCATTTATAAAACCCTGTGCACTAGAGCAGCATAGGGTTCAAATCACGGGCAAGAATTTTTCTGAGGAGATGAGGGTTTGAAAAGAGAAGAGTTCAAATTTCGACTGAGAATTTTATAACAGAAAAAATGAGTGATTCAAATAGAAATATAGACAAAGATGCTTACAGGGATGCAGATGGCTACAGAGCTCGACAAAGTACAAAATGAGAAAAGGTTTATGAAAAATCTGAGATGCACATGAGAAAGATCAATTGATTCTCTTAAACGGGCTAAGAGATCACATGAAGGTAACGATTCTCATTCTTATAAGGATGGTAGGGAAAGATTGGACAGTAGAGAAAGATCAATCGAGGCAGTCTATAGCTCCAAGAGGCACCATGAAGGGATGGATTCTCATTCCCTTAAGGACAACAGAGAAAGATCAATTGACATTGTTGATCAGGCTGGTAGGTCCCATGAAGGGAAATATTCTCCAAAATGCGTTTACAAGAAACTGGGAGTATTGTCCGAGCTTCGTTTGCTTTAAATAAAATTCTATCGGCAATGCTGATGTTGCATAAAATCACATCTTCAGCTTTCAATTGGACCTGAATGGTATCTCTAACTTGTCTGAGCTGTGGTGCTGTGGATAACGAGGAATATCACATGGAAGGTACCCAAAAATCCAAATATTTGAAAGTATAAGTGAATTAGAACTTATCAAAGAATGAAATGCTGAACAGAATGTGAACGGGATACACTTTAGGATTCCATGGTTCCATTTTTTATTGAAAATGATGCTCTCTCTGAATGAAACCAGTAAAAAGTCTACTTGTATTATAAATGGAAATCCAGTGCCCATTTCTGTGGGAAGAAAAGCATAGATGCCTGCAGCTACCATATTTCCACTTGAAAATCGGTTTCCCATTGGAAAAGCTAATGTAATAGCCCCATTTTGCAATGTCTTTCCTTTGGTCAACCCTATACTTATTTTCTACGGGAACCCATTGCCTCCACATGTAATAACTACAACGTCTAGTCGAAAATCGGTCTTCTTCTGCTAACAAATGCAGAATGAAGGACTCGTTGTCATTTCTCCGAGAAAATTCAAGGTTAGTTTCTCGTAAAACAAAGGTTGTATAAATTTTGTTAAGATAAAGATAGAAAGCAGAAGGAGAAAAGAGGAAATTGGATGCCAAGATGGAGGAGGAACTTAAAAATCAACAAGCAGATCATGGGTCAGCAAGCAGATCACGGGGCACCTTTTCTTGTTGCAGGTTATGGAAAGGTTCAAGTTTATTTTTCTGAAAGAAGAAGAGGTGTAGTTTTGAAAAGAAATGGCCCAAATATTTTCAAAGCAAAATGTACATTTCCAACATGTCTAATTTTGGTGTACACACGTAAAAGTAATTTCGGTGCCTCAACTGCAAATCGGTGCTAATGTATAGATAACAACACCGGTATGTTCTAGTTAGTACACACTGGTGCATTTTAGTTACCACGCATCAGTGCCGTGTGACCAATGGATACACCAGTGTGGTGCTATTAAGTGACGCGCCGGTGATGAATAAACGCAAATAAGAAAAGTGCAACTCTACTTTCTTTAAGTGAAAAAATACAGCAAATTGAAAAATGGGCAGAAAAATATTTTTGAAAATCTAATTTCATAAATTAACAATTCTTTAAATACTAAACACTTTTCATTATTTCACTATTTTTGCTAAAATTTTCAGCTAGAAATTTGCAGGAGACATACCTGGAGCAAGAGAGCACGAGAGCACTGAGGAGCAGCGAAATATGTTCGAACAAAAGTATTCAGACAATCAGAATCAAAACCTCTGGTGATTCAAACTCTGTAGCATAGAATTTCAAATGATCTTGTGATTAAATTTGATTATTAATTTTACTTTTTTTTTTTTCTTCTGCAGTTTTTTTACTTTTTTTTTTGCAGTTTTATCCATTTTTAACCTAAAACCTTCATTTTTTTTTGTTTATGCCCTTTTTTTTTTTTTTTTTTGTGATTTCAGAATTAGGGCTTTTCATTTTAGATTGACATCTAACCCACGGGATGACTTGCATAGTCGGATCCCAATCCATGTCGGCCCTTGCGTGAATTTTTGAAAAAAATGGATTTTTTTTTTATCGGTGCGCCTTGCGTAATCGAGCGCACTGGTGCACTATATTATAAAACACATTGCACAAGTACCGTGTAATAAAAAAATTAAAGATATATTTTTTAAAATCAGTGTGACATATCTAAAATAGGGCACCAGTGCTCTCTGTTACAAGGATAGCATCATACGGTCTATTACACTATTTTTGTGGTGCATTTATAATGCCCCCATGGACTGTACAATCTATTATAATATTTTTGTGGTGCATTTATAATACCCCCACACACTGCCGTCGGTGCGTACATCATGAAAGGCGCACCGGTTTCTTGAGATTTATTTTTTACCTGAAAATTTGACAATTTATTTATAAATATATTAATGAATGATATGGTACAGGTTTTAGATTGATAAAGAAATGACTGACAAGAGATCAAGGAACAAAAATACTGATAACACATCAAGAAAAACAAAAAAGGAAAGTTCTTTGTAAATTCTTTACAAAATATTATTTTTGAACTATATGTAAGTTTAATTGATATGTATTGTTTACTGTGTATCATTCAGAGCCACAAAATGACGAAGATCGATAAGATTATTTCTGATCTAGGACCAGAAGAGCTTAAAAGTTTGATAGAAAAATTGCAAAAGGATGGATCAGGTGAATGAAAAAATACTATCGATCCAATATGAGTTTCTTTTTTTAGTTTTGATTAATAATATACTTAAAATTATTAGATAACATGTGTCAAACAGTCTATTAATTCACATCTGTTTAATGTTCTACATGGACCAAAAACTCAGAAAAGGAATGTTGTTCTAAGAAAAAAAAAAAAAAAAAACATGCAAATGAAAATGAATTGCTCCTTAGCTCATCTGGAGTGGTCTTGGAGGTTAACGAAAGGGGGAAAAATTTTACAAAAATTTGAGGGATCTCATGGAACGAATGTATAGATGTTCTTTCCATTTACAATACAAAAATCAATCCAATGATTCCAAGAACTGAATTTTATCTAAACTGTTGGAAGATTTTCAGAGAATTGGTCAATCAGACATGTCAGACTTTTAATAGCAAAAACGTACAACAACAAAAAAGAAGGAATGAAAAAGTAATATTCCTTTAAATGTTTGTCTATAATTATTTATAAATATCACTTTTGTTATATTTGCATTTCATATATCAATATAAAAATTAAATGGTTTATTGTCATGTTACATTTTTAGGAAGATTATGAAAATCTCAAAAGATGAACGAGCTGATATCAGAAATATGCCAGTAGGAATTTCCAAAAAGGTGTACAAGGAGATGGTTAAAGAAATGGACAAACTTGCATCATAGGAGGAGCCATCTCAAAAACATTGTGCTTCAAATTTAATATGTAGTCATTGATTTTTTCGATCATTAGGTACAATAAATAAACAATTTAGCTTTAAATATTAATTTTCAAGAATTTTATTCCAGAAAATAAAAGAAAATGGAACCCATTTAGCACATAAAACATGATGACAAGGAAGAAAAGGGTTGATATCTAAGTTTGTGATTAATTGTTACTTCCTTATAACAACTTAACTAGATTTATTTTTGTATTTTTTAAGTTGTTTTACAAAAATCATCACTGAATGTCTTCAAACAAGTGCTAACATACAAAGAACAACCATTAGATGAATTGATTAAAATTGGGTTAAATATGGGTTGTGAGTATATGTTGGCATATCAGAAATTAATTGTGGAATTTGTAAGGATCTATCGATCTTGTTTTACTTAGCTCCGTCTATAATTAATAGAACAAAAAAATCTTTTATATTAAATACATAATTTTTTATGGGGTATAAAATTTACAAGAAACAAAGTATGGACCTACGCCAATAGATGAAATTTTGAAAGATGGCATGGTACATGGTTTTGAAAGAATGTGTATAGTTTATGAGTCAATTTTTGCTATGGTATGTCATTTTTCTTTTCGATTTACATTGATGTATATTATTTAATATTGCAATTTTCATTATTCTCACCAATGTATATACACTCATTTCAGTTTATTTTTATGTTTGTAGATGGAAGGTGAAGAAGAAGAAAAAAATCAAGACCATGAACAAAACATTCCTGAAAATAACCTAAGTCATGGAAGTAGCTCTAGCAGTGACAACAATTCAAGCGAAGAATGATGATCACTATGTTTGGATATCAAAGCAAGGCGTTGTATTTTTTGAAATATTTTTCTGTGAAATCAGACATTTTGTTTAATGTAATGGACATAGTGTCCCAATTGAAATAAAATGGGATACCAATAACTGTCCCATGTTGTATGACAAAGACTGTCTTATTCATATATATAATAAAATATGTTTTAATTTATTCTATTGCATTCTCTATTGTCACTATTGTGTTGTCCATTGTCATTCTCAAATGCACTAATAAAAATTTAATTTATATGAATATTGTTATAAGATATATATGTGTCGACTTTTGATGAATAATAAATTTTAAAAAATCACAATAATTATGATAAGATATAACAAATTAATTCAAACATCACATTCAAATGCATTAATTAATATGAATATTGTTATAAGATGTGTCGACTTTTGATGAATAAAGAATTTAGGAAAATCACAATAATTTCACTGTCACAGGTCGATGTTTCTAGAAAATAAAAAATGAACACCGGTGCTTTTGTATGCTGCAACGTACCGGTGCGTTTCTATGACCTATGGGAACTGCACAAATACCAAAACCAATTAAAAATTTCGGTGCGTTTTTCTGATACTATGCACCGGAGATTTTATGTGAGACTACGCACCGGTGCATTTGTACGACATATAGGCACCACATAAATACCAATACCAATTATAAATAGCGGTGTGTTTGTCTGATATGGTGCATCGGTGCGTTTCTATAAGTCTACGTACCGATGCGTTGAGACGACCTATGGGCATCGCACAAATCCCAAGACCAATTGGTATGGCCCTGTGCGTTGTATCACCAAAACTGCGCCTGGTGCGGTTTGATACCTTGATGGCCCAGTGTAGGAACCTTCGACCGCCCTGGGGCCACCATCTAGATGACATGCATCGGTGCGTTGAAACCTTAGTAGCACACTGATGAAAAAAACATCCGTAATAACCTCCAATCGCCTAGTTTTCTTAGTTGTGTTGAATTTCCATTAAAAGATCCGCCAAAACCCCCATAACCATAAAAGGATATTGTAGATTTTTTTTTTTTTACAATTTTGGCCAATTTTATAACACTAAAAACCTCCTTTATAACCTCTGCTAGAGGGTCTTTTCCTTGTAGTATTTGGATCTTCCTCTATGCGGCACTTGTATTTAGAGTCGTCATCCTCGAGCTTGGACAGTTGGATGTCCAACGATGGAGAGGATGTCTAGTGGCCACCTGTTTTAGAGCTCTTGCCACCATCATCGGAGTTTCAACTACGATCACTGTTTGAGGCATCCTTAGCCAATTTCACCAGCAAAGCCACCATTTTGCGAGGGAGGTTGAGGGAGGTAGGGGAGATTGTGGATTTACGTTTCTTGTAGTGAGCGCCAAAGCCAGAGGGCTCAGTAGAGGCTTCAAGAAGACACATGGACAAGTGAGCGGAGAGGCTGGGGGGGTCCAAGACCTCAAGCACAACTAGGTTTAAGGACATGTCAACAATTCTCCTGGTCATGGCGTGAATGGGAGGTCGAGAGGGGAGACTGCATCCATACTACAAGGAAAATACCCTCTAGCAGATGTCTTTGAGGAACCACAAAGAAAAATACCCCATACATCCGTTTCTAGCGGAGGTTACTAGAGGAGGTTGGCGGGTTGAGGGTTTTGTGGATGTTTCCTATCGGTGCTCTTATCGTTAAAACTCGCCCCAGTGCTCTCAAAAAAATAACGCACTGGTGCAGACAAAATCATTGGCACACCAGACACTGTGCACTCCGTACACACCCGCCCAGTGTGTCATAATATAATAGAGCACCAGTGCCTCACAACTTGTCCGCGCCGATGCATTATAAAACACAACGCCAACATCGAAACCACTCGGTGTGGTAGACAGAAACCGCACCGGTGCATCATAAACAACATGCCAAAACACAAACCAATTGGTGTGTTTATAGAAAACAGTACCAGTGTGCCTATAAACAATGCACACTGGTAAAGGGTTAAATTAAAAAAATATTTATGACAAAAAACTTGGATTTTTCAGTTTTCCAGTGCTCCTGAGCTATTAATTATCGGTGTGCACGATACCATAGAACGCACCGGTGCGCATCGAACATTGGCACACCGGACAACGTGCGCGAAGTACACACACCGTCGGGGTGTCCAATTACTGCAATGCACCGGGGCGTTAATACTCTTCCGCGCTAGTGGATCATAAAACACCACGCCAAAATAGAAACAAGCCAGTGTGTTCTTCTCTAATAGCATTGGTGCCCCAGAAACTGCACGCACTGGAATAACATTATATAAAAAAAATTAAGGCCAAAAAAACGGTGCTTTACGACTATTACGCACCGGTACTTTACCATTATGTCGCCTCGGTGCATCATCAAATTTTCACGCCGAAACTGAAACATCCCAGTGCAGTTTTATTTAACAGCACCGGTGCGCTTATAAAACCTCACGCACCGAAACAGGGTTAGTTAAAAAAAAATTTACGGCCAAAAAAATTCATTATTTACTTTCTTCAGTGCTCCAAAGCTCTCAAGCCCCGGTGCTATTTCCTTATTTCTGAGCTGCCTGACATCGGTGCTCTCATTGCACGCACTACTGCTCTGCATTGGCCACCAATCTCCAGCTTGCATTTTGAAAAACAGTGGGAAAATTTTATTTTCCAAAATTTACAGCCAATATGCCTCCTCGACGACGAAATATACAGGTATTTTTCTAGTTTTTCTATAATTAAGCCTTTTAGCGGATTAGAAATTGAAATAAACTTAAAAATAACCATTAAAAAAGAAAAAAAAAATTGTCGCGTGGTGCGCTTGAGCTGTTCGGATCGCACCGAATAGCGGTGCTACTTGTAAAATTTACAGGCAGCACCACTATCGGTGCTAACGGTCACCGCACCGTTTCCGGGGTGGTGCCGGAAGACGCCCCGAATAATTTTAAACTAAAAAGAAAAAAGAAAAAAGGTGGTATGCTCATTTATCTAGGCGCACCGTTGACCCCGCAATCACAGTGCTGTGCGTTGACTGCATTTTCCGCCCTGGTTTATGTCAGCGCACTACATTTTGCATTCCGAGAGGGTCAACGGTGCGGCCGGGTAAAAGACCGCACCGTCAACTATGTCATTGTCATGAAATCAGTGCGCTGACATGACTATACGCGCCGTGGCGTATATTTCAGTCAGTGCACCGCTATTCTGAATTATATATAGTCCACGGTGCTTCAAAAATAGACATCGATACCGAATCCGGTGTGGTCTGTTTCATTAGGGGCCCCGGGGACGGTGCGCTAAAATATTAGGACACACCATCACCAGTGCGTGACTATTTTTATGGAGCACCGACTTGTATGTTTATTTTTTTTTCAAAAAAAATTATATATGTATATTTATAAATACATTTTTGTTTTAATAAAAAAATTATTTAATATGGCAATGATTCAAAGAGAACAGGAGCAACAGCAACAACAACGAGCAGAATAATATTACATGATTTTCCAATGGGAGGCGAGAGAGAGGGATAGAGATGGATGCCCTCACCCTATTACTATAGATATCGAGGAGATCCTTAAGCAGGTAGGCCTCCTCAAGTTCTATGAGGAGGCTATTTCCAGCGTAAAGGCCCATAGTGTGCTTTTGAGACATCTTATCGGCAGGTGGAATGCCTACCGACAAGATTTTCAGGTTGGTCCTGACCAGTGGTACACACCCACTGAGGAGGACATTTATTTTATTACAGGACTATCAAGGAGAGGGGTGGATTTTCCCTCATTCCCAGATGTGCCAGTTGGTTGTGTAGCAAGGAGTCGGCTAGTTTACTCCCAGAGATACATTAGATCACATCTACTATCTCCTTCAGAGTTTCAGGTACCTGGAGGTCAATTACATATATGTGCTTTTGGTAGACAGGACGTGAAGTGCCTCTCTATTATCGCTTCGATCATTTCGGACAACACTAGTGACGGGCAACGCATTAGTTGCTCTCTTTTATACTACGTTGATTCTTTAGTACAACAGTCGCGACTTGTTAGGTGGTTTGCCATTTTTTTGCGACAGTTTTGTATGGCCTTAGATAGATGTCATGCTCATGCACAAGGGAGGGTCAACTTCCCTTTTGCTTTAGAGATGTTTTGTTTATTTTTTGAAAGGTTTCCATAGATGAGACCTAGTTTTGTTCGACAACCCCGTAGGCCGATGTTCAAGGCCCAGATGTGCATGTGGGGGCAGATGATGCCCAAGAGGGGAGACACTATCTTTCCAGCGAGGATATCACATGATTCGTTGGACTTACTAGCCAGTGTTGGCGGGTTGCATCCCTTAATTATGGTCCCATGTCCTTATGTTGGACTAGATTAGCGAGGGTGTCCCAACATCCTCTTCACTCCTGATGAGCCGCCAGATGATAGAGGTAATATTACTGTTTTATTTATATTTATTCTAACATGTTCTTTAACTTGTTTTTATTAAATTGTGTAATGAAATTGTCTAATTATTGTTGTGTACTTGTATATATTTTGCAGAAATTAGCTCTTTTGATGGCGATGAGATTCCGGATCCACCACATGATCCAAGTGTTGATCCTAATGATTACGATCAGGAGATGGATGATGCACCAGAGGATGAGGCCGGTGGCACAGCAGAGAGACGTGCTGATCCTGCGCCTCATGGTGCACCGGTACCGCCTTTTGCTAGGCGTGGTCGACCTGAGACTAGATACCAGATGGAGTTGGGCAACCAACTCTGTGTATTGATTTCAGATGCCGGCATCAGGCCCGCTCATTATAGAGAGATACAAGGCGATGATAGATTGTTACGGATGTCGTAGGAGCTACAACAGATGTTACATGATTGAGGAGGATTGTCCGTAGCTATAGGCGTAGTCAAGCTATTCCACGTGATGGATAGTCCGCTAGCAGCGACTCAGATGCATCTCATGATTTTTCACCTCGTGGTGTGCCTGATGATCAGCATGAGGCTCCACTGGTAGCATCTGACACTAGTCATCATGGAGATGAGGCTGGACCATCGGCCACATCCAATCAGTAGCCTGCAGCATCCATCATGAGTACTAGTCATGATCATCATGAGCAGGCTGGACCATCGACCGCCGAGGCTGCAGTACTATTGACTGAGCAGGCCTCCACTACTACTGCGCCTCATATTGATCATGTTGTACTACCACTAGCGGATGCATCCATCAGTACTAGTGATCATCATGATCATGAGTAGGCTAGTCGACCATCGACTGTCGAGGCTGCACCTAGCTTTATTGAGCAATCCGCATCCACTTGTACTAGTGTTATTGATGTTGTTATACTACCACCAACTCCTGATCCATGACATTTATATTACAGTTGTATATTTTTAACATTATTCAGTTATATATCTATATATATATATATATATATATGGTCCATGTATTTTATGTTCATGTTGCAGTTGTACTTAATGTTCATGTTGATGATCATCATGATGTGGCACATATTGTTAGTCATGTTAGATATGTTCATTTAATGTTTAGCTTGTAGATAGATGTGTATATGTGATAGGCGCATGAGTTATTTGACATTATATTGAGATGTATATTTGATGTTTGTGTTGTGATGATGTTAATATATAATGTTAATTTGATGTTAATTGAATGTGTTTATTAGTCGAATATGATGTTTGTACAATGGTTATCATGATCGTGATGATGTTTATTAATTAATTTAATATTATTAAATGACCATGATATTTATTAAATATTATGTCGTGAATGTAATTGTAATTTAAATTTTAATTCTATGTAAAATTGTATTTGTATTTGTACTAATTGTAATTTTAAGTGTAATTGTATGTAAGATATTTATTAATGTAAAATTTTAATTGTAATTGTAATATTTAATTTATTCTGAAATGATTGTAATTGTATATATGAAAAATTGTAAAATTGTAATTGTAATTCTAATTGTATGTAAATTTCACAAATTGTAATTGTAATTTTAATTGAATTGTATGTAAAATATTTGTAAAATTTTAATTGTAATTGTAAATGTAATTCTATGTAAAATTGTAAATGTAATTGTATTTGTAACTGTAATTTTAATTGAATTGTCTATAAAATATTTGTAAAATTGTAATTGTAATTGTAAATGTAATTATATGTAAAATTGTAAATGTAATTGTATGTAAAATTAAAATTGTAATTGTAATTCTAATCGTAATTCATGTATGTGAAATTAATGTAAAATTGTAATTGTAATTTTAATTAATGTAATTGTATGTAAAATTTTAATTTGTAAAATTTTAATTCTATTAATGTGAAAAATTTAATTGTATTAATGTGAAATGATTTTATTAAAATATTTAAATTTGTAAATTTGCAAATAATTGTAAAATAACAAATCTAGAATAATACGAATTTTTGTAACATAAAGTTTAGAAAATAATGGAAATAAATTCATGTACTTTATAATTATCATTATTTTATTATGATCTTACATATATAAAGTTTAGAAAATAATGAAAATAAATTCATGTACTTTATAATTATCATTATTTTATTATGATCTTACATACAAAAAAAAAAAAAAAAACTTAAAGAGTCTGGTGCGTTTATCATCCTAACAGGCCCCGGTGCGTTGTATTAATACAATGCACCGGTGCGTCACATTTATGCGCACCGGAAACGAATAAACGCAAATAAAAAGACGCAACTCTATTTTGTTTAAGTTAAAAAAAAGCAGCAATTTGAAAAATGGGCAACAAAATATTTTCAAAAATCTAATTTGATAAAATAATTCTTTAAATACTAAACACTTTTCATTATTTCACCATTTTTGCTAAAAAATTTCAGTCAGATTTTTGCAGGAGACAGACCTGGATGCAAGAGAGCACGAGGGCACTGTGGATGGTGAAATACGTTCGAACAGAAGTATTCAGACAATTAGAAACCAAAACTCTGGTGATTCAAGCCCTTTATCATATAATTTCAAACCATTTCGTGATTAAATTTAATTCTTTTTTTTTACTTTTTTTTGCAGTTTTTTTTATCTTTTCCTGCAGTTGTATCCATCTTTACCTTGAACCCTTCATTTTTTTGTTTTTGTCCTTTCTTCTCCTTATTTCTGTGATTTCAGAATTAGGGTTTTTCATTTTAGATTGACGTCCAACCCACGGGACGACTTGCATAGTCGGATTCCAATCCATTCGGCCATTGTGTGAATTTTTGAAAAAAATGGATTTTTCTTTATCGGTGCTCCCTGCGTACGCCACTGTACCAGTGCTCTGTATTATTACAGTGCACCGTGCAAGTTCTATGTCGTAAAAAATTGAAAACATTTTTTTAAATCCATGCGCCAAATCTGAAATAGGGCACCGATGCTCTCTTTAACTAGGAAAGCACCGTACAGTGTATTACACCGTTTTTGCGGTGAGTTTATAATACCCCACGCATCGTTACGTCTATTACACTATTTTTGTGGTGTGTTTATAATATCGAACGCATCGTACGGTGTATTATACTGTTTTGCGGTGCGTTGTTAATATATCCACGCACCGGCGGTGGTGCGGATTTCATGAAAGGTGCACCGGTGTCTCGAGATTTATTTTCTACTTGAAAATTTGAGAATTTATTTATAAATATATTAATGAATGATATGCTACAGGTTTTAGATTGATAAAGAAATGACTGACAAGATATCAAGTAACAAAAATATTGTTAACACATCAAGAAAAGAAAAAAAGGCAAGTTCTTTGTAAATTCTTTATAAAAAATATTATTTTTGAACTATATGTAACTTTAACTAATATGTATTGTTTACTGTGTATCATGCAGAGCCACAAAATGACAAAGCTCGATATGATTATTTCTGATCCACGACCAGAAGAGCGTAAAAGTTTAATGGAAAAATTGCAAAAAGATGAATCAGGTGAATGAAACAATACTATCGATGCAATATGAGTTTCTTTTTTTAGTTATCATTAATAATATACTTAAAATTATTAGATAACATGTGTCAAATAGTCTACTAATTCACATCTGTTTAATGTTCTACAGGGACCAACAACTCAGAAAATGAATGTTGTTCTAAGAAAAGAAAAAAAATAGAACATGCAAATGAAAATGAATTGCTCCTTGGCTCATCTGGAGTGGTGCTGGAAGTTAACGAAAGGGGGAAAAACTTTTACAAAAGTTTCAGGGATCTAGTGGAACGAATACAACAACGTGCTTCAAATGTAATATGTAATCATTGAATTTTTTGATCATTAGGTACAATAAATAAACAATTTAACATTAAATAATAATTTTCAAGAATTTTCTTGCAGAAAAGAAAAGAAAATGGAACCCATTCAACACATAAAACAGGACGATAAGGAAAAAAAATGGTTGATCTCTAAATTTGTGAGTAATTGTTACTTCCTTATAACAACTTAACTAGATTTCATTTTTGTATTTTTTAAGTTGTTTTACAAAAATCATCATTGAATGTCTTCAAACAGGTGCTAACATACAAAGAAGAACCATCAGACGAATTGATTGAAATTGGGTTAAATATGGGTTGTGAGTATATGTTGGCATATCAGAATTTTTGTGGAATTTGTAAGCATCTATCGATCTTGTTTTAATTAGCTCCTTCTATAATTAATAGAACAAAAACATCTTTTATATTAAATATATGATTTTTTATGGGGTATAAAACTTGCAGGAAACAAAGTATGGAACTGCGCCAATAGATGAAATTTTGAAAGATGGCATGGTACATGGTTTTGAAAGAATGTGTATAGTTTATGAGTCAATTGTTGCTATGGTACGTCATTTTTATTTTCGATTTACATTGATGTATATTATTTAATATTGGAATTTTCATTATTCTCACCAATGTATATACACTCATTTCAGTTTATTTTTATGTTTGTAGATGGAAAGTGAAGAAGAAGAAAATAATCAATGTCGTGAACACAACATTCTTGAAAATAATCCAAGTCATGGAAGTAGCTCTAGCAGTGACAGGAGTTCAAGCGACGAATTATGATCACTATGTAATTTGGATATCAAAGCAAGGCATTTTTTTTTTTGAAATATGTCTGTGAAATCAAACATTTTGTTTAATGTAATGGACATAGTGTCCCAATTGAAAGACAAAGGGATACGAATAATTTTCCCATTTTATATGATAAAGAATATCTTATTCATATATATATAAAATCATAAAATATGTTTTAATTTATTCTATTGCATTCTCCATTGTCGTTCTCAAATGCACTAATAAGAATTTAATTCATATGAATATTGTTATAAGAGTATATATATGTGTTTACATGCGATGTTATTGGTAACTTATAGTTTCTGTTTTGAGCTATGTATTGGTTTATCATGGACGCTGGAATGGCTGTTATTGGCTCTCGTGGCCTGATCAGTAGTGCACTAACAGTTTATGTAACATGTAACTTATCTTTTAATGAAAAGTTACAAATTTTTTCTTTGTGAAAAAAAGAGTATATATATGTGTCGACTTTCGATGAATAATGAATTTAAAAAAACCACAATAATTCTGATATGATATAACAAATTAATCCAAACAACACATTCAAATGCATTAATAAAAATGTAATTAATATGAATATTGTTATAAGATGTGTTGACTTTTGATGAATAATGAATTAAAAAAAATCACAATAATTGGACTGTTGGAGGTGGATGTTTCTAAAAAAAACAAATTGAAAAATGGTGCATTTATGTGTCTATACACACCGGTGTGTTTATGATTCTATGGGCACTGCACTTATACCGATTCCAGTTATAAATATCGGTGCATTTGTGTGATATTGCGCATCGGGGCATTTATGTATATATAAGCGCCGGTGCATTTGTAGATGCCATGTGCACTGCACGAATACCGATACCAATTATAAATTTCAGTTTCTTTCTGTGATACGAAGCACCAGTGCCTCATAATGATATATGCACCAGTGCGCTTATATGACCTATGGGCACCGCTCAAATCCCAAGACCAATTAGAATGGCCCCGTGCATTGTATCACTAACACCAAGCCCACTGCTGTTGTTTTCCTTAACGGCCCGGTGCATTATCCTTCGACCGCCCCGGTGCGTTTTCTATTGATACTCAACAGTGTGTTAAAACCTGATAAGAGTACCAATGAAAAAACATCAGTAATAACATTCGGCCACCCTTTTTTTTTTAGTTGTGTTGAATTTCCGTTGAAAACTCTGCCAAAACCTCCGTTACCAGAAACAGATGTGGTAGCATATGTTTTTTTTACAATTTTGGCCAATTTTATAACACTAAAAACCTCCTTTATAACATATGCTAGAGGGTCTTTTCCTTGTAGTGCCACCACCTTTGCGGAAGCACATGCAGTGGCGATGGGGCATGACTGAAGCAGAGCAGTAAGAATGCGAAGGAGGCGGAGATGGAGGTCCGACAATGTGACAGAGAGTCGTTTGGCTAGAGGAATGATGCAAGTTCTTGGTAGGAGGTTGAAGGGCCCAGGAGGCAGAGTCGAAATTGAGAATGATAGAGAGGTCGAAGGAGAATGCAGAGGATGTAGCTTCATGGTCCATATATGGCCGCAGGAGGAGTTAACGCGTAGAGGGAGGAGTGAATGCACCAATGATGTCGTAAATGTAGATTAGGCGCTGAGAGGACGCAACACACTGTTCAAGGGTGGTGGAGTAAGTGATACCCACACCCGAGGCTTTATTTACCTTGTCGTGGCCATGGCCCTCCTCATGGCAAGGACGGTTGGCCGACATCGGCTTGGCTAGGTGTGTGCAGGCTAGCTCAAGCATTAACACCTGCATATGGGGGGTGAGAATCTTTGAGCATCAATTGGGTGCAGTCTATGTGAAGTGCTTCATCATAAAAAAAGTGTAGTCTCCCAGAGAGGAGAGGAGTGTTATGAACAACACCCTTGTTGGCTAGGAGATCCACAACTGCATTGGCTGATCGGCGAATGTGTTTGAAGGAGATAGCTTTGTGCTACTTCAACCATTGCTCAAGGATTTCAAAGCGGGCAGTGAGTCTCCAACTCTTTGAGAGTTTGGAGGTAGGGGAGCCATGGAGAAAATGATGAGCGATATTGATGATGACTAGAGAATCTCCTTCAAGTTCAAGAGGGAATAAATTATTATCATGAGCCAGAGAGAGACCTTGCATGAGACCTTCCAATTCAGTAGAGTTTTTGGTGTCCCATACTATGGAGCCAAGATAGATTAGCAAGGGTTCTCCTTCAAAATTTCTGATGATCCCCCCAAAACCTGCATCTCCTGGACTGCCTTTGGAGGTGCCGTCAAAGTTGAGTTTGAAGATTCTTTACAGAGGGGGGCTCCACGAGCAAGGAAAACTGGGAGAGTGGTTTGAAGGGGGCTCATTATCTGAATGGGAGGGGATGGAGAGATTCCAATTGGGCCAAATGATGCCTTCAAGAGGTTGAGAGGGGAAGTAATATTCCTTCCAAAGATTCAAAGCTATAGTTTCCTTAATATTCCTACATAAATTGGTCCAGTGGATCTCTTGAGGAGTGGCTTGATCCTTGAAAATGTGTCTGTTTCTTTCTTTCCAAATTATCCAGAGGAGGAGCCCTTGGAGGATGGTTGATAATGAGCTGAGAATATTGCTACTGAAAGGGGAGGTCTGCCAGTGCTAGATGGTGCTGAGGATGTCCCCTTTTTTCTTGTCAGTCCTTCTGTAGAGAATAGCTATATTATCCCAGAGAGTGTTTTCCATGGGGAAAGAGTCCAAGAGATGCTCAATGGTTTCCTATGAATTTTGACAGTTTGGACATAGAGAAGGACCAATGAAGCCATTTTTCAGAAGATTGTCCCAAGTTAAGATACGACATTTTCTGAGCAGCCATAAGAAGGTGGAGATTTTTGGTCATATTCGAGGATTCCATATTTGAGCCCAGATGGCATCTTGGGGGGCCGAAGCATAGGGGAGAAGTAGGTAATAAGCTTCTTTGGTGGTGAATGTGCCTTGAGTGGAGTATCCCCATCTTAATATGTCCTCTCCTTCCATGCAACATATTTTTCTTTTGTGAAGCTGTGCATTGATATCCTCAAACGATTCCTGGTACTAGTGATCCTGCCAATGCTCAGCGAGAAGCGATTGATGATAGCCAGAGTTGAGAGGGGTGATCCAGAAATGCTTGATTTGATTAAGCTCCCTTGCACTGAGGATGGATTTCCATCGAGGAGTCAGAAACAGGGTGGCAAGTTTAGGAAACTATTGCCATGAGTCCTCCCATAGACAAGCCTACGAGCATGATCGAACTTCCCAAAAGTTGTGCTCCTAGATGATGGATTTGTGTTGCTTAGCCTCTTTTCAGATTTGGGAACCTGTCGCTTTCGAGTTGAGATGAATCAGATCTTGGGGGGGTGGACTATCTACATACTTGGAAATCCATAATTAAGCCCAGAGAGCGGTTGGGTTAGAGACCCATTTCCACCAGATTCTTGCTCCCATGACTGCATTGATATGATTAGGATTTCTGAGCCCCAGAACTCCAAAGCTTTTAGGGACGTAGATGTCAAGCCATTTTACAAGAGTCCATTTTCGATTGTCTATTTTTCTTCCCCATAGGAATTTTCTTTGCAGATTATGGATTGATTTGAGAACCCATTTGGGGGCTGCCAGAACCAAAAATATGTACAGGGGCATTGATTGGAGAATGACCTTGATTAGAACGAGACACCAAACGATTTTAAGAGCACGATGAGTCCAGAGGGACAACCTAGCTTCAAGTTTTTTCAGCAACTCCTTCCAAGAAGAGTGTTTTATGACAGAGTCGATGAGGGGTGCTCCAAGAAATTTTGAAGGAAGGGAGGAGATGGAGAAATTGAGGATCTTGGAAATGTTGTGTTGGGTTATGGCTGGGGTGTTAAAGAAGAAAATTTGAGATTTCTCGGTATTGATGGAGTTTCCCGCAGCCTTAGAGAAGCAATCCAAGATGGATTTAAAGGATCGATCTTCTTGTACAGAAGGGTGGCCAGACAAAATTTTATCATCAAAAAATTGCTGATGAGAGATGGGGGAGGTGCGGTGGATGACCAACCCTTTGAGAGAATTGGAGTTGATGGCTTGGCGAATAAGCCTCCCCATTCCTTCCACCATGAGAATGAAAATGAAAGGGGATAAGGGGTCACCTTGACAAATTCCTCTAGAGGGATAGAATGGCGAGGAGGGAGAGTCATTAACTAGAATGGAGAAGAAGGGGGAGGAGATTAGGCTCATGATCAATCGGACCCAAGTTGGACTGATACCATTCGCCAAAAGCATCTATTGGATGTAATTCCAATTGAGTTTATCAAAATATTTTGAGAGGTCAATTTTGAGGAGCATACCTGGGATTTTTTCAGTCTTTACAGAGTGGGTGACTTCATGCATGAGGATTATGCCATCCAAAATTTGGCATCCCTCCACATATATTGTTTGTTCAGGAGATACTAACAACGGGAGGAAGGGCTTGAGCCTGTTGGCGAACACTTTGGATATGAGCTTGTATATGACGTTGCAGAGTGAAATTGGTCTATATTTGTTGGGAGTGGCAACATGATCCTCCTTCAGAGTGAGAGTGAGGAAGGTGGCATTGAGATAAGGCAGAATCTAATGCATGCATCTAGATTCCTCAACCAGTTCCCAGACTTCGAGCTTGATGTTCTCCCAGAAAAAAATGAAAGAAATTGGAAGTGAAACCATCTGGCCCAGGTGCCTTCCAATCCTTGAGTTGCAACATGGCCTGTTCAACCTCCTACACCAGGTCAGCGTTTCCTTGAAGTAGCTCAAGAGTTCTTTCTCAATATCTTCATGAGCTTCAATATTAACTCCTTGATCATTTTTTAGGACAGAGATGTAGTTGATCATTCTTCTTTGAATAGTGGAGCGGTGGAAGAACTTGGTATTTTTTTCCCCTTCTCTAAGCCATCGAAATCTCGATTTTTCCTTCCAAAGGATTTCTTCCTGAAGTCTTATATTGTCTAAGTGACTCATGATTTCCTGTTCCTGGAGCGCTCTTTCCTCAGTTCACCCTTCGCAGATGATGAGATGCTGAATATTGGCCATTTGGTTTTCCAAATCCCTTCGGCATTTGAAAATGTTTTCGAAAGAGGTTTGATTCCAGTGCTTTAGATGATTTTTCAATATCTTCAGTTTTTGTTGAAATTGGTACATTTTGGAGCAAATTGGAGGATGATGTTGTTCCACCAATCGATGACCATTTCTTTGAAACCAGGATGTGAGAGCCAGAATTTCTCAAAACGGAATGGTTTATTACTAGAAGTCCCTAGGTGAGACCATTGCGGTTGTATGGGACAATGATCAGAACCTGAAGCTAGAAGGATGATGGAGAAGAAGTCACCTCCCATATGAATTGAATTATCTGTGATTAAGAAATGATCCAATCTTGAATAAATTTTTTGTGCTCCGCCTCGACGGTTATTCCAGGTATGGAGGCCATTGGAGGTTGGTAGATCTATCAACTGATTTTGATGAATCAAGTCTTTGAACCTGAGGCTGTCTGCATCCAGCATGGAGCTCCTGCCTTTATTTTCATCCATGTTGGTGATCATGAAATTGAAGTCACCTGGTGAAAATGTGAAGTTTGGTTACACTTTTTGCCCTTTTTTGAGAAAAAATATCATTTTTTTCTTTTCTTCAAATTTCTGCAAGTCAATTTTTTTTATTTTTATTTTTAGAATTTCATTTTATGATAAAAACAAAAGTTGTCAGAAATTTTATTAGCTTTATATTACTTATTTTTTTTCAGTTTTTTTGTACACATTTTATATGTCAACTTAAAATTTCTTTGAGTGCATGTTATTTAACAATCAAAGGATTCATAAAAAGTCATGTTCAAATGCATTGGTGTATTCTTTGTAAGCTTTGTGTTTTTGAGAAAAAAAATGTGCTACAACAATCTAGACAGAGTCTACTTCGTTTTTGTTATATTTACGAAACCAACTGATGCATATCATAATTACTAGAATTTTTTGAACTGATCCAATATGAAAAAACTACATATTTTGAATATGTTCAGCTCGCACAAAATTTCTCAACATATAAGTTATAAACTAAAAATCTAGAAAACTACCCATTACAGATGACAGACCAATGTAATGCACCATAATTTTTTCAATTTTTTTACAGTGTATTTTGGAAGATACAGAATATGATTTCATTAAATCATAATGACCTTTAGAAATTTTTTGCACTCGTTTTATTAGAAAATTAATTAAAATTAGTAAATATTTATGAAATTCCATAAAATTTATATTTCTTGAAAGTAGACTGAATTCTGGAAATGCTTGTCTTGGTTCCATAAAGTTTCATGGAGTTTAATCAGTCCAAATATGAAGAAATGTGTTCAGAGCTCGACTCTACGTAATTGCAGATGTGTTAGTTTGGCCAAACCTTTTAAAAAAGTTTAGCTAAATTATTTTGTGTCCCAATGGTCAGTCAAGTCCAACGACACAAAAGTTCAGCCGAACTTTTAATTGACTTTACATCGGCCGAAAAATTCAACGAAGCCCCTCCAAAGAAAACATTTTGCGGCAATATAAATAGGTGTAAACAGATTCATTATTTTTGCATAATTTCGTACATTTCTTCATTTGGTATGATTTTGCAAAGGATTTTTTTTTGGGCTTGATTTTCAAATGACTCTTTTTGGCTTAACATTCAAAGGACATTTTTTGGAGGTATGTGATACATTTTTTGGATGCTTTTTGGGCTTAATTTTCAATGGACATTTTTTTGAAGGTATATTGTTTTTAGAGGTTTTGGGCTTAATTTTCAAAAGACATTTTTTTGGAGGTATTTTTTTTTAGAGGTTTTTGGGCTTAATTTTCAGAAAACGTTTTTTAGACTTTTTTTGGGCTTAATTTCAAAAGGACTATTTTTAGGCTTAATATTCAAAGGAAATTTTTTGGAGGTATTTTTTAAAGTGATATTTTTTTAGAGCCTTTTTTGGCTTAATTTTCAAAGCACATTTTTTGGAGGCATTTTTTAAAGTGACATTTTTTAAGAAGTTGGGCTTAATTTTCAATGGAAATTTTTTGGAGGTATTTTTTGAGGGCTTAATTTTCAATGGACGTTTTTTGGAGGTATTTTTTGAAGTGAAATTTTTTTAGAGTACATGTTTTAGGTTGAAGTAAATCTTTTATAATGATTTTTTAAAATGAGTTTTTGTCTAACTTTTTAAATGGAATTTTTTTGCAGGACTTGGAAGGAAATATTTTGAGCTTCATTTCATTTTTAGAAGACATTTTTTTCTCATATATTTTAAAGTAAGTGTTTTGGATTGAAGTATGTCTTTTGTGAAAAAAATTTAAAATGAGTTTTTTTAAATTAAATCTTTTGTTATGATTTTTTTAATTGATATTTTTTCTAAGTTTTTGAAGGAATTTTTTTGAACTTCATACTCAATTATCATGGGAAATGGAAGGAATTGCAAGAGAAAATATGACCGAACAAGAGACCCTGAGGAACGTAGAGAACAGGGGAGAGAATATCCCCCCAAAAAAGGAAAGAACACTCAAGTATTGAAAGGGAAAATCAACCTGAACTAGAAGTTGAAGCAGGTATGTAAATGTAAATGTTATAAATTTGATATTTAAAATTTTCCTAGTGTAAATTGTGAAGCTTAATTTTTATTTGATGAACTAATTTGGAAAATATTTTGCAATGTAAACAAAGAGAGATATTCCTCAAAACATTGATGATGATACAAAATTTTGAAAGAGCAAGTGAAAGAGATATTGAACCAATGATTGAAGATGGTGAAAATGTTGAAATAAATTCAAGTGAAGAAATTGAATCACCAAGTATATATATATATATATATATATATATATATGTATGTTGAACACATGCACGTATTATTGAAATTATACATATTTATTAATTTAGTTATTTATTGAATATGTAAACTTATTATGTACTATTAATTCGAATATGTACAGATGAAATCAATATCGATGATGAGATGTTAGAAAATGTTGACAGTCACACATATGGAGATAAAAAATCTGACCATGTTATAGTATATTGTGTTAATCACATTTTTTATTCATTCTTCATAAAGGAAACTATGGCATTTCAAGTCCAATTGTTGAAAGTTCTCTTAACATTAAGGAAATTAAAATAAGTTATGACTTTATTAAGTATTTGAAAATCAACAAAAGATAAAAAAATGAAGGAAAATTTGATACAAAATACAAATAGTGCTATAAATTCAATTAGAATATCTAGACCAAAAATGGTTTCATATGCACGCAGAACAATACATATGGCAGTGGTTTCATCAAGTACTAAATAGAATCTCTTAGTAAAATCTATGACACGAGCATTAGGAACCTCACAAAAAAGTTTGCACAAACATCAGAAATTTTGGTTGCAAATAGATGTAAATGATGAACTCGCTTGTTGGACAACTATTTTTAGGCAACCATACAAAGATAGACTTGGAGAAAATGTTAAAAAAATAATATATGAATATTGGATGAAAAATTCATGTGTTTCACCAAAAGCAAGGGATGTGATGCAAAGAATAATAGCACCAAATTAGTACGAAGAACATCCAAAACATTTCTTGGACACCACTCAGATAGAGTTGTTCAACAAGTTCAAAGAAGGGAATAATGAAATTGATGTATCAAATAGTGCTTTTGTGCAAAAAAAACCATAGTATGTAAAACCTATTGATCTGAAAGGAGTGTATTAGTTCTGCTGTGATAAGTGTCCTTTAAGTAATATAAACATGTACAATTTGTCTCCATTTGTTTGCTTAAGGAATGAGTGTTTTAACCATGAAATATAGATGAATTAGTGAACTTTAAGCTTGAAAATAAGCCTTAAAAACACTGAACAACAATGTATAACAGAGAAAATAAATCACACATAATTTTTACACAGTAGGCATGATGAAGCAGTTCACCCCTCCTGGGCTACATCTACTGGTCCAACTCCCAATGGAATGTACCTCTTTGTCATCAAAATTGTAAATTACATGTGTTTATAAGCCTCTAATAGTTGTTTTCTCTACACCAATGGCTCCATAATGCTCAAATTAGTCTAGATAGACTCTTGTTTCACCAAAATTGGTCGAAAATTGACCTCCCAATGCATTTTTCCCAATGAGTGCTAAAAAAACTCCACTAAAAGTGGAGACAGGCACTTAACTGGAGTTAAATTTAATTAAAACCCTAAATTTAGTGTCAGTGCTATATAAATAGGCATAAATAGATTCATTATTTTCGCATAATATTGCACATTTCTTCATTTGGTCTGATTTTGCAAAGGATTTTTTTTGGGCTTGATTTTCAAAGGAATCATTTTGGCTTAACATTCAAAAGACATTTTTTGGAGGTATGTGATACATTTTTTGGATGCTTTTTGGACTTAATTTTCTAAGGACATTTTTTTGAAGGTATTTTGTTTTTAGAGGTTTTGGGCTTAATTTTCAAAGGACATTTTTTTGGAGGTATTTTTTTAGAGGTTTTTGGGCTTAATTTTCAAAGACATTTTTTGGACTTTTTTTGGGCTTAATTTTGAAAGGACTCTTTTTAGGCTTAATATTCAAAGGACATTCTTTGGGGATATTTTTTAAAGTGATATTTTTTTATATCTTTTTTTTGGTTTAATTTTCAAAGGACATTGTTTGGAGGTATTTGGTTTTTAGAGACAATTTTTTTAGAAGTTTTTGGACTTAATTTTCAACGGACGTTTTTTGGAGGTATTTTTTAAAGTGACATTTTTTAAGAAGTTGGGCTTGATTTTCAATGGAAATTTTTTGGAGGTATTTTTTGAGGGCTTAATTTTCAATGGAAATTTTTTGGAGGTATCTTTTACAGTGACGTTTTTTTAGAGTATGTGTTTTGGGTTGAAGTAAATATTTCATAATGATTTTTTAAAATGAGTTTTTGTCTAACTTTTTAAATGGAATTTTTTTGCAAGACTTGGAAGGAAATATTTTGAGTTTCATTTTATTTTTAGAAGACATTTTTTTCTCAGATTTTTTAAAGTAAGTGTTTTGGATTGAAGTATGTATTTTGTGAAAAACTTTTAAAATGAGTTTTTTTTTTTTTTTGGAGTTAAATTTAATTAAAACCCTAAATTTAGGGTCGTCGCTATAATCTCTTCCAGATAAACTGTTAATTTTTAAAGTCAAGTGGGCGGGGTGGTCACATGTCGAACCCCCAACATTTGCGTTGTTACCGTTTGAAACTCTGCGTGTATAGCTTGGAACCTAGAGTGGCACGGTTCCGCCTACTGTGGCATTTGATGCCATGAATCCCACAATGTGAATGGTGCAAAATTTCCACCGGAGTAACCGCCCCTTCAACCATCACCTACAACCCTTAACGTAATCGTGGCATGTGATGGAGTTTATCCCGCCGGATTTTATGTAATACAACTGCCAGTTAAGTTAAATGTTGTGGGTTTTGGATATGCCATGTGATCATTGCTTCAGGGCCACCAATAGGTTGGGACCGCTGGCAGTCCCCTCCCCCAATGTTAAAAATTTTAAACCATAAAATGATGTCGAGACCTTAGACTGTTAAGAAACAAATCATAGGCGGAATGGCCAGAGGTCTTTGTGGCTAGCAGGAGGTCGCAGGGTCGAGCAAGGTCGACCCCCACCAACTCCATGATAATTTTACCACTATATCATGAGGACACGTGGTGGCCTATGGGCTTGCCACGTGTCGCTCATCCGACGGTTCCTAAAAATTCATCCAACGGTCAATACAAACCTCTGTACCACCAAACATCAATGGCCCACATCATGCCACATGGCGCGATCTGGTTGGTTGGAGAAAAAGGAATATACCCTGTAATATCCCTTGCTGACTATATTTGCATGCTAACTGGGCATCCAATCGCAAAATTTTTGTTGTTTGGGAAAATGAACAGAACGCGATATCTTCCTCATTCGACATCGGTTTTTCGAACCATTCACCACGCCGGAATCACAACGATGAGACCTTTCTGGTTGCTCAGATTTGGACCTGTTTCAAGCACTTTCAATTTCAAGCATAACACATAATCTCCTAATCACACCTCCCCATTGGGAAGCTTTTGGACCGCAAAAGACTTTAATCACCTGTTCAGAAGATGAGGGTACAACTCCTTCACCTTTTTCACTTCCATCCATATTGCCTTACTTGGTTTGCTGCCTTTGAGCCCAATTCGAAGATAATAGAGACTTCCCCTCTTAAAAGTGTGTGTCCTCCTATCAAGGATGGAATACTCCTTGAGCTTGTCCAGAAATTCTGGCGAAAAATATTCTATTGATGACAGTTCAATATCACTCCCTTGATCATCAATCAAAGGAGGCTCATACAAACGTAAATTATTCACATTGACAATGAAATACATTTGCATATATGAAGGCAAGTCAAGTTGAAATGCATTATTAACAACTTTTTTAATGATCTTGAATGGACCATAATGAATAGGCTTGAGCTTTTTACCTTCTCCTTGCATCCTTTCTTTGCTTATGTGCAACCATACTTCATCTCCTTCATGAAACTTGTGATCAACTCTATGTTTTTCATGCCTCTCCTTGTACTTGCTTTGACTCTTCTCAAGTTGTTCTTGAACTTGTTGATGAATACTTTTAATTTTCTCAATGCACTTTTGAGCCTTGTAAGTATCATTATTCCCATCAATTGTAACATCCTTCTCATAGATGAAGTCTAATGGCGATTTTGGAAAATACCCAAAGCAGGCTTCAAAAGTTGAAGTATTTGTAGAAGAGTGCTTGGCCCGATTGTAAGTATGCTGAATGTAATGCAGTTGTTCATCCCACAAATTGGGATGTTTGTTGCAATATCCTCTCAATAGATGCACAACGATTCTGTTCACCACCTCGATTTGGCCATCAGTTTGGGGATGAAAAGAAGTACTCTTTTTCAACTTTGTGTCCATCATCTTCCAAAGATTGGACCAAAAATTCCCAACGAACTTGGAATCCCTATCACTAACAATAGAAGTTTGCAACCCATAATGAACCCATACATGTTGAAACTAATGTTCAGTATTTTGTTCAGCAGTAATGGTTTTCTTACGTGGCATAAGTATACACATTTTAATAAATCTATCCACAACTACATAAAGATAATTATGTTGTTTTCTTGACATAGGTAGACCTCCAACAAAGTCAATGAGAAACTCTCCCATGGCCTTGAGTGTAATGGTAGTGGCGTGCACAACCCAAGCTTCCTATTTCTAGGCTTACTTGTTGCACACATTGAACATCCTCTTATAAAACATGACACACTATCTAGCATGTGAGGCCAATAGCAATACCTTTATAGATGCACCATTATTTTTCTTACCCCAGAATGTCCAGCAATAATAGATGAATGAGCCTCTCTCATGACACCAAATCTCTCTCCTTGTGGTATACACAACATGCCCAAATGAAACAACAAATTGTTATGCATGTGATAATCATTTTCGTCAACTTGATTCCCTTCACTCAAACTAGCATACACATCTTTAAAATCAGTATCAGATGCATAATGTTCTATGTAACTCTCATGTACAATAGAGTCATTTTTAAGCAAAGTAGAAGCACTTATAATTGGCCTTGAAAGTGTATCAACAATTTTATTGAAAATACCTTTCTTGTACCTTATAACCAAGTGAAACTGTTGAAGAAATCCCATCCACCTGAAATGTCATGATTGCTGCAATTTTGTTTGCAGCAACAAGTACTGTAATGGGTGATGATCAGTATGTATACTCGTCTCTTTACCTATCAAGTAGTGTTTCCACTTCTTGACGCTTTGTACCAATGCATACAACTCTTTTTCATATGTTGGATAATTAGTTACAACACCATTGAATGTTTCAGAATGAAAAGTAATAGGATTACCATGTTGAAAAATTACTGTGCCCATGGCATAATCACTAGCATCAGTTTGAATCTTGAATGGCTGTCTCAAATTCAGTAATGCAAGGACTAGAGCTGAATTGATATTGTCTTTTAAATCTTTAAAATATTGCTGCTGTTTGCCTCCCCATGGGAAGCCTTTATTCACACTTGTCACTACATGCATAGGAGCTGTTATGGCAGAAAAGTTAGCAATAAAATTTCTCCAATACTGAGCTGCGCCTTAAAAACTTCTTACCTCGGTTACTGATTTGGGAGTGGCCCAATTCACAATGGCTTCCACTTTAGAAGGATCAATTCTCAATGCGCCTCCTCCTACAATGTGTCCCAAATAAACCAGATAAGTATTTACAAATTCACACTTAGACATTTTAAGAAATAATTGCTCTTTCTTCAAAGCATCAAGTACCCTTTTAACATGAAAGACATGGTATTCTCTTGTTTTGCTAAAAATGAGTATATCATATAAATACACAATCACAAAGTCATCAAGAAATGGATGCAAAACATTATCCATAACATGCATGAAATTCATCGGTGCATCACACAAAAAAAATGGCATAACGAACCACTCAAATAATCCCTGTTTTGTTTTGAATGCAACCTTCCATATGTCACTTTTTGCAATTCTTACTTGATGATATCCACTTCGTAATTCTAACTTAGTGAAAAAAAATTCTTCTTTCAGCTGATCTAGAAAATCATCTATCATTGGGAGTGGGTATCAATTCTTTACCATTACCTTGTTCAAATCTCTAAAGTCAAAACACATGCGCCAAGTCCCATATTTCTTCAGAATCATGACTATGGGTGAATCACATGGCGAAGTGCTTTGCCTTATGAGTCCCTTGTCCAACATGTCTTTGATTTTCCTCTTTATTTCAACATTCTCCATTATCGACATGCGATACATGCCGATGTATGGAAGAGGACAATATTTTTGTAACTGAATCTCATGTTGAATCTCCCTTTTAGGAGGCAATCATGTTGGCTCCTTAAACATCTCATGATGTGCATCAACTACATCATATAAATCTGAATTCAACTTGGGATCACAATCTTCAAATGACTCATGATTAACATCAGCTTTTTCTGGTTTCTATAAGATGGTCAAGAGAACACGAGGATGAAGCACACTGGAGACAAAGGAAAACAACCTATCTCCCAGCACCCTTAGAAAAGAGGAAGAAAATCTATGAAGCAGCATCTAGAACTGCTTGTGCAATCGTTTGCATCATAGATTCCAAACTCTGTTCGATCCAACATTTATGGTTGGGAAAGTGAGGTTATAAACAATTTAGATAGGGAGGATGATATGGCATATGAGGACATGTAGAATGTAGTGGCTAATGCAGGGCACACCCGAGGTTTCATTTCTCTGTTTCAACAGTCAATCAGAACTTACTATTTGATCAAATGCTTGCTATTCAAGGCAGTCATGTCGATAGCAGAATCCAAGTTGGAATTAACTATGGCAGATATCAACAGAAACATTTAGGAAAATAATATTTTCCAGTCGCATCAATATTCTAGGCTAGGAAGGATGGAGAAGGATATTAAGTCCATGTAGCAGATTGAAGTTGAATTGCCAAGTTCTAGTGCCAAAGACCCTGCACCTGTGGAGTCAAAGGAAGATTAAAGATTTCATGTTAAAATGTTTCAGTTTCCTTTTAGTGGCTACTACTCCTTTTGTGTATGTTATTATTTCCAGACTTAGATATTAAGTATCGTCAGATATGGTATATATTATTAAGACTTTTTATGTTTTGGTTGACATACTTTGCACTTACATGGCCAACAGACCTGGTTTCCTACGGGCAGGTTGAGGTCTATTTTTTGTATATTTCTTGCCCGGCTTAAATTAATAGAAAATGGGAAGGAAATACCTAAGCTTACAAAAAAAAACATCAGATTTAGGCTTTAATCATTAGAAGAAAAAAATTATTACTTGAATTAACCAGCCTTTTTACCTGTCCAGATTTTACCATTGCAATATTTGTCTTCTTGTGATGTGCTCTAACAATGTACTCCTTGCCATATTTGAATAAATCATATTTTTTCTCATGGCGATGGAAGATAGATTTCCTCTCATACAAGTAAGGACTTCCCAACACAACACCTGTAATATCAAGTGGAACCACATCTAATTCAACTGTGTCAACAAAATGTGCAGTTATTGCAAAGCGCAATATGCACTTCTTTGAAACCTATAAATTTGCATCCTTACAAATCCACCCAAGTGGATATGGTTTTGGATGTGGAATGGTCTCAAGATTAATTTTACTAACCAATTCTTCAGAGATTAAGTTTCCTTGTGACCCACTGTCAAACAGTGTATCAATTTGGATATGACCCTCACATGAAATAGTTCAATTCTCTCCTCTTCATTTGGAGCTTCTATGTGACAGTTTGAAGTACTAGTATTGGGTTTTGTTTCAATTTATTTCCCCTTTGTGTTCTTCAATCCCATGGCTCTAATTTTAGTTTCATCACCCGAATACTCTCCTAAGTCATGTTGAGTTGTAGCTGCAGTTTTCTGCTTCCCTTTGCTATTGTTAAACTTGGGTCTCTTTTCAGGATGTAGTTTCCAACAATTTTTCTCTTCATGGAATTCTCTTGAGAAATGTTTACAAACCAATTTCTCTCCCTCTTTCTTGACAGATGCATTCTTTTTTCCTTTTCCTTTTGAGGTCTTCTCTTTTTTTTTTCCCCTTAAAAATTTTGTTTCTATGCTCTTCAAAAATATTTTTCCCTCTTACTTCTAGATGTGTGGCTTGAACAAATACCTCATCTAGACTTGTAGGATTAAACATGAGGATAGTATGTATAAGGTAGATATGTAAGCCCCCTATGTACTTGAGTAAAGTATCTTCACTCTGCAAATCTACCCCTAATAAGAGAGCTCTTCTCCTAAATTCTTGGGTGTAGTCTTCTACGTTTTGTCCTTTCAATTGTCTAAAATTTTTCTAGTTCATTACGGCTTTTTGCATATGAGCTAATGGATAAAACTATTGTTTTATTGCAGTAATGAAATTATACCATGATAGAATAATCTTACCATGATTTTTTATCTCCTCCTTTGTCCTAGCTTCCCACCAAACAAGAGCTGTACCTTCCATCCTCAATAAAGCTAGTTGGATTTTGGTGTCATCATCATGAAGGTTATGAATTCTCAAATAAACCTCCAATTGCCTAATCCAATTATCAAGCTTTTCTGCATTGACTTCACCATTAAACATTGACATTTAAAACTTAACATCAAGTTTTAGAAAGGAATTTTACCAATGTTCTTTGACTTGTGAGACTGATGTACTCAATATGAACTAGAGGATGATGATGATGAGGGTAAGGATGGTGAATTTCCACTACTTCCATTTCCTCCATTTCCCTTCTTTGATTTATCTTCATCATTGTGATCTCTTGATGATCCCTGACCTTCCTTGTGAAGTTTGGATCCTTCTCCTTCTAGTCTTTCATTCCTTTCTTGATAAAGGACTCTCACCATTTCATTCATGTCAAGGAATTCTTTCCTGAACACTCTTTATTATTCTTTGGGATCCACCTCTTCATGGGTTTCTTATTCTCCTATAGGCATGCTTATTCCTTATTTTTCTTCTCTTGGAGGTGAACTAGGTGGTGGAGAATGTGTTAATATTTCCCTCCTTTATTGTGGCTCACTTTGAGAACCCCTTGTTTCCAATAATTTTCCTTCTCTTCTCTTAAGGTTGAGCCTAGTAAGAATGAAAACCCTTGAAAAAAGTTAAAAAATATTTTTACATAAAAAACACAAGAGGTTAAACTCTAGCTCTGATACCGACTTGATCTGAAAGGAGTGTATTAGTTCTGTTGTGCTAAGTGTCCTTTCAGTAATATAAACATGTACAATTTGTCTCCATTTGTTTGCTTAAGGAATGAGTGTTTTAACCATGAAAAATAGATGAATTAGTGAACTTTAAGCATGAAAATAAGCCTTAAAAAAATGAGCAACAATGTATAACAGAGAAAAACAATCACACGTAAGTTTTACACAGTAGGCATGATGAAGCAATTCACCCCTCCTAGGCTACATCTGCTGGTCCAAATCCCAATGGCATGTCCCTCTTTGTCATTATTCTCAAAATTGTAAATTACATGTGTTTATAGGCCTCTAATGGTTTTTTTCTCTGCACCAATGGCTCCATAATGCTCAAATTAGTCTAGATAGACTCTTGTTTCACCAAAATTAGTCAAAATTTGACCGCCCAATGCATTTTTCTCAATGATAGCTAGAAAAACTCCACTAAAAGTCGAGACAGGCACTTACTGGAGTTAAAATTAATTAAAACCTTAAATTTAGGGTTGGAGCTATAATATCCATCGGATAAACCATTAATTTTTAACGTCAAGTGGGCAGGGTGGTCATATGTCGACCCCCCGCCGTCTGCGTTGTTACCATTTGAAACTCCACGAATATAGCTTGGAACCTGGAGTGGCACGGTTCTGCCAACCATGGAATTTGATGCCATGACTCTCGCAATGTGAATGGTGCAAACTTTCCGTCGGAGTAACTGCCCCTTCAACCATCACCTGCAACCCTTAACATAACCATGTCATGTGATGGAGTTTATCCTGCTGAAGTTTATGTAATACAACCACTGGTTAAGTTAAATGTTGTGGGTTTTGGATATGCCATGTGATCACTACTTCGGGGCCGCCAACAGGTTGGGACCACTGGCAGTCCCCTCCCCCAATGTTAAAAAGTTTAAACGATAATATGATGCCAAGACCTTAGATTGTTAAGAAGCAAATCATAGGCAAAATGGTTGAAGGTATTTGTGGCGGGTAGGAGGTCGCGGGGTTGACCCCCGCCGACTCCACAATAATTTTACCATTATATCATGAGAACACGTGGCGGCCTTTGGGCTTGCCACATGTCGCTCATCCGACGGTTCCTAAAAATCCATTCAACGGTCAATAAAAACCTCTGTACCACCAAAAACAAAAAACCCACATCATGCCACATGGCACAATATGGTTGGTTGGAGAAAAGGGAATATTCCCTAGAATATGTCTGCTGATTATAGCTGCATGCTGACTGGGCATCTAGTCACAAAAGTTTTGTTGTTTGGGAAAATGGACAGAACGCGATATCTTCCTCATACAACATCGGTTTTTCGAACCTTTCATGTCGCCGAAATCACAACGACGAGACATTTCTAGTCGCTTAGGTTTGGACCTATTTTGAGCACTTTAAATTTTGAGCATAACACATGATCTCCTGATCATCTATCGCAATACTCTACACTTGCTATTGTCATTATCATGCGGAATTCTAGTTATATTATGACACATTCCTTAATTTTGGTAAATTTTTTTGGAAAGATTCACCTTCTCCTTCCACTATCCATGATTTCATATCTCAAAATATATGTGGAATAGAAAGCCATGAATTATTTTACCAAAAGAAATGTGTTGGTGGTAAAAAATGCGAAGATTGTGGAAATTTGACTAAATTTAAAAACAAATATTGTATTGATATAAATGATCAATCATTTTCCAACATGAAAGTGAAATGGAAGAGATATGAATATATACATACATCAATTCAAGGTTCAAGTGCTAAAATAATTGATTTACAAGAAGAAGAAAATTTTGTGATAGATTTTTTTAGAAAGTTTGAGGCAGAAATTTATAAATACACCAAGCATTCCCATAGAGCTTGATGGTAGGACTTGCAATTCAAAAAATCCCATGAATTTTTTCCACCAGGGACCATTTTTTCAGTAATTGATTTTGTTGAAAACTACACATTTGTTCCATAAAATAAATTCAGAGTGAATACTATCATTTTGACCAAGTCTCCATGCTCGTCCATATTCTATATAGACACGCTGATTTTTTTTTTGATCATATAGAAAGCACCAATGCAAATCAACATGTTATTAAAGAATAGCACTTTTATATCAGTGACGATCGTACACATGATACATATTTTGTACAACATTGTTTGGAAAGATTTATGGCTCCTTGAAAAGTCATGGAATAATATTCAATGAACATTGGATATGGTCAGATGGATGCACAGGTCAATTCAAATATTCACGATCATTCTTTTGGTTGTGTCTTCTTCATATGAAAACTTGCATTAAACATTGTTGGAATTTATTTGAGACTGGTCATGGAAAAGTAGAACATGATGGTGTAGGGCATGCATAAAGCGAGCACTTCAAAGACATCAAATGGATCCCTCTGCAAGCCGAATTGTCTCAGCTAAATAAGTTGTTAAATGGTGCATCGTTTCACTAAGCCATGAGACTAACCAATCAAGGGAAGTGCAAAGGTACATTCAATTTAATTTTTATGGGATTTCTGATTTTAAACAGTGTACATTTATCACAATGATTATCTTTGATGGTATTTTGATATCATATTTATATTCTTCTTTGAATTTTCCATATTGGTTTTTTTGGCATATTGGGGTCGAAGATGTAGATAAATCGATTGGAAATGACGTTGAAATAATAAAAGGAACTCAAAAATTGCATTCAATTAAAACAAAGTTGTCCACAAATGTGTTTGCATTGGATAAAAGAAAATATTCTTGTTTTTGTCATGTTTGCATAGACAACATAGAATCCAATGATGTTTGTGAAAACAAAATGTATGTAAAAGGTTGGCAACATACAGAGCTAAATACAAAGGGGAAAATTTTTGTTTCAAGGTTTGAAGAAATGTAATAAGAGGAGACTACATTATCATCTGATGGTGATCAAGTTTCTTATCTTGTTAGAGAAGGTAACATTTGAATTGCTTTCAAATGATATAGATATAGAAATAGATAGTAAAATCAAGTATATGTATGTTAATTTTGAAGTTAAATTTTCACGTTAATTATGATCTAAATTTAAATACATAAGTTTGGTTTATTGTGCGGGAGATGCTTTTGCTGTAATTGCACCTACTATGAACGATGAAAATGTGAAGTATTATTTGATGTGTTGCACTGAACGAAAGATGAAATTATTAGAAAACTATAATGATCATGGGTTTACATATGATAAATGGTTTATTATACTGAAAGGTTATTTTTTCAGACAAACTTATCAAAGTGGGGATTTTGTTTACTTCAAGACTATGAACCTAATGTCATAAGTTGTCAATATAGTCACTTGGTTTGTGCAACACACATACAGTTGATAGAAGTTCAATTAAAGAAAAAAATGAAAAATTAAGAAATGGAAAATGTCAAAAGTTGATCATGAATGGATCATTGAAGATGGCATTCCATTGGAATTTTTTTGATTGTAATGCCAAACAATTTATTCTCTTTGGATTCATCTTTTAGAACTTTCAGAACTCAACTAAAAATTGAATTGCCTTTTTATGTTATCTGTACAAGTGTTTGCATGTGTACATTGTTTTGGTACATGCACACGAGTAATTTATACACGTGTAAACATACACATTTATAGATTATCTCGTCTAAATGATTTCATACATTCTTTGGTACAATTTTTCATAATGTCATTATTGCAAAATGTACATGAATCTGTGTATCTAGCATAGTTGATATAATGAAAATTTGAAGTTGTACGATTTTGTTTTAGACGTGTGTGTCTATTATAAGTAAATTATAATATTCATTCTTAAATGCAAAATGTGCGGTACATGTTTTGTAATTTCCACTTTACTATCAACTGAAAGTAGATTTTCTATGTGCATTGATGAAAAATGTTGCACGTACTGGATATATATTTTCTAGAATGCAATTTTAAAATTTTATGATTTTTTGACACATCTAAGAAGACCTAGAATTTTATGATTGTTTTTAGATATATACACATCGATATGTATTGTACTTCAATCGTTTTAACATATATTCATACGTGTACTTAATTCATTTTTATGTACATATACTCATGTGAACTTTTTGTTTGTTTGTAAAATGACAACTTGAATTTTAAAAACAAAACATTATATCACAATCACATGCCAAATGTAGTTCAACCATCCAAAACATGAGTTTTAAAAACAAAACATTATATCGCAACATTACTTCACATGCCAAATGTAGTTCAAGTATCCAATAAAAACAAAACATTATATCACAATCACATGCCAAATGTAGTTCAACCATCCAAAAGATGAGTTTTAAAAACAAAATGTTATATCACAACATTACTTCACATGCCAAATGTAGTTCAACTATCCAAGAAAAACAAAACATTATATCACAATCACATGCCAAATGTAGTTCAACCATCCAAAACTTGAGTTTTAAAAACAAAACATTATATCACAACATTACTTCACATGCCAAATGTAGTTCAACTATCCAATAAAAACAAAACATTATATCACAATCACATGCCAGATGTAGTTCAACCATCCAAAACTTGAGTTTTAAAAACAAAACATTATATCACAATCACATGCCAAATGTAGTTCAACCATCCAAAACTTGAGTTTTAAAAACAAAACATTATATCACAACATTACTTCACATGCAAAATGTAGTTCAACCATCCAAAACTTGATTTTTAAAAACAAAACATTAAATAGATCACAACATGTTATTACATGCAAAATGTAGTTCAACTATCCAAAATATGGTTTGTAATTCGATATTTCCATCTAGAGAGATTCATTTTATATTTTTAACAAGTTTATAAAATGACAACTTGAATTTTAAAAACAAAGCATTATATCACAATCACAAGCCAAATGTGGTTCAACCATCCAAAATATACACATTGTGAAAATGTAATTTGAAATTTCCATCTACAGATTCATTTTATATTTAACAAATAAAATGACAACTTAAATTTTAAAAACAAAAAATTATATCCTAAAACTAAACATTATATCACAACATGTGATTACATGCCAAATGTAGTTCAACTAGATCCAAAATACACACAGGTATGTACATGGTTTAAAAAATAAAATGAGAACTTGAGTTTAAAAATGAAACATTATATATCACAACATGCGATCACATGCCAAATGTAACTATCCAAAATTTAAAATCATTCTTGACAAGAGTAAATGTAGTTTAAAACTATATATCCAACAGTAAAATATGTCGAAAATTTGTATCTCACATGAACAATAAAAGTAAGTATATATATATAGTTCAATGTATAGTGTTACAAGTATCAAGTTATATAGAAAAGTAAATATATGATTACATGTACATAAGACTATATATAAAAAAGAAAATTTAAGACTAGATCTATCAAATATAATGTTGCACACATGTGCATCATCCATCAAATACAAATGGATCTAGTGTCTCTGCCAACAAAGTCCTGATCCTCGAGCTATCCTCTCAAGCATGGGGAACCTGTACACAATGTGTACAAACATTAAAATTTAATGTTTTAAAATTGAATGAGAATATATAACTTCATGTAAAAAAAAACAAAATGAAAAAAAATAATAATCATGCAATACATCATGAGGGTCCCTCTCCATTGTGTTTTGTTGCTTGTCCATTAAAAATTCCTCCACAGGAACATCTTCCACAATAAACTGTACACTATATATATATATATATATATATATATATATATATATATATATATATATATATATCATGCAATACATCATGAGGTTCCCTCTCCATTGTGTTTTGTTTCTTTTCCATTAAAACTTCCTCCACAGGAACATCTTCCACAATAAACTATACAATATACATTGTAATGTTCCAAATTTTGCAATAAAGTATTTGGAACATTAATCTTGCTTTTATTTTAATAAAAGGAATAAAATGGGTGAGGGAAATCATGTAGCAATTTAATAAACACTCCTAAGGTTAAAAAAGTCACTTAAGTGGCTTAAGATAGCAGCCCAAGTGTGAAAAGGGGCCAAAGGCAAGTGAGCTAGACCATGGTTGACCAAAGTCAACAACGTACCCTAAGAGGGGAAGCTTTCTCAAGAAGATTGCGTAGTTGGAGTGGAGGGAAAATTTCAAATGAGAGAAACCCTAATGTGAGTGGGGTCCATGCATGCTTTGCATAAAAGATGAAGGAGAGCCATTGTGGAGATCAATTTTTGGAGAATAGAATTCGAAGTTGAAGCTCTCTTCAACTTGGTGCTGCTTAGCACAAGAGGGATTCCTGTTTAGGAACGCCCTTCTCTTCCATGGGAGGCCATGGAGAGATTTTTCTTCATCTTCCTCACATCATGGCATGAGGCCAAGGTAGTTATTTGTAGCTACTACGTTATTCTTGTAGCAAGAGAACACTGGAGTTGCTGGTGTTGTAGTGAGGGACTTCCATCATCTAACTTCCAGAGTTGTTTTGTAGAGGAGAGGCCATATCTCTCTCTAGGAGATCAGCAAAGGAGATCCTGGAGCTTCTATTACAGATTTGGAATCAGGCCATATATGTTTCTCTCATGCCCAGCGCAGTCCCTTCTTCTTACAACGTTATATTCAGAGAGGGTTTGAAGGTGGAGCTCATTTTGTGCACTAGTGAGTGCAATCTTCAGTGTGGGGATCAACCCCTTCATTTTGGAGATCATTGGAGGAGGTTTCATTGTTTGTTGCAGCATCTAATTCCTTCTCCATTCTTGTATTATTATTGAGTTGCAGCAGCTACACTGCAACTCTGAAATTTTTCTCTTTTATGTATTTTAGCCAATCCCTTGGAGGATTGATGCAATAATGTTTTCTGGGGTTGAGATCTTGCTCCCCCTTCTTTATTTGAGCTTGTATTGTTATATCCTCTTATATATATCAGTCTGCAGTCATTTTCCCTCATGGACTGTGTAGTTATAGAGTAGTTGGGTTTTATGCAGCAATGTATTCTCTTGCTTATGTAAATTTTCCTTGGAGGCTGATTTGCACTCACCTTGAGAGGTCTTTTCCTCAAGGATATTGTATAATGTTTGCTGCTATACATTATGTATCAGATTTGTACTCTTCTGTCATTATATGATGTATTATTCACTGCTGTTCATATTGGAGGTTTAATACTGCTGAGGGGTTTCTCATTGACCATTATTTCAGTGTACTTGTTTGTGGGAGATCTGAATAACCTGATTAGGGTTATTTCTTTGAGATTAAATTCTGCAGGGAGTTTTTACCAGAAATATTCTAAGGCATCTCAACATTGGATTTCATTATTTTCACAATGGCTTCCTTATACAGTGTCCTCATGGGCAGCTGTTGCAGAATTTCCTTGAAGGGAATTATTAACCTTCGACAAGTTCTATTGGCAGAGTCTTCTAGTGGAACAGGTAGCCTTTGGATCTCATTCTTCCTTGTGAAGATGAAATATCTAGTAAATTCCCCTATATTCAATATCTGAAATAGTTCAGTGTTGATTGTTAATACTTCCAGAGTGAAAAATAGGAATATCTCCAGATATTCCTGGCATTGCAGAAATTTTCCCATTTGGGACATTACAGTGGTATCAAAGCTTCGAACTTGGCTCAGCCTGTGAAGTTCAAATTTCAGAGAAGAAGAGGCCAAGATGATGAAGAGGATGAGATTAATCTCATCAATTTTCAGATCCAACAGCAACCTCTCTAAGGAGGTTGAGGAGACAGAGTCGAAAGGAGAAGAGGAAGGATCATGCACCTCCTATTCTCATAGAGCAGTAGAGAAGAAGCATGGAGAGCACTTGGAATTCGAAATTCTAAGTGAGTATCTTGCTAAATATGGAGCAAACCCTAGAGTCTTCCCAAGAGACTCTATCTTCTTCACACTTGTTCAGCAGGAAGAGGAAAGAACTTGGTGGTTCAGCCATGGGAGGCATGCAAGGGTTTCTACTCTTGCTGATTTTTCTCAGATCTTGAGCAAAAGATTTGGCCAAAGGAGGGAGGAGCCCTCACCACCAGAGGCACATGCCAGCGCTAACACATTCATGGTGGAGCAGCCTCCACCTTCAGCTATTGAGGCAACCAACACATTTGAGAAGGAGACTCTTGCAGCAAAATAAGATTCTTCCAAATCTCTCCAAGGTATGCATGAGTTTGCATCTATCATGGAGGATTGTACATTATTGCATGTTAATTGTCTTGAGGAGGGTACTTTCACTGCGCTATGCTATTATTCTCAGACACCCTTGACGAGTCATGCATCACACATGACATTGGGGTTTGAGACATGGACCATGAAGGAGATTTCATTTCAATGTCCCATGAAATGAAAAAGGAGAAATATGTATTGGGTAAATGGTAGCTCTTGTGAGAGAGGTACCAAGTGGCAGGATACTTACACCAAAGAGCAGAGCCTTATGGATGGAGTGTGCCCGGCGGAAATGTGGAGGATCCATAACCCACAGCTCCCAGGATCATTCCACAATTGTTGCTCTTGATGGAAAAAGAGGAGAGTGTGGGTGCATCATGATGGGGTGGCATTTCTCTTACCACTCATTATGTGCCCATTTTAGATTGAGAATGGTGGAAGTATAGGGGAGCAACAAACATTCTTGTTGCTTAGATTTTGTTTGAATGTTGCGGGAGCAAGAGGAGGCACTAGCATAGTGCAAGAGGATTTCTCTTTGATCTTGGATGCCAACCAACACCTTATTCATGGGAGGAGCTCTAAATTTTCAGCAATATGGGAGGAGTCTTTGGCAAATATTCATGTCAAAGAAGGGAGCTTTGAGTTGACAGTGGCCCTACTCCAAAGGCTAGCAACGCTATCACTTGAGAGCTTGGATTTCTTGTTGGAGTGTTCTCAAAGCCACTCCACAAGTGATATACTTTGGAGGCATGTAGATGATGAGCATGAAGGAGTAATGGAGGGAAGCACTCCTCACTACATTTTGACTTTCTTGGCTTGGGTGCACAAGCACAAGAAGAAGGATCTACATGCAATGTTTATGGATTCTTCTTTCATGCATTTTCATGCATATTCTTCATTAATCGAGGGGTCCACTTGGGAGGGCTTTCTAATGGATTCATATCAGCATTTGGCTAGATGCATAGCCCAAGAAATGATGAGATGGTTGGCACAACCACTCCCCTACTATGTTGCAGTAAGGGGGAACCTTCATTTGAGCCATTTCAGCTCAAAGGCCAAAGTACAAGAAAAGGGAGGTAACCATTTGTCTTATAATTTACACTCTCTTACTTTTATGATCAGCAAGTTGCATCAAGGAGGGTATTCCTTCTTGCACATTGTATTTTGTTGTACTTATGGTTCATTGCAGCAAAATGATGGCTATTTCAGCAGTGGATTGTGGGGGAAAGCCACATGGATTTTGGTGTGCTCCTTTGGCACCAAATTTTGTTTCCATGATCACATCTTGCAGGATGAATGTGGAAGAAAACAAGTGGCTGAAAGGACACTTGTTACTTTCTATTTTGAGGCAGGCCAATGATGCCCTGCGCTGGTTCCATGCATGGAACTATATTCCACCTCCTTGCTCTCATAAGTTTATGCTTCCATGTGATGCTAGTGGAACGTTGTTCAAAGGAAGCACTGTTTTGAAGGAGGGAAATAAATTGAAGATGCCCATTGGGAGTGTGATTCTCCCTTACTTTGCAAGTTATATGTTTCAGGAGAAGCAATGGGTAGCCCATGATTTCCAAGCTTCATCTCTTTCCTTCATATGGGAGGAGTTATTTGGAGAGTTTGAAATTTTGGAGGAGGCATTTCATGGATTGTATGATTGATGGGGTGGCTTGGGTCTCTCATGAAGACCACTTTATTTCAGCCATATATCAGTAACAACCCCTATGTATCATAAGGAGGGAAAGGCTCATTGGGTAGATGTGCCCTTTGGGAGAGAAGACCTCCATTCTTTTTGTAGCACATGCTCTAAGGGGAGTATGGAAGATGATATGGTCACCATGTGCAGCCATGTGTTTTTCCATGAGGTGAACCATCTGATTGTTTGGATGCCATATGTGGATGGATTCCAACTCATCACATATGAGATGATTTGGGCCAGCTTGATTTGCAGCATTGGAGGAGAGGTCCTTGGGGATCTAGACTTCATCTTGCCTCTTGAAGGCAAATATATTGTAGCCCAAGTTCAAATTTCACTCCACATTCATCATAAGTGGAGAAGAGGACAACGTGGGGTAGGCTATGAAGCTTACCAAGTTCAGAAATTCAGCCCACCTATTTCTCATGAGTACAAGGTGGAGGAGTACTTTCAGGAGTTACCTAGTTGGAGGGTGACTCATTTTGCTCGATTGCTTGAGGATGGAGGATCTACAGGAGGATATTTCAGACTACATGCCTTGAGTGGAGGACCTTTTTGCAGTTCATCCTTGCTCTTGCTTGAGGACAAGCAAGTTTTGGGAGGGGAGGACTGTAATGTTCCAAATTTTTCAATAAAGTATTTGGAACATTAATCTTGCTTTTATTTTAATAAAAGGAATAAAATGGGTGAGGGAACCCATGTAGCAATTTAATAAACACTCCTAAGGTGCAAAAAGTCACTTAAGTGGCTTAAGATAGCAGCCCAAGTGTGAAAAGGGACCAAAGGCAAGTGAGCTAGACCATGGTTGACCAAAGTCAACAATGTACCCTAAGAGGGGAAGCTTGCTCAAGAATATTGCGTAGTTGGAGTGGAGGGAAAATTTCAAATGAGAGAAACCCTAATTTGAGTGGCTTCCATGCATGCTTTACATAAAATATGAAGGAGATCCATTATGGAGATCAATTTTTGGAGAATAGAATTCGAAGTTGAAGCTCTCTTCAACTTGGTGCTACTTAGCACAAGAGGGATTCCTGTTTAGGAATGCCCTTCTCTTCCATGGGAGGCCATGGAGAGATTTTTATTCATCTTCCTCACATAATGGCATGAGGCCAAGGCAGTCATTTGCAGCTACTGCGCTATTCTTGCAGCAAGAGAACACTGGAGTTGCTGGTGTTGCAGTGAGGGACTTCCATCATCTCACTTCCAGAGTTGTTCTATAGAGGAGAGGCCATCTCTCTCTCTAGGAGATCAGCAAAGGAGATCCTGGAGCTTCTATTTTAGATTTTTCATTAGGCCATATATGTTTCTCACATGCCCAGCACAGTCCCTTCTTCTTACAGCGCTATTGTTGAGTCCCGAATTTGCATCTTTTCCATACACTTTTCCATACCTTTTTCACTCACCTAAACCTCCCAAATTGTCAATATCATGTGCAAAATGGTATCTAACATGGTTTTTAATTATGTTTTTGTGTTTTCTATTTGATCTAGATTTTGTTCATTCAGCTGCGGAATCTTGCCACTTTCCGCAGCTGCTGCAACTTTCCGCAGCTATTTTGTGGAAATCTATGCTACAAGTGTCTACAAGGGAAACGAGCCACATGGGAAGGCTAGGAATGACGTGGACATGGTTCGTGTCCTATTGGTTCAAGAAAACTCATCCAAAGAAGCCGCGGTCAAAGGCGTCCACGTGGAGGTCAACTATGGAGTTTCATGTCGGCCGGACTCTGTTTCGTGGCACATAAACATCCATACGGCCGTTTCTAAGCTTGCGGAGGTTAAATCGACATCTGTGCAGAGCTCTGGAGTTGAATTCAAGCATCCAACTTCCGTAGATTCACTTTCCAACACGGCCATACTCCTATATCCGTGGGCGTAGTGGTCTACGTGCTCTCTGCCATCATGAACTTTAGGAGACAGTTACAGTTTATTGTTATATATAGAGCGTTTGCATACGCACATAAAGTTAGTTGTTAGTTGATAGTTTATGTTCGGTCGGTCGGACTCTATTTCGTGGCACATAAACATCCATACGGCCGTTTCTAAGCTTGCGGAGGTTAAATCGACATCTGTGCAGAGCTCTGGAGTTGAATTCAAGCATCCACCTTCCGTAGATTCACTTTCCAACATGGCCATACTCCTATATCCGTGGGCGTAGTGGTCTACGTGCTCTCTGCCATCATGAACTTTAGGAGACAGTTACAGTTTATTGTTATATATAGAGCGTTTGCATACGCACATAAAGTTAGTTGTTAGTTGATAGTTGATGTTCGTGAATAAACTCTGTTATCTTTTAGTCTTCTTTCTAGTGATTACGCTGCCTTGAGCCGTAACACTACCATTCTGTAATGAACTTCTTTTTAATGTGAGAAGACTCTGTTTTTCAACTTAATTCGTGTTTGAGGATCGTTACCAAGGCTGTGTAGAGGGCCCCTGCTCAGCTAAGGTTTTGTGTATTAGTGTACATTTCTCATTTCATTTTCTTTTAAAAGTCATTGTATCATAATCCATCATATGTTCATACTTTGTAGTTGTTTCATTTTTGTTTATACATTTCCATAATTTCCATTTCATTTATGTCTTTCATGTTTTATGATTGTTAATCACTGATCAGTTTTCTTGTGCAGGTTTTAGGTAGACAGCCCGGGCATTTTCATAGTATTTTGACTAATGACATGAAACTAACATTGTTCTGCTGCTAGTTTTCTTTTCATAGCTTTTGTTTAACTTCAGTCTTGCTTTGTACATTTCAGTTTTGCTTATCTGATTCAGTAGTTAAATTTAGATATATTAAGCTGCTCATAGCGTCTTCATTTGCCTCCGAAAGCCACAGCTGGACTGATGGTGAGGGACTGCATTATGAAATGTGTAGTTTAGTATTAGTTTCTTTTCTGCAAATTTAGATATATTAAGCTGCTCATAGCGTCTTCAGTTGCCTCCGAAAGCCACAGCTGGACTGATGGTGAGGGACTACATTATGAAATGTGTAGTTTAGTATTAGTTTCTTTTCTGCAAATTTAGATATATTAAATCATGCATGACATATTTGGTTGCCTCCGAAAGCCACAGCTGGACTGATGGCGAGGGATTGAATCATGAGTGTATGGTTTAGTATTAATTTACTTTCTGCAAATTAAATATCAGTTACACAAGTTGTTTATGATTACTTCCGAAAGTCATAGCTGGTCTAATGATGAAGGGTCAGAAAATGAATTGATGTAATCTGATTTAGATTTATTTTGTTGCAATTTTGAATTTCCATAAGCATAGTTTCTTTTGTGTTTAGTTGGCAGCAAGAATAGTTTGGTTTTCATGTTCACTAGTTTACTGTTTTGATTCATTAGATTAACAACACCTTTTCATTTCAGCAGTACACTTTTACTTTCTTTCAAGTCTTGTCATTGTAATTTTCAATTTGATTTTAAAGTTTCAAGTTGGTAAATCATTATAGGGGATATCACTTCCTTGAACAAATATAACCAAACTTGCTTTTCATTTTAGAATTTCCATTTCACCTTAGAAAAAACCAAAAACGACAAAAGTTAAGAAATAGGTTATCTTGCACATATAGTGCGCTGCACTTCATCAGCTTACGATTCTCGGATTGACAAATTAAATGCAGCAATTTAGGACACACTAAATTGACCAAAAATTTTGGCGCCGTTGCCGGGGAAGTGTAACTAGGTAGCCAATTTCTTAAAAAAAAAAACAAAATAATAAAAGAAGGGAAAACTTGATGACTTCTTGAAGTATGCTCTCCTCTTGCACCTAGTGTGATCTGGAGGATCAGAAAAGAGAGTTATTGGTTTAGTAATTTCTTAAGTATGCTCTCTTCTTGCACTTAGTGTGATCTGGAAGATCAGAAAGAGAATTATTAGCCCAATTTTTTTTTTAAAATAAAAAATGACATGCATAGAGCAAGAGATTCTAGGGGAAGGTTTATAGCTAAAGCCAAGAGTTCGATTTTCATAACTCCATCTTCTTCAAGGCATAGACCAAATTCACCACCATCTACCCCTAGCCTTAAGATTCTTGGAAGACAAGGAACAGCTGAATTAGAGGATTCTCCTATACCACCTTCTAAAACCCACTTAGAAAACAAAGAGACTTTCTCTCATCCTTCCTTGGTAGAAGAACTAGAGGACTATAAGGACTCTAAAGAAACTATCATGGCAGAGGAAGTAGTAAATAGAGGTGGAGGTAGAAGAGGAGGAGATAATGGAGATAACAATGGTGAAGGAAATGATGGTAGAAATAGGGATTTGTTGGGATTCCCTATAGTTGATGAGGAAACTCATGCAACAATGAAAAATATTTCACCATCTGTTCTCCCTAACTTTTATGGATTGCGAAGTGAGGATCCTGAAACATTTCTATTTGAGTTTGAAGTAGTGTGCCGAACTTATGACTATATGGAAGATTCTCAAAAACTCAAACTGTTTCCTTCAACATTGAAGGGATCTGCTTTGAAATGGTTCATGGGATTAGCCACTCAATCTATCAGGACTTGGAATGATATGAAACAAACATTTTTGGATAGATACTTGGACTATTGTATGCCCACCAATCACAAGGATGAGGTATTCAAAATGATGCAAAAAGAAGATGAAAATTTGGAAGATTTAATTGAAAGATTTCAATACAACTTGAAAAGAGCAAAGATGAGAAACTTAGATAATGAAACCTTGAAAGCCCTCCTATTAAAAGCCATTAGAGATGAATGGATAGACATTTTAAACATGATGGGGAAAGGAGACATTTCTCAACTTCCATTTCATGATATAACAGAACTATGTATCCATCTCTCAAGAGGAAAATATAAAACTGGAAAAGGGCCTAGGGATTCTTCTCTTATTAGGGCTAACAAATCTGCAACTGGATCGGTAAGTAGGGCAGAGATTGGTAATATGCTTGATGAGTTCAAAACTGATATCTTAGGGAGCCTCAGTGAACAACTAGACACCCTTAAAATCCAAAACAAGCAGAAAGCAGAAACAGATGCTTTAGCCATCTTTTGTCCGAAATGTAGAAAGAAACATGCTTTAAAGGAATGTCCCTTGGATGCAAAAGTTGTAGAAACATGTATGATTTGCTCAGAAAATCATGAAATCAAGGATTGTCCTTCAATCCCTGGACTCAAAGCTGTTTTTCAAGAAGATCCAAATTCAATAGAATCTCTCTGTTTTGTCGCAAGGAGACCTTGGCAGGGACAACAATCTCAAAGGTTTAATAACCCTATGAATCTTCAAACCCCACCAAATTGGACTCCTTGGCAACAATCTTGGCCCCAACATCAAAATTCATATCAGCCATGGGTACAAGGGATGCAAAATCCTTATGGGAGATTTGCTCAATTTTATCGATATCCTCCATCTTTTCAAAATCAACAAGCTCCACAATTTCCAAGCCAAAATCCACAACTTTCATTGCCATTTCCACAACAACAACCTTCTCAACAAAATACAAATCCTCAACTCATGCTCCCATACCAACAGAAGACAAATCAACTTCCAGCTCAGCCATTGCCAAATCCTAACAATAAGAATCCCCAAACTACTTATGTGGTAGAAGGACAACAATTTCCTACTTATATGATTGTTCCTCTCAACGATGTAAAACTCAGATCTGGTAGAGTCTTAGAAAAACCTTCTATAGACATTCAAGAGCAAGATACCTCTGAAGAGGACTCTCTTCAAGTCAATAAGGGTTCTGAGGAAGAATCTCTTCAAAATTCCAAAATTCAAAAAGAAAAAGAAAAGCTAACATCCACAACTCCTATAGTTGAGCAACCTGTATCTTCATCTACACCTCCTTTTCCGGAAAGACTACAAATTGACAAGGGGGTGGAAAATCAAATCTTGTTGCCTAATTATGATTTTCTAGATGAATTGAAGAATGTTTGTATCGAGATTCCCTTGCCACAAGCCATTCGAGAGATTCCTATTCTAGAAAAAACAATAAAGGAGTTGAGTTTCAAAAGACCAAGAAGGAAACTAAAAGACACAAGAAGAATCCACCTGGTAGGAAAGATTGCAGATATTATGATGGGAAAAATTACCATGCAGAAGTATGTAGATCCAGGAAGTCCAATTGTCAAGACACATATAAATGGGATAGAAATTCCAAACATATTGATTGACTTAGGGGCTGCTATCAACATTATGAGTAGACAGACTATGGAACAGTTAAAACTTCCTAACCTTCTTTTTACACCTACTTTATTGCAACTTGCAGATCGATCGGTTATTAAACCAGATGGTGTATTAGAAGATATTTCAGTCTCCTTAGATTCTTGGGAATATCCGGTAGACTTTATGATTTTGACTCCCAAAAGTAATCTAGGAGGACATCCAATTATCTTAGGAAGACCTTGGCTGGCCACAGCTGATGCTTTTATTAGTTGTAGATCTGGATACATGTACATTTCAAATGGTAATTCGACAAAGAAATTCAATTTGTATCCTCCAGCAAGAGCAATCACAGAAATAGGAGACAATGAATGGGTCGATGATGAGAACACTATACAACCTGTCTTTACCATTTCTGAAATTAGTGAGGATAGTCAAATTCTGGACACATTAGAAAATTTTGAGATATCTTCAGAATATGACCCCACACAATTTCAGTTGGAATCTGACATAGAATATTTATCATCAAGACAAATGTCTCTTTACTCTATGGAAGAGTTTGGTAGTTCTACTATTGAGATTTTTCCAGGAAAGACATTGAATATCAACAAACATTTGGAAAAGTCACAACAAGAAGAACTAACCAAAATCTTGCAAAAACATTCTACTGCATTTGCATGGGAGTATACTGACATGAAAGGTATTGATCCTAAGACTTGCATCCATCATGTCTATATTGAGGAAAACAGTAGACCAATCAGACAACCTCAAAGAAGGATGAATCCAAATCTTAGGGAGATAGTGAAAGAAGAGCTCCAAAAAACTTCTCAATGTAAACTTCATTTATCCAATTTCAGATAGCCGATGGGTTTCTCCTTTGGTTATAGTACCTAAAAAGAATGGTAAATGGAGAGTATGCATTGATTACAGGGAGTTGAACAAAGCAACTTTGAAGGATCACTTTCCTTTGCCTTTTATTGATCAGGTATTAGATACATTAGGAGGTAAAAAGTACTTTTCATTTTTGGATGGTTTTAGTGGCTATAATCAAATTCAGGTAGCACCTGAAGATCAAGATAAGACCACATTTACTTGTCCATGGGGAACTTTTTCCTACCGAGTGCTTCCTTTTGGGTTATGTAATGCACCCGCAACATTCCAAAGAGCAGTACTAGGAATTTTTTCTGATCTAATCCATGTTTGTGTAGAGGTTTATATGGATGATTTTACAGTTTATGGTAATTCATTTGAAGAGGCATTAGAAAATTTGGAAAAAGTTCTTATAAGATGTAAAGAAACAAACCTTTCACTAAGCCATGAAAAATGCTTTATGATGTTTACTGAAGGGATTGTTTTAGGACATCATATTTCAGGAGATGGGATTAAGGTTGATAGATCAAAAGTTGAAGTCATCTCCAAGTTACCTATTCCAAATTGTCAAAGAGATGTTAGAATTTTTCTAGGATTTACTAGTTACTATAGAAGATTTATAGAAAACTTCACTAAAATAACATCTCCACTCTTCAAATTGCTTACAAAAGACTGTGAATTTAAATGGGATCCTGATTGTCAATCAGCTTTTAAAACTTTGAAAACAAGAATATCTGAAGCACCTATCTTGAGAGGACCAAATTGGAAACTTCCTTTCCATATTTCTACAGATGCTTCAGATACAGCTCTTGGAGCTGTGTTGGGTCAAAAAGATTTAATTCCTTATGCCATTTATTACACGAGTAAAAATTTGACTCCCACAGAGTTGAATTATACTGTGACTGAAAAAGAGTTCTTAGCTGTTGTTCATGCAATTAATAAGTTTAGACATTACATAACGGGCTATGAAACTTTTATTCATACTGACCATTCTGCAATTAGATATTTAATGAACAAACCTGTTACTAATGGCAGAGTGACAAGATGGCTTTTACTTTTGCAAGAATTCAATATTACTGTGTTGGATAGACCAGGAAAACAGAATACAGTAGCTGATTTCTTGTCTAGGATTCAGAATGCTAAAGAAGATTCTCCTATAGAAGATAAGTTTCTTGATGAATATTTGTTTGCAGTAACTATTAAGACCCCTTGGTATGCAGATATTGCTAACTATTTGGTTACAGGGAAACTACCTTCACATTTATTTCCAAGAGAAAAACGAAAAATTATTCAGGAGAGTTCAAGATATTCATGGATTTCTAACGAATTGTTTAAAACGGGGCCAGATCTTGTGATCAGAAGATGTGTCAGGGAAGATGAAATGCCTGATATTCTTAAGGCATGTCATGATGAACCATGCGGCGGACACTTTGCGGACAAAAGGACGGCCTATAAAATCCTTTCCTTGGATATTATTGGCCTTCTCTCTTCAAAGATGCAAAACAATATGTCAAAAGGTGTGATAGCTGCCAAAGAGTAGGGAAACCTACCCTTTCAAATGAAATGCCATTGCAAACACAGGTACTCATTGAACCCTTTGAAAAATGGGCTTTAGGTTTCATTGGACCTATTAATCCACCATCTAAGCAAAAGAAGTATATATTGGTTTGCACTGATTATGTTACTAAATGGGTAGAAGCTAAAGCATTAGTATCTGCTACTGAAAATTCAGTTGTTCATTTTCTTTATGAGGATATTTTTACTCACTTTGGTGTTTCAAGAGAAATTGTGACAGATCAGGGGAGCCAATTCACATCAAATTTGGTGGAGAAGTTGATGGAAGAATACAAAATCAAGCACAGAAGATCTACTCCTTACCATCCACAAGCAAATGGTCAAGTGGAGTCCACAAACAAAGTTCTTGAAAGTATCATTACCAAAACTGTTCATCTACATAGAAGAGATTGGGCAGAAAGGCTTCCAGAAGCCTTGTGGGCCTACAGAACTACATGGAGGAATACAACAGGACATTCTCCCTATGAACTTGTTTATGGGAAAGAAGTCTTGCTCCCCATTGAGTTCCATGTCAAGACCTTCAAGATAGCAGTTCAGTTGGGGATGGACTTATCAGAAGCCCAAAAGCATAGAATGGAGCAGTTGAATGAGCTAGATGAGATCGGACAAGAAGCAATTCTAAGAACTGATCTAGTTCAATATCAAAGAACTAAATGGCATGACAAATATATCAAAGAAAAGAAGTTTCAAGAAGGAGATTGGGCATTGTTATTTGACTCCAAGTTTAAATATTTTCAAGGGAAATTTCAGACTCATTGGCTTGGGCCATATGAGATTGACAAGATCTTTAGCAATGGAGCTGTAAGAATCAAGACCATTGATGGGTTTCAAACTCCTCTTATTGTGAATGGCCATAGATTGAAAGTTTATCATAAGCCACTCTCTAAAGAGGATTTTGTCAAGTTGTTTCAAGAAAGTTCTGCAATCAGGCTGGTACAAAAGAATTCTTCTTCTCCACCAGCCTAGCTTTTGTTTTTCAAGTTTAAAAAAAAAAAAAAAAAAAAAAAAAAAAAAAAAAAAAAAATGGTATAAGCACGAAAACCAGCTCATTGGGTTAGCTGAGTCTTATCTTAGTAATGGGTGAAAATCAGGGACACCTGACACTCTATATTTTCCAAAAAATCTGTCTTTCATTTCATTTCATTTCACCACCCACTCCATTTCATTCCACTTCATTTCATTTCATTTCATTTCATTTCACTTCATTCCACTTCATTTCATCCATTCCATCAATAATTTTTTTTTTTTTTATGACCATTTCCACCTGGTCATCTGTCATTTGTTCATTTCTATTCAACCAAGTAATAGCTGTGTCAGTTTCCGCAGCTGACATCTGTTTCCGCAGCTGACTCCAGTTTCCGCAGCCAGAAGCAGATTCCGCAGCTACTACTCTGTTTTCAAAGAGAATGTACAGTCAGTTGTTATTTCCATAATTTTGAAATAAAATGCAGGAGAGAGGATCAATGGAACATTCAAGACACCAATGGAGATCAATCAGTTGAAGACCAAGGGCAAAAGCAAGGATTCCAAAGGTATGAATAAAGTTTATTTCAAATAGTATTGAAAAACACATTTTTATATAGTTTTAAACTATGAGCTCTACCCATAACGCGCAATGATGATATTGACAGTCCCGTAACCTTCCACGATCTCCATGTTATCCTCTTGCATTTATTCACAAACGGTTTCATCATTGAAATTCCGATTCTCACTCATGTTCCAATATCCCACCGTAGATAATGAGACGTATTTGAGTTGACAAAGGACTCTTACAAGTCGCATAACTTCATAATCATTGATTGAAACGTGTTCATATTTATTACACATCCACCAAAATTCAAAACGCGGCCGAATGCATTATACTTTGTTAACCTCTTTGTCGTGTCTCTGTCGTGTTTACAAAACCCCACTCTACTCATTTTCACTCCCTGTTTCACTCCATTTCGTTCCTTTTGCTCATTCTCACTCCCGTATATCTACCCACAGTCTTACTCCATTTTGTTTATGGTGCTCATTTCCATTCTATGATACATTCCCACAGTCATTGTGCTCGATCATGTGTATTCAGTCGTTCCATTTCCACTTAAACCCTCACAGAGGCAAACTTGTGAAGCACAGAGAAGTGAAATGGGAAAATTATTAAGGGCAGAGCCGGAAGGACCGAAGTTTATAGAGGGATATCCGCAAGCAAAAGAGATGTTGAAGAAAGCTAAATGGCTGCGTTTTATTCAGAAATTCAGGGGTTACCACAGAGAAGTTACAAAAGCGTTTGCAAGATCATTTGATGGCTCGGAAGCAGAAGTGGGAGACCTCAAGTTTTTGGTCAATGAAGCATCAATAGCAACAACCACATAGCTTCTTCAGGAAGGAGAACGTTGGTTCAAAAATAAAAGTATCGGTGATGAGGCATGGAGAACAATTCTACGAAATCAAGGTATGGATATCACTGTTTTTAAAAGAGGAATCCCTGTGCATGCAATAAAAGAAGAATGGGCCACTTTACTACTAATTGTTTAGAAATTTATTACATGTGAAGGCCGTTTTGGGTCTATGTACATGTACCATACCAGGCTATTGATGAATTTTCTTGAAAACCAAACTCTCAATCTTCCTTATTTTCTATTCAATAGCTTAAAGAAAATGGCTGTGACTGTTCAAAAACACTTGGGAGATGTAGAGCCTCATCTTTATCACCACGGCCTTATAAAAATTCTGATTGAAAAGGAGCTAAAGGAAAGAAAAGATACAAGGGAACAATTCCTAGTTAGAAACTTTTTTGAAGAACCTCAGGAAATTCCTGAAGGTAGTTCAATTAGGAGGAGTAGAAGAAAGAGAATGAATGTTGAAACCCAAATTTCTCCTACTCAGGAAATTCCCGCAGCTAGCACAGCAAAAAGAAGTAGAAGGAAAAGAACAATAGATGAAATCCAAAATACTTCTACTACTACTATAAAAAAAACTGATAGGGAAGAGAGATTGGTAAAAAGGAAGAAGAAGGAAATTAAAGCTAAGAAGCCAATAATACCAAAAGGGAAAGAAATTATTGAGGTTGTCCATAAAACTCCTTCTTCTGAAGAAGAAGATCACCAAATACTATCTGAAAGATTAGTTTATCTTCAAAAACAGTCATCCATATCCAAGAAGGCAGAGACAGGAAAACAAGAACAAAAGGGTGGTGTACCACAGCATGTGAGGAGAAGCAGCAGGCTTAAGGGAAAATTGAGAAAAACACAAATTAAGGGTCCTCATTTCATTGATTTGGGTGAGGAGACATATGAACAGTCTCCAACTGACCATAGTCCATTTCAGTCAGTTATTGAACCTGACTCCTTTCACTCCCAATCAGACAATGAGCATACTCCATCTTATTCTCAGCAAAATATTGATGTAAGCCCTCCTCGGCCAGATTTTGAACATAATTCTCCCTTGCAGCATTTTGGGGACAACCCAATGAAAATGACACCGGAAGTAGACCCCAAGCAACAGGAGGTATATGACTATATAGAATCCTTGGAGAAGGCAGCCACAGGTCCAAGTACCTCTTCCATTCAGCCTCATACATTGCAGGATGATTTAGTTCAGTCATTAAAACAGGAAATTTTTGAGCTGGAGCTTTTAAATCGGCACATCAAAAATGAAAATGGAACACTGAAAGAACAAGGCAAACTGGACAAGATCATCCATGATAATACTATGTTACATTTGGGAATTTGGCAAAAGAAGAATAAGAAATTAAAAAGGAAATGCCCGAAATTGAGCAGAGCACTTGTGAATATCAAATTTAGGTGCTTAATGAAGAAACCCAGAATGATGGCAGTACCAAAGAAGAAGAGAAGGGGGTTGGATGTGCTGGCTGAAGTATCAAGGCACATGGACTGAACAAAGAGTATCAAAATTTTGGTTGCATGAGGACATGCAACACCTTCACAGTGGGGGTATGTTGAGTCCCGAATTTGCATCTTTTCCATACACTTTTCCATACCTTTTTCACTCACCTAAACCTCCCAAATTGTCGATATCATGTGCAAAAGGGTATCTAACATGGTTTTTAATTATGTTTTTGTGTTTTCTATTTGATCTAGATTTTGTTCATTCAGCTGCGGAATCTTGCCACTTTCCGCAACTGCTGCAACTTTCCGCAGCTATTTTGTGGAAATCTATGCTACAGGTGTCTACAAGGGAAACGAGCCACATGGGCAGGCTAGGAATGACGTGGACATGGTTCGTGTCCTATTGGTTCAAGCAAACTCGTCCAAAGAAGCCGCGGTCAAAGGCGTCCACGTGGAGGTCAACTATGGAGTTTCATGTCGGCCGGACTCTGTTTCGTCGCACATAAACATCCATACGGCCGTTTCTAAGCTTGCGGAGGTTAAATCGACATCTGTGCAGAGCTCTGGAGTTGAATTCAAGCATCCACCTTCCGTAGATTCACTTTCCAACACGGCCATACTCCTATATCCGTGGACGTAGTGGTCTACGTGCTCTCTGCCATCATGAACTTTAGGAGACAGTTACAGTTTATTGTTATATATAGAGCGTTTGCATATGCACATAAAGTTAGTTGTTAGTTGATAGTTGATGTTCGTGAATGTACTCTGTTATCTGTTAGTTTGCTTTGTAGTGATTACGCAGCCCTTGAGCCGTAACACTACCATTCTGTAATGAACTGCTTGTTAATATGAGAAGACTTTGTTTTTCAACTTAATTCGTGTTTGAGGATCGTTACCAAGGCTGTGTAGAGGGCCCCTGCTCAGCTAAGGTTTTGTGTATTAGTGTACATTTTTCATTTCATTTCTTTTAAAAGTCATTGTATCATAATCCATCCATATGTTCATACTTTGTAGTTGTTTCATTTCTGTTTATACATTTCCATAATTTCCATTTCATTTCTTTCTTACATGTTTTATGATTGTTAATCACTGATCAGTTTTCTTGTGCAGGTTTTAGGTAGACAGCCCGAGCATTTTTATAGCATTTTGACTAATGACATGAAACTAACATTGTTCTGCTGCTAGTTTGCTTTTCATAGCTTTTGTTTAAACTTCAGTCTTGCTTTGTACATTTCAGTTTTGCTTATCTGCTTTAGTAGTTAAATTTAGATATATTAAGTTGCTCATAGCATCTTCAGTTGCCTCCGAAAGCCACAGCTGGACTGATGGTGAGGGACTGCATTATGAAATGTGTAGTTTAGTATTAGTTTCTTTTATGCAAATTTAGATATATTAAGCTGCTCATAGCATCTTCAGTTGCCTCCGAAAGCCACAGCTGGACTGATGGTGAGGGACTGCATTATGAAATGTGTAGTTTAGTATTAGTTTCTTTTCTGCAAATTTAGATATATTAACTCATATATGACATCTTCAGTTGCCTCCGAAAGCCACAGCTGGACTGATGGCGAGGGATTGAATCATGAGTGTATGGTTTAGTATTAGTTTACTTTCTGCAAATTAAATATCAGTTACACAAGTTGTTTATGATTACTTCCGAAAGTCATAGCTGGTCTAATGATGAAGGGTCAAAAAATGAATTGATGTAATCTGATTTAGATTTATTTTGTTGCAATTTTGAATTTCCATAAGCATAGTTTCTTTTGTGTTTAGTTGGCAGCAAGAATAGTTTGGTTTTCATGTTCACTAGTTTACTGTTTTGATTCATTAGATTAGCAGCACCTTTTCATTTCAACAGTACACTTTTACTTTCTTTCAAGTCTTGTCATTGTAATTTTCAATTTTCTTTTAAAGTTTCAAGTTGGTAAATCATTATAGGGGATATCACTTCCTTGAACAAATATAACCAAACTTGTTTTCATTTTAGAATTTCCATTTCACCTTAGAAAAAACCAAAAACGACAAAAGTTAAGAAATAGGTTATCTTGCACATATAGTGCGCCGCACTTCATCAGCTTACGATTCCCGGATTGACAAATTAAATGCAGCAATTTAGGACACACTAAATTGACCGAACATTTTGGCGCCGTTGCCGGGGAAGTGTAACTAGGTAGCCAATTTCTTAAAAAAAAAAAAACATAAAATCATAAAAGAAGGGAAAACTTGATAACTTCTTGAAGTATGCTCTCCTCTTGCACCTAGTGTGATCTGGAGGATCGGAAAAGAGAGTTATTGGTTTAGTAATTTCTTAAGTATGCTCTCTTCTTGCACCTAGTGTGATCTGGAAGATCAGAAAGAGAATTATTAGCCCAACTTTTTAAAAATAAAAATGACATGCATAGAGCAAGAGATTCTAGGGGAAGGTTTATAGCTAAAGCCAAGAGTTCGATTTTCATAACTCCATCTTCTTCAAGGCATAGACCAAATTCACCACCATCTACCCCTAGCCTTAAGATTCTTGGAAGTCAAGGAACAGCTGAATTAGAGGATTCTCCTATACAACCTTCTAAAACCCACTTAGAAAACAAAGAGACTTTCTCTCATCCTTCCTTGGTAGAAGAACTAGAGGAATATAAGGACCCTAAAGAAACTATCATGGCAGAGGAAGTAATAAATAGAGGTGGAGGTAGAAGAGGAGGAGATAATGGAGATAACAATGGTGAAGGAAATGATGGTAGAAATAGGGACAATTTGCTTGGATTCCCTATAGTTGATGAGGAAACTCATGCAACAATAAAAAATATCTCACCATCTGTTCTCCCTAACTTTTATGGATTGCGAAGTGAGGATCCTGAAACATTTCTGTTTGAGTTTGAAGTTGTGTGCCGAACTTATGACTATATGGAAGACTCTCAAAAACTCAAACTGTTTCCTTCAACATTGAAGGGAGCTGCTTTGAAATAGTTCATGGGATTAGCCACTCAATCTATTAGGACTTGGAATGATATGAAACAAACATTTTTGGATAGATACTTGGACTATTGTATGCCCACCAATCACAAGGATGAGGTATTCAAAATGATGCGAAAAGAAGACGAAAACTTGGAAGATTTACTTGAAAGATTTCAATACAACTTGAAAAGAGCAAAGATGAGCAACTTAGATGATGAAACCTTGAAAGCCCTCATATTAAAAGCCATTAGAGATGAATGGATAGATATTTTAAACATGATGGGGAAAGGAGACATTTCTCAGCTCCCACTTCGTGATATAACAGAACTATGTGTCCATCTCTCAAGAGGAAAATCTGAAACAGGAAAAGGGCCTAGGGATCCTTCTCTTATTAGGGCTAACAAATCTGCAACTGGATCAGTAAGTAGGGCAGAGATTGGTAATATGCTTGATGAGTTCAAAGCTGATATCTTAGGGAGCCTTAGTGAACAACTAGACACCCTTAAAATCCAAAACAAGAAGAAAGCAGAAACAGATGCTTTAGCCATCTTTTGTCCGAAATGTAGGAAGAAACATGCTTTAAGGGAATGTCCCTTGGATGCAAAAGTTGTAGAAACATGTATGATTTGCTCGGAAAATCATGAGATCAAGGATTGTCCTTCAATCCCTGGACTCAAAGCTGTTTTTCAAGAAGATCCAAATTCAGTAGAATCTCTCTGTTTTGTCGCAAGGAGACCTTGGCAGGGACAACAATCTCAAGAGTTTAATAACCCTATGAATCTTCAAACCCCACCAAATTGGAATCCTTGGCAACAACCTTGGCCCCAACATCAAAATTCATATCAGCCATGGGTACAGGGGATGCAAAATCCTTATGGGAGATTTGCTCAATTTTATCAATATCCTCCATCTTTCCAAAATCAACAAGCTCCACAATTTCCAAGCCCAAATCCACAACTTTCATTGCCATTTCCACAACAACAACCTTCTCAACAAAATACAAATCCTCAACTCATGCTCCCATACCAACAGAAGACAAATCAACTTCCAGCTCAGCCATTGCCAAATCCTAACAATAAGAATCCTCAAATTACTTATATGGTAGAAGGACAACAATTTCCTACCTATATGATTGTTCCTCTCAACGATGTACAACTCAGATTTGGTAGAGTCTTAGAAAAACCTTCTATAGACATTCAAGAGCAAGATACCTCTGAAGAGGACTCTCTTCAAGTCAATAAGGGTTCTGAGGAAGAATCTCTTCAAAATTCAAAAATTCGAAAAGAAAAAGAAAAGCTAACATCCACAACTCCTATAGTTGAGCAACCTGTATCTTCATCTACACCTCCTTTTCCGGAAAGACTACAAATTGATAAGGCGGTGGAAAAACAAATCTTGTTGCCTAACTATGACTTTCTAGATGAATTGAAGAATGTTTGTATCAAGATTCCATTGCTACAAGCCATTCGAGAAATTCCTATTCTAGCGAAAACCATAAAGGAGTTGAGTTTCAAAAGACCAGGAAGGAAGCTAAAGGACAGAAGAAGAATCCACCTGGTAGGAAAAATTGCAGATATTATGATGGGAAAAATTACCATGCAGAAGTATGTAGATCCAGGAAGTCCAATTGTCAAGACACATATAAATGGGATAGAAATTCCAAACACATTGATTGACTTAGGGGCTGCTATCAACATTATGAGTAGACGGACTATGGAACAGTTAAAACTTCCTAACCTTCTTTTTACACCTACTTTATTGCAACTTGCAGATCGATCGGTTATTAAACCAGATGGTGTATTAGAAGATATTTCAGTCTCCTTAGATTCTTGGGAATATCCAGTAGGCTTTATGATTTTGACTCCCAAAAGTAATCTAGGAGGACATCCACTTATCTTAGGAAGACCTTGGCTAGCCACAGCTGATGCTTTTATTAGTTGTAGATCTGGAGACATGTACATTTCAAATGGTAATTCGACAAATAAATTCAATTTGTATCCTCCAGCAAGAGCAATCACAGAAATAGGAGACAATGAATGGGTCGATGATGAGAACACTATACAACCTATCTTTACCATTTCTGAAATTAGTGAGGATAGTCAAATTCTGAACACATTAGAAAATTTTGAGATAACTTCAGAATATGACCCCACACAATTTCAGTTGGAATCTGACATAGAATATTTATCATCAAGACAAATGTCTCTCTACTCTATGGAAGAGTTTGGTAATTCTGCTTTTGAGATTTTTCCGGAAAAGACATTGAATATTAATAAACATCTGGAGAAGTCACAACAAGAAGAACTAACCAGAATCTTGCAAAAAAATTCTACTGCATTTGCATGGGAGTATACTGACATGAAGGGTATTGATCCTAAGACTTGCATCCATCATATCTATATTGAGGAAAACAATAGACCAATCAGACAACCTCCAAGAAGGATGAATCCAAATCTTAGGGAGATAGTGAAAGAAGAGCTCCAAAAACTTCTCAATGTAAACTTCATTTATCCAATTTCAGATAGCCGATGGGTTTCTCCTTTGGTTATAGTACCTAAAAAAAATGGTAAATGGAGGGTATGCATTTATTACAGGGAATTGAACAAAGCAACTTTGAAGGATCACTTTCCTTTGCCTTTTATCGATCAGGTATTAGATACATTAGCAGGTAAAAAATACTTTTCATTTTTGGATGGTTTTAGTGGCTATAATCAAATTTAGGTAGCACCTGAAGATCAAGATAAGACCACATTTACTTGTCCATGGGGAACTTTTGCCTACCGAGTGCTTCCTTTTGGGTTATGTAATGCACCTGCAACATTCCAAAGAGCAGTACTAGGAATTTTTTCCGATCTAATCCATGATTGTGTAGAGGTTTATATGGATGATTTTACAGTTTATGGTAATTCATTTGAAGAGGCATTAGAAAATTTGGAAAAAGTTCTTATAAGATGTAAAGAAACAAACCTTTCATTAAGCCATGAAAAATGCTTTATGATATTTACTGAAGGGATTGTTTTAGGACATCATATTTCAGGAGATGGAATTAAAGTTGATAGATCAAAAGTTGAAGTCATCTCCAAGTTGCCTATTCCAAATTGTCAAAGAGATGTTAGAAGTTTTCTAGGATTTACTGGTTATTATAGAAGATTTATAGAAAAATTCACTAAAATAGCATCTCCACTCTTCAAATTGCTTACAAAAGACTGTGAATTTAAATGGGATCCCGATTGTCAATCAGCTTTTGAAACTTTGAAAACAAGAATATCTGAAGCACCTATCTTGAGAGGACCAAATTGGAAACTTCCTTTCCATATTTCTACAGATGCTTCAGATACAGCTCTTGGAGCTGTGTTGGGTCAAACAGATTTAATTCCTTATGCCATTTATTACACCAGTAAAAATTTGACTCCCACAGAGTTGAATTATACTGTGACTGAAAAAGAATTCTTAGTTGTTGTTCATGCAATTAATAAGTTTAGACATTACATAACAGGCTATGAAACTTTTATTCATACTGACCATTCTGCAATTAGATATTTAATGAACAAACCTGTTACTAATGGCAGAGTGACAAGATGGCTTTTACTTTTGCAAGAATTCAATATTACTGTGTTGGATAGACCCGGAAAACAGAATACAGTAGCTGATTTCTTGTCTAGGATTCAGAATACTAAAGAAGATTCTCCTGTAGAAGATAAGTTTCCTGATGAATATTTGTTTGAAGTAACTATTAAGACCCCTTGGTATGCAGATATTGCTAACTATTTGGTTACAGGGAAACTACCTTCACATTTATTTCCAAGAGAAAAACGAAAAATTATTCAGGAGAGTTCAAGATATTCATGGATTTCTAACGAATTGTTTAAAACAGGGCCAGATCTTGTGATCAGAAGATGTGTCAGGGAAGATGAAATGCCTGATATTCTTAAGGCATATCATGATGAACCATGCGGCGGACACTTTGCAGACAAAAGGACGGCCTATAAAATCCTCTCTTTAGGATATTATTGGCCTTCCCTCTTCAAAGATGCAAAACAATATGTCAAAAGGTGTGACAGCTGCCAAAGAGTAGGGAAACCTACACTTTCAAATGAAATTCCATTGCAAACACAGGTACTCATTGAACCCTTTGAAAAATGGGCTTTAGATTTCATTGGACCTATTAATCCACCATCTAAGCAAAATAAGTATATATTGGTTTGCACTGATTATGTTACTAAATGGGTAGAAGCTAAAGCATTAGTATCCGCTACTGAAAATTCAGTTGTTCATTTTCTTTATGAGGATATTTTTACTCGCTTTGGTGTTCCAAGAGAAATTGTAACAGATCAGGGGAGCCAATTCACATCAAATTTGGTGGAGAAGTTGATGGAAGAATACAAAATCAAGCACGGAAGATCTACTCCTTACCATCCACAAGCAAATGGTCAAGTGGAGTCCACAAACAAAGTTCTTGAAAGTATCATCACCAAAACTGTTCATCTACATAGAAGAGATTGGGCAGAAAGGCTTCCAGAAGCCTTGTGGGCCTACAGAACTACATGGAGGAATACAACGGGACATTCTCCCTATGAACTTGTTTATGGGAAAGAAGTCTTGCTCCCCATTGAGTTCCAAGTCAAGACCTTCAAGATAGCAGTTCAGTTGGGGATGGACTTATCAGAAGCCCAAAAGCATAGAATGGAGGAGTTGAAAGAGCTAGATGAGATCAGACAAGAAGCAATTTTAAGAACTGATCTAGTTCAATATCAAAGAGCTAAATGGCATGACAAGTACATCAAAGAGAAGAAGTTTCAAAAAGGAGATTGGGCATTGTTATTTGATTCCAAGTTTAAAGATTTTCAAGGAAAATTTCAGACTCATTGGCTTGGGCCATATGAGATTGACAAGATCTTTAGCAATGGAGCTGTAAGAATCAAGACCATTGATGAGTTTCAAACTCCTCTTATTGTGAATGACCATAGATTGAAAGTTTATCATAAGCCACTCTCTAAGGAGGATTTTTTCAAGTTGTTTCAAGAAAGTTCTGCAATCAGGCTGGTACAGAAGAATTCTTCTTCTCCACCAGCCTAGCTTTTGTTTTTCAAGTTTAAAAAAAAAAAAAAATGGTATAAGCCTGAAAACCAATCATTGATTGGCAGTCTTATACAGAAAATATGGGGTGAAAATCAGGGACACCTGACACTCTATATTTTCCAAAAAAATTTTTCTTTCATTTCATTTCATTTCACCACCCACTCCATTTCATTCCACTTCATTTAATTTCATTTCACTTCATTCCACTTCATTTCATCCATTCCATCAATATATTTTTTTTTTTAATGACCATTTCCACCTGGTCATCTGTCATTTGTTCATTTCTATTCAACCAAGTAATAGCTGTGTCAGTTTCCGCAGCTGACATCTGTTTCCGCAGCTGACTCCAGTTTCCGCAGCCAGAAGCAGATTCCGCAGCTACTACTCTGCTTTGAAAGAGAATGTACAGTTAGTTGTTATTTCCATAATTATGAAATAAAATGCAGGGGAGAGGATCAATGGAACATTCAAGACACCAATGGAGATCAATCAGTTGAAGACCAAGGGCAAAAGCAAGGATTCCAAAGGTATGAATAAAGTTTATTTCAAATAGTATTGAAAAACACATTTTTATATAGTTTTAAACTATGAGCTCTACCCATTGCGCGCAATGATTATATTGACAGTCCCGTAACCTTCCACGATCTCCATGTTATCCTCTTGCATTTATTCACAAACGGTTTCATCATTGAAATTCCGATTCTCACTCATGTTCCAATATCCCACCGTAGATAATGAAACGTATTTGAGTTGACAAATGACTCTTACAAGCCGCATAACTTCATAATCATTGATTGAAACGTGTTCATATTTATTACACAGCCACCAAAATTCAAAACGCGGCCGAATGCATTATACTTTGTTAACCTCTTTGTCGTGTCTCTGTCGTGTTTACAAAACCCCACTCTACTCATTTTCACTCCCTGTTTCACTCCATTTCGTTCCTTTTGCTCATTCTCACTTCCGTATATCTACCCACAGTCTTACTCCATTCCGTTTATGGTGCTCATTTCCATTCTATGATACATTCCCACAGTCATTGTGCTCGATCCTGTGTATTCAGTCGTTCCATTTCCACTTAAACCCTCACAGAGGCAAACTTGTGAAGCACAGAGAAGTGAAATGAGAAAATTATTAAGGGCAGAGCCGGAAGGACCGAAGTTTATAGAGGGATATCCGCAAGCAAAAGAGATGTTGAAGAAAGCTAAATGGCTGCGTTTTATTCAGAAATTCAGGGGTTACCACAGAGAAGTTACAAAAGTGTTTGCAAGATCATTTGATGGCTCGGAAGCAGAAGTTGGAGACCTCAAGTTTTTGGTCAATGAAGCATCAATAGCAACAACCACAGAGCTTCTTCAGGAAGGAGAACGTTGGTTCAAAAACAAAAGTATCAGTGATGAGGCATGGAGAACAATCCTACGAAATCAAGGTATGGATATCACTGTTTTTAAAAGAGGAATCCCTGTGCATGCAATAACCAATGGAATTCATCTCTAACCGGAAATTTTCGACACGAAGGGGTCGAATAACCAATGGTGGCTCGGGGCGAGGCAACTCAACATCAGGCTTAGTGCCCTTACGGTCACACAATCGACCTTTCCTAACACCAAAAAATTCAAAAGGAAGGTAATTATAATTGGGTTTCATTCCCAAAAGTAATTTTGTATAAAATAATTTTGTAAAATAAAGCGGAACCTCGTCATTCCATGGGAGTATTTCATAGGAAACAAGGTGCCTATCATACAAATAGCCAGTTATATCAAGGTTCTTGAAATATTGCACCCTTAGCATCTTTCTTTTCAGCCCTTCTTTGAAAATTAAACATAGTCTTGGCCATTTCTGTTGTAACTCTTTGTTTAACAACCTCCCATGTATTGGGAGCCATTACTATTTCCTTTTTTTTTGTCATCACTTCTACAAAAGTATCAGTGATTGGCCCAAGCTTTAGGTACACATCTACTAGTTCGATTAAAGAGTGAGTAACTATTTCCAAGCTTTGTCGACTCTCGGCAAGGAGTTTCAAAGACACAATATCTTTATTCAATTTTGAATGAAGATGTTGACACCTTTGTAAGTTGCATTGCTGCATGTTTGATTCCCAAGGTATATCGGAAATCTCAGACGGATAAGTCGTCGTTGGTGTATAACCTTCTTCTTGAATGACGCGTTCTGTCCTACGTATTTTTTGAGCAACATTTTCACCCTATGCATCAATATATAAAATTTTGTATACTAAAAAAACATGTAAAAAAATTTGTATAAATTTAATGAAAATAATATTCCGATTAATGGCCACCTCAATATGGTTGGCTAGCATCGGGCCCACCTTGAGACTGTTGAGAACCAGAATGACCACTGATTCGTTGAGAACCAACACGGTCATCCATTGATTGTCCTCCGGGGGAATGTATATCACCACCTTCATGCAATTCGCCACCACCTATTGATGGCCCTCTAAGGAAATGTGTACCACCACCAACCTCACGAGACGAGAGGGAAGCTTCATAAAAAAATATGAATTTATAACGAATTCAAAAACACATTCATACATATAAATACATGTACATATTCATTGATTAAAGTGTGTGAACCATACCACGATTGTGTGAACCATGGCCATGCTCCATTGGTGGAGTAGACACCCTTGTCCTCCTATCTCCTAAAAAATAAAAAAATGAAACTTATTCAAAACTAATTTAACTCACAAAATTGATAAAAAATCAATTCCATATGTACACACATGTATGTATGGAGACAAGATTATATTTAAATACCATGAAAATCCCTTGATCCATGATCCCCCTCTCTTGTAGAGATATGGGATTCTATTGATCTTCGCCTTTCATCCTCCATGATATATATGGATACATCTATAGTGGACATTTTCAATTATTTTTAAATTATTATTTAAAATCAATTCAAAAGAAATTTCAAAAAATTAATGTAATTTAGTGGACTCAAATTATGTAGAAAACAACTTTCAAAGCCTTTCATCCTCCATGATATATATGGATATTTCTACAATGGACATTTAAAATTATTTTAAAATTACTATTTAAAATAAATTCAAAATAAATTTTTAAAAATTAATGTAATTGAGTGTACACAAATTATGTAAAACACAACTTTCAAAGCACTAATTGATGTGTGAAACTCAATTTAAGCAAAAAATTCATACAAATGTTAAGTTCACCAAATTGTGCTTTACGTGGTGGGAGCACACTTGGTATATAATTGAACAAAACACATGGTCATTAAAAAAGACACGTGAAGCTCCATTTACACAAAAATTTGTTGAAGTCCTCACATTTTAATTTTATAAAAATGTGAAGTTTACGAGGTTGCAAATGTGAAGTTCACCAAGTTGCGCTTTACATGGTGGGAGAACACTTGGTATATAATTGAAACATGGTCATTAAATAATACACATTTATAAGTAAAAAACACATACATATCAAAGATATGTTACAACGCCCATCAATAAATTTTGAAGGAGAGCGTCTCAACACTAATTCATCTTTGAGAGATGAATCTTGAATTTTTGAAGAAGAGTGTCTCAACACTAATTCATCTTTGAGAGATGAATATTGAATTGGCATTGCCCCGTATAATAATAACTCATATATTAATTCATATTTGATAAATGAATCTTGAATTGGAATTTCCCCACACAATAGATCACCAGACATCTTATTAACATTTGCATAATGTCTTATACTAAAAAATTGAAATCGGCTAACAATATTATTTTCTTTTCCATGCAATTGTTTTAGCATCTCCTTAACTTGGTACACGCCTTTCATCTGGTTGCACACAAGTTCAAAATTAGTGAAAACTACAATTCCATTTGATCCATACTCCCTATTTGTTCCCAAGCCTTCTATCAATGCAATATAATATGCCTCATTGTTTGTTGTTCTTCCCAGTACATTCATTTTCCTTTGGAGGACCTTGCTAGTCACAATATTGAAAAGCACATATGTAATCACTGCTTTCCTTGGATTGAGATATCAAGAAACATCTATGAATAATGTCCATTTTTTAATCATATTTAGTGGGTTTTTTTTTATCCCTGAAAAAAAAACAAATTCAATAAAATATATTAAATTAACATTTATTGTAAATGCATGGGAAAAATGACATGTGCATGGTTTTCCTTAAAGGTTGCCTTAAATTTTATGGGAGAAATCACATCTAGAAATGACATGCCTTAAATATTGCCTTACCTAGAGTTTAAGGGAGAAATGACATGTACATGGTTCCAAAAACACTAGCAAATTATGCCTTAAAGTTTATCGGAGAAATGACATGTACATGGTTATCCTTAAAGTTTGTCTTGAGTTTATGGGAGAAATGGGAGAAATGAAATGTATGTACATGGTTATCCTTAAAGTTCTCTTTAAAATTTATGGGAGAAATTACATAGAAATGACATACACACATGGTTATCCTTAAATTTTTCCTTGAGTTTATGGGAGAAATGGGAGAAATGACATGTATGTACATTGTTATCCTTAAATTGTACCTTAAATTTTATGGGAGAAATGGCATAGAAATGATATGTACATGGTTATCCTTAGATTTTTCCTTGATTTTATGGGTGAAAGGGGAGAAATGACATGTATGTACATGGTTATCCTTAAAGTTTTCCTTAAATTTTATGGGAGAAATGGCATAGAAATGACAGGTACATGGTTCCAAAAACACTAGCAAATGCCTTAAATTTTATGGGAGAAATGGCATGTACAGAAATGGATATTAAAATGAAGAACTTCTATTTAGATTTGTTTCAGAGATTTACTGTAGGGGAATTTACTGGATATGTCACCTTTAAGAAAGGATGAGATCCAGAGGCTATCTGGCCCTTTATAGACTCTTCCTTTAGAACTTGTAGAAGTTAACATTCAAGAGATAAACTAAAATCATATGGAAGTTCAGCCACTTTAGGTTCAGTTTTTAGGCCTTAAAGTTTTCCTTGAATTAATGGGATAAATCCTTGAGTTTGGGGGATCCTATGGAAGTTCAGCCACTTTGTTGTGAAAATATCTCCAAAAATAGAAAAAAAGAGAGATCGATGCCTTAGAAATCAACAACTTCGAGGGGGGAACCTCCAATACATTACATAAATGAAAAATTCTTGGAAGCTACAAATGACCAAAACCTCCTTCTATATATAGGAGTCCATGGGGCCACAGTATAATCCTAGCCGACCTAATAATAATAATTTAAGGGCACAATAATAGCAATATTGGGCTTATAGGGGTACAACAATAACAATAAGGGGGCTATAATAATAACAATAAGGGACTAAACTAGTAATATAGGGACGTAACATGCCCCTCTCCTTCAAAAAAGTGTTGTCCTCAACGCTTGAGTAGCTATGGGTGCTTCTATATAAAATTCTCATCCTCCCATGTAGAATCTTTAGTGGGTAAGTTCTTCCACTTGATTAGATACTCTTTGATCAATTTCGTAGTTGTTGAGTTCTTGTTTCTGTGTCCGCTTCAGGTTCCAAATTATGTGATTTTTCCTTCCTCATCAGGTTCTGGCAATATTGTTTGAACTTGAAGATATTCACCTATAACCTTCTTTAAGCATGAAACATGGAAAATTGGATGCACTCGCGAAGAAGCAAGAAGCTCCAATTTGTATGCCATAGTACCAATATTTTGCAACACCTTGTAAGGACCATAGTACTTTGGCGATAATTTATTATCCTTATTATCTTGCTTGAGGGACATTTGTTTATATGGTTGTAGCTGTAAAAATACCCAGTCTCCTACATCAAAACTTCTCTCACTGCGTTGTTGATCTGCCTGTTGTTTCATTCAATTGTGCGCCAAATTTAGGTTATTCTTTAAGAGTTGGAGAACTTCTAGTTGATACTCGATGTGATCTTCCACTGTTTGAACCTTAGAATTTTCTCTTAAATATGATGTGATGGACGGTGGATGATATCCATAAAGTGCCATAAATGGGGTCATTTTTGCTGCAGTATGGGAGGAAGTGTTATACCACCATTCAGCGAGAGGTAACCATTTGACCCATTTTGTTTTTTTATCAGATACAAAACAACAAAGATATCCTTCCAAACATTTATTCACTATATCAGTTTGACCATCGGATTGAGGATGATAAGATGAGCTATGAGGTAGTTGAGTACCCAAACAAGAAAATAACTCTATCTAAGAATTTCCAGTAAAAATTGGATCTTCGTCACTCACATTAATCTTTGAGTTTCCATGCATCTTTTGAATTGTGTCCAAAAATGTAGTGGCAATTGTACTTGCTTTAAATTGATGAGATAATGCACAAAAGTGTGCATACTTGGTAAGTCTATCAACTACCACCATGATGAAACTGTTTCCTTTGTACTTGGATAAACTTGTGATAAAATCCATTAAAATATCCTCCCAATGTTGACTTGGAATGGATAAAGGTTGTAGAAGACCCGGGGTCTTAATTGTCTCAACTTTATTTTGTTGGAAAACCAAACATTCTGCTACAAAATTTTCAATATAAGATTTAAGGCCATCCCAAAAAAATTCTTTCTTCATCCTATGGTAAGTTAAAAATCCTGAGTGACCTCCTTAAGGAGAAGTGTGCAATTCCAAAAAAATATTTTTTTTTAGTTGGAAACTCTTACAAAGATATAAGCGATCTTTGTACCATAAGGAATCATTTTTCCAACTAAATGTATTGGATGTACTAGGATCTTGCTGCAACTTTTGAATGAGTGTCCACACTTCTTCGTCCTTCTTCCATTCATCCCTTGCTTCGATTATCCAATCCGGTTGGATAATAGAAATGGCATAAAGCAATGCTTCCACCTCTTCATTCTTTCTTGAGAGTGCATCTGCAACAACATTTAGCTTCCCTTTTTAGTAGATTATTTCAAATTCATAACCCAACATCTTTGTGACCCAATTTTGCTGCTCTTCTGAAGATATTCTTTGTTCCAAAAAGTGTTTAAGACTATGATGATCAATTTTTACCTTGAAGTGTCTTCCCATTAGGTAAGGTCACCATTTATTTAGTGCATGTAGTATTGATAACATTTCCTTCTCATAAATAGCTTTCTTTAAATACTTTCCTTTGATTGGATGACTTTTAAAAGAAATGGGTCTTCCATCTTGCATTAAAACAGTACCAATTCCATTTCTCGAGGCATCACATTCCATAATAAAGGCTTTTGTGAAATTTGGCGTAGCTAAGACCGGTGCTAGGCACACTGCCTCTTTAAGATGTTCAAAGGCCTTAGTTTCTTCAAGAATCCATGAAAATGCATATTTCTTCAGTAATGTTGTTAGAGGTGCTGCTATTCTTCCATAATTCTTAACAAAATTGCGATAATACCCTGTTAACCCGAGAAATCCTCGCAATTGATTTATGGTTGTGGAGACTTTCCATTCCTTAATGGCTTTAATTTTGTTAGGGTCTACCTTAAAACCCTCGTGAGATACAATATCACCCAGATACTCCACCTGTCGTACTCCAAAGAAAAATTTGGATGCTTTTGCATATAATTTTTTCTCTTGCAATAGTTTGAGCACCCTGTAAACATGTTGAACATGATCCTTCCAAGACCTACTGTAGATTAGTATATCATTAAAAAATACTATCATAAATTTTCTAAGGAAGGGTTTTAAAATGGAATTCATCAACCCTTGAAATGTAAAAGGTGAATTGGTAAGGAAAAAGGCATGACCAAAATTTCATAATGACCATCATGAGTTTGAAATGTTGTTTTTGGAATATCTTCAGTCTTCATTCTAATTTGATGATATCCTGAACGAATATCCAACTTGGTAAAATAAATTGCTCCATGTAATTCAACCAATAATTCATCAATCACAAGAATTGGAAATTTATCTTTAATAGTGAGCTTATCGAGCTCCCTATAATCTGGACACATGCACTATGATCCATCCTTCTTGTGCACCAATACTACTGGAGTAGAGAAATAACTTTGACTAGGTTGAATTATACCAGCCTCTAACATTTCTGCAATCATACGTTCAATTTAACTCTTTTGGACATAAGGATATATATAAGGCTTGATGTTTGGAGAAACACTTCCTAGAATCAAATGAATAGCGTGATCATGATCACGAATTGGTGGGAGTCCTTTGGGAGTTTCAAACACCTTGGAATGATTGTCCAAGACTTTTTGGAGATTTGCATAAATAGATGATTTTGATGTTGGAACTTTTAGTGAGCATAATTGTGCAATTACGCCTCATTGTTATTTCTTTAGAAGCTTTGTCATGACATTAGAGCTTATTATATTTCTCAGCTTCCCTGCGATACCCTGTAATTTGACTTCCTTTCCTTCTGAAAAATTTTTCAAGAAAAGTTCTTGAAAATTAAAAGCTACCGTCCCCAAGGATTGTAACCATTTTACTCCTAGTACAACACCAACACCTCCCATTGGAATGGAAAGCATTGGAATATTCAATACATATTCCCCCATGTTTAGCTTGATATTATGGAATTTTCCAGAGCAATTTATAGTTCCTCCATTTGCAACCATCACTTGACATTCTGGTGTTGGGTATAGGAAACAATTCAATTCATTGGCTACCTTACAATGAATAAAATTATGGGTACTACCCGAATCAATCAACACTATTACCTTTTTCATATTGATATGTCCTTCTATCTTGAGAGTTTGGGGAGTGGTAATTCCTGCCAATGCATTACACGATATGGTCAGACTCATTTCTTCCTCTTCTAAGTTTGGTTCCTGGTGTATATCCTCTTCTTTTGAATATTATTTTTCATTTTCTTCTTCCTCTTCACAATCTATGTAAAATAATTTATTCTCAACACACTTATGACCTTTAGTGTATTTGCTATGACAACTGTAGCAAAGCCCTTTTTCTCTTTTTTCTTCCAATTTTTGTGGGGTCAACCTTGTAGGTTGTGGAAGTCTAGGAGTAGGAACACTTCCATCTTTATAGATGTGAGTGGTAGGCTTCTTTTTTGCCATAATTTTACATTCAATTTTTCTTGCCAACCTAAATGCCTTCTCCAATGAATTAGGTTCCCAAATGCGAACTTCATGTTGGATGTTATCCTTTAAAGTACCTATGAAGACATCAATCCTGTGTTCCTCTAGAATATCAGTTACCCTTATATTCAATTTTTGGAAGTCCTCAATGTGCTCTACCACTGAACCCTTTTATTTGAGATTTATCAACTAGCTAAAGAAGGTGTTGCTCTTTGTATCCTTATAATGTACTATCATTTCCTCCAAAAATTGACCAAGTGACAATTTTTTTATGGGAGAAAAGCCATAAATACCATAAAAATTTATTATGTTCTAAATGTAAAGTTGCAATGCGTACCTTTTGTGTGTTTTGCACATTATTGAGATCAAATTATTGCTCCATATGTCGTATCCATGTTACGGGATCCTTGCCATCAAACTTCCTCATATCCATCTTTGGAATATGGTGGTTCTTCCATCTAACATTAGAGTTTATGAAATCATGATTAACAACTACTTTGTTTTCAGCATGAGTTTCTTCTACTATATTTTTGCTATTAGGAATCATTTCTTGTATCAACTTTGTCAAATCTTCCATGTCTGCTTTTAGATCATTCTTCATGTTTTCCATGTTGTCTTTCATTTTTTCTTCCATGTCCTCCATCTTAAATTCCACGCCTTTATTCAAACCATCCATATTATTCTTCAAACCATCCATCTTTTCTTCCACACCTTTCTTCAAAACTTCCATTTCATTTTTTGTTGCTCTTTGCAAGCGCGAAATTTGGTGCACTTGCTCTTGTAATTTTGATAGATCATGTTGCAATTATTCATATTCATGAGTCATAGTAGAGTATTATGAGGGCTTAATGGGTGTTGAATTCTTTTTAGGAGTAATTTTAGAACCCATTACTGAAATATATGCTCAATAGGCCCTTGGAATCACTTCAAACTGATTTTTTACAAAAGACTTATGCAATTCGGAAAAACAAAATACACACCTTTTTCTTGCTTTTGAGGAGATCGATATTGAAACTGAATTATCTCTGTGATTTTGGATCTTAAATATCTGAATATTGGCCTTGAGGTAGTCCTCTGAATCCTCTTTCGAATGCCATAGGTTTGACCTGATTTGGATTCTTCAAGGAAAAGTTATGTCCAATCTCCCATAATGACCTAATTATGGACTGGTTCAGTAGAGAGAACTTGTACAACTTACCACGTGTCACTATTTCATCCTTCGGTTCTAAAATTGATAGATATTAATCTACAGTCTGTTTAACTGTAGTCACCTTTTACAGAATTCCAATCCGATGCCCAGAGAGAGAGAGTTATGAAGATTTTCCCATGATCACCTCTTTGAGATGAAATTTGGGAGCCTGAACAAGCCCTAACTTCCACAGATCCTAACTCCCTAAATAATGCGAATCAATATCTGAAAATTTTCCACTACGTTCCTCAAGATTTCATCTTTTCTCTATGATCATTTAAGCTTCTAAAACCTTGTAGAACAAAGGTTATAGCCAAAATGATGCGATGACCTATTTAGGTTAAATTTAGGAGCTTGCAAAAAGCCCTAACTTCCACAGATCATATCCCCAAAATTTTTGCGAACCAAGCTCTGAAAATTTTGATGATGTTCCTCCAGATTTCAGCTTCTTTCTCTAAAAATTTCAGCATCTGAACCTTCGTAGAAAAAAAATTATAGTGAAAATTCCACAATGACCTATTTGGAGTAGTGCAACCCTAGAATCCAAGGCTCTGATACCAAATGTTGTGAAACCAGCTCCAAAAAATAAGAGAGATCAACGCCTTAGAAATCAGCCACTTCGAGGGGGCAACCTAGCCGACCTAACAATAATAATTTAAGGGCACAATAATAACAATATTGGGGTTACAGAGGTACAAAAATAACAATAAGGGGGCTATAATAATAACAATAAGGGACTAAAATAGTAATATAGGGACCTAACACACTTTAGGTTCAATTTTTAGGCCTTAAAATTTTCCTTGAATTAATGGGAGAAAGCCTTGATTTTGGGGGAGAAATGACATGTGCATGGTTTGCCTTAAAGTTTATGGGAGAAAACATATCTAGAAATGGCATGCCTTAAAGTTTTCCTTTCTTAGAGTAAAGTTTGCCTTGCCTAGAGTTTAAGAGAGAAATGACATGTACATAGTTTGCCTTAAATTTTGCCTTGAGTTTGTGGGAGAAATGACATGTGCATGGTTTGCCTTAAATTCTATGGGATAAATCACATCTAGAAATGACATGCCTTAAAGTTTGCTTTGCCTAAAGTTTAAGAGAGAAATGACATGTACATGGTTTGCCTTAATGTTTTCCTTGTAGTTTAAGGGAGAAATGACATTGCCTTATAGTTTATGGGAGAAATTACATATAAATAATAGAGAAAACGTTTGTGGGAGAAATGACATGTGCATGGTTTGCCTTAAAGTTTACCTTAAAGTTTATGGGAGAAATCACATCTATAAATGACATGCCTTAAAGTTTTCCTTGCCTAAATTTTAAGAGAGAAATGACATGTACATGGTTTGCCTTAAAGTTTGCCTTATAGTTTAAGGGAGAAATGTCATTGCCTTATTTTTTATGGGAGAAATGAAATAGAAATGACAAAGAAATAGTTTGTGGGAGAAATTACATGTGCATGGTTTGCCTTAAATTTTATGGGAGAAATCACATCTAGAAATGACATAGCTTAAACTTTTCCTTGCCTAAAGTTTAAGAGAGAAATCACATGTAAATGGTTTTCCTTAAATTTTTCCTTATAGTTTAAGGGAGAAATAACATTGCCTTATAGTTTATGGGCGAAATAACATAGAAATGCCAGAGAAATGACATAGAAATAACACAAGCCTTAAAGTTTGCCTTGCCTAGAGTTTAAGAAAGAAATGACATGTACATGGTTTGCCTTATAATTTATGGGAGAAATGACATTGCCTTATAGTTTATGGGAGAAATGACATGTTTTGCCTTAAAATTTTCCTTAAAGTGCGTGGGAGAAATTTCATGTAGATGGTTTGCAAAATTATTTTATGCACTTACTAAAAGTTATGGGAGAAATGGGAGAGTGACATGTATGTACATGGTTTGCCTTAAATTTTATGGGAGAAATGACATAGAAATGACATGTAGATGGTTCCAAAAACACTAGAAAATGCCTCCTTAAATTTTATGGGAGAAGTGGCATGTACAAAAGTGGATATTACAATGAAGAACTTATATTTAGATTTGTTCTGAACTATGGCATGCCTTAAAGTTTTCGTAAAATTTTGTGGGAGAAATGACACATGTACATGGCTTGCCTTAAATTTTGCCTTAAAGTGTATGAGAGAAATGACATGTACATGGTTTGAAAAATTATTTTATGCACTTACTAAAATCTATGGGAGAAATGGGAGAAATGAAATGTATGTACATAGTTTGTCTTAAATTTTATGGGAGAAATGACATGTACATGGTTCCGCAACACTAGCAAATACCTTAAAGTTTATGGGATAAATGGCATGTACATAAATGGATATTATAATGAAGAGCTTCTATTTAGATCTGTTCCAGAGATTGAATGTAGAGGCATTTACTGGATATGTCACCTTTGAGAAAAGATGAGATCCAGACGCTACATAGCCATTTACAGACTCTCCCTTTAGAACTTGTAGAAGTTAACACTCAACAGACTAAAATCCTATGAAAGTTGAGCCACTTTAGGTTTGGTTTTTAGGCCTTAAAGTTTTCCTTGAATTAATGGGAGAAAGCCTTGAGTTTGTGGGAGAAATGGAATGTGCATGGTTTGCCTTAAATTTTATGGGAGAAATCACATCTAGAAATGACATGCCTTAAAGTTTTCCTTGCCTAGAGTTTAAGAGAGAAATGACATGTACATGGTTTACCTTAAATTTTTCCTTATAGTATATGGGAGAAATGACATTACCTTATAGTTTATGGGAGAAATGACATAGAAATGACAAATAAATGACATAGAAACGACACATGCGTTAACATTTTCCTAAAATTTTGTGGGATAAATGACACATGTATGGGAGAAATGACACATGTACACAATTTTCCTTAAAGTGGTAGTGGTTTGCACTTACTTAAACAACTACTGGTAGTGGCTAATTAATTTATGTCAAAAGTCACACCTTGATGAGTTTGTGGGAGAAATGACATGTACATGGTTTGCAAAATTATTTTATGCACATACTAAAACAACTAGTGGTAGTGGCTAATGAAGTTATGTCAAAAGCCACACCTTGATGATTTTGTGGGAGAAATGACATGTACATCGTTTTCCTTAGATTTTAGTTTGCCTTGAAGTTTATGGGAGAAATCACATCTAGAAACCTTTAATTTGACATCTATGAATAGGCTAAGAACGTTAAAAAAGAATTTTCATCTTGAATTAGTTATGTCCTTAATAAGAAGTATGATTTAGCACCTAACATATTGTTTAATAATTTATAATAATGTCATTTTTTGCTTGTACTATCATTCATCCTTGATATGTACAAGAATTTTACAACTTGAACATCAACCTACACTATCATCATATCATTGTATGATAATCTAGATTATTAATATCCATTACATCATAAAACACTTCACTTTTAACATTTTACAAGATTAGAAGCATCATGGAAGGTGTAAATTTAGGTACATTGATAAAATACATCCATGTCAAATGTTGGAGGGACAGAACTAACAATGAATGTACCATGTGGCTTATTCTACGGAGGATGACAAAGCTACTGTATGTTTCTTGGAGAAAACTTGAAGAGCAGATACATCTAGAGACTGCCTAACAACATACCTATTAATTTTGCTTCTTGTTTTCTTTAGCACATTCATATCCAAACAGAGGGAAAATTCCATAATGATCATAGATAACTAGAATGACTAAAACAGATGCTTTCAAAAATTGATGAATATTTAGAGCCGATAATCATCACAATTCCAAAGATTAAACATTGTATTTATAGTAAATTTGTAAGAATAAATAAGATTAAGAGGACTTATCATCAAGCACTGAATGTTCCATAAATAAGATAGATTATTATTGATTCTGTTGAAGCTAGATATTTACAGGATAATGTTGCAAGTATTCCTAAGTTTCTATATGATTTAATAAAAATGTTTTTATTTTTGTAACTCCCTGGCTCGATTGAGAGGCACTGAAAAGACTTCATGGCTTCTTAAAAGACTCCGTAAATATTTTAAAAAAATAGATAGGAGCCCACAACCAAAACTTATGTAGCATGGTAAATTTTACCATGCCCACATTCAATGGATGTTATACCAAATTTGTAGTAAATATGCCCAAGTATAGACCAATTGTCAAGTTGAGTGAAATTTGTATTACATTTTCCAGTTGCTAAATCACATGTGGGATAAGGGAGACGATGATCATGACTAATGACAAAAATAGGCTGAGCGATGTTGAGATTGTGAAAATGATTGCAGAGGCTGAGAAAATCAAAATTGAAGATCAGTTGTGGAAGGAAACAATGGAATCGAGGAATGCATTGGATCAATATATATATGATATGAGGAAAATATTGAATAGGGAAAAAATAATAGGAAATATGGAGAAGAAGGATGTTGAAAATATCGAAGTAGTTCTCGATGAGGCATGTGAATGGCTGAGTGAAAATGCGAATGCACAGAAAGATGAATTGGTAAAGAAAATGGAGCATGTTAAAAGACTCTGTTAAGAATTAAAAAAAAATAGACAGGAGCCCACAACTAGAACTTATGTGGCATGGTAACTTTTCCCATGCCCACATTCAATGGATTTTATACCAAATTTGCAGTAAATATGCCCAAGTACAAACCAACTGTCAAGTTGAGTGAAATTCGTATTACATTTTTGAGTTTCTAAATCACAAGTTGGATAAGGGAGACAATGATCATGACTAATGATAGTAGTAGGCTGAGCGATGTTGAGATTTTGAAAATGATTGCAGAGGCTGAGAAACTCAAAATTGAAGATCATTTGTGGAAGGAAATAGTGGAATTGAGGGATGCACTGGATCAATATATAAACGATATGAGGAAAATATTGAATAGGGAAAACCTAAGAGGAAAGATGGAGAAGAAAGATATTGAAAATATCGAAGCAGGTCTTGTCGAGGCAGATGAATGGCTTAGTGAAAACGATAATGCACAAAAATATGAATTGGTAAATAAAATGGAGCATGTCAAAAGACTCTGTAAAGATTAAAAAATAAAAATAGATAGGAGCCCACAACCAGAACTTATGTAGCATGGTAACCTTTCCCATGCCCACATTCAATGAATGTTATACCAAATTTGCAGTAAAGATGTCGAAGTACAAACCAAAATAGAAAATCTATTTGTGAAAATAGAAATGAAAAATTAGCAAAACAATTATATTTAACTCTAAAGTTTTCCCTCATATCAACCCTGCCAAAATTTCATGGAATTTGTACAATACACTTGGCACCATATCTTTCAAATTCATATAATAGTGATTGGGGAACCTCTCTCAATCTCCCCAAAGGATGCTTCTACATTATTTTAATTGTTACAAATATTCCTCAAAATTTGAAAAGAATTAAAGATAGCATTTTTTATATCAAAGATTAAATATTTTTAATTAGGACAGAGCCATCTAAACTCAGAATATGTTATGTGCCAAATTCCAATTAGTATCAAATTCCATGAGGTATTCATTCTAACGTTTTTGAATAGCTTCATATGAATAACAAATTTTCCATTTAAACACAGAAAATGAAAATATACAAAAAAACAATACTTTGACACATGTACCAACCTGGAAATTCGGAGACGAGGCCGCATTGAGAAGACGAGGAAGGAGATCACCGACGACATTGAGGCTACAATGAGAAGACAATCAGGAGATCTCTGAGGACGTCGTGGAGGAGGCAGATTACAAATAACTTGCAAACAAAAAAATGTAGCAATAAAATTAAAACAGTAGAATAGCAGAACATCAATAAAAAAAATTCAAAAAAAAATAAACAGCAGAACACAAACAAATTTTTCACCTCCTCGTCCCTATGAAACACCAAGACCCTGCAATAGCAAACAACAAACACGACAATAGTAAACACCTTGACACAGTTGTGACAATGGTAATAAGCCCAAAACCTCTTGATGTTTCTGGTTTGGTATATTTTAAAAACTAAAGTTTGGCTAAATTATTTTAAAAGTTCGGATAGACTATTATTCTGGCCGAACCATTAGTTCGACCGAACTTTGGTTGTCTGTTTTCCCATCTCCAGCCAAAAATTTGTTTGCCCACATCATCAATACACTGTCAATCTAAACAGAAGAATTAGTTCAACTAAACTAATTTCAAAAGTTCGGCCGAACTCTAAAACAGTTCGGTCGAAATTTATAAATGTTTAGCCGAACTGTTGGGGAAATGGCTTTTCCACCCCCGATTCTCACAAAGGTGTAACCCACCTTCATGGTTTTACCCCTCCCAAATTCCAAAGAGGGTGAGAACACTGTGCGTTGAGGAGTTCGAGTTCATTCAAAACTTCAATTTTCTGGGCAATAGATTGGGGGAAGTAAACATTGGAGAGATGGTTGTGGATGTTGGTGCAAATCAGGTGAAAAGAGGCTTGGATGAAGTTGTGTGAGGCATGGAGATCATTCAGGGAGATGATGAGAGGAGTCCAAGCTATGGCAAGTCCCCCAGAGCCCCCATGGCATCAACCTCTATTGAGTTGCATATGGGCCAGAGCCTGGATATGGTTGAGGCCAGAGTAGTGCTGGTGCATTTTGTTTCCTGCATAAATATGATGGAAGGACTGTCCTGCTTGATTCTATTTTTTATCATTCGATGCTTTGAGGGGTTTTTGAGCCCTCGAATATTCCAAGATATGAGCTTCATCATTGAGAACTATGAGGGATGACCTTATAGAACCTAGTCAGCTTGGTATAACATCCCAAATCAACTAGTTGTATGAATAATTAATTATTATTTTTCATTATTTACACCAATACAATTGGATCATGGATCGATTTTCTAATGAGTTTGCAGTTTACCAAATCATGTGAATCACACAAGATTTGTTCTATTCTATATTTCGGCTTCATGTAGTTAAACTTTTGTATCGAGAAAGATATACTCAATTTAAATAGGGTTCCTTACAACCCAATATATTTTTGAAAATATGGGTGCATGAATGATTAGTTACTCATAACACATAACTGCAATACATTAATGAAAAATTTACTTTAAATGATGAAAAATAGGTATTTTTATATAATTTATTAATAAATAAATGATTTTTTTTATTAGAGTTTTTCAAAATCCCAAATGCTTCATCATTATTGCGCATCTCATTGTTTTCAATTTAAACAATATTTTTTTCTTACATGTTGTACAAATATAGTGATGAGTAGTCTTGTTAAACTTTATAATCACCCATTAATTAGTATGTCCATCTATGCTATTATTTTTTTAAACTTTGACCCCATCACTAATTAGTGTAGCATTATACTCTCCTTCAAAACTATTGCAATCATGTATTAATGTTGGGGATAATGGTGGTGATAATGTTGATAGTTTAGTAGACTTTGGAAATAGCAATGCACCCACCAGAGGATCCATGAGTGGTAAACCATGTAGAATATAAGCGATGCTCCCTTAATGTAAATATATTCCTTCATAACACATTTGCACAAATTTTTTATCTTTGTATCCAGGCAACGACACACAACCATGAGTCTAATATGAGATTTCACATAATGTAGAACATTTCTAGTCGTCCATAGAGTAACTTTATGTTTATAATATGAGGGTTGGTAGAATAATAAAGTAAATTTTTGTCCAAGATGTTATGTACACTCTATATCATGCTAAGGGAACTAGAGACAAGTAATTCATGTATCATTATATAGAATATAACCTTAGCCTTGTAATAAAGTCTCTAGAACAATAACATCGGTGTAGAAATTATAACCCCTTTTTGACAGTGTTGGAAGTCACTCCAACATAAGGGGGTCTCCATAATATGAAGTCCCAACTAGACCTCACACCATTTGGGATAGGAGCCCCGTCAGAGAAATCAGTTCGACTGTTGTTATTATGATATTAAATATTTTCCTTGGCTACAATTAAAAAACATAAGAGTGCATGCAAATAAATTTTGAGATAAGAAAGTAAGTTACCTTTGTGAAACACACAGTTGTAATATGTACAAAGTAATTTCGCGGATAGGAAAATAAACATTGAGCCTTTAGATGAAAAGTAATAGTACCATCCTAATAAAGACACATGCATGCATAGAAAGAATTGCTAATTAATATACAAATTAATTTGAAAAGTAACAACAATCATGAAAGCAAGTAAGGATGCACAATTCAACTAGATGTATACCAAAGCCATTGAAATAGTTCATTTTCTTTAGTACATATGAATACAAGCATACATCGCAATAATGAAAATAGTCTTACAACATTCACAATACATGCATGAAAGTACGCCAAGCTATGAGAGCTTTTAAATATTAAGTGAAAGTGCCAAGATACACAATTATAATGATGCAACACTAGTCCCAATAGTGGAACATGAAGCTACTACTTGCTCCTCCAAAGAATGATATTCTATCTCATGTTAAGCTTTAGAATCCAATGCTAAAAGTAGAAAATTCCTTTACTTGAGGCATGAGGGTTTATTTATAACAAGTATGGTGGCCCTTCACCTCCCCATGTGACACTTGAGCTCCCTCATGACTCTTGAGCTCCCACATGACTCTTGATCTCCTCGATGACCTTTGGACTTCCTAGAGACTCTTCACATTCCATGTTTGACCTTTGGGCTTCCACACAGTTTACATTTTCTTATTTTTAAAATTACAAAATTACATTCCACAAATTGTGGAAAAATACATAAGACAAAATAACACTCTTGTATCCACACAACACTCTTGTATCCACACTTTGAAAAGCTAATATTTGGAAACTATGGCATAAGAATTCATTTTAATGCATCAATTTCAAGTTGTATTCTTCAAATATTTATGATAGCTCTAGATTTTTCTTCATTTTCACCCTCCAAAGGCTCTGGATGTAGTGTTAGAGCCTTGTAAGTCATCATGGGTTGTCATTTAGCTATCGTAGTTCATAATTCCTTTATCACTTGAATGATGGTATCTTTGTGTCTCATCTCCACATTTGCCTTATTGAAACCACCTCTTGGAAACCTATTTGGATACCATATGCAATGTTAATATTATGAAATTATTGAAACTAGCTAAAAAATACCTGAAAATGAAACTCACTCATGGAAAAGATAATGGAAGTCCAAAAATCACCTATTCTATCTTGTTTTCTCATGCAAGATGTGAAATCTAATGGGATAGTGTACTAGGATCATGATATGAGCTTTATTGGGCATATAGCATAGGTTTAGGAGACAATAGGTGGAGGTCTAGGAACTAGAAGTGTGAATTTTTCTATGGCAAGAGAGAGGGACAAGCTTGGGCACTGAGCACGGGTCCTAGAGACAGTGGCTAGAGGCTTGAGGACCGAGGATGTGCAGTGCACTATAAATGAGAAGGAGACTCTTGGTTGAGAATAGGTTGCTACAACAAGGGGATAAATATGACCTTATTGTCTACGGGGAGTGTGCAATACACTCCACAAGCAAATGTTTATTAAGGCTTGGAATAGAGTGCAGGTGTAAGAAGTGAGAGGTTATGTGACTGTGCTCTCGAGATGTGCAATGATCTTGTGAAAGGAGTTGTCCTCAGGATGGGCGCAAGGCATGATATTAAGTGGAAAGAGTCTCACAACTGAGGCTTGGGAGTAGGAAATATTTTCATCACTTTGCTAAGCATTGAAGGTGTTTATATCTTTCACAAGATGTGAGAACAAGGAAGAACCCATAAATTGACTGAGTGTGAGATCAATGGATCAAAGAAGAGAAAAATACAATGTATAATAGTGTTGGGAAAAATACTGAGAGGGGGGGTGAATCAGTATTTACAACATATTTAAAAATTTTTACTTTTTCATACCTTAAAACCCATACGCTACTTTCCTTCAGTAAACCGGCGTATATACGCGGATCCCCTTTATTAAACTCGCGTATACACAGAGATCTAGATATGTAATTAACTCTTCACTTAGATCATTCAATCATTCATTCATCAGATGTTCAATAAACTGTAAACATGTGCAGTAATAACAGAATAAACCATCACACAAAGCATCACACATGAACACCAGGATTTTTAGGTGGAAACCCAAATCGAGAGAAAACCACCGTTGCAGTTGCTCAGCCTTCAATATTTTATTATAGAGAAAACATCTTACAACATATGTGCTGGCGCAGACTTGACCAGCACGCAGGCACCCACCTGCGCTCGTTTACCAGCCTCTCCTGGAAGGGAGCTCCAACCCCCTGACTCGTTTACCAGCCTCACCTGGAAGGGAGCTACGACCCCCGATCTCGTTTACCAGCCTCACCTGGAAGGGAGCTACGACCCCCTGACTGAAGGCTACAACCTTCAGCACCACCTTGGACCACGTTTCATCAATTTTCACACTGGATCCGACAACTTCAATAGAACAACACTTGCAGGCCATGATTCACCATATTTCCAGACTGAACCCTTTCCATACTTTTAAGCACAAACATACATCATCAACAGATACATACCAATTCAGACAACCCAGATTAGATAGCAGTAATACAACAGAACAGATCAGATGTTTCATACCCCATGTTTCAGCAAACCCTAGTTTGCATACGCGCTTTCGCTTCACTGATGTCGCGTATATACGCGCTTCCTTCGCGGCGAAGTAGTGTATAGATCTTTAATCATTACAGAGCAGCATACTTCATCAGATCAGATATTCAGTTCAGATCTACTCTTTTGCTTCAGACAGATGTTCGCCTAGATGCTCGCCTCATCACAGATCTAAGCCTTCCATAATCAGATCTAGCAAATACAAGAGCAATTCAGATCTAGATCCCCTTCTTCATCATTGGTGCATCATACATTCAGATTTATCATTCAAGTGTAACCCTTTCCATTCAGATATACTTCAGAGAGAAGTATTCATTCAAGCTCAGACATCTTGCACCCACACTCATGATTTGCACAATGAATTTCTTCTCCTTATATAGGTTTATCTTTTTCAATACCATGAGCCCCTTTTTCAATACCATGGACCAAAACAATACCATAAGCCCAAAACTACCTGGACAGGGTCAATTAGGCGGATCATTACCCAATACAATGGGTCAATACCATGGTGGTTACCCTTGGTTTTGTACTTTTTGAGCGCTTTGTTGTCTGTGACTTGTACGTTCAGCGTGTCTGTGACCACCTAGGAATATCCAGTGCTCCCAAGGGCCATACTCTTTTCATCAGTATTTAGTACATTATGAATTCTTTTCTTCATTGCCTTCTGTACATACTGTAGACACATCATATTTTCTTCATCAAGAACATATTCTAGCAAGCACAACTTCATCGAGTAAGTTGCCATCATCTTTATCAACTGGGTTGCCTTTCAGGGACAACACTCAACATCATAGTATCAACAAGCATCATATCACATCAGATTTACATCATTTACCAAGTCCATCAAGTCAAGAATAACTTCATCAGGTGGATTGCCATCAAGGACAACACATGTCAACAGTCGCATGTCTTCATCTTCATTCAGTGGGTTGCCATCAAGGACAACATTCTGCATCATATTTCCAACAATCTCCCCCTTTGGACTTGATGGCAACCACGATGGTGTTTGGTTACCATAGCAGATAGATTGGGGATTTTATTAAGGCTAGACATTGTGGTGGTTTAATGTTGGAAATAATTTCATTTTATAAACTATTGAATCTAGTGGAATAATCCTGGACACTTTCCCCAGGTGCCCTCCTAATGCTCTCATATTCTGATAGAATCTAAAAAGGGTTATTTTTAATTTCCCATCTATTAAGGAATATCTGATGGAATGTAGGGATATAATTGATGCTAGAAGGAGGCAATGCTTTAAAATATTTCCTAACTTATCTAGTGAGACTTTGTGCAAACAACCTCATTTTGGCATTTTCTCATCTACTTCCTTAAGGTCAAAACTATCATTCGTCCTATCTACATGTTTTTGGGCAGTGATAGGTCCAGTTCCATCAAATCATGGAATCCTTGTTTGATAGTCATGTGGAATGTTTGCCAAAGGAACTTGAAGAACAAGTGGAGCATATATGGATTCCATTATAGGTACATGAGGATGAACAATATGTGGATTGATCAAACATGCTTGTTGGATGAAAGGTGGAGGTTGAATTAGAGGTGGATGTTGAACTGAATCTTGGGGTTTTGGTGAAGGTGAAGGTTGGATTGTGGGTGAATATTGGGGAGAAGATGGGGTTTTATTTTCTTGATGAGAAATTATTGGGGTATTAGTGGAAATACTGGGGTATTAGTGGAAACTATAGAAGGGGTAGGACTAGATGACCTAGGATGAACAAATTGCGATGAGGTAGATGAAACTACAAAATAAGTCAGGGCAGAGAGTTGAACAGACTATTGGAGATATGTGTCATGAACAAAATAATCTGGAAGTGAAACTAAAACTTGCAATTTATCAAAATATTGAATAATTTTAAGGTCAATATCAGGTTGGGTAGATTTTACTTCAAAGGAATGATGTCTTAATGTAGCCTGGTCTACCACTATTTGATCTACCCAATGGCTAACTTAGTTATAAACAAACTGTGTTTAAAAGGTAAGTCAAATTCAATGTCTTGTAGGGTAAAAAAATCTTTTGCGAGAGAATCTACTTTATAGGGAGCAATGCTACTTCCTTGACTTTCTGCTATACTTTTATTCTCAACATTTTTTCAGGATCATCAACAATAACTGCAGGATTTGGATCAGGACGAGATCTAACGTGAGCTATTTTGGGAGCCATAATTAAAATATATTACACACACACAATTATTATTTACAAAAATGAAAAGGAAACAATCTCTCGAAATATTCCTATCATACACTTTTTTAACTAGGGTTATGAATTCGAAGAAAATTACGATATTTTTAATTTTTCCCTAGTATAGTCGAGTCTATGTTATCGTTCTAAAATTTATGAGATTGTGAGAATAAACAAAGAGGACAACATCAAAACCACTTTGGAAGTTGGGATCTAGCCCTCTCAGCTTCAGAGAGGGATCTCTCAATAAAATTTAGCTATGTTTTGAGCGAATTTTAGGCTAGTTATTAGTGTGTTTGATTTTTTTTTATTTGGATTGTTTGGTTGATTAAATTGCTCTAATTCCATTGGGCTGTGGAGTCTTAAAATTAACTAGATATACATCAATTTCTGAAGGATTCTCACAAGGAAAGCTAGGTTCCACTAAATGGATATTTAAGGATTTTAAATCAATTATGAAAATGGAAGAAATGTATAATTCAGTAGAAATTAAGGAGCAGTTAAGTATTCCTCAATTTGACCTCATCAGAAAACATGTAAATTACAAATAGCCAGAATACAGTGCTCTTAATAATGTGTCCTATTCATCACAATTTATGTTATGTAATTAAGATTTTTAGAAATATAGAGAAAGGAAAAACAATTAATAAGTAATTAACAGAAGAAAAACATCACTAGTAGATGCACCACATGAATCCTGTGAATAATGTCCTTGTATTATTGATGCTTCAAGAAACCAGAAAATTAAAATGCTTAGCATTAATTATACTCAACAATCAACCACTAATACTTCAAATATTGAAGTATTTATACTAATTACAAAAAGGATTTACAAAATCGTTTTCTCAACAGATAGTGTATTATTGGCATGATAGGAAAGGTGTACAATGATCTGGAATGTTGGTGTTGTTTTGGAGGAAACAGTTGCTGAATAGACCTATTTTTGGGTTGCGCCAGTTGACGTGTTGGCCTACGTTGAATGCCTCTGAATTACTGCTTACTCCTGTAACTTGCAGGTTTTATCCCATTGATCTTCATCTAGGATGGTAAACTTAATTACCTTGCGGTAAATCTCATCAACTTCTATGTATATAGAAAATTGGGTTTTACAACAAAAACATGATTTAATTCATGTTAGGTGAAGAAATCATTACCCATTGTTTCTAAAAATTCTCTGCTTGACATGATGCCTTTGATGCTTGCAAATTTGGAGTTGTCCCTCACAATCTCTTTCATTTTTCTAACATAATATTCATAAGAAATTAACTTATCATTAATTACAAATAAAGAATATATACCCTTCTGTGTTGAAGGCTCAATTCTAGAAAATAATCTATTAACTGCTTTCTCCAGACTGTGACATATCTCTTCTAGCTGAATAACTAGATTCTTCTTGGTAAGAATCCTCTTTACTTCTAGAATAGCCTATGTCCTGTCATCTACTCCAAAATCATCAAGTTCATATTTGTTATTAGATTTTAGGAGTTTGATAATGTTTTTTGATGTAGTAGGAATTTATCCCAACTCTTGTTTGATCTTTGTTATAGCATTTGTTGCTTTTTTGAATAACTCTTTCTGCTCAACAATAATATGGATGCAAGGCTAGATTTCAAAAATGGATGTCATGATGTTTTTCCAGATGATTTCCTTCGCTTGGGCCAATGTCTGTCCTATTGCTGGCTCTCTTTGTGACTTATGAAATATTTCAATTAGTTTATGAGCTCTCGGTGATTCTGCTAAGTGACAGGCCTCACTCCTTGCCTTTTGGTCCTGTAACACTTTAACTTGGTCCTGCAGTTTCTTATTTTATTCTATCTAAATGGACATATTTTCCACTACCTTAGTCAAATGTTCAATACCATCTGTTGTCTGTGTATTCCGTGGAGTATAAGTTGTAGCTGTAGGAATGGATGTAAGAGTTACAACATCTAATGGAATCATAGAAAGTTTTGCAATCTTTTCCTTTTCTTTGATCATCTTCTCCATATCAGTCTCCATATGCCTAGTTTGTGCATTTTGATCCATGATGAGCTTCATCATATCAGTATTTTGGATCTCTATATCCTCAATATATTTTGTAAGATGATCTTCAGTGGTTGTGATCTAAATTTTAATGTTAGTTTTGCTATTCTAATTTCATCTTCATATTTATATTAAAAGTGTTGATCTTTGCTTCTTGTACATGGGCTTATTGAAGTGCTTATGATTGTTTAACAAGTATATGTGTGGATATTATGTTGAATACTTGAACATAAAAACATTGAAACTAAATTTTGAACAACAAAAAATAAGCACACAGCAAACCATCGCAATTGATCAATTAACACATTGCTTTGATCAAGGAGTTCACCCCTCGTGGGTTACATCTCCTTGGTGTAGCTTCCATGGCTTGGGCCTTTATAGTAGCTCAATTGTGATTTTTTTTTTTTTTTTTACAACCTCCTACTACCTCTGAAACCTACTCCAATGTCTCCAAAACATCAAAATCTACCTAGAATGACTCTTCCTGAGCCAAAATTGGTCGAAAATTTCTCCATTTATGGTAAAAAAAAAATTTCCTAGTGAAATGCCACCAAACCTTGAGGAGACTCCAGTTAGCTCCAACAAACTGGGGATTCTACCGAAATTGGCAGAGCTCGCTAAACCCACTACCATAAAAAAAAGGATTAGTTAGCATTAAATTTGTGCTTAGTAATAGATAAGCACATCTTAATTGTGGATAATAAAATTCCATAAAACTTGAATTAATTAATGTTAACCACTGGGTTTACATTAATTAAATCGCAATTAGAATTAACCTTCGTGCTTTATATTCTTCTCCACCCTTGGTATTTGTAGCATGGTTATATGGGGAGGGGGCTGGCCCCCACCAAACCCCTACCATAGGATTCCGTCAACAACAAATATACGTTGTGATCTTATATGGTTAAGACCCAAAATATAGGTAAGGTGGTAAGGCACTAAGATGGTGCTAGATAGGTCATCAGTTCGACCCCGACCCCCACACAATATTTTTCCCCACACGACATTCTTCTAACCCAAACTTTTAAACTTTGGTTAAAATTAATATATATTCGCCTGCCCATCTCCAAGGTTAAGACTTTAGTTATAAATAAATACATCACCCAATTCATATATGTTCCTCCCATGGTTATAAACCTTGGTTTATAAAAATATGTAATTTGAACTTGATGTGATATGAAACTTCTTCGATTTTCAGTTACTCCAAGGTTTGGGTGGGGTCCACTAGACGGGGCACGTGGTGGCCCCTGGCTACACCATGCGTCTAGCTTTGGTTGCACCATTCCAAATTAAAAAAAATTCTCATTCAACCTTAGGATAAACTATAAGAAAAAATTCACCTCCAAAGTTCACTAGTGAATCTTGTTTTGACACATGTCAAAGTCTCATTAGGAAAAAAATAGAGAAGATTCCCTAAATATACTTGGTATGCTGAATGGGCTTCCATGTCATCAACCTGTCACTCTTCTACAATTTTGTTAGTTGTTTAGAAAAATGAACAATAGGTCATAACTTCCTCATCTAGAGTCAGTTTCTTATGAAACTAATTGCGTTAGATTCCTCGCAACGAGCTCTTCTCCTTCATTCTAGTTTTGGAGCATATCTGAGCACTTTAATTTTTGAAATTAATACTAAGCCTCTCATCATTCCTACCCACTAGAAGCCTTTTTTACCCCAAAAGGTACTATAAATTGTTCAACAGGTGAGGGTACATCTCCCTCACCCTTTTAGTCTCCATCCATTTGGCCTTGGAAGGAGTTTGTCCCTTGAATCCCACTCTAAGGTATTCAAAATTCCCTTTTCTTGAAGTTCTAGTTATTCTGTCAAATATGAGATCTTATTGAAGTTAATCTAGATATTCTCATGAGAAATAAACTATTTATGGTAGTTGAGCATGCTCTCCTTGATCATCAATCAATGGAGGCTCAAACAATGTCAAATTCTGAACATTAACGACATAATTTATTTGCATATAAGGAGGAAAATATAGCTTAAATGCATTGTTACCAATATTTTCCAGAATTTTAAAAGGACCATAATGGATTGGCTTAATATTTTTACCTTATCCTTGAAGTATTTATTTCCTAATATATAACCAAACTTCATCACTAACCTAGAATTTGAGATAAACACAGTGTTTATCATTCCTTGCCTTGTAGCTGCTTTGACTCTTTTCAAGTTTTTCTTGCACTGTGTGATGTACCAACCGAATTTGTTCAAGGAACTTTGTTGCCTTATGTATGTCACTATGACCATGTATAGTGACATATTTCTCAAAGATGAATTCCATATGTGATATTGGCAAGTACCCAAGACATGCCTCAAATGACGATGTGTTTGTGGAAGAATTTTTTTCCTTGTTGTATGCATGTTGAATGTATTGCAACTGTTCATCCCACGACTTGGGATGTTTTTTGCAATAATTGTTGGAAATATGATGCAGAGTGTTGTCCTTGATGAAGATTATGGCAACCTAATTGATGTAGTTGTTCTTGATGCTTGATGAGTTTATTAATGATGTAAATCTGATGTTCTACAAGTAGCTCAGAAGTACCAGAGAAAGAAATATCAGTAAGGGCCAGAACAATGATGAAAAGTGTGTGTCACAAGGCATATGCGGGTTTTTCTAGAAGAAGTAGCGTATGGACGCAGGAAATAACGTTCCAAGTCACGTATGGTCAATTGTGCTCTAAATGTGTAAAACGAGGGGTTACTACCATGGTATTGACCCATTGTATTGAGCGCTGGGTTGTCTATTTGATCCCATCTAGGAATACCATCAGAAGTGGTGTGGGTTTGGCTCATGGTATTGATAAAGGGTAAACCTATATAAGGAGAACAAAATCATTGTGCAAAGTGTGTGCAAGAAGTCTAGGTTTGAATGAATACTTCTCTCTAAAGTATATCTATCTGAAATGGGTAATAGTTGAATGATAGATCTGAATTCATAATGCACCAATGAAGAGAATGATGAAGAAGGGTATCTAGATCTGAAATGTATTTGTATCATCTAAATCTGTTTATGGAATGTTTAGATCTGATATGAGGCGAACATGTTTCTGAAGTGAAGGGTAAAAACTTAGCTATGCATCTGTTCTGAAGAATTGTGCTGCCCTACAATGTCTGAAGATCTATACAAAAGTTTGAAATAGAGAAAGTGTGTATATACGTGGGTCATCTTCAGAGAAAGCACGTATGGGTTGAGAAATTAGATCTGTAATATGTGCAGATGTATACGCGGGTTGATATGCATGAAAGCTCGTATATATGCTAGATCAGTGAAAGGAAAGCACGTATGAAAACTAGGGTTTGCTGATATCTGTGGAATGAAATTTCTGATCTGTTCTTCTGGTTTACTGCTATCTGTCAATGAGTTATAAGTATCAGTTTGATGTATGATTGAGCTTAAATGTGGGGAGTGGGTCCAGTCTGAAAATATGATGAAAATTGGCCTGCAAGTTGTGTTCTATTGAAGATATTGGATCCAGTGTGAAAATTGATGAAACGTGGTCCGTAAAGGTGCTGAGGGTTGTATCCTTCAGTTAGGGGGTTGTAGCTCCCTTCCAGGTGAGGCTGGTAAACGAGAGCAGGGGGTCGTAGCTCCCTTCCAAGAGAGGCTGGTAAACGAGCACAGGTGGGTGCCTGCGTACTGGTATGAGTCTGTGCCAGTACATAGTTGTAAGATTTTTTCTTTATAATAAAATATTGAAGGCTGAGACAACGGCAGCGGTCGTTTTCTCCCGACTTGGGTTTCCACCTAAAATCCTGGTGTTCATGTGTGATGCTTATGTGTGATGGTTTATTCTGTTATTACTGCACATGTTTACTGTTAACTAAATATCAAAAGAATGAATGTTGCATAGATCTAAGTAAAGATTTAATTTCATAATAAGATCTCTGTGTATACGCGAGTTTAATGAAGGATATCCTCGTGTATACGCTAGCTGTCTTCAGCAAAGTAGCGTATGGGTTTTGAAGAAAGAAAAAGTAAAAAATTTTGAGTAAGTTCTAAATACTGATTCACCCCCCCCCTCTCAGTATTTTTCCAAACAATTGGTATCAGAGCAGGTCCTTCTGCAGAAGCTTGATCGCTTGAAGGAGATCCGTCACAATGGGAAAGAAGAAAAAGAAGAAGGCTACTCAAAGCAAGAAGATATCTCAGAAAACTTGTGCAGCAGAAAATGAAAAAGATGAATCAGGTAGTGATTGTTGTCCTTGGAATTTATTGTCTTATGCATGCAATGATGAAGATAATGAAAGTAATGCTGTGGATCAAGAAACAGTTCTCAAGATCCAAGTTGAAGATCAAAAAATATTATTTAATAAAAGAGAATATATCTACAAAGATATGATATCTAGACTGAAAAGGTTGTACGATAATGTGACCAATCAAATTAAAGGACTTGAAGCAGAAATCGTCTCCCTCAAAAAGGATCTGGAAGAATCAAGTAAGAAGAATGAAAGACTTGAAGCTGAAATCATCTCTCTTAAGGAAGATCCGAAAAATCAAATAAGAAGAATGCGGGACTTAAAGCATAAAACATCTCTCTGAAAGAATCAAACAAGAAGAATGCAGGACTTGAAGCAGAAAACATTTCTTTGAAAGCAGATTTGGAAAAATCAAATAAGAAGACTGAAGAACTTGAAGCAGAAGTCATCTCTCTGAAGGCATATATCGAAGCATCGAATAAGAAGAATGAATAACTCTTACAAAATTTTGAAGAACAAGAAAATGGGTTGAAAGAAGAGATTCTAAATCTGAATGATGAAGTAGAAGACGGAAGAAGGAAAGAAGAAAGCATGAAGAAGCGATGCCAAGGCTTGGAGGTTGAGGCAAACATTCTCAAAGGTAAATTAGAAGAAAAGGATAAAATCTTGAGGTTTCAAGATAGTACTAAGATTCTGGACAATATTCTTAGTAATCAAAGGTCTCCTGCTATTAAAATTGGTCTTGGTTTTCGTGAAATTGTTAAAGGAGAATCTAGTTCACAAGGAAGTGCTAAAGATTCAAAGGATGTCAATGCAAAACTTGAAGAGTTGAAAGAAACAAGAAGTCAACCAAAAAACATGAATTCTCAAAGGAAATCATTCAATAATGTTGAATGTTTTAAATGTCATAATTATGGGCATGTTGCAGCAAATTGCAGAAGAAAATTGTTTCAGTCACAAACAAACAGATTCTACACAGAAAGGTACTCTGGTTTCTTCAAGGGATATTGTTTTTCATGCAACAAGTAGGGTCATAAAGAAGCTGATTGCAATAGAGGGAGGAATAGAAAAACACATTATGATTCTTATGCTTATTTTTCTGGCCACATAAGATGTTATGCTTGTAACCAGTATGGAAATGCAGAAAAAGAATGCAGGGTGAAAAGATATGAGAAATTGGATAAATTCCAGCACTCAATTAAAAAGTTCAAGAAAAATTGGAAAAAGAAGGAGGACCGGTCAGAAACGTAGGAAATACTGACCATACAGCAGTCATTCACTTCTAAATGTTACTTCTCTTAATGATTATAGAAGTGATGTGAGATACATTATAGGGATTAGTAATGTATCATCATAGGGGGAGCAATGTATGATGATTGTCATGCTTGATTTGGTTATTCTGGTTATGTTTATTTCTGACAGAGCATCTGATGTGAAGAAGACAGGTGCAGGTGGTACAACTTCAGGGGGAGATGAAGGAATGTGAAAGTTTCCATGTTTCACTTTCCATACGTGGGTTCTATGAACTAAAGCCACGTATACATGCGAGTTACAATGGAGATAGTCGCATATGCACTTATGATAAGAAAATTTGTATGACAGCTGAAGATCAAGAGCACAGGTTCAGGGGGAGCATCAGTCTGACTATTAAAGATTGTATTATTGGCACTGTATCTGCTTATTACTCCGTTCTAAATGATGATGAAATGATACATGGTTTCTTATGATTATGGATGAGCCCTGATTGTTTTTGCTGAAGAGTATCTTTTGTTTTCACACATGAATAAGAAGGAAGTCTTGTGATTCAGAGATAAGGATAAATCATGCAGAGTTTGTTGCTGGTTGAAACCCCTTTTTAAATCTTACATATGTTACATCATGATCATGATAAATCTTGAAGATATTGGTGATATCAGAACACATGGATGATTGCTTGACACGTATTGTTTTCCGTAGAAGTTGTTCTGGTATGATAATTCCTCTTGGGAAGAATATGTTGATGCTACAAAGAGTTTGAAGGCTTGGTTACTGATGTGCTTATGTTAAAACCATTGGATGACACTTGAAGACACATCTACATTGTCCTATCTGTCTTCTCTCATATATTCCAGGGAAGCATCTCAGAAAGAAGCTGAAAAACTATCTTTGCCTCACAAAGGATCAGATCTGGTTAAAATTCAGAAGATTAAATTGGATACGCGGGTTTCCTGAAGCACAGTCATGTATATACGCAAGTTCATACATAGAAAACCGCGTATGGGTGGTTTCTGACAATTTTTCTGGGTCAGCATTCTTAGCACAAGCTGTGGTGTTGTTTGGTATCTCTGATGTTGTTTGGTGTCTCTGGTGGTGTTCCAGTTCCTATATTTCTTATTCATTCTTTGATATTCGGTGAAGATGCCTTGATTATTTTCTGTTGAAAGTGTTCAGGATGCACAAGCAAAGGGGGAGCTTTGGTCATATGGAAAGGATGCATTGGATGCGCATTTTCAGGGGGAGCATTAGCCTTGCTGATTATAATGCATTGTTGGCATTATGATGGTTCTGTAATATGATCTCTCTTTTGAGGTCTTTCTGGTTTTGGTTATAAAAATTAATATTTGTAATTTGATGTAAAGGTCATGTTGAGACCTATGATGTAAAATTGTAATATTCTGTTATGTAAGGACTTGGTCAATTTTGTAAATCCACTTGGTTGGATAGTTGAATCAAAATGTGTAAACCCACTTGGCTGGGTAGCTGAGTCAAAATGTGTAAACCCACTTGGTTGGGTACTTGAGTCTCATATGTAAATCCACTTGGTTGGATCTTTGATGTAAGTATGAGTCCTTGGTGATAGGAAGGTCATAGAGTCATGTACTTCATTGAAAAACATGTTTGAAGATTCAACATGAACTCAGGGGGAGCATGGTAACTTCAGTGCACATCAGATCTACATCGCTCTTCTATCTACATTAGGAGAAAAACCTTGTGTTGGTTTTGTTTCGCCCTTTTCCCTTGATGTCAAAGGGGGAGAGTGACATGGTGTTTGAATAAGGGGAGAATATCATTATGCTTGATGTATCTATCTGTTGTGGTGATCAAACACCATCGTGGTTGCCATCAAGTCAAAAGGGGGAGATTGTTGGCAATATGATGTAGAGTGTTGTCCTTGATGGCAACCCACTTGATGAAGATGATGGAAACCTAATTTATGTAGTTGTTCTTGATGCTTGATGAGTTTATTAATGATGTAAATCTGATGTTCTACAAGTAGCTCAGAAGTACCAGAGAAAGAAATATCAGTAAGGGCCAGAACAATGATGAAAAGTGTGTGTCACAAGGCATACACGGGTTTGTCTAGAAGAAGTAGCGTATGCACGCGGGAAATAACTTTCCAAGTCACGTATGGTCAATTGTGCTCTAAATGTGTAAAACTAGGGGTTACTACCATGGTATTGACCCATTGTATTGAGCACTGGGTTGTCTATTTGATCCCGTCCAGGAATACCATTGGAAGTGGTGTGGTTTTGGCTCATGGTATTGATAAATGGTAAACCTATATAAGGAGAAGAAAATCATTGTGAAAAGTGTGTGCAAGAAGTCTGGGTTTGAATGAATACTTCTCTCTGAAGTATATCTGTCTAAAATGGGTAAGAGTTGAATGATAGATCTGAATTCATAATGCACCAATGAAGAGAATGATGAAGAAGGGTACCTAGATCTGAAATGTATTTGTATCATCTAGATCTGTTTATGGAATTTTTAGATCTGATATGAGGCGAACATGTTTCTAAAGTCAAGGGTAAAAACTGAGCTATGCATCTGTTCTGAAGAATTGTGCTGCCCTACAATGTCTGAAGATCTATACACAAGTTTGAAACAGAGAAAGCGCGTATACGCGGGTCGTCTTCAGAGAAAGTGCATATGGGTTGAGAAATTAGATCTGTAATATGTGCAGATGTATATGAGGGTTGATATGCATGAAAGTGCGTATATACGCTGGATCAGTGAAAGGAAAGCGCGTATGAAAACTAGGGTTTGCTGATATCTCTGGAATGAAATGTCTGATCTTTTCTACTGGTTTACTACTATCTGTCAATGAGTTATAAGTATCAGTTTCATGTATGATTGAGCTTAAATGTGGGGAGTGGGTCCAGTCTGAAAATATGATGAAAAGTGGCTTGCAAGTTGTGTTCTATTGAAGATATTGGATCAAGTGTGAAAATTGATGAAACGTGGTCCATAAAGGTGCTGAGGGTTGTAGCCTTCAGTCAGGGGGTTGTAGCTCCCTTCCAGGTGAGGCTGGTAAACGAGAGCAGGGGGTCGTAGCTCCCTTCTAGGAGAGGCTGGTAAACGAGAGCAGGGGGTCATAGTTCCCTTCCAGGAGAGGCTGGTAAACGAGTGCAGGTGGGTGCCTGCGTACTGGTATGAGTCTGCGCCATTACATAGTTGTAAGATGTTTTCTTTATAATAAAATATTGAAGGCTGAGACAACGGCAGTGGTGGTTTTCTCCCGACTTGGGTTTCCACCTAAAATCTTGGTGTTCATGTGTGATGCTTATGTGTGATGTTTTATTCTATTATTACTACACATGTTTATTGTTAACTAAATATCAGAAGAATGAATGTTGCATAGATCTAAGTAAATATTTAATTGCATAATAAGATCTCTGTGTATACACGAGTTTAATGAAGGATATCCACATGTATACGCTAGTTGTCTTGAGCAAAGTAGCATATGGGTTTTGAAGAAAGAAAAAGTAAAAAGTTTTGAGTAAGTCCTAAATACTAATTCACCCCCCCCCCCCCTGCTCAGTATTTTTCCCAACAATAACCTCTAAGAAGATGAATCATTATCTTGTTAACCACCTTGGTCTTACCATCTATTTGCAGATTAAAGTTTGTACTCTTCTTCAACTTAGTGCCCATCATGTCCCACAATTTTGACCAAACATTCCCAACAAATCAGGAATTTCGATCACTTTAAATAGAACTAGGAACAACAAAATGAACCCATAGATTTTCAAACAAAAGATGAGTATTTTTTTTTAGCTGCAATTTGTTTTTTTCATGGCATTAAAAGACACATTTTTCTGAACCTATCTAAAACTACATATAATAAATCATGACCTTTCCTTGACATTGGAAGACCTCCTATGAAATCCATTGAGATACTCTCGCAAGGACATTAAGTTACCAAAATTGGAGTGTACAATCCTAGTTTCCTATTTCTAGGCTTACTTATTTCACACAAAGAACATCCTCTAATGAAACTAGATACACTATCAATCATGCGTGGCCAATAAAAATACCATTGGAGATTCGCTACCATCTTGTCTACACCGAAATGTCCAGCAATCAATGAAATGTGTGCCTCCCTTACGATATTGTTTCTTTCTCCCTGTGGAATACATAACTTGCCCTAGTGATACAACAAAATGTTATGCACATGATAATATAACTCTTCAATTTGGTTTCCTTGACTCAAGCTTTCATACACATCTTGAAAATCATTATCATATGGATATTGTTCAATGTAACTTTCATGCATTACTGAATTGTGCTTGAGTATAATAGATTAATTTACAATAGGCCTAGAGATAATTTTAGCTACCTTATTGTAGATTCCCTTTTTATACCTCATAACCAAATGGAATTGTTGTAGAAATCCCATCCATCTGAAATGCCTTGATAGTTTCCAATTTGATTGTCATTGTAAGTACTGCAATGGTTGATGGTCGGTATGGATAATGGTATCCTTCCCCATCAAATAATTCTTTTATTTATTTAAACTTTGTACCAATGCATATAACTCTTTGTCATAGCTGGTATAGTTAGTCACAACTCCATTAAAATTTTTATATCAGAAACCAATAGCATCTGTTTGGATCAAAAATAGTTGTCTAAGATCCGGAAGAGCCAACACCGATATTGAAATGGTATTTTGTTTTAAAGAATCAAATGATTTTTTTTGGACATCTCCCCAATGGAATACTTTATTGACACTTGTCAATGCATGTAAGGGAGCTTCAATGGAAGAAATCTTAGGAATGAATTTCGTCCAATATTGTGCTACCCCAAGAAAGATTCTTACCTCTGTAACCGTACTGGGCTTGGGAAAATTCACAATGACCTGAACCTTGTAAGGGTCCATCTTTAGCTCACCTCCTTGAACAATGTGCCTCAAATACACTATATAAATCTTGCCAAACTCACACGTCGACATCTTTAAAAATAAGTGCTATTTTTTCAAGATATCAAGTACCGTGCTCACATGCATGGCATGTTCATCTGTTGATTTGTTGAATAAAAAAATATCATATAAGTAAAAAATGACTAATTCATATATAAATGGTCTTAATACATCATCCATAACTCTCATGAAAGTGGCTAGGGCATTGGTTAAACTGAATGGCATAACTAGCCACTCGAACAATCCTTGTCTAGTTTAAAATGCAGTTTTCCAAATCTCCTCTTCAGCTATTCTAACTTGATGATAACCAATTCATAATTATAGCTTATTGAAATAATTTTTATGCCTTAACTAATAAAGAAAATAATCAATTCTTGGGAGAGGATAGCAATTATTTACTGTGATTTTATTCAGTGCACGAAAATCCACGCACATGGGCCAAGTCCCATCCTTCTTTGCTACCAAAACAATCGATGAAACACATGGAGAAGTAGATGGTCATATGATACATTTTCTCATAAATTATTGGATTTTCTTCCTGATTTCAAAACTCTCCATGATTGACATGCGATACATACCAATGTTTGTAAGTGGAACATCTTGCTACAGCTAAATCTCATGTTGAATTTCCCTCTTGGGATTTAACCCATTTGGTTCCTGAAACATTTCGCCATGCTGACTTACCACATCAAACAAATCAGATTTTAATTTCTCATTACAACCTTCAAAAGATTCATATTCGATATCATCCTTTTTCTTGATCATGAGAAGCACAAAATTTTTACTTGCATTAACTAGTATCTTCATCTTCCCTGCATTAACAAAATAAATATTCATCTTTTTGTAATGAGCTCTCAAAATATACTCCACCGCATCATTAAGAAAATGATATTTGTTCTCATGGTGATAAAATATGGATTTCTTGTCATACAAATATGGACTTCCCAAGATAGTTCCTGAAATTTCAAGTGGAACAACATCTGACTCAACTTCATCAAAACAGTTTGCAGTAATGGAAAAATTGAATATGCATTTCCTTGTAACCTATAAATTTGAATTATTGGATATCCAACCCAAAGGATTTGTCTTATGATGTGGTACAGTTTCAATGTTAAGCTTTTGACCAATTTTTCTAAAATCAAGTTTTCTTGTGACCCGCTATCAAATAATGCATCAATCTTTGTATGATTTGAAATCACCCTTACATGGAAGAACTCTATCGTTGTTCCTTCATTTGGATTATTTTTGTGACAATTTGAGGAACTAGTGATTGCTATGGCTTCCTTTCCCTTTTTTACCATGGCTATAATCTTGGTCTCATCACCGGAATTGGATCCAAGATCCTGTTGTGTGGTGGTAGTCATATTTTTTCCCCTTTTTGTTTAGCTTCTTAGGCCTTAGTTTGACATGCAATTTCCAACAGTGGGCTTCATCATGCCCCTATTTGGAACAATATTTGCATCTATTTTTATCCCCTTATTTCTTAACACTTGCATTCTTCTTTCCCCTCCATTTTCCTCCCTTCTCTTTTCCCTTACCCTTGAATGAATTCTTCTTACTACCCTCTTCCTGAATGTTCTTTCCCCTTTCTTCAAGACGTGTGGCTTGCACATAAAATTAATCTAAATCGCTTGGGTTAAACATAAGGATAGTATGTCTCAAATAGGAATGTGAACCCCCAATGTATTTCAAGAGTGTGTCTTGGGAATTCAAGTTATTCCTAACAACAAATCCCTTTTTTTGAACTCCTCAGTACATTCTTGAATTGTTTGACCCTTGAGTTGCCTAAAGTTTTTACAACTCATAATGAATTTTTGCATGAAACATAAATCATAAAACTTTCTTTTAATTGAAGAAATAATCTCAACCCAAGAAATTGATATCTTACCATCGATTCACATTTACTCTTGAGTCTTTGATTCCCTACAGACTACTGCTGCTCCTTCTAGCCTCAATGAATCCAACTGGATCTTTATGTCATCTTCTTGTTAATTTTAAATTATGCAATAAACCTCCAATTGAAAGATCCAATTGTCAAACTTCTCTTCATTTACCTCTCCGTTGAACATGGGAAGTTCAAACTTAATGTCTAGTTAGAGGAATGGAGTTTTTCATTTTGATGTTTTTGAATGAATATGGGTAGTTTTTGTGGTGGAAGTGGAAGATGATGTTGATGGAGATGATGAGGAGGATGATGAGGATAGTGGAGATGGGGGATTATTTCCTCCACTTCCCTTTGAATCATTCTCTTCATCCTTCTTTCCTTCTAAGGTTCCCTCTCCATGTGGAGACTTATAATTCTCTCCAACCATCGTTGTGTTCCTCTCTTCAAAGAGGATCTTAACCCTCTCAGTTAGGTCATAGAAAGCATTCTTAAATGCTTCCTGTTTTGAAAGGCCTTCAGTCTCTCCTACATCTGAGATGACGGTTATGGATTCAAGCTCAAGTTTTGGAGCAACTTGTACTTCTTCAATCAACTCAGCTTCTGGTGTAACTTGTACCTCTTCAATCTTAGCTTCTGGAGATCAAAATTGAGGTGATTCAAGTGTAGCTGGGAGTGAAATTTTTGGTGCAAATGGTTCTCTTGTAGCTCTCCTTCTTTTGGTCCTAACCGCAGGACTAGCAACCAATAGTTTCCATTCTCCTCTTTACAACTTCAACCTTGTAAGAATCATAAATTTGCAACCATTAAAACCCTACTTGCACAAAACTCAAGAAAAACAAGGAAATAACCTTTTCTCTGATACCATATTTTTCTGAATTTGAATTTTTATTTTGTTGTGCTAATTTCATCTTCGGATTTATATTAAAAGTGTTGATATTTTCTTCATGTACATGGGCATATTGAAGTGCTTATCATTTTTTAACAAGTAAACATGTGGAGATTATGTTGAATACTTGAACCAAAAAATATTGAAACTAAATGTTGAACAACAACAAATAAACACAGAAAAAACCATCACAATTGATCCATTAACACATTGTTTTGATGAAGGAGTTTATCCCTCCTGCGCTACATCTCCTTAGTCCATATTTCATGGCTTGGGCCTTTGTATTAGCTCAATTGTGAAAATATTATTGTCTAAAGTCTCCTAATGCCTCTGAAACCTTCTCCAATGTGTCCAAAACATAAAAATCCACCAAGAATGACTCTTCCTAAGCCAAAAATGGTTGAAAATTGCTCCAGTAATGGTCAAAACATTTTTTCCTATTGAAATGCCTCCAAAACTAGAGGAGACTCTTGTTCGCTAATCCTGCTACCATAATAATCATGATTAATTAGCATAAAAACTACACTTAACTGTAGATAAGTGTGTCTTAACTGTGGATAATCACATTCGATGAAACTCAGGTTAATTATCGTTAACCACCAAGTTTAAATTAATTAAATTACAATTAGAATTAATCTCCGCACTTTATATTCTGCTCCTCCCTTGTTCTTTGCAGCATGGCTATATGGGAAGGGGGTTAGCCCCCTCCAAACCCCACCATCGGATTCCATCAGCAACAAATATACGTTCTGATCTTATATGGTTAATACCCAACAGATAGTTAAGGTGGTAAGGCTCTCGGATGGTGCGGAGTAGGTCGTGGGTTCGACCCTGACCCCCGCACAATAATTTTTCCCCACACTAAATTTTTCCAACCCAAATTTTTAAAATTTGGTTAAAATGAATATGTATTTGCCTTCCCATCTCCAAGGTCAAGACTTTGGTTATAAATAAATACATCGCCCAATTCATATATGCGCCTCCCATGGTTATAAACCTTGTTTTAAAAAAATATGTAATTCGAACTTGATGTAATATGAAACTTCTTCGACCTGCAGTTCCTCCAAGGTTTGGATGGGGTCCACCAGAGGGGGCACGTGGAGACACCTGGCTGCACCACGTGTCCAGCTCTAGTCACAACCATTCCAAACTAAAAAAATATTCTAATTCAACCTTAGGATAAACTGTAAAAAAAAATCACCTCCAAAGTTCACTAGCGAATCTTGTTATGACACTTGTCACAGTGTAATTGGGAAAAAAATGCAGAATATTCCCTAAATATACTTGGTATGCTGACTAGGCTTCCATGTCATCAAGCTGTCACTATTATGCAATTTTTTTAGATGTTTAGGAAAATGAACAATAGGTCATAACTTCCTCATCTGGAGTCAGTTTTTATGAAACAAATTACACTAGCTTCCTGGCGACGAGCTCTTCATCATCGTTCTAGTTTTGAAGCATTTCTGATCACTTTCATTTTTGAGCTTAATACTTAGCCTCTGATCAGGATGATAGCTTGAACTATTTTCTCAATGTTGTTGTACCTGTTACACCATTTTTTGGTAATATAACATGTTACTATTAGATGGACCTATGTACACCATGTAAGACCAATTTTACCCTAAGTAAAGTTGCTTTCACTATGAAAAATAACTTAGTAAAACACCTTTATTAAGTTGTTTATGGTCTAAACAGGAAACCCCATGAGGAAATATTAAATAAATCCACATTTGTTTGATTTTCCTCAAGAAATAATTAGTTAAACACCAGTTTAACTAATATTCCTGGTCATATTCAACCCAAAACAGGAAAATTAATTAGATAAATTATTATTTATCTTATTATTTTCTAGGAATAATTATTTAAATGTTATTTAAATAATATTCCTTGTTAAATTTGACTAAATCACTCATAAATAGTTAAATAAATCATTATTTATTTATTATTTACAAATAAAGGGATTTGACCCAAGTCAAATTCCTTTTCCCTCCAACAAAAATAATAATATGTTCCATAAAAGTTTTATATTGATTTGGTTAATAATATTTTAATTATGTGCCAATATCTAGACTAACTCAATATTTTGTTATAAATAGAAGGGTTTTCCATTCATTCATCACCTTTTTTTACCTAAGATCACTCTGGATCTATACTTTTGGTCTGACTTTGATCCACTTTCATTGTCATATTTTCTCCACTCTTTCGCTTGTGAGCTCCCTTTGAGTTCATTTTTTGTCTGGGTTTTATACACCATCAAGGGAGAGGAATTTTAGATCTAAAGTGCTGAGGAATTACAAGAACCCATCCCATTTAGGAGAACTGGTAACATCTTTCTATGTTTTCCTCCTACGTGCCCTTAATATAAAATTCATTCAACATATTCGTGTCTTTTCTATTGGATGTATGGAGTAAATCTTGTTTTATTTACTGTGTAATGTCTTTTGATGCATAGATCTAGATTTTTGCAACATTTATCTTGATCAAATAACTGAAGATCTGAAGATATTGGCAACCATATTTTGTTGTTAGGGCTGTTTGTTATGCACAACTAAAGTGGTATTTTTTCACACACCTGCAATTAAGATTCATACTAACAACTGGCAACTCCACATGGGTTTACGATTATGACCATTGTCGTTTTTCTAATCCTTGCATATCCAGTTGCTTCAAACCCTAGGATTTCTCTTCAGCCTCTTGTTTTTTCTTTTCTTGATGTTTTTTTTAACCTATAAAACCCTAAAACAGTAAAAATACTAACTTCCGTGTGTTTTCGGACCTATTGCGCTAGTGACAGACATCAGCTGCAGCTGAGACGACACTTTTTACTGAAATCTACCGCCGAGAGTGCTGAAAGTGCAAGCCACACTTTTTGGCCATAAACCCACAACCTGGAGCTCCAGGACGCACTTTTCAACCCAGAAACAATGACCTCAACAGAAAACAGGTTAGAAACTGCTATTAGTCACCAGTAATTTTTTTTGCCTTTGTAGATGACTAAATGTCTATCCTAGGTTTCTAGGAACAAAATTCATGAACATTGTGAGTTCTAGAAATCTCACTGCCTTCATTATCCTTAGAGAAATTTTTCACTATTCTATTATTTTGTCATTCCATGGTCAACCTACCCTTCTAAAAAAAATCTCATAGGCTTATACTACTCATCTACATCCTATTTTTCCCACCTATAACCTCATCACTTTTTTTTTCCCTGCCCATAACTCCATTTTCCACCTAGGGTTTCCTACAAGCTTAACTCATACCCATGATCCCCAAGTCCCTCAAGCATTTATGGTCCCTAAACTATCTCTATAGACTCTTTAGATAAATCAAGTACATTATATTTTGGATCTTCAATACACCACTTTTTCAATACTTCGTTTTTACACTTGAAGATTCCAAACCAATTTTCGGTCAAGGAGAGGTCAAGTAATCCCCACTAGGTCAATTAGGGTTTCATGTTTTTCAAGTTCATCATCTCCAAAAATACTACCATTCAGCTTCAGAAGTCTGCACATAAGGTAATGGGCTATCTTGACACTTTTGCAGAAGTAATAAGAGGCCAACCAACAGAATAAATTGGTAAGGTAAGAGGTCTACTACTCAATGATGGCATATTGCAATAAAGGAGACAGGAAAACTAGGGTTTTTGAGGGAAATTTTCTTGGTTTCAGGACGTCTATGATTAAATCATCAACAAGGCTTGTATCTTGATGCTCTTACACCTCCTCCTATCCTTAATATACCTTCAAAAACACTCCCCATCACTCCTATCCCTAAAAATCATCATTTTTCTACAAAACCTAGTCTATTGCCACAATTTGACACTTTTTGATACTAGGCCTATGTTTTGACCTTTTGGAACCCTTCCCCTTACTAAATTCTTTAAATTCCACTTTCCCCTAACCCCTAACATCTATTCCTATCCCACAAAATTTCCCCAAGAATTTATACAACCCTTAACCCCTTCATTCCCCTCCCTCTGCAAGGCGGTCCTAAATCCCCTACACCAAACCCTAATTTCCTCATCTAAATAAGCTAGGGTTTGATAGAAAAGGGAGGCACAAGAGAAAAGGATTCACTTTATATATCATTTCATGATGAATAAGTCTATACCAGCTCATAAAAATCATGCCTCCATCATTTTCCAAGAATTCATTCGAAGAGATAAGGAAAAGAAACTCCAAACAGGGAAACAATGGTATATTGGGAAATTAGACAACTTAAGATTTACAATGAGCTATCATGGGCCCAATTCCAACATCGGGAAGGCCACCAAATTCCCTCTGCAAAATGGCGCTGTGCACATGAGAAGTTTTTATGTTTTTGAAATTTGGAGGCCCTAGGAGCGCAACACCCTAGGCGCTAAACACCAATTTGGTGCATCTTCAGCTCTCAAAGTTTACATTTTTTGATTTTCCACATCACCAATAGTCTACCCACAAAATTTTAGATCCATTGGAGCATTTTTACCCCCTCAAAAGGTCCAAAAACACCCAAAATTTGACCTTTCTGCCTCCTTTTCAGACCAGGTGTTGTGCACAGAGAAGTGTTGGGAGATTTAACTTTTGAGTAGGTAAATGGAATTCATTTCGCACAAATAAAGAATTTTTTTAAAGTAGACTCATCAATATTTCCAACGAGCCATCACAGAGAAAAATCCGACACCGGGAAGGAGGTCAAAACTCGACTGCAATTACACCTATTTTTTGATATTTTGGCGCTACGCAGAGAGGACCAAAAGTGGCAAAAGTCAACAAAACACACAAATTGATGGAAATTTTTTTTTTTAATATTTTCTTGGGAAAATCACTCCAAATTTGATTGAGGAGTTATATTTTGATATTTTTCATTTATTAGCTTATCTACTATGTGTCTTGGGCCTTGCTTAAGCACATTTATGATAGAATTAGGGTTTCTAGAAGCCTCTTATGGTTTCCACCTCGTCATTTTCTCCATAAATAGAGCATGAGGCTCTTATGTATTAGGTTGAATTTTGATGACTTATTCTCAAGTAATACACAGTCTCTTGGAGTTTTGGAAAGGATTTGATGTTTTGGAGCTCATGCATGCCCTGATTTGTTTGTTGATGGAGGAGGACTGTTGGTAGGATCCATGAGCCTGGTTGATGGTGATGTGTTTCTCTTTTGTTCATGTTTTCGAGTTTTTTTTCATTATGTTTCCATATTTCCCTGTTGTAGTAGGACAAATAATTTAGACTAAGACATGTTTTCTAATGGCACCTTAGGTCTGTTTTTTCTTCACTGCCTTAATGTTTTCTTCTACTAGGATATGTTAGAGAATTCATCTTTTTCTCTCTAAGGATTTCCTGAGCTTGTCTATTTCTTGAATGGTTTATATCAGTTGGTATCAAGCATGATTTATGGCTAGCTCTGCATATTTTTTGCTACTAAAAACTTTGTTCTTGGATTCATCTCTTTAAAGCACCATTACCTAGGTTTGTCAAAGAAGTTTTTTTCACTCATAATCTTTGCATTTGCTTAGCTAATTGTTTCAAAGAACCTTCATAGCTAGAATATTAGATGTTCAGAGTTTCTATCCTTCTATGATTGTAGTTATTTGTGCATCTTTAATGTTTTCTATTCTTGATAATGAAATCCATGAAAGTTAAATAAGTTTCTTGCCTTTCTGTATTTCATTTAAATGTTTGTCTTGGATAATTATTTTCTTTAAGATTGAATCAAAGAGTTTAGGGTTTCCTCTGCCTTTGATTTCTTCTCTATGCTTATGATTCTTCTAACTCCCTTATTTTAAGTATATGATAGAGAATTCTTTACTGCTCTTTGTCAAACTTTGTTTCTTAAAATTAATGTCCATCTCATGATCCTTCAAACCTTAAAGATCCACCAACCAAGCTAGATTTGCCCTACAATAATCCCTGCTCCATTTATGAACCTATCATGTCCTTGTTAGACTCCATTGCCAAATGACTTGAATTTTTCCTTGTTTCTATCTAGTCTATCTAAGCATCATACCCAACAAAAAAACAATCAACAAACCCAATATTTCATAACTAGCCTAAAATCAACCCTAATCAACAAACAAGTTCACATATTTTCACCTAATAGAGAGATCCCTCTCTGAATCCAAGAAGGCTAGGTCCTTGGATTCCAAGGCTTGGTTTGATGTTACCCCTGTCCATTTGTATCTTAATCAATCTAGAAAATTATGGGGATCTAACATAATGGCAATCACAGTTGGACCTTTTGAGTAAATCTTAGCCTTAAGTACTCCTCCAAAACTCAAAAATACCTTTTCCAACTTAAGAATACTATCCTATGGATTTATCCCACCGCTCACACCAATATAATGGTGATCACGGTGGGACCTTATGAGTTAGTGACAAACTAAGTATTCCTTAGATCTCAAAAAACTCACAAACATCCTTAGATTGGTATTTGTTGTTGATACTGGACAACAAGAACATCCTTAAAAACATCATCCACCTGGCAACTCCACTAGTCTTCAGTAGCCCTGTTGACCCCACTAGTTCTCATAAACTCCCCTAGGAATGCATTAAGCAATCCAAATCATGCTAATGGTGGAAAACAGAGTTGAAACCTTCCACCCGGTGACTCTACAAATCTCAATAGACCTAAAGAATCCACTGGTAGAGAACTCTAAGACTGGTTGAAAAGATTCAGTAACCCTTTCTGATTTATAAACATGGATCCAAGGATACAAAGGAGATATGCTCCAATGAATAGAGATCACATCCCTAGGTTCCCACACAAATTACCTCAGATAGATTGGGACAAAAACCTCCCTAGGTTTCAAGATGAAAAGTCTGATGACCCTTTGTTACACCTCATCAAGTTTCATATCCATGTATGGGGGTTAAAAGATGAATGGCATGAGGACTTCCTTTTGAATATTTTCATGCTAACATTATAAGGGAAGGCAAGGGAATGGTATGAGAGTCTAAGACTTGGTAGCTTTTTTTCCTTAAAATATATACATAATGCATTTTATGAGCATTATAAACAAAATTCCCCATCCTTATCATTGGCTGAAAATTGTTGTGATCAATATCAGGATATCATACAGTACCTTGTAGATAGTGATGAAAATTTGGAAAATTTTCATCCTGAAGACCTCTTAACATCTATTCATGAATTTCATTCTCAAGATAACTATCATGATAGCCTAGATGAGTTAGTTGAGGAAGAAATAAATCAAGGTATAGAATAAAACCCACAAGATCTCTCTGAAGGCACAAGTGATGATTCACCATCTCTTTTAGGTGAGGCTCAAGAAAGCATTCAGCCTCAAAATCAGCCTTCACAAGAAAAAGAGAATTGTTGCATTTCCATCCAAAGAAAGAGAAAAATACCTCCTCTTTTGACTGAAGAGGAAATAAATCATATGCTAAAGATTCAGCCAGCCTCTATACCTTCATATGAAAAAAACATTTCTATTTTTTCTCCTACTAATTCCATCTACCATAAATCAAAAAGTGAATTTGTAGATCAATTCAAAGAAGAAAAAACTGATAATACAATATTTTTTATTGGTGACACTACTTATTTTGATGAGCTTCCAAATTTTGATCAATCTGATGATGATATCCTCCAAACAGAAACTAACCTTGCACATCAATTAGTAATTGGTTTATGGGAGGAAGATCATTTTCATCAACTTCAAAAAAGTAATAAGCCAATTCATGCCATCTATACCACTGATGAGGGAAGCCTTGGAAATTCAAAAGTAAGTGAAGGAACTCTGACCCTTTGTTCTACTTCATATCAACCCATCAGAAATAACTTTCATGTGATTGGGAATCAACAGTATTTCAGTTTTGATGTTGAAATTTGAGAAGAAAAATAACTTCTTAAGAAAGTTGTAAGTGAAAAACCTTTTCCTGAAATGGTTGATGAAATCATTTGGAACACGGAATCCTCTTCAGCTTTAGATTTGCAGCCACCAAGTCCCATTGAATTTCAAATTGCAGATGAAGGCTTGGAAATTTACAATCACATAAGAGTTTCTACACTTCTTTCTCAAGAAGATCTGTTGCCATAGAGTGCTCTTGCTCATCAATATGATTTCCTTCACACAGATTTCATCCCACTCTATCAAAGCACAATAATTTTGTTAGAGGATAACATTTCCACATATGATGAATCTACCAATTCATGTGATCATGAGGAATAAGTGGATTTTCTTTCCCAAAAGAGTACCAAGCATAGCCAAGTGGAAGAAAGAGTAGTCATGGATGGAGCTTATGTCTCAAATCTTTTAGATCAGGTATTATTCCAAGATCCATTTATTGTTTTCCTTGATAAATTTAAAGGAGGAGTGTGTTCTGCCAAGAATAGTTTGTTGCAAAATGTGAGAAAAATTTTAGGCACTACTGTTCAAAAATAAGTAAGGTGGAAGTGGCATTTTTATTTCTTTAGCACTCTCAAAGAGCTGAAACAAAATCCCCCGTGGAATCATCTGCTTTATTGGCTATGTTGGAAAAGAGATTTCACCAAATGAATGTATATTATGTATAGGTTATATTAGGATAGATAGATAGATATGCAAAATAAGCTTAGCCTTGTGAGCATCTTTTTAGTTCTAGATTTTTTGGAAAAAATGAAAAAAACACAAAAACAAAGAAAGGTAGAAAAAGAGGGCATATTTGAAAAGTGGTACAACCCCATACCCAAAAAATAGTGATGCTGAAAGTGTGCAAGCCTAAATGCCACTACTTGTGCCAAAAAGTGTTGTTCAGTCATCTAGCCTAATCATGGTTGAACATGTTTTCAATTTATTTCCAATAATTTAGTGAAAGAGAGCTTGTCAAATCATTCAAACTTGACATGTAAAAAAGGGGTAGATTAGGGAATGAAAGATATTGGTTCCACATGCTCAAAACAGAACCAAAGAGGAAGATAAGGATGCATAACAAATGATAGATCCCAGCCCTTATCTTTCTATTTTTACTTTTATGCAAAATAATGTTTGTGTGCAGCTTCATCTTATGCCACAACTCATGGTAAGTCAGATTGCCTAATCCTAATTTAAACTGTGCTTTCAATTTCATGTTTATAGCTTAGAGAATGAAGTTTGTCAAACAGCTTAATCTTGACAAATGATTAGACTAGGTAAAGAATAAGAGAGTTCATTAGCCTAATCTAAACTCTTGGAAGAAATAAGGGTACAATTAGATAGTTTAATTTGTGTTTTCAAAAATAAAAATGTCGAGGGTTTGCAAATCCAAGTGCACCCAAGTGAAGAAAAAATGTTAGGCCAAGTAAGATGGGAAGGTAGGAAAGAGATTGAAGAAAACATGTCTTTTCAGATTGTGAGATCATAGCTTCAAAAGAACATCAGAAAATGAAGAAAGAAAGATATGCAAAGTGCAAGTAAGGCACTGGTCTTCAAAGCTCAGAGATCTGAGCTCTGAGGTTCTGGACACCTCTCAAAAAGGAGCTGCCCTCCCCAAGTGGAGCGACTGTTAGTCATGAGTAATTTTTTTTGCCTTTGTATATGACTAAATGTCTATCCTAGATTTCTAGAAACAAAATTCATGAACATCGTGAGTTCTAGAAATCTCACTGCCTTCATTATCCTTGGAGAAATTTTTCACTATTCTACTATTTTGTCATTCCATGGTCAACCTACCACTTCTAAAAAAAACCTCATAAGCTTATGCCACTCAACTACATCATATTTTTCCCACCTATAACATCATCACTCTATTTTTTCCCTGCCCATAACTACATTTTCCGCCTAGGTTTTTCTACAAGCTTAACTCATGCCCATGATCCCCAAGTCCCTCAAGCATTGATGGTCCCTGAACTATCTCTGTAGAATCTTTAGATAAATCAAGTACATTGTATTTTGGATCTTCAATACACTGTTTTTTCAATACTCTGTTTTTACACTTAAAGACTCCAAACCAATTTTTAGTCAAAGAGAGGTCAAAGAATCCCCACTAGGTCAATTAGGGTTTCATGTTTTTCAATGTCATCATCTCCAAAGAGACTACCATTCAGCTTCAAAAGTCTGCACATAACGTAATGGGATATCTTGAAACTTTTGCAGAAGTAATAAGAGGCCAACGAGCAGAAGAAATTGGTAAGGTAAGGGGTCTGCTACTCAATGATGGCATCTTGCAACAAGGGAGACAAGAAAACTAGGGTTTTTTAGGGCAATTTTCTTGGTTTCACGACCTCCATGATTAAATAATCAACAAGGCTTGTATCTTGATGCTCTTTCACCTCCTACTATCCTTAATATACCTTCACAAGCACTCCCCATCACTCCTATCCCTAAAAATCATCATTTTTCTACAAAACCTAGTCTATTGCCACAATTTGACACTTTTTGAGACTAGACCTGTCTTTTGACCTTTTGGACCCCTTCGTCTCACTCAATTCTTGAAATTTCACTTTCCCCTACTCCCTAACATCTATCCCTATCCCCCAAAATTTCCCAAAGAATTTAGACAACCCTTAACCCCTTCATTCCCCTCCCTCTACAAGGCGGTCCTAAATCCCCTACACCAAACCCTAATTTCCTCTTCCAAATAAGCTAGGGTTTGATATAAAAATGAGGCTCAAGAGCAAAGGATTCATTTGATATATCATTTCAGAAAGAATAATTCTATACCAGCTCATAAAAATCATGCCTCCATCATCTTCCAGGAATTCATTCCGAGAGACAAGCCATGTGTCACACCTAGGGCTAGTTTTGCTTCAAAAACATGTTTCTGACAAAAAAAAAAAAGAATTTGGAGAACGTGAGTGTTACACCATTTTTTGGTCATCTAACCTACTATCATTAGATGGACCCAAGTACACCATGTAAGACCAATTTTACCCTAAGTAAAATTGCTTTCACTATGTAAAATAACTTAATAAAACACATTTATTAGGTTGTTTATGGTCTAAACAGAAAACCCCAAAAGGAAATATTAAACAAACCTATATTTGTTTGATTTTCCTCAAGGAATAATTAATTAAACAATAATTTAATTATTATTCATGGTCATGTTTAACCCAAAACAAAGAAATTAATTAGATAAATCTTTATTTATCTTATTATTTTCTAGGAATAATTATTTAAATCTTATTTAAATAATATTCCTTGTTAAATATGACTAAATCACCCACAAATAATTAAATAAATCATTATTTATTTGATTACCATTCAACCACTTCCTTAAAATGATAAATAAATCATTTATTTATTTATTATTCACAAATAAAGGGATTTGACCCAAGTCAAATACTTTTTCCCTCCAACAAATATAATAAAATATTCCATAAGAGGTGGATCTAGATTTGGTTAACATTATTTTAATCATGCACCAAGATCTAGAATGACCCAATATTTTGTTATAAATAGGAGGGTTTTTCCTACCATTCTTCACCTTTTGTTGCCTATTAGATCACTCTGGATCTAAGATCTTGGTCTGACTTTGAGCCATTATCATTGTCAAATCTTCCATTATTTGCTGTGTGAGCTCCCTTTGAGTTCTATCTTTGTCTGGGTTTTCTACACCAACAAGAGAGAGAAATACTAGATATGAAGTGCTGAGGACTTCCAAGAACCCATCCCATTGAGAAGAATTGGATACATCTTCTTGTTTTCCTCCCAGGTGCCCTTGATACAAAAATTCTTTCAAAAAATATTGTTCTTGTCTTGTCTATTGGATGCATGGAGCAAAATCTTCTTTTCACTGCTTAATATCTTTTCATGTATAGATCTGTATGTTTGCAGCAATTATTTCGAACAACTAACCACAGATCTGAAGATATTGGCAGCCTTATTTGATGTTAGGGCTATAAGTTATGCATAGCTAAAGGGGTCTTTTTTGTACACTTCAACAAAATATTCATACTAGCAACTAGCGACTCCACACGGGTTTTCAATTACGACCGCTGTCATTTTTCATATTGCTGCATAACCAGCTGCTTCAGACCCTAGGATTTCTTTCCAGATTTTTGTTTTTGCTATTTTTATGTCATTTTTCACTCATAAAACACTAAAACATTAAAATTTCTCACTTCCGTGTGTTTCTGGCCCTATTGCGCAGGTGACAGACATCAGCCACAACTGAGACAGCAACTTTTCCGCAAATCTGCAGCCGAGACAACCGGAGTTGGAGGTCGCACTTTTCAGCCCAAAAACTGTGACATGGACTCCAGGTCACACTTTTCAGCCCGTTATCTGCGACCTGCACAGAAAACAGGTCAGAACCTATGACCTGCCTGATTTTCTGCAATTTTTCTGCAATTTTTCTGGGTTTTGCTGAAGTTTCTGTCAGGGTTTTCCACCCTCTGTCTCAGCCCGTTTAGACCTGTTTCTGATCTATTTTGATCATCTAAGTGGGAACATAGCCCCCTGGGGCTTTAGTACCCTCCACTTTTGGTTGAAGAGTTTTAACTGTTTCAGGTGTCTGATTTTTCAGAGTTTCAGCCTTCCCTTTTTCAGATCTGATACCTCTTTCTCAGATCCCTTTAAATCAGATCTTCTCCCTTTCAAATCACCTCTTGTCATTTTTTTTGGACCTCCCTTTAGGGCCTCCTCCTTGTCCCTTCTGCTTTTTGCTGATTTCCTCCCTTTTTACAGCTACCTTGCCTCTGTCTCTTGGCTGTGTGCTGCACCTCTTTTCAGCAGCTTTCTCCGTTAGATCCATGTCCCTACCGACCTTAGATCTTTTGGCCTCTTTTAGTGCATTTAGACTATATTTTTTCTCTCTTTTAGACTATTTTTTAGAGACCCTCCTTCTTGGGTTAGATTGATGCATTGTTAGATGTTAATTTTCTATCATTTCAGCATTATATTCTGTTCTCTGCAGATTTATTTTTAGTTACGCATCACACTTTTTCTTTTGGTCTCAAAACGTCTGGGTTTAAAAATTAAAATTAACGCATGCCACACACTCACCCTAAGCGAAGAAGAGCCTGGTTACCACCACCAGGCAAAGACTTTAAAACATTGTAAAATCACTTGACACTACACCTTTTCTGCCCTTGTTTCGACATTGTACTCACTTGATTCTGCACCTCCCTGCCCTTGTTGGTCGTTCTTCTTCCCCTTGTGCTTTGTTTGTGTTCTCATCATTGCGCCCCCAAGGCGCACATCTTGGAGACTTCTTGGCCTTCACCCTCAGTTTCCGGTCAGTCGACCTACTCCACCTCGTCGTCGTCGAGTTAGTCCTCCTCCGAGTCTGCACTCCAACTCCTCTCCTAATTCATTGAGTTCTCCTTTCACTTCTGGTTCTCCCCCTGTCACCTTCACTATGTCTGGTCCAGGGCCTAATGCTAGCGGTAATCCTGGTCCTAATGCCGGGACTACTACTAGCGGAACCACCACAGGAACTACCTTGGCTACGCCCTTGCTCCCCTTCGTGGTAGGCCTCAGCCTCCCTGATTTGGACTGGTTGATAAACGACCCTATACACCATGACGCTAGTTGGCCTGCTATGCTGAAAAAACTCCCTTCCAACATCCCAAAGTTTGAAGGCCTTACTGGAGAATATCCTTCAAATCATGTTTGATCTTTCAACATGTGGTGTTCATCGACTTCCATTACTGATGACTCCATCCGTATTAGATTCTTCCAACGCACGCTTACATGTGAAGCTTCTAAGTGGTATGTTGATCAGCCCACTTCCTCCCATACCACCTTTGCAACTCTTGCCCGGGCTTTTTTATCTTACTTCCAGCTTCCCCTTCATTATGACACTGGTATCGAAATTTTGACTTCTTTCCATCAATCACCTGCGACCCGCCTATCCAATCATGTCTAGGAATGGTGGAGAAGAAAGAGCTGATGTCAATATCCTACCTTCGAAGACCGTGTCTACATGGACTGGTTCCTTCAATCTCTATTGCCACCTATCAGGAAAGATGTCGCATCGCATTTTCCTCAAACCGAGGAAGCTGCCCTCCAAATGGCGTTAAAATATGACCTGATCTACGCTCAGACGGGTTATGTTTATACTGTTCTACCTGATCTCCCCAGACCTGGTCAGGCCCCTGCACCGGGGGCACCTCATGTCGCTGACAGTATCATTGGAGCTATCTCTCATCCATTCGCTCAACCTCCCATGCGCTATGGTTTTCCCGAGGGAGGGGGCACCACTTCTTGCACTTCTCCCCCTCCCGGTAACACGCATCCAACACCCGACATGCCTCCTCTTTCTGCCCAACCTACTGTTACCCAACCCCCTTATTATTCGTATCCGCAGTTTGCTGCTCCAGCTCCTCTAGCATTAGCACCTCCACCTCCCTTGCCTTTTCCACCCCCGCAACAGCACTCACCGCCCTCTCAAGAGTAGGTGGATGCACAACAAAGATTTGTAGCTACCCAACCACCTGATGGAGAGGTGGCCACACAACCTTCCCCTTCTAGTTCCTCTAATTACCAGATCCTCATGATGAACTCTGATCAACCTCTAACCGTCGACCTTAACCTTCCAACTCGGTCTCGTCAGTACCCCAAGCCTCCCGCTCAGTCTATCTCTGAGTCCCCTTCTTCAGGTTCTACAGAGCCTCTTTCAACATCCAACGGTCCCCTACATATCCCTCAACCGAAAGTTGAGGTTCATACCAAGATTCCTATGGAGCCATTACGCCGAAATGCTGCTTCTGGTTGAGCTGCTCAGTCGTATAGTATAGTAGATGATTTGGCACAGTCTCCTGCTGCCATTTCCACATTGGAACTCCTCCAGTCGTGCCCTTCCCAAAATAAGGCTCTACTATCTGCCATGGGCACTGTAGATCCTGCTGACGACCTTATGATTGTTTTCGACGCCCACCAGTTAGAGCATCCTCCTCTTCCTGCTTCCGTCGCTTTCCAAATCTCAGTCAAAATCCAGAACGCTCACGTTTCTCGGTGTATCATTGATGAGGGGGCATCCACCTGTGTGATGTTCACTTCGGTTTGGAAGCAACTCAGATCTCCTGAGTTGACCCCTTCCACGATCACCCTTCGAGCGTGGGACGGTCACGCCTCCCAGCTCATTGGCCTATTCCGTACTTGTCTTATTACTCTTGCAGGTAAGACTTTTTGCATTGACGTTGAAGTCATCGATGCCCCTCTAGATTACAACATTCTTTTGGGGCGAAGCTACACCTATGCCATGTCTGCTGTCCCCTCTGCGGTTTTCCGCAAGATGTCTTTCCCTCATAATGGAAAGATAGTCACCATTGACCAGTTGACATATGATGAGCCAAAATCTCAGACCTCCCCTGAGAAGACCATCTCTTCTGTAGCCAATAAGCAAACCATTGATTCTTTGACCAGTGTCTCTCCCGGCGTCTACAAAGACTCCTCTTTGCTTGGAACCTTCCCTGGTCTTCCTCCTCCTCCTGTCTCTGACCCCAGCTCATCGAATGTTTGCATGATGCAATCGTCTCAGGCTTCTCTCAAGCAACCTGCTTCGGCTAGTCAGCAACCGCGCTCTCCGCAACCTGCTCCTAGCCCTTCACCTGCAGCTAGTATTCATGAGCTTATTTCCCCTCCTGGAACGATTCCTCCAAGCCTTAGCCATTTAGGAGCCATCCCACCTGGCCATTACCCCTCTGGTCAGATACCGTTCCTAGCTCCCCCACCAGGAGTGTACATGGTACCTGTCATGGCCACCCTCTCTCTTCCTAACCTGACCCTTGGGATTCCCGTTTGGTACCATGATCCTCCAGCCGCAACCCTACCTGGTCAACCCAAACCTTATATTTCTTCGACCCCGGTTCAACTGGTCCCCATGACTTCTCCCGCTGCAACAATGCCTCAGTCACCTCAACAGGAACCACCTCCTGTTGCGACTGCTTCGGGTAAGAAGGGCAAAGCTCGCAAGGGGGCATCCAAGGAAAAGGCTGCCCCGAAAAACCCTGCCCCTCCTCGGCCTCCAAAGCATACCATCCAGTGTGTTTTGTGTGATGTTGTCGGTCACGCCACCCATACCTATCCTGAATTGCTTCATCCCAAGCCCATGGTTAATGTCGCGTTCCCTGAGTCCACGGTCCCGGAAGCCTCTGTTCCTTCCGCAACCATGGCCAAGAACCCCAAGACTATTCACAACAACCACCCTTGTGCTTTGTGTGATCTCCATGGCCATTACACCCACCTTTGTCCCCGCCTCGAGGACTTCCGCACCTCTCTAGCCGCAGTCCGCCAATTCGAGGTCAAGCGCAATGAGTCCACCTCTCCCCTATTTGTGAATTTTTCTTCAGCAGAAATACCAAACATGACTGCTCCCATTGACATCCCCCCTCCTGATGTCAACATGACGGAGCCTTTGTCCACCATTTTCTACCTATAATCATCCATGAGACCCTCGGGGAACATTCCCTCTGAATCCTCCACTGTTGTTTCACTTGACCTTCCTTCATCGATCACTTTGGGCTCAACATCGGTAGATCCTTTATCTACTTACTCTTCTGTCACCCCTTGTGATGATGCGCATGTGAACCTCTCTTCTCATGATGATGAGTTAGGTAGCTTCGCCGCATCAGGTGGTCTGTCTTCCACCAGTCACCCCATCGTCTATCATGATGACGACATTATGGAAGAAATCCCCACCCCTGACTTTATATATTCCCCCTTACATCGAACCCATGCGTTTACACCACATACACCTTGTGGCCATTACATTGAAACCCAATGTTTGGGTAAGGGGGCACCCACATTTGAGAGACCAAGAGAAGCAATTCTCCACAACTCTCCTAGTGTATCTGGTCATGCCGACTTTAGTACCATTATTCTTCCACATTTAGAAGAACCTCTAGAGTCCCATATCACTTCAGATCACCCTAGGTATGATACCCCTTATCGTTCCTTCATCTTACATCAACAACCCCATCTCTTATACATTGTTGTTGACCAACCTATCGCTTTTCTATGAGAGCATCAGTTCATTTTCTCCAAATCCTCTCTTTGGGATAGTGACACCAGGTATGCCAACTCAGAAACCTAAAGTCCATTTGATTCCTATATGCAGTACCAAAAGAGATTGGTAATCCTCCATTCCCTTTCTCAAACTCCATAACCATAACGAAAAGAAATGGCACACCACATCATTACAATGTGTTTAGATTCCCCTTTTTCTAAATACATTTTGGCATGACCACAACATGCTTGGGGGAACCTATGCCCCTCAACCATAACCCTCCTCAAAATCGAATTTCTTCACTTGCAACACTCTTACTAGGGGCACCATTTTGCCTCCATACTTATCCATACTCGTGTTGATGTTCGTCGTGAGTTACCATCTTGTACTCATGTTTTATGGTCCCCCATGGGACCTTTACTGTGTGGCAGAACCATCGAGTCGCCCTTGTTTAGAGCATCCAAGTTGAGTCATCATCACATTCATGGAGTCTATCCCGAGTCCCTTTGTACCCCGCTATAGTCCTCAATCCTTCATTGCTTGGTTTCTCTCTTGTGTCGCACATTATGGCCTTTAGTCCTGTTGTCCCCTCTTCCTTATGATATTGTGTCAGTCGTTGCCATGTCATTTATGCCCTTTATGCTCTAGCAAGGGAAGTCGTCCATTTACTACTCAGTCCCCTCCATTCCATCATCATCATTGGTATTAGTCTGTCCATTGCTCTACTATTTTCTCTCGTGCCTTAGTTGAGGATCTCTCATTGTCTCACCTATAGTAGACCTCCTTCTGTCGACGTCAGCTCCTTCATTCTCGAATACAGGTCTAGAGAGTGGTGTACCTTGGTTCCAACTTCCACTCTTGTTTAGTGCCTTGGATTAGGCAAAGGGATCTCTCCTTACCCTTTGACTTGATTGTTTCTCCACTCCAGCTCCTTTCAGCATGATCGAGATCCGTATGCTTGATGGTTCAGTGATGCAACAACAGCTATTGGTGATTCCCGGGTGTGTGTGAGATGTCTCAACCCTCATGAGGGGGTGGCCCTGCAGGTAGCCCCCCACATGCCTGGATGACCTCTTCATTACAGCCTTGGATGCAACTCCATATATTTGATGATGTCGGCCTCAGCCGCTTGCAGTGCCTCTTTGATTTGCATGTATCAGTCAGATTTTGTGAGCCCTTCCCCGATTACAGGGGGCATTTGGGTTGTATTTATATCTCATGTACTCAGATATTCTTGTATAAGTCCTGGCTGTCATCCAAGGCACAACATGTATGTGGGATGCCTCATTGTATTTTTATTTGGCTCATATTGATGCCGGTTGTACTTTATGGTTCGGTCCCTTGTTTACTGGACACACTATTCTTTTGTACTTTGTCTCGACGGGCATAGGTATGCCTCCCCCACCACCTTTAGCACAGGTACCCTCTCATAAAAAGAGACTTGTTGCACCTGCAAGTCTCGTCTCCTCAGGGTCTAGTTCTTTAGCACATTAGTCTACCTCACATTTCTCTCTCTAACTTCCCTCTTGATGTCTGGTGATTGAATTCTTACAACGTACTTCGGTTATACGATTTTCTCCTAACACTCGCACGCTTGGGGGCAATCTGTTACACCATTTTTTGGTCATCTAACCTACTATCATTAGATGGACCTAAGTACACCATGTAAGACCAGTTTTACCCTAAGTAAAATTGCTTTCACTATGTAAAATAACTTAATAAAACACATTTATTAGGTTGTTTATGGTCTAAATAGGAAACCCCAAAAGGAAATGTTAAACAAATCTGTATTTGTTTGATTTTCCTCATGGAATAATTAATTAAGCAATAATTTAATTATTATTCCTGGTCATGTTTAACCCAAAACAAAGAAATTAATTAGATAAATCTCTATTTATCTTATTATTTTCTAGGAATAATTATTTAAATCTTATTTAAATAATATTCCTTGTTAAATATGACTAAATCATCCATAAATAATTAGATAAATCATTATTTATTTGATTACCATTAAACCACTTCCTTAAAATGATAAATAAATCATTTATTTATTTATTATTTACAAATAAATGGATTTGACCCGAGTCAAATACTTTTTCCCTCCAACAAATATAATAAAATATTCCATAAAAGGTGGATCTAGATTTGGTTAACATTATTTTAATCATGCACCAAGATCTAGAATGACCAAATATTTTGTTATAAATAGGAGGGTTTTTCCTACCATTCTTCACCTTTTGTTGCCTATTAGATCACTCTAGATCTAAACTCTTGGTCTGACTTTGAGCCATTATCATTGTCATATTTTCCATTATTTGTTGTGTGAGCTCCCTTTGAGTTCTATCTTTGTCTGGGTTTTCTACACCAACAGGAGAGAGAAATGCTAGATTTGAAGTGCTGAGGACTTCCAAGAACCCATCCCATTGAGGAGAATTGGATACATCTTCTTGTTTTCCTCCCAGGTGCCCTTGATACAAAAATTCTTTCAAAAAATATTGTTCTTGTCTTGTCTATTGGATGCATGGAGAAAAATCTTCTTTTCACTGCTTAATATCTTTTCATGTATAGATCTGTATGTTGGCAGCAATTATTTTGAACAACTAACCACATATCTGAAGATATTGGCAGCCTTACTTGATGTTAGGGCTATAAGTTATGCATAGCTAAAGGGGTCTTTTTTTGTACACTTCAAAAAAAGATTCATACTAACAGTGAGAGAGTTTTTTTCCATCCTAGGGCCAAGAAGAAAAACCTCCTTCCATTTTTACAGAGGTATCATGGTTTGGGAGCAATGTCAAAAATAAAGGTGTCACGAGAGAATTTTTGCACTTCTGGAGTGACCTTGGAAAAATCAATGTTTCTCACAGCTGGAGTGTCCAAATGATTTTATTAATGATTCAAATGACAACTATACTTGAATATATTTCCAATGAGCTATCATGAGCTCAATTTTTAATTGAAAGGCATCCAAAAGTGGTCTGCGCTAGCATTTTGCATTTCTGCACCATCACTCAACACTTTTTGACTGGTCTTAAGAAACACAACGTTTGACAAGTAAAAGCAGCTCCAAAGAGGAAAAATATGGTATATTACAAATTATACAGGTTAAGCTTTCCAACAAGCTATCATGGGCCCAATTCCTACACTGGGAAGGCCTCCAAATTCCCTCTTCAAAATGGTGATGCACACAGGAGAAGTTTCTATGTTTTTGAAATTTTGAGGCCGTCGGAGCGCATCACCCTAGGCACTACACACAAATTTGGTGCATCTGCGGCTCTTAAAGTTTAATTTTTTGGATTTTTCACATCACCAATATTCTACCCACAAAATTTCGGATCAATTGGAGCATTTTCACCCCCTCAAAAGGTCCAAAAACACCCAAAATTTGACCTTTATGCCTCCTTTTCAGACCAGGTGCTGCACACAGAGAAATGTTGGGAGATTTCATTTTTTATTAGGTAAATATAATTTATTAATAAAAAATAAAGAATTTTTGGAAATTAGACTCATCAATATTTCCAACGAGCCATCACGGAGCAAAATCCGACACTGGGAAGGAGGTCAAAACTGGACTGCAATTACACCTATTTTCTGATATTTTGGCACTGTGCACAGAGGACCAAAAGTGGCAAAAGTCAAAAAAACACACAAATTGATGGAAAATTTATTTTTTAATATTTTCTTGCACAAATGACTCTATATTTGATTGAGGATTTATATTTTTATATTTTTAATTTATTAGCTTATCTACTATGTGTCTTCGGCCTTGCATGGTCATTAAGCACATTTATGACATTTATGACACAATTAGGGTTTCTTGAAGCCTCTTATGGTTTCCACCTCCTAGTTTTCTCCATAAATAGAGCATGAGGCTCTTATGTATTAGTTTGGATTTTTATGACTTATTCTCAAGTAATACATAGTCTCTTGGAGTTTTGAAAATAATTTGATGTCTTGGAGCTCATGCATGTCCTGATTTTTTTGTTGATGGAGGATTGTTTGCAGGATCCATGAGCCTGGTTGATGGTGATGTGTTTCTCTTTTGTTCATGTTTTCTAGTTTTTTTTCATTATTTTTCCATCTTTCTCTATTGTAGTAGGAAAAAAAATTTAGACTAAAACATGTTTCCTGATGGAACCTTAGGTATGTTTGTTCTTCACTGCCTTAATGTTTTCTTCTTCTAGGATATGTTAGAGAATTCATCTTTTTCTCTCTAAGGATTTCATGAGCTTGTATATCTCTTGAATGGTTTAGATCAGTTGGTATCAAGTATGATTTATGTCTAGCCCTACATATTTTTTTCCACTAAAAACTCTAGTCTTGGAGTCATCTCTTTAAAGCACCATTACCTAGGTTTGTCAAAGAAGTTTGTTTCACTCATACTCTTTTCATTTGCTTAGCTAATTGTTTCAAAGAACCTTCATAGATATAATCTTATATGTTCACAATTTCTCTCCTTCTATTTTTATAGTTATTTGTGCATATTTAATGTTTTTTGTTCTTGATAATGAAATCCATGAAAGTTAAATAAGTTTCTTGCCTTTTTGTATTTCATTTAAATGTTTGTCTTGGATAATTATCTGCTTTAAGTCTGAATCAAAGAGTTTAGGGTTTCCTCTACCTTTGATTTCTTCTCTATGCTTATGATTCATCTAACTCCCTTAGTTTAAGTATATTATAGATAATTTTTTACTGCTCTTTGTCAAACTTTGTTTCTCAAAATTAATGTCCATCTCATGATCCTTCAAACCTCAAAGATCCACCAACCAAGCTCGATTTACCCTACAATACTCCCTGCTTCATTTATGAACCTATCATGACCTTGTTAGACTCCATTGCCCAATGACTTGAAGTTTTCCTTGTTTCTATCTAGTGTATCTAAGCATCATACCCAACCAAAAAATAATCAACAAACCCAATATTTCATAACTAGCCAAAAATCAACCCTAATTAGCAAACAAGTTCACATCTTTGGACCCAATAGAGAGATCCCTCTCTAAATCGAGGAAGGCTATGTCCTTGGATTCCAAAGCTTGGTTTGATGTTACCCCTGTCCATTTGTATCTCAATCAATCTAGCAAATTATGGGGAGCTAACAACTGTGACCTGAACTTTTTGCGGGAATTTTTCTGAAATTTTTATGGGTTTGTTTGGGCCTCTGTTCAGGGTTGTCTGACCTCCATCTTCACCCTTTTTGGACATGTAATTGTTCTATTTTACTCAACTAAGTGGGAACCTAGCCCCCTAGGGCTTCAGTACCCTCCAGACTTTGTGGAAGAGTTTTAGCTGTTGCAAGTTGTCTGAAAGTTTCAGAGTGTTCAGCCATTTTTTAGATCTAATACCTCACCTACAGATTCACTTCAGATTGGCTTTTTATCCATCCAAATCACCTCATTTAGTTTTGTTTTGGTTTTCCTCTAGGGTTCACTCCGTTTACCTTCAGGAGATAGCCTTTCGCCACCTCATTTACGGAAGTTTTTGTTCTGAATTGTTGTCGTTTTCTGCATGACTTTCCAATAGACTTTGACCTTTAGATCCCTATCCCTCCCAACCTTAGATTTATTGGCTATTTTGGTGTGTTTTGACTAGTTTTTTCCCAGATACAGACTAATTTTTGAGAGACCTGTCTTCTTGGGTTCAGATTATTTCATTATTAGCTGTTTATTTACTGTTATTTAAGTTTCATATACTGTTATATGTAGGTTTATTTACAGTTACAAAACACACTTTTTCTTTTTCTCTACAAATTTCTGGGTTTAAAAATTAAAATTTACACACTTTGCACACACACCCTAAGTGAAAAAGGGCTTGGTTAACACTGCTAAGAAAATACTCTAAAACATTGAAATCATTTGGTCATGCACCTCTTTGCCCTTGTTTCGACATTGCAATCAGTTGATCTTGCACCTCCTTGCCTTTGTCTGTCTCTTTTTCCCTTATGCTGTATTTGTGTCATCACCATTGTGCCACCAAGGCATTTATCCCAGAGGCTTCTTGGCCTTCATCCTTAGTTTCCGGTAGGAAGACTTACTCCTCCCTATAGTATTTGAGTTAGTCCCCCTCCGAGTCCGCACTCCGACCCTTCTTCTGGTTTATTAGGTTCTCCTTCCACCCCCGGTTCTCCTCTTGTCACCTTTACCATGTCTGGTTCAGGACCTAACGCTGGTGGTAGCCCCGGCCCTAATTCTGGGAATACTACTAGTGGAACCACAACAGGAACTATCCTAGCTGCTCCCTTGCTCCCCTATATGGTAGGCCTCAGTCTTCTTGATTTTGACTAGTTTATAAATGAATCTATACACCATGACACTAGTTGGCCTGCTATGCCGACTAAAATCCCTTCTAACATCCCCAACTTTGAAGGCCTTGCTGGAGAACATCTTACAAATCATGTTCGATATTTCCACATGTGGTGTTCGTCTAACTCCATTACCGATGACTCTATCTGTCTTTGGTTGTTCCAACATACGCTTACAGGCGAAGCTTCTAAGTGGTATATTAATTAGGCCTCATCCTCTCATACCACTTTTGCGACTCTTTCTCAAGCCTTTTTATCTTATTTACATATTCCTCTTCGTTATGACACTGGTACCAAACTTTTGACTTCTTTCCATCAATCATCTACGACTCGCCTATCTGATCATGTGTAGGAATGGTGGAGAAGAAAGAGTCTATGTTGAGCCCCTACCTTTGAATACTGTGTTTACATGGATTGGTTCCTTAGATATCTCTTGCCCCCTATAGGCAAAGATGTCGCATCGCACTTCCCTCAAACCAAAGAAACCGCTCTCCAAATTGCGTTAAAATATGACCTGAACTATGCTCAGTCAGGTTATGTTTATACTGTTCTACCTGATCTTCCTAGACCCAGTGGTGCCAACGCACCGGGGGCATCTCATGATGGTGATGGTATCATTGGAGCTCTCTCTCATCCATACGCTCAACCTCCTATAGTCTATGTTTTTCCTCAAGGGGGTCCAATAGCTCCTGCACTTTTCCCCCTCTTGGTAGCATGTATCCAGGATACGACATACCTCCTCCTTTTACCCAACCTTTTGTTTACCACACTATTACCCAACCTACTTATTACCCGTATTCACAGCCTGGTGCTACAACCCCTCTAGCATTAGCACCACCTTCTCCCTTGCCTTCTCAAACCCCGCAACAACAGCCACCGCACCCTCAGGGACAGGCCTATGCACAGCAGGGCACGAATAATCCTCCTCCATCCAAAAAGAAGAGGAAAGGCACTCAAAATAAATCCGCTCCTAGTAATCCTGGACTTAATCCTCAAAGTAATACCCCTAACACTGCTAACCAGCAATAGGGCACTCAGCCCAAGCAGGACAGGCCTTTTCACACGAACAAACCTTGTTCTTGTTGTGGTGTTTATGGTCATTACACACATGATTTTCCTTTTTTACCATAGATGAAGCAGATGTGGGAGTCTCAAGCAAAATTTTGAGGACAACAAGCCTCCCCTTCCATCCCTCTCAGGGCTGCACCTAGTCAGCCAGCTGTGCTTACAAATCCTTTCCCTCAACAAGGATTTGTGGCTACCCAACCACCTGAAGGTCAAGTGGCCATTCAACCTCTTCCATCTGGTACCTTTGATTACCAGATTCTCATGATGAACTCTGATCAACCTCTAACCATA